>OX422216.1:10516147-11764379 GCA_949130495.1 Sambucus nigra
ATATTTGCATGATACGAACTTATGATAAAATTCATATGTTCTATATAGTTTTGAATGAAACAAGATGTTGATTGAGGCTTTACCACAATTCTAAGTTCTATTGTTTTTTTTTAATGTAATCATAATAGTTTCTTGCAAATTTTTAACATTTGGCATGCTAAAGATCCACATTATTGATGACTTAAGTGTTGTCACATGCTCTAGAGCCGATAAGAGAGGAAAAAGGACACACTTGCAGATCCTCTTTAGGCATCGAACTAACATGGAGGTCCAAGATAGTGTCACCAAGCATTTGTTGTGTGATAAGATCAAAGGCATAACTTCACACTAAATAGATAAAGATGTTTAGAAGAGACCTCTCTCTAAATAGATAAAATAGGAGATAATTTATTAGGGGAGAGAAATAAGAGCATCGAGATGTCTCATTTAACCAACAAACCACATGTGGTCATGTGGTTTAACCCAAAAACACTACCTGTGATGAAAGTTCATTACATGAGCAGTGTGTATACGCGCACACACACACACACAAAGAGGGAGAGAGAGAGTGAGGGGGACAATTTCTAGGATGGTGTGACCTTACCAAAGGTTCTTTTGCAAAAAATTGGAGTGTAAATTTCACATACACGGGAAATCATTAGGGACACTTGCAAGGCTTGTGCAAAAAAATGGAGGGAAACTATCAAAGTTGCACTACATGATTTGGGATTTATTAAACCCTCCATATATAATTTAAAATCCATAATAATTATTTAACACATCGAAATCACCTACATGGTTATAAAAAAATGTTAATCCATCCCCCATACCAAATTCAAACACAAAGCAAAGTCTCACATATAATGTCCAAAAATGTATTCCCAAATATCAAATCGCATATGCATCAAATCATATACAAGATCATAATTGATGTCCAAATATAATACAATCCAAAATGACCAAAAATATCATCCTATAAAAACAACGTTATTTTGTCAACAAATTCAACTTTGGAAATCAAATCATCCTTACCAACCCCAAAACCCCTAAACATTAAAATTAAATAACAAGAACAATTACTATATTAACTTCGGGGCTGATCCATGCAATCTATATGAATACCATTGTGCAAATGGAGATGATACTCATGCTTGCAGTTGGTCAACTGAAAGAAAGAAAGAACATTTCGAACTGTTACACGAAGTTAAATTTAAAATATATTCATCATCGCGAGTCGAACAACCTGCATGAGCAAATAATGCCAATGGAAAGAGACATAAAATACTGGACGAGACCATATGCAATAGAATGCAAGAGAGCTAAAGAATCGTGGAATATTGCCAAAAGTACAAATATTAAATATTTAAACAATAATGAACAATCATGGAAATACAAATATACTAATTGATTAAATACTACCGTTCCTGACAAATATAAATATATAACATGAATAAATGAACAATTAGAGATCATTGTCTTTCTTGATAAAATTTAATATTTTTTTAAATAGGGCAAGGAACCCTAGAAATTATATTATTCATAAATATGGAGAAATAACATCTCCATTGTGTCGCCAGTAAAAACTAAAGGCACATTTGCTAAACCCCTCAAAATGAAACCGCATCTCTGATATAAAAATGAGTAAAAGAACTCAGTACTAAGCCAAATCAAAAGAAAACTTCGTGAGCATCAATTAGACCAAATAAATGTATAAGGTCCGAACAAAGTCAACAATATCAAAAACCATAAAAACTATGCAAACCCTCAAGAGAAAAAAAGAATAGTATATTGGAATGCTCCACTAGTAGAAACACATGAGAACTGACCAAAATTGCATTTGACCAAACCTAAAGTTGTAACATCCAACCTCAACTAGAAAAAAAATGTCAAAACTGAACAGATAATTCTATGGACATGAGATACCAAATTCATTTATAATATCTTCATTTTCTCTCGATTTATATTTATACGGCTAAGTCAACACCACCACCCTATAGTTGAATGAATTTGCCCAGTGATATAATCCCAATTCATTGGAAAATTATCAAACAAATAAGATTACAAACACATCAAATTCTCCAACAAATAAAGCAAGGAACAATCTTTCATGACATAGCCCTCAAACCTTTACCTCTTATTCATAGAAAACAAGACATCATAATGGAACACAAGGAACTAGGATCAAACTAAAGACCTAAATAACCCTAAAATAATGCCAAAGATTCCACCACCGCAAAACAAAATATTATCTCAAAATTTTCCCTCATTTCTTAGCGTACAAAACCTACATCCAAACACAATAAAACTTTTAATTTTAAGATGGCCTCATCAATGAAATTTAACCTAAGAAGATTATGAACATCTATGATCATAAACCATGTAAATTATGGATGATACCATAAATGGTGCTACCAAGTCAATGTAATGTATGAACACGAACCAGTATAAAAATGGATTATGAACAACAATATAAATATAGAAACATATGAGGATAAGAGGAGATAACACACAAATTTAAGTTGTTCATCCAATCAGGCCTACTTCATTGTGTAGGGGTGAGTGAGTTTCACTATAAACTTGGGCTCTAATGGCCTTGTGAAACAATTTACTCACTTTCTCTCTCTATTGTAATTTAGACAGAGCTTTGCTTGGGTTTTTAATAATCGATCCTTTAAAAAAATGTAGAAGACAAGATATATAGTGTTTGGGGGGTGTAGTGTACCCCCCAAGCATGTAATAAGCATGTGTGGAATGTTCTTAACAAATGAGGTTGAGTCATCTGTCACTATCACAATTAGATTTTGATGACGATATATTCTCTGACATGTGAGGGAGATGTTGTTATAACGGTTTGGTCCACGTGGGATCTACAACCCACGTGCACTCTCCCACGCATTTCCTAATCCACGAGCTCTACCAGCTGTCTACCATCGACCGTCTATCAAGGCTGAGGCTGAGTTGTTAAGATGAACTCTACTAACGGAATGAAACCTATCTTGATGAGTTGTATCCTCTCTTTCTCGTCGTCCGTGTGACAACCAAGTACGAGGGTGGTAGATCATAGGAGTAATGATATGGGGCATGCCGAATTTTATTCCGAGATAAGGCCGAGGAACCTTGTGATGAACTACCATCTGAGGATGATTCAGCTCAGGCTGAGTCCATAGTTGATTCATAAATCCTTATACTGGATGGGTTGTCAATGGTCGACTTTGACCGAAGCGCTAAAACTCTAAGACGGGGCTATATTTGGTATATCAATCACCCATAGCCTTTCATTTTCAATATGAAATGAAGGATGATGGATAAAACATCTTTTGTGTACGAGTTAAAAAGGCATCCTTTCATATGTCAGATCTGAAGAGTTTGATGAAGACTAAATTGACACTTGGTGGTCATCCTGTGGAGTGGTGAGTGGCTAAAAAATTAACGGCTATAAGTGATGCATATTTCATTGTGCCCTAGTGCTTAACTCCTTGGAGGTTGTGTAAAATGATTTGTAGTATTTAAATTATTTAAAACTCATTTTCTCTTTCCAGTTCATTCTTCTTCGAACGTAAGCCATTTCTTACTGTAAAACCAGTTTTTTTCTCTCTCCTATTCAAGCATTCTCTGATAAGGTTATTTAGCTCCATCTTTTCTTGCGTTCTTCTAATCAATCCAGGTAACCTTTTCTATCTCTCTTTTTTAAGATTCTACCCCTTTTCTGGTTGACTACCACAGGTCGTAGTTCTAGGGTTACTAATAGGTAGTTTTCCAGTAGTTGTGGGAGTTAGGCAATTTCTCTTATGTTTCTTATCATTTTCAGCCTCATTTACCCACTAAATCAATCACTAATTAAACTCCGGTACAACTCCAGTGAATTAGTTCTTTATTGGTTCTTGGTTGAAAATGATTCAACTACCCTTTTGATATATTGGTTAACAATAGTCAAATTTTATCTTATTTGTGCCTTCTTAGCTCTTAGCCTAATTTCACATAAGTTTAAGCTCGACTTCTTTGATGTTAAAGAATCTTTATGAGTTAGCTGGACAGTATCCAACACTTAGGGATAGGTGTTTCCAAGAAATACATAGGGTAGAGGCTGAGGATGAGGCTAAGTGCCAAGACAAACCCAACTTCATTCGTCTATATTTCCCATTCTTTTAAAGACCATTTTACCCTCTTCCTCTGAGGTTTCTATGGACGAGATGCCTAACTCATCCTCTACGCCCTCAGATATATGATATTAATTTGAAGAAGCCATAAGAATGCCACCCTCACATCCTATGGAACCTGAGGCAACCGAGAGCTTATCTCGGGCATCGTCTTCATCCAGGTCGAGTCCTCTCGAAGAGACAACTCCTCAGTCCAAATTTCAAGGACATATTTTATAGTCCGTTCATAATTGTGTATGTCATATACCGCTACAACCTTCCACACCTCGCCTAATTCCAGTGTCGATCTCCACCAAAACTAAACCGGGTGCAAACAAAATTAAATACCATTCTTAGCATGACACAGATTATGAGACATAAATAAGTCAATACACGAGATAGTAAACTAAGTCAATCCCAAATGATTATAACCAACGGTGCGATAAAATAATCCATCACATAATCAAACTCAAAATAAATCCAATCTTTAATAATGAATTAATTTAAATCTGAATAATAAACCAACTGTAAATACTCCAACTGAAATCCTCAAACAACTTTGGAACCGAATGGCCCAATAAACCCAAATGAAGTCTCATAATAACATACGAATGAAAGGAAAGTCTAAACTAAATAAAAAATAAAAATAAACTCCAGCTACACCTCCATATGATAATCTCCAAAATAGCCGTATGCAACTTCTTCAAAACTTATCCTGAACAAGATTAATCAATGCATGGGTCATAGCCGAAGCCCCGAGAAAGAATACACACTACTCCCCTCAAATGGGGTTCGTGAACCCAAACAGTAGCATTATATGCAATAAATATCACAATAGAGTATTTTAATTAAGAAGAATAATAATTAAGCGCCATAGCAATATCTCTTTAACTACCCACAATAGTTCTTTTATAAGGATGCACACCAATATAATTTTAAATACCCAAAAGTTACCAAGTTGTTAATTTTCATTATTAAATTAGCCCACTTATTTTACACCACACATGTCCCCTCCATCATAGCCAAAGGGCCCGATAAATTGACAACCCCATACTATGACCCGAGGTTCCACACACACATCCCCTCCATCATAGGCAAAGGATCCGATACACTGTCAACCTCACACTATGACCCAAGGTTCCACACATGACACGACATAAATCGCCCGCTAACCCATTTAACTGTTGGTCCCTCACACATTATGTCGCCACCAATTTTAGCACCTGCTATTATTTTATGCATCAATTCTCAATTTCTCATCAAATTAATTTACCCCACCCTTATTATCGATGTGAGATCCTCAAAATACCCCTTAGTCCCATAACTAAGAGTCCCCCAAGTACACAAACGTCCTATTCTAACTATAGGATGAATTTCTCTCATTAATAAATCCTAGTTACAAGCCTAGGCTAGCACAATGATAATAAAAATATAAAAATCAGCCCACCCCCAAAATCACAAACCCGCACGAATCTACACTAACTTGTCCCATACCTAGCAAGAATAAATTTTTAACCAAGTCCTACTCACTAGTCCCATACCTAGTAAGCATCCTAACATAGAGGTGAACAATATACTACCCAAAAGCCCCTCGTCCCTGTGATGGTAAAAGTTATTAAAATAAATCACACAGTACACAATTTGATATGCACAACTTAGCAATTTAATAAAAAAGGTCACAATTTAATTTAAATCAATTAATAACACTGTCTTTGATTTCAACACAATTAATTCCATTAAATGATATGAAGTTAATGAGTAGGTTGTAACACCCTTAGCCGAGGAGTGGGTGAGGTGATTAAAGATTAGTGGAACCACGTGAAAGTAATTTTGAATTATTGGTGATCATTTCATTTCCACAACGGATGTATATAGCAGGTGACATTTAGTACAGTAGAATTTCGTGGAAGCACTCGTACTTGTTTATTGTGGACAAACTGCTTATTGAAATTTTGTGTGGAAAAACCTTAACTATTCTCCCTCCAGTTGTTTAGACGTGAGTGGATAATCAGGATTTTGATCGGTCGAGTTAGAGTTTGATGACTGTGGTGGAATTACCACGGTTGCTTTAGGTGACTTTTGAATGTCGTAAGAGTTACGTCGTCGAAAATCGAGATTCGAAGAACTAACAAGAGTGGTCAAATGTTCGCATGGATTCTCTTAAAAAGAGAGTTTTGTGCATTGATAAATAAGAGTAATTGTTACGTAGTGAGGTGCGGCCTCCCAATAATATTGAGACAATGGCCAATGATGTATAGGCTTGTCTTATGCAAATAGCACGGATTGAAGCACAATGTGAAGTGCCATTATTAAGGTGTGACTCTATAACTGATGGTATTAAGAGGGTTTCATAAGCTTATTGTGAGGCCGGGGACTATAGAAATTCGCCTTAGTCGGAAGTCCGTTTTGAGTATTGATAAAATATCCAGATCTATTGTTACCAGGCATACCTTATTTTCCGAATTTCGGGACGAAATTTCGTTATTAGGAAGGAAGTATGTAATACCCCGTATTTCATGGCTTTTAAAATTGGGGATTTATTAAATTTAATTGAGGTATTAATTTAATATTAATGTGGAAATTTATTTTTCATATTTACTATCATGACGTGAGTTAGTAATTGATATGCCCTGAATATACCCCCTCGGCTCAGAGATATCAACCTCGGCCCATGAGGATGGCTGAGGTTGGAGGGGTCCCAGCTCATCAACCAGCGGTCTCGTCCCAAGAAAGGTCGGCTATGGACCAGACGACGTTCCTGCTACCTCGGCAAGTGAGGTCATCATCCACCTGGTCTCCCAAAAGATTGTAACCTCGGCTCATAAGATGAAGAGGTTACCAGTCATCAGCATCAATCTCGGCTAGGGATCGGCCGACATTGCTGCTTTGCCACTGCTACCTCATCCCCGGCCGATATCATAGCTCAACATGTCTTATCTCGGCCCTCCCACTGAACCAAGGTCACCGCCTCGTCCTCTTACAGGCCGAGGTTGGGATCATTCATGGATGGCCGAGTTCTTATCAGCATATGTATTGATGGGAACACGTGTACACAATCGGTTATAACCGAATTATTCCCCCCCCCCCCCCCCCCCCGTGAGGAAATATTGAGGTCATCATTATCTATATGAGATCAGCCAGGTGCCATTCTCATATTGGTTCGATCCTCATGCACATACTCATTGCATGTTTGGGAGGTACACTACACCCCCCAGGCACTATATATAGAGGTCATGCTCTACCTTGAAAAGGATCCTGAAATTAGCAACCATAGTTGAAACTCTGTCTAAATACACAGTAGAGAGAGAAAGCTTGAAATATTGTATATATGGCCATTAGAGCCCTCATACAGTGATATTACTCACACACACTCACAGTGGACGTAGGCCAGATTGGCTGAACCACTTATATTCAAGTGTTCACCCTCTTCTCCTCATCTCAATCTCTTATATTTAGTATATACTTGAGCTGCCATTGTTATCACTAGATTGACTTTACAAACACCTTGACTGGTGGTGCTATTTCCAGCATCACCATTTTGGCACCGTCTGTGGGAAGAGAAAAGTTATCTCTTCCTCATCTGTTGCTTAGCCTCACCGGAGACTCTGGTGGTGAACCAGGCCTCACCCCTTGCGTGGAGCTATTTCAACATTGAAAGAGGTTCTATAAGGTATTTAGCTCATCTTCAACACTAGCTCTTTTGTACTAATACATGGCACTGGAATTACCACCACCTCTTCCGCCGCCTAGTGCGGGGGGGCCTAGCTCCAGCCAGGCACCGCCCCAATCCGAAATGGCGGAGGTGGCCGCAGCCTTGAGGTCTTTGGCTGCAATGCAACAAGCAATGCAGTAGAAGTTTGCACAACTCAGCCAAAATATGGTGAGGCCACCTGGAGTCTCGCCAGAAATGATCACTCCGGCGGCTGTTCAGCCCCATCCTGATGCTAGGGGACCACCCCAGGCACCGCGGAAACACCAACCTACGCCCCAATGGAGGAGGGACGTTGCTGACCCCAGTAGCTTGCTCCTAGGGAGGCAAGGAAACCCTTTCCCTGAGGAAATGTATGATGATCTAGAGGCGGAGGATGTCTCGGAAGACTGTTGGGAGCCGTATGAGGTTTCAAACAACACAGTTCGTCCGTTCCCCCGAAGCCAAGGTTGTGGGGGCAGAAGAGGTGGAGAAGCCCAGCAACGAGGATCAGCTTTCGATCGGCTAAGCAGAGGGTCATACTTTGAAAGGGTCGGCCCCATAAATGACCTAAGATAGAGGTTGTCAAGGTCGAGGAGTGCCGCTGGCTCACAAAGGGAAGAGAGGCAACGTCAACCTCATCAGGGACGAGGAAGAGACCAAGAAGAGGTTAACAGCAGACGTTCTGATGTGGCTGAGGAACCCTCAGTCCACCCCTTAGAAGTGGCTGGGGATAACCTCGGCCAAGCTGACGCTGCGAAACCATGGAATGAATCCATCCAACGTCTTGAGGACAAGATAGGAGACCTCATCAAAAGTCTAGATCCACTGCAAAGAGGTTTCTCAGAAGGCTCTCCATTTGTGGCTAAGATAGTAAGCTTTCCTACCCCAGCCAAGTTTAAGCCACCCACAGTGACTCCCAAGTATGAGGGTAGCACCAATCCAGTACATCATATTGAGATGTACCAGTCGACCGCGGACATCTATTCGATACCAAATGAGATGAAGTGTTAGGCATTCTCTGGGACCTTGATGGGAGCTGCGCGCATGTGGTTTACTTCTCTTCTGAAGAATTCAATTGAGAAATTTAAGGGTTTGGCTGAACGATTCATTCATAATTTCTACTTTGGGGTAAAACCTCAAAAGAAGACCACCCATCTGTTGTACATCAAGCAAGGCAAGCATGAAAGCCTAAGAGACTACATCGCCAGATTCAACAAAGAAAAACTTGAAGTTGAAGATTACGAAGAGAATATTGCCATGATCGCCCTCATAGCAGGTCTTCAGAAGGGGAAATTATTATGGAAACTTGAAGAAGACCCTCCAAAATCCATGGCGGAGCTACTGGAAACTGCGAGGAAGGTCATGAACGCTGAAGAGGCCATGGCCGCTAAGTATGAAGACGAGAACGGAGGTAGTAGTGAAAAGTTCCAAATAAAGAAGGATGGAAAAAAGAGGTCATCGGATGATAAGTTTGCACGTTATACCCCTCTTATAGCCACGTGCAAACACATCCTTAATGAGATAAAGAATGATCGATCTCTGAGATGGCCAAATAAGTTGAAGGCTCCTCCACATAAGAGGAACCAGAACCTATTGTGTGAATTCCACCAAGTCCAAGGTCATGTCACAGACAAGTGCTTCTCCTTAAAGGATGAGATCGATAAGATGTTGAAATCAGGAAAGTTGAGAAAGTACGTCGATAGCAAGGCTCCAAAAAGGGGGATGGATGACCCCAAAAAGAAAAGGAAATACAGGTGCCACGATGATACCCCATCCAGAAGAGACGATGGCACAGATGACGATGATGAGGACGATCCAGACCTCCCGCCAAAAAATGACAACACCCCCAGTGAAAAGGGTTGGTATGATCTCCTTTGGTGTTAACACCATATGCGGAGGACTTTCAGAGGGTGGTTCTGAGATGGCAGACAGGAAGGCCCATGTGGCAGAGGCTAAGTCAGTGGTCAAACTTGAAGTGGTGAACCTAACGTCTTCTGAGACAATGCAGAAGCGGAAAAAGGTAGAGATGGACACTCTCATAGTCGGCTTCTCACAAATTGACTTCAAAGGCATCCTAGCTCCGTACGATGACCCTTTGGTGATCACAACAAGAGTTCATGGAAGTAAAGTGCAGAGAATTCTTATAAATGGAGGAAGTTCGGTAGATGTAATGTTCTGGCCCTTCTTCAAAAGCCTAGGCCTTAGCAGATCTAGGCTGATACCCTATCATCATCCGCTAATGGGATTCAGCGGTGAAAATGTTCATCCACTGGGCATGTATGAGATGGACGTGAGAATGGGTGATGAGTGTCCTAAGAGGTTAACTCGGAAGATCAATTTTTTCATTATGGACGAAAATGTCTTCTCAACTGATTCGTCACTTTTATTGTATTTTATACCCCGTTAATTTGTACATTCTAGCATTCCCGTGCATGTATTTCCCGGTTCTTATACTCATTTATTGACTAACCCATGAATTCATCATATATACTTTGTATGTGTCTTTATTGAGCTTTTATAGGTCTCGGGAATGCATTTTGGGAAGTTTGGTTTTGATCCGGAAAGTTCCGTTGACACTCGCACAGTCGGGGGCATTTTAGTAATTTCATCACTCGGGCTTTGTTCCCGATTTCTTCACGGAAGTTGTAGACCTTCTTCTCCTCTTCGCGTGGCCTCCGACGGTGCTTGAATCCGATCTCGAACGCAAAAGTTACGGAAGTTTCGGTGAAGCATGGAACAATTAATACCTATATAGGCAACTCTTCTTTTTGCAGCAGGCCCGAATCGATTCGCCATTACCACCGAATCGATTCGGTCACTTGCAGGGGCTTTTCTCTACACTTCCGAATCGATTTGGATTTGGCACCGAATCGATTCGGCCCTGCATTTTCAGCTTTCCTCTTATTACAAGTTTGCCATTTTGGTTGGATTTTTGGGGGATTTATCCCTTGTTTTCCCTCTTTGGTAGAGATAGATTACATTTGTTAGATATTTGGATATAGAAAAACACTCTCTTCTCTCTCCTAGGTCAAAGTTCATTTATGGTTTTTAACACTTGTAAAGCCTTGATTACTAGTTGAATTGTTGTTATTAATGCAAGAAAGGTTCATTTACTTCATCTCTACTTGTTCTACTAGCTTTAATTTGCATTTAATTCCATCTCTTGCATTGGTTTGTGTTGAAACTAGATAACTTACTTAAGTATGTTGTTAACTAGCATGTGTAGTTTAGTTCCAATTATGAGTAGCTAGACTTGTGATTGGGGATCAAAATCCCACCTTGGATGCTTGAACTTCATATTTAGGGTTTGGTTTATAATTGTTCTAATGGAACTTCATGTGTTGGTTTTCGAGTATCATAGTTTCTTAACTCCTCTTGTCATGCAAGGGATAGTGTTTGAAGCTTTACTACAAACCCAACCCATCTAGCAATAAATAATTAACCCCTAATCCTCCATTGTTGAGTTTAGTCTCTACATGGTTGATGTTCGGATTTAATTAGTTATGCTCGATTAGAATTAATTTCAACCAAGCACCATAATCCCCTTCCTTGTGAATCCGAGGTGGGAGAATGATCCTCAATCCCCTTAATTTCTTGAACTCAAGCTTACCTTAGTTCTTTCCATTAGTTCCATAACAAGTAATTAACCATCTGATCTTTAATGGTATGTTAGTTTAGAGGTTACATCTCAATCACCTTTCCAAACCACAAATCATCTTTTACACTTTAACATTTTGTGACGTTTAGAGAATCTCTTTGCCCCAATCTAGTTCTCTTAGGAGCGTTCAATCCCTGTGGATCACGATTCCGTACTTACCGGATATTACTTGTTGCGATAGATTTGCACTTGAATCACAAGCCATATTTTGGGCGCACCAAGTTTTTGGCGCCGTTGCCGGGGATTGGCAACTATCTTAGGGTTTAGAAATTCTCTTTACACTATCTTGAATCCTATTCGCGAACCCTCGTCTAGTGAGCCCTCGGACTATTGGAGACCTTTACCATCGGTTTCTCGTTCTAGTTCGATCTCATCTTCTTCATATACCTGGGCTCACTCGGATCCCACAACCATGGCTGACAATGCCGGTGAGCACGGTAGTCAAGGGGTTGCACCTGACCCCCCGTATAGGACCATGCGTGATTATTTACAACCGAAGAGGACCACCTCTCCGTCTTGTATCATTTTTCCTTACAATGCCACGCAATTCCATTTTCGGAATGGAATGATTCAATTACTTCCTACTTTTCACGGCATGGACAGTGAACAACCTTACCTTCATGTTAGAGAGTTTGAGGAGGTGTGCGCTACTTTTAGCGATCAAAACTGTCCTCTGGATGTCACACGTCTCAAACTCTTCCCATTTTCTTTAAAAGACAAGGCCAAAACTTGGCTTTGGTCTTTAGCTCCTAATTCCATTGGGAGTTGGCGCGAAATGCAAGCGCAGTTTTTGAAAAAATTCTTTCCAACTCATCGCACCAACTCCTTAAAGAGTCAAATCCAAACATTCGTTCAAAATGAAGGTGAATCATTCGAGCGATGTTGGGAGAGATTTAATGAGGTACTTCATAAATGTCCACACCACGGTTTCGAAAAGTGGAGATTAATCTCATTTTTCCACAATGGGCTTACACTTAATGCGAAACAAATGGTGGAGACAATGTGCTCCGGTGAGTTCTTTGGTTTAGATCCCGATGATGCGTGGGCACATTTCAAATATTGTGCCGAGACCACCCAAGCATGGGATACCTCGGATCCGAACAAAACCAGTTCACGACCTTCGGTTCCGTCCTCTTCTAACCCTGGTATGTATCACCTCACTGACGAGGCTGAGATGAAAATGAGATTAGATAAATTATCTTAGAAAGTTGAGGAGTTCGGCTCGAATATTCGAGATCCCGTTGTTCAAACTCATTCCGTTGTTGAGGAGTTGTGTGCCATTTGCGACACTAATGCTCATTCAACCCAAGATTGTCCCACTATTCCGGCTTACAAAGTGATCCTCCATGACCAAGCGAACGCTATGGGAGTTTTTAGAAGATCCCAAAACGTTCCCGACCAAGGGTTTAATCCATCTTGGGGTAACCAACTCAGTTACCAATATCAGCAATCTCATCCTCCCCCGCCTCAGAATTACCAACAACCGTACAACCAACATCCCCCTCCCCAAGTTGTAATGCAAGGTCCCCCTCCGGGACCACATCCACCAGTTATACCTGCCTACGCGCACCCGAACAAGAGAAGTCTAGAAGAAATTTTTCAATCTTTTGCGACTTCCCAACAAGCCACAAACGCTAGGTTTGAAAAAGAAATTTCCAAGTTGACCTCTCTCTTGAGTGTGCAAGAAAAAGGAAAATTCCCCTCACAATCTCATGGGCCCGTTGGGCAAAATAGCATAAATTCCGATGTTTCTACTCCTTCCGATCAAGGTAGGTCTATGGAACATGCAAATTCCATCACCACTCTAAGGAGTGGGAAGGTGATTGAAAATCCACCTCCACCTTCCCCAAAAGTATCCGACGAGGTCACAATAACTCCCCGAGAGAGTGAAGTGACTCCCAAAAAGACAAGAGATAAGTCGCCTTCCAAGGGGCCGGAAACTTCAGTCCCTTGTCCGTTTCCCGCACCCTACCCTCAAAGGCTCCTTCCCATTGTTAAACCCAACAAAGATCAAGAAATCATGGAGACATTCAAACAAGTAAAGATCAATCTCCCTCTTCTTGACGCGATTAGGCAAATCCCTTCCTATGGCAAGTTTCTGAAAGATTTATGCACCTTCAAGAGAAATCATGTTTCTTGCAAAAAGGTGGAGTTGACCGAACAAGTTAGTTCCATTTTCCAACACAACACGATTCAAAAATTTAAGGACCCGGGGTGTCCAACTATTTCGTGTTTGATCGGAAACTTTGCCATTAATCGCGCTCTTCTTGATCTAGGAGCTAGTGTGAACCTCTTGTCGTATTCGGTTTATCTTCAATTGGACTTGGGAGAACTTAGTCCTACCAAAACTAGAATTCAATTAGCCGACGGCTCCACCAAAATTCCACGGGGGGTCTTGGAAGATGTCCTCGTCCAGATAGACACCTTCGTGTTCCCGGTCGACTTTATCGTTCTTGATACCCAACCTGTTTTAAGCCCGAACAATCAACCTCCCGTCATCTTAGGATGACCATTCCTCGCGACCGCGAATGCTTCGATAAATTGTAGGAATGGTGAAATGAACTTATCTTTTGGGAATATGACATTAGATGTCAATATTTTCAATGTGTCGCACCTCTCGAGTGACGAAGATGATTGTGTGAGGGAAGTGAATTTCGTTGGAACGATATGTGTGGACGATGATCATATTGTGAGGGAGGAAATTGAATGGAGTGTGTTAGATGTGTGTTTCGACATGCTAGGAGAGGTTGGAGTAGGAGAACACCATGAAATTGGGGATAATTTAGGCAATTTTGATGTCACTCTGATTGATGACTCTATCATTTCCGAAACTGACATGTACATAGAGTCATCAATCCCGTGTGAGGAGATTTGCTCGGAGAAAAATAGGTTAGAAATTGTCTCTATCGATGTGAGCACCGACCCACCGGTCCGTCACTTTAAGAACCCATGGCCCCCTCTTTCAAATATTCATCCGGTTTTCAAAACCAAACGCGGGTCCAGCGGTTGGGGGAGTCCATTTTGGATAGGTGTCATCTCCTCCGATCTTGAACCCGATATCGTTGTTAAGTGTATGAGCCTTAGTTGGAGCAAAGTCAGACCGAGGCCAAGGATAGCTGTTCACATAGTGAAGTACGTCCTAATAATATTTGCGGATTTAAAACCGGACATCGTACGCAGCAGCCCCGTTAGCAGGGGTGTTTCGGTTCGTTAAATCCCCGATTTTTTTTTGTGCCGAGTATCCCCCGGCATGTGTGGGGTGAAAAATTTTTGTCCCGGACCCTTTGTACTTATGTAATATCATCATTGGGGTCCAAAAACACCTCCTATAGCAGCCCAATCCAACCACCAACCAAAAAATCATGATTCAGCAAAGCAGAAACTGATTCCCAGAAGCCGAATCGATTCGGTTTTTCCCCCGAATCGATTCGCCCCCCTCCAGTAGCCAAGTTTAATTTTGAGAATCGATTTGGACTCCCCACTGAATCGATTCGGTCACTTCCAGTGCTCAAGTTCGAGAATCGCGAATCGATTCGAACTTCCCACCGAATCGATTCGGATCACCTGCCACTTAAAAATCCCATATTCTGATTTAAACCTTATTCTTATTCTTTCTCCTCTCTTGCCTGCGAACCAACCCTCTCCCTTATCAAATTCTATCCTCCATTATAAGTCTTCCCAATGGCTTCATCTTCAAAGGCAACTTCATCCAAGGTATTAATTCAACCTTATTGATTCAATTTCATTCCTGATTTAGTGTATATGTTGTGGAAAATAGGGTAAACTGCATTTTCACATGTTTTATGCATAAAACTCATTCTTTTTTCTCTGATTGTGATGAGAAACCAACACATACTACTTGACTATGTTGCTTTGATGTTTAAGTAGTATTTGTTGGGGGTTTTCCACATGAAAATGTCAATTACACCCTATTCTCCATACACAGCACACTAGGTGTTCGATGAAATGCCCCTGTGGAGATTTTGTGCCATAATGCTTCATTTTCGCACAGTTTCTTGCACATTGGTGTTGAATTACCCTTGTATGAGTGCGGTGTGCATCGATAACGTTATTCGACCAATTTTTCTCGATGCACACCCACCGATTCCTTTTCGATCCTATTTCACGCCAAATTGATTTTATGCATTACACTAATTGTGTATGTATCAAATTGATTTTTCTTGTAGGTTCCTTCGGTCACCAAGCCCTCCTCCAACTTAATTGCGGGTCGGGGAGGTTTCGAGTCCTTCTGCTCCAAACAAGAAAAGGACTGGTTCATTGCGAAATTCCCTTCGGGTCGCCCTATCGCTATTGAGCGGCCGGTGCATCTTGAGGAGTTCCCTGCCTCGGTCCGTCGTTACTTTCAGAAATTCAATTGGGAGGCACACCTTGCCAGGGCGGGGGAGGTGAATGATGAGCACGTACGTCGGTTTTATGCATCCCTCGTCCCAACTGGGGACCGCACTTTCGAAGCTTACGTACGGGGTAAGCGGATTCCTCTTTTTAAGCCTCTCTTGGCATTGCACCTCACTGGGGCCGAAAACCCCGAGGATTTCGATTACCTGTGCACCGATGAGGGGAGACTGACCAACGAAACCCTGATTGCGCGTCTGGCGCTAGGGAATATTTGGGCTGGGGAAACTTTCCACACATCTGCTATGCCCGACAACCACCGCCTCATCCACCTAGTAGCCGTTAATTCTATCACGCCTACCCAAACAAAGGCGGTCCTTCGCTCCGCCCAGGCCCACTTCCTCTACCATCTATTGGATGCGAATTCCATTATAAACCTTCCCGCATTGGTGCTACAACGGATGCTCAAGGCCGCTTACTGTGAAAAGGGAACCACTACCCTACCGTACGCGCGGTTGGTTTCCCGCATATGTAGGGATGCGCACTGTGAGGTAGCGGGTACGGACTACATTCCTCGCCTTCCCAAGTTGCTTGGCGAGAAGGCAATTGATAAGAGTCTTGGGAAGGACTATTGGGAGAGGAGGAAGAAGAGGATGTTGGATGTTCCTGCTGTTCCTGTTGCCCCGGATGCTCCTATGCCAGATATTCCGGACATGCCTCAGCCCATGCCTCACCCTGTGCCTCATCCAGTCCCACCGCCAGCCCCATCTACTGTAGACCCCATTGCATATCTAGGGGTGCGGTTGGATGAGCTTCAGGCTGACTTCTCCGAGTTTCGGGGCGCCTACATGTCGGACTTTGCATCTTTCCGGGCCGATTTTACTGCTTATCGGGGCGCGTACAAGTGCGATATATCCATGATCGCTCGGGCGCAGATGGATTTATTCTCACACCTGCGAGGGGGCGAGGCTTCTGTGCCTCAGTACCTCTATGACCCATACGCCCCTCGCGATCCTCCCGCGCCCGAGTCCCCGCGCCGCCATCCGAACGACTTGTAGGATGTTGTGATCCCGTTTCTGCTGTTATTTTTGAGTGGTTGTTTATTTAGATGGTTGGGTTTGTACTTAGGTAGTTGTGTTACTGTGGGGAGGAGAGAGTGCAATTCTTGTATTTTCTAATTTTGGTTTCATTGTTCCCCATGTACACAACTCTTATATATTAATGAAATGACTCAGTTTCGGTTTCATTTTTCTTCTTGTATGTATCTATGTTGTATATATTATTCTTTATGGTACTAACTTGTAACAGGCATGTCGTTGCGCGGTTCTCGAGTTACTCCTTACGGGGTGACTATTCTCATACCCCTTTTCCCTTTTTATCCCTACTAACATTGGGGACAATGTTTCATTCAAGTTAGGGGGTATGGTATACCATTGTGATGCCGGTTATCATGTTAGTATTTATTTATTTAAAAAAAATTAAAAATTAAAAAAATTAAAAAAAAAAATTTCTTTTTCTTTCTCATATCTACTATGATTACTTATATGATCGAGTCATTGATTTATTACCCTTTAGCCCGTTATTGTTTGCATTGTGAATAGCATCATAAAATTAAACTGTGAAGCTTTGAGCATATACACAAATAATTATTTATGATTTGGTTTAAAAGCGTTTCAAATTCGTTATTCTAAGGCGCATGCTATACCCTTACAAAAGTGAAAATTGAGACTTATCATCATTTGTGAGCGTATACACCCACTCTATCTCTTTCTTGTCAATGAACTCGTTGACGATCTCATTTTCTTTTCATTTGATTGCATATTAACTGATTTATCACTTGAGCATGATTTTCAATGGTGTTGAGTCCCGGGAATCACATGGAACTCTAGGAAATGATCATAGGCAATCTTTGTTATATCACCCATATTAGCCTTGACCTCACCTTATATGTTTCCCTAGTCAACCCCTTTGAGCCAAAATATAGCCTTTCGTTTCATAACCCCATTCCCATAACCAACTCCGCATTGGAGTTTTAAGCCATACATACACCTCACATACCTTTGTTTGGAATGTTACTTGGGATTGAATGATGTTTTTATTATGTCGGTTGCAATTTTAGGCATATGAGAGTTTGATAAGCAAAGAAAGAAAGTAGTGAAAAAAAAGTGAAGAAAAAGAGAAAGCAAAAAGAAATAGAAAACAAAAGAGAAAACTGAGAAAAAGAAGATAAGAAAAAGAAAGAGAAGTTTGTATATGTTGTCTTTAGTTCAATAAGCTTTGATTACTCTCCCCGATGTTATATCTAATGCTTGTTTGGAAGTTACTTTCCATTTTTGATATTGCCCGCATCCTTCCCATTATTCCGAGTTTTCATTATGAACACTTTGAATCCGTACATACATTCCTTCGTTTCATACCCTAGCCAAACCTCAATTACAACCCTATTAAAGTCCTATTTGATCCTAGGGTGATGTGATTCAAAGGACGAACATTAGCAATAATCTGTTCAAATGCTCTTCTCTTGGTTAATATGCGATATCCTTTCATGAGATTGTATTTTTCACTTTTATACTACGTTCTTCATTGATGACATGTGTGTGGCCTAGTTTCCCTTTACAATTACTCTTATAGCCCACATGTCCCGTGTGTGTTACATCCCATTTCTAAGTGTTTCATTTGTTGAGTGTAACAACCGGAGAGAACTTGAGTATGCATGCCTTAGCTTATACATGGATTTTGAAAGTTTTGCCAAATCTAAATTACCACATGTGTCCGCTTATCTCGCATTCCCATGGTTTCGATTTTTAGTTGAAGTTATTTGTTTAATGCCGATAATTGTCGTCTTTTGTGTGAGCTTCGTTCACTTTGTTGATAAATTGTGCTTCTTTGATATTTGTTGAGCTACGCATTGGATTTTGCAGTATCATAGTATGAGTTGATTTGATGTTTGTGGGTGTCATCCCTGGAAACCCTCACGAGACCTCACTCGTCCCCTAGGGCCACCTAGGGGTTTGACGGCTTATTGCATACGCTCAATGCAATCGTTCGCCTACGAAAGTGGCATTTTTCCTTCGTTGTACATATTTCTTATATTTTGGTTGCGGTGTTGGCCCTTGTTTCTTCATACTTCATTGCTCGAGACTAGCAATGTATAAGTTAGGGGGTGTGATTCGTCACTTTTATTGTATTTTATACCCCGTTAATTTGTACATTCTAGCATTCCAGTGCATGTATTTCCCGGTTCTTATACTCATTTATTGACTAACCCCTGAATTCATCATATATACTTTGTATGTGTCTTTATTGAGCTTTTATAGGTCTCGGGAATGCATTTTGGGAAGTTTGGTTTTGATCCAGAAATTTCCGTTGACACTTGCACAGTCGGGGGCATTTGAGTAATTTCAGCACTCGAGCTTTGTTCCCGATTTCTTCACGGAAGTTGTAGACCTTCTTCTCCTCTTCGCGTGGCCTCCGACGGTGCTTGAATCCGATCTCGAACGCAAAAGTTACGGAAGTTTCGGTGAAGCATGGAACAATTAATGCCTATATAGGCAACTCTTCTTTTTACAGCAGGCCCGAATCGATTCGCCATTACCACCGAATCGATTCGGTCACTTGCAGGGTCTTTTCTCTACACTTCTGAATAGATTCGGATTTGGCACCGAATCGATTCGGCCCTGCATTTTCAGCTTTCCTCTTATTACAAGTTTGCCATTTTGGTTGGATTTTTGGGGGATTTATCCCTTGTTTTCCCTCTTTGGTAGAGATAGATTACATTTGTTAGATATTTGGATATAGAAAAACACTCTCTTCTCTCTCCTAGGTCAAAGTTCATTTATGGTTTTTAACACTTGTAAAGCCTTGATTACTAGTTGAATTGTTGTTATTAATGCAAGAAAGGTTCATTTACTTCATCTCTACTTGTTCTACTAGCTTTAATTTGCATTTAATTCCATCTCTTGCATTGGTTTGTGTTGAAACTAGATAACTTACTTAAGTATGTTGTTAACTAGCATGTGTAGTTTAGTTCCAATTATGAGTAGCTAGACTTGTGATTGGGGATCAAAATCCCACCTTGGATGCTTGAACTTCATATTTAGGGTTTGTTTTATAATTGTTCTAATGGAACTTCATGTGTTGGTTTTGGAGTATCATAGTTTCTTAACTCCTCTTGTCATGCAAGGGCTAGTGTTTGAAGCTTTACTACAAACCCAACCCATCTAGCAATAAATAATTAACCCCTAATCCTCCATTGTTGAGTTTAGTCTCTACATGGTTGATGTTCGGATTCAATTAGTTATGCTCGATTAGAATTAATTTCAACCAAGCACCATAATCCCCTTCCTTGTGAATCCGAGGTGGGAGAACGATCCTCAATCCCCTTAATTTCTTGAACTCAAGCTTACCTTAGTTCTTTCCATTAGTTCCATAACTAGTAATTAACCATCTGATCTTTAATTGTATGTTAGTTTAGAGGTTACATCTCAATCACCTTTCCAAACAACAAATCATCTTTTACACTTTAACATTTTGTGACGTTTAGAGAATCTCTTTACCCCAATCTAGTTCTCTTAGGAGCGTTCAATCCCTGTGGATCACGATTCCGTACTTACCGGATATTACTTGTTGCGATAGATTTGCACTTGAATCACAAGCCATATTTTGGGCGCACCATCAACCTATAACCTCATTATAGGAAGAGTAGCCCTTAAGGAGTTTGAAGCCGTACCATCGACGGTCCACCAGATGCTAAAATTCCCGACCCCCTATGGGGTAGGGGAAGTGCAGGGTGACCAGACCATAGCATGAGAATGATACGTCAACTCGGCTGAAAAGAGAGAGGCCCATAACAGAGCTACTACCACTTATAACATCGATACACTTAACCCTAGAGACGAGACAAAGTTGAAGAAAGGAGAGGTCGCAGAAGAGGTAGAATCCATCGTCCTCAATAAGGATGAGCCAAAAAAAGCCATCCAGATTGGCAAAGCCTTAAAAGCAGAAATCAAGGAAGAGCTGGTAGACTTACTGAGGAAGAGGCAGAGTGTCTTCGCTTGGAGTCACACGGACATGCCTGGTATCAGCCCTGAAGTTATGTGCCACACGCTGAATGTGACTAAGGATGCTAAGCCCATCAAACAGAGATGAAGAATATACTTTAGGGAGAAGTACGACATCGTTCGTGAAGAGGTCAGGAAGTTGGAAGAGGCAGAATTCATCAGTGAAGTGATATATCCGGAATGGCTATCAAATGCAGTCATTGTGCCCAAAGCCAACGGAAAGTGGAGAATGTGTGTAGATTTTACTGACCTGAACAATTCCTGCCCAAAAGACAGTTGCCCCTTACCTCGAATCGACCAAATGGTAAATGCAACCGCAGGACATGAGCTCATGAGCTTCATGGACGCGTACTCAGGCTATAATCAGATCTTCATGGATGCTGAAGACTCAGAGAAGACTGCCTTCATCACAGACAAAGGGACATATTGCTACAAGGTTATGCCCTTTGGGTTGAAGAATGCAGGGGCAACATACCAACGTCTTATGAATAAGATGTTCGAATACCAAATAGGTAAGACTATGGAGGTATATGTAGATAATATGTTGACGAAGAACTTAAAAGCCTGCACTCATGTGGCAGACCTGGAAAAGACCTTCAATACTATGGACCTCTACAAGATGAAACTCAATCTGTCAAAGTGTGTCTTCGGGGTAGGATCTGGGAAGTTTCTTGGATTCATTGTCAATTAGAGGGGAATAGAGGCGAACCCCAAAAAAATCAAGGCTTTGCTCGATATGAAGACACCAAATAGTATCAAGGACATTCAGAGGATTATCGGAAGGGTAGCTTCACTCAACAGATTTGTTTCAAGAGCAACGGACAAGTGTCTTCCATTCTTTAAGGTGCTTAGAAAATCCTTCGAGTGAAACAAAGAGTGTGATGAGGCTTTTGATCAACTCAAGTCATACCTTGGATCTCCCCTTCTCTTATCACAACCAATAGAGGGCGAGAGGCTGTTCATTTATCTAGCGATCTCTGAATCAACTATAAGTGCAACCATAGTATGGGAAGATGTTGTAATTCAAAGGCCCGTATGCTTCAACAGTAAATCCCTTCAAGGGGCTGAGCAGAATTTTTCTCGGATGGAAAAGTTGGCATACGCCTTGATACACGCTTCAAGGAAGATGAAGCCCTACTTTCAAACCCATTCCATGGTCATCCTCACCGACTCCCTATTAAGACAGGTCCTCCATAAACCTGAGAAGTCAGGTAGATTGATGACCTGGGCCATTGAATTGGTGGAATATGACCTCACTTACCAGCCAAGGACGGCCATCAAAGGGAAGGCACTTGCAGACTTCATTGCTGAGTTTACATAGGAAGAGACCGAGATTGAGAACAGATCAGAGACTGCAGAAGGGTCAAATAGCAACGTCTTCCGACACCCAGAAGAGGTTATGACCAAGGGATCTAGAGATAGGACAACCGCGAATGAGGAAGACCGGTACCTCTTCAAGGAGGGAATAATGTTAGAAGGTTTCTTCTCATCATATAGAGACATATGGAACCTCTTTGTCGACGGGTCATCTTGTGAAAGTGGGAGCGGTGCGGGGTTGATACTCTTAGCCCCGGATGGTACTAACATCGAATATTCCCTAAGGTTTAACTTCAAGGCATCGTACAATGAGTCAGAATATGAATCCATGATAGCAGGTCTCTCATTGGCAAAGACTCTGGGAGTAAGATAACTTCTACTTCATAGTGACTCAAGGTTAGTTGTTAATCAAGTCATAGGGGTTTATGAGGCTAAAGATGAAAGGATGGATAAATACCTGAAGAGGGTGAGAACGATACTGGAAGGCCTCAAAGAGGTAAAGATGAAAAGAGTACCTCGGTAAAACAACAGCCACGCAGATGCCTTAGCAAGGTTGGCTTCGTCAACGAAGATAGATATCCGTAGAACAGTCCCTGTCGAGATCTTGCCCAGGGAAACCATTGAAGAAGAAGAGGTTAGTAACCCCTGCCTAAATATGAACCTAGTGGATTCATGGATGGACCCCCTTATCAGGTATATCAGAGAGGGAGAACAATCGGAATCAAAGCTGGAAAAGAGGAAATTAAGATACAAAGCTGCGAAATTCTCCATAGTGGGAAACGTCCGATATAAGAAGGGATTCCTATTACCTCTACTCAATTGCGTTTATCCCACGAAAGTTCCTCGCATCTTACGGGAGGTACATGAGGGTTCTTGCTCCAGTCACACAGAAGGAAGATCCTTGGACAAAAGAATTATTACGCAGGGATATTGGTGGCCAACCTTGGCATTGGATGATGCAGCTTACGTGAAGAGGTGCGATAAATCTCAGAGGTACTCTACTATTCCCCATCAACCTCATCAACCTATGACGTCAATCAGTTCCCCTTGGCCATTCGCAGTATGGGGGATTGACTTAGTAGGTCCCCTGCCAAGAGCTGCAAGTAATTATCGATTTCTGATAGTTGCCATCGATTACTACTCGAATTGGGTAGAGGTAGAGCCGATGATCACGATTACAGAGCATAAGACATTCTAATTTATTTGGAAGAACATTATATGAAGACATGGCCCCCAAATACCTTCATTTCAGACAATGGTACCCAGTTCAAGAATTCTTCCCTGGAAAAATACTGCAAAAGTGTTGGGATAAAGAAAATTTTCTCTTCTCCTGGCCGACCTCAGTTAAAAGGTCAGACCGAAGTAACCAACAGAACAACCCTCGAAGGTATCAATAAGAGGTTGGAAAAGGCAAAGGGAAGATGGACTGAAGAGGTTTATGCTATTATGTGGGCCTGTAGAATGACGGCTAAGACACCTACGGGTGAGACCCCATTTATGTTATCACATGGCTCAGAGGTCATCATACCCAGAGAGGTAGCGCTCCCTACTCATAGAGTTGAGACCTACGACCCCGGGAAGAATGGAGAGGAAAGAAGACTCGACCTAGACTTGATTGAAGAGAGAAGGGAAGACGCAGAAATCAGACAAGTAGCTTACCAGCAGAGAATAATAAAGTTCTACAACCTAAGGGTAAAATCAAGACCAATTATTGTGGGAGACTTAGTACTGAAGAAGACGTTACAGAAGGAAAATAAGCTTCCCCCAAATTGGTACGGTCCTTACAAAGTAGTCGAAGAGGTTGTACGTGGGACCTACAGGCTAGAAAACCTCAAAGGGGAACCTTTCTCCAACCCATGGAACGATGATCATCTAAAGAAGTATTACATATGATGTAGCGAGAGTTTGTGTAAATGTATCATCTTATGAAGAGGTTATTAATGATAAGATCAGCTTCATTGCAAATTCCTGATTCATTATAATCTAATGGTAAAATTATTTATGGGGATAACATCTTAATGGTGACCTCAGACCTTATAACATCATGATTTGGTGATAAGGTCTGAGGTCAAACATCATATTTGGATAACCTCAGACCCTTAACATCATTAATTTGGTGCAAATTATTTATGGGGATAACATATTAGTGGTGACCTCAGACCTTATAACATCATGATTTGGTGAAAAGTTCTGAGGTCAGACATCATACTTGGATGACCTCAAACCCTTAACATCATTAATTTAGTGCAAATTATTTATGGGGACAACATTTTAGTGGTGACCTCAACTCTTATAACATCATGATTTGGTGACAAGGTCTGAGGTCAGACATCATACTTGGATGACCTCAGACCCTTAACATCATTAATTTGGTGCAAATTATTTATGGGGACAACATCTTAATGATGACCTCAGACTTTATAACATCATGATTTGGTGACAAGGTCTGAGGTCAGACATCATACTTGGATGACCTCAGACCCTTAACATCATTAATTTGGTACAAATTATGTATGGGGACAACATCTTAATGATGACCTCAGACCTTATAACATCATGATTTGGTGACGAGGTCTGAAGTCAGACATCTTACTTGGATGACCTTAGACCCTTAACATCATTAATTTGGTGCAAATTATTTATGGGGATAACATCTTAATGATGACCGCAGACCTTATAACATCATGATTTGGTGACAAGGTCTGAGGTCAGACATCATACTTGGATGACCTCAGACCTTTAACATCATAAATTTGGTATAATTATTTATGAGGATAACATCTTAGTGATGACCTCATACCTTATAACATCATGATTTGGTGGAAAGGTCTGAGCTCAGACATCATACTTGGATAACCTTAGACCCTTAACATCATTAATTGGGTGTAAATTATTTATGAGGATAACATCTCAGTGGTGACCTCAGACCTTATAACATCATGATTTGGTGACAAGGTCTGAGGTCAGACGTCATACATGGGTGACCTCAGACTTTAAAAACCATTCACCTGGCTCAACAAGGACATCATTGTACCATGACTTCAAAGTTGAACACATTGCATGGCAAAGAAAATCAATCAATAAACAACGAAGCAAGAGAAGAAATAAAAGCCCTCCTTAGAGGTTGACAGATTGAGTTACAAATTGCAAAAGTATAAAGTAACATTGTTTATCAAAGTTTACAATTAATTGAGGTTTATAAAAGATTGCATATAGCTTCACAAGAATTTAAGGGTTTGTAGCCTCAGGGTTAGTGGACACGTCTGCATTTCCTTGGCCGAGGGTGGTCACTTCCACCCCATCATCTTGAGCACCGACGTCTTCAGTCATGGTGTCTCCTTGAGGGGCAGTCTCAGTAGGTGCAGCACCTCCCTTTTCTTCAACCTCCTACAAGGCTTGAGCAAACATAGGGTCGGCCTAGCCCAGGATGATGAGTAAGAAACTGCAAGGCTTCCCAATTCCTTCTCCTTCATGGTAGCCCATTTTCCAGTTGCCTTGAGCCCCCTCTCCGAATATTCAAAGCTGAAGCTGACAAATTCGTCAAAGACCTTGTACTCCTCCAAGATCTTCTCGGAGGCGTCTTCCAAGGCAACCTTGACGTCAAAATCGACTTTGTGCTGAAGAGAGTCAGCCTGAGCATTTAGGGCAGCGTTATGGTCTTCCCTCGGCTTATCCAAGTCCTTTTTCATCCCCTTCATGCTGGTCTCAGCCTTCTTCAGAGCAGCCTTCAGACGTTCCACTTCGGCGTTCAAGGTGGCTTCGATCTTCTCAGCCTCTTGACCCTTTTCAATCAGAGTAAGCTTCCCCAAGGTCCAGCTGACATAGTGATGCATGGTGAGAAGACCCTACAGAACATGTGAAAAGATGTCAGACTAAGGTCTGAAATAGTTCAAATGTCTATGTTACACATTCAGAAGCTATAGTCAAAGGTCTTACTTAGATGGTACGATGAAGGGAGAATTCAACCATTAGAGGCTTATCTAGGGACCGACAAAAGCGCTTATCAGACTCGGTCATGACACCGCCGATAGCATCCAAGGCCTTCATACTATGGCCAATAACACCATCACCAATCTTTAATTGCTCCAGACGAGCAATTAAGGCATCCTCAAAAGAAATGGGGATGGCACGATCTCCCCCTCTCTTCTTCTGCCTCTGATCCTCAGGGGCAGGGTCGGTAACCTTCCTTTGATTTTTAGCCTTAGCCTTTGAGGTAGATGGAGGGGGAGGAGGAGCATTCAGTCCAGCATTTTTGATGAGCTTTGTCAGACTGGGGGCGGCCATATCCCACAACTCGTCAGATATTCCTTTGGGGTGCTCTGCAAGATAGAAAGGTCTGAGTTAAAAGAATCAGATATACATAAATTCAGATGTATAACTTATTGAAATAAAAAGAACTTACCAAACTCTGTCAGATGACTTCCCCCTAGACCATTCTCAGAGATGTAATAGGGGGTCATCAGGTGTTCGAATTTTACAGGAAGACCATGCTCACCCTAATCCTGAAGGTCTTTAACCTTCTGAATTTTTTTTATCTTAGCCCAGGGTCGGCCCTAGCAGCCATTGTAACCTTTCCCCATATTATAGGTATCCTCGGCTCTAATGAGGAAGAGGGGGCACATGGACCAAATTCCCATGGCCCTGATGCAAAGAAGTAACGTGGCTTCCAGTTATGGTTGGAGGTTTGTGTAATCTGAAGCATCTTGTTATTTGACTTTCGAGCTAAAAAATGATAATAGCTCGGATGGTTTCTGGTAGATGAAGGGACATAGCACCCTGTAAAGACTTGGACATGAAGGTCTGCATGATGAACAGTCCTCCATAAGATAATGGCTCTAATTATCACCATCCAAGCATTGGGTGACAACTGGGAATGGGCCAAGTTGATATAGGACAATATAGACCTGATGATGGGATGGATGGGTAGATAAAATCCCAACTTGAACATCTGCTCGTATAGGCAGATTTCACCATCTCGATCGTCATAAGCCCTATCTTCCCTCAGAGGTCTCCTGAGTTTTATAGAGGGGCTTATGGAATATAGGTATTTGAAAAACAAGAGGTCGACCTCGCTGACTGTACTCTCAATCCCGGCCGCCTCAAAGATGTCAACATCACTCTCAGCATCATCATCATCATCTAGCTCAACGTCGGCCTGTGACTACCGACAGAGAAATGTCTTCAAGAATTGGTGGAACAGACACACTTGGTCCAATAATTTCAACCTCTGAGGAAGAGGCTGACGTGCTCGAACTTTGTTGAGACGGGGCCCGACTAGAGACCTCTGCCTGACCAGGGACGTGATCTTGTCGAATTAAAAAATCCATGGCCTCTTGAAAAGAGTCCACAGACATAGGGTCTGAGGTGGATGACTCAGACTCCGACATTGGAGAGGGTTCAGCTGGGACCTCTGCTTGGTTAACTTGTTCGGTTGGTTCAGGGTATATGACCTTCAGAGGTGGTGGAAAAATAGGCCTGAGAGGGAACGCCTCTGCCCACAAGCTTCCTTTTGGGCTCTTTCTATCTGTCTAGTTTTATTTAAGGTCTTTTCCCTAAGAGAGGGGAACTCCTCTAAAAGTTAGTAAAGGGGTCTGAGCATATGAGGCAGACGCTAGACTTATTGACTCCCCTAAATTACAAACAATATTGGCAAATGGAACTAAAGATCAAGATATTAAACTTTGAACAAAAACGACGAAGAACAATTAAGAACAGTTCGCCGGAAAAACCAATAGTTTCACTGGAAACCTCTTGAAGCTCACCGAAAAATGCAAAAGCAAGAACAAAAGCAGAAAAATGAAGAAGAAGGGATGGCAAGGGATACCTGAAGAAAGGTGATGAGAAGCAAGGAAGGAATACTAAGGAATTACCTCCCAAACGCACTTCAAATCAGAGCTCTTTTAGAGAGAGAAAGTTATAAAAATGACCAAATTCGGAGAAGGAGAGAAATGAGGAAGAAAGAGAAGAAAATGGGGTTTAAACCCTTAAGTATGAGTGCATGCGTCTCAAGGCCCATCATTACCTTGGGAGCCCAAAAGACAACCAAAATCATCAAACCTATTAGGCACGTTATCTACTCCAGTAGCTGACACTTGTCAAGAAACTATTGGCACCTGAAGAAATTTAACCTCGGGTAAATATACCCCTTAGACACCTGATCACACAGGTAACTAAGGGCTAGGGGGTGATTGATATGCCCTGAATATACCCCCTCGGCTCAGAGATATCAACCTCGGCCCATGAGGATGGCCGATGTTGGAGGGGTCCCAGCTTATCAACCAGTGGTCTCGTCCCAAGAAAGGTCGGCTACGGACCAAATGACGTTCCTGATACCTCGCCAAGTGAGGTCCTCATCCACCTGGTCTCCCAAAGATAGCAACCTCAGCTCATAAGATGAAGAGGTTACCAGTCATCAGGATCAATCTCGGTTAGGGATCAACCGACGTTGCTGATTTGCCACTGCTACCTCGGCCCAGGCCGATGTCATATCTCAATATGTCTTATCTCGGCCCTCCCACTGAACCAAGGTCATTACCTCGTCCAGGCTGAGGTTGGGATCATTCATGGATGGCCGAGTTCTTATCAGTATATGCATTAATGGGAACACGTGTACACAATCAGTTATAACCGAATCCTTCCCCCCACGTGAGGGAATATTGAGGTCATCATTATCTATATGAGGTAAGCCAGGTGTCATTCTCATATTGGTTCGATCCTCATGCACATACTCATTGCATGCTTGGGGAGTACACTACACCCCCCAGGCACTATATATAGAGGACATGCTCTACCTTGAAAAGGATCCCGAAATTAGCAACCATAGTTAAACTCTGTCTAAATACACAGTAGAGAGAGAAAGCTTGAGAGATTGTATCTATGGCCATTAGAGCCCTCATACAGTGATATTACTCACACACACTCACAGTGGACGTAGGCCAGATTGGCTGAACCACTTACATTCAAGTCTTCATCCTCTTCTCCTCATCTCAATCTCTTATATTTAGTATATACTTGAGCTGCCATTGTTATCACTAGATTGACTTTACAAACACCTTGACTGGTGGTGCTATTTCCAGCATCATCAGTAATTATTGGGAATCTTTTGAATATTACTTGATGAGTAAAGTAAGATATGAGATTGTTTTTATTAATATTGTCACGAGTGAATAGTATGGAAATTATGGAAATTTAAGTCGGAACGCGCTTGTGTCATGTCAGGACTAAATTATCATTATAAAAGTGATTATATTATAAGTCGCCACGATGGTCCTTTCGAGTGTGCCAAAGTGTCTGAAAGGGTCGAGATAGTCAGAAAAGTGTACCCGGGGGTTTAGTTTGGGTCTCATGGCATTTTTAGGCCTAATTGACATCCTGAGAGGATATTATAGACATTTTGTATTTTTGGGTAAATAAGCCCACAAATTTTCTTAGTATATATTAGCCATTTGGAGTTGTCTCTTAGGGTTAACAAAAAAAAACCTAAGCCCAACCATTAAAGAAGAAGGTGAAGAGATTAGAGAAGAAGGTGAAGAGTTTCCAAGCAATCCAATGCCTATAACTCACCCGATTCCACTGCCACCACCACCAAAATGTAGATCAAATGAGGAGGAACGTAATCAACAAATCAGACCCTTGAATCCTAGGAAAGTATCTATCTTGCTGATTTCTAGTTGGTATTCCTTCCATGTTAGTCTAGGAATGAAAATCATGTGTTTTAATTGAAGAATTATATGTTTTGGAAGAGAATTTATATGTGTTGTAGGGAGAATCCATATAGTCTGAAATCTTGATCATATGTAGAGTATTACCCACAAATTTATTATGATATTTGGGAAGAAAATGTGGATTAAAATAGAGGTTTGTGATTATTCATGCAAAATTTGGTTTTATAAAGAAATCTGGGATTAAATCCCTTTTTGATTGATTCGTTGAGGATTTATTGATGTTGTTACATTAGAACTTGTTTATATATATTACTGATACCTTTGGATAACCTTTCTGAAGTTTGGGATGAAATTATAGAGGTTTGGAGGGGTTAGAATGACTGAACCCGCAAGTTGAAATTTGAAGAAAAATGGGCAAGAACTACTTGATCGATCGATCGGCCAAGAGCATCGATCGATCGATGATCGATCGATCGACCCCATTCCTCGATTGATCGATCCCTCCTGGAAAAGTGCATATTTTTATCCTTTTTGTTTAATCCGGTTAAGATACATAGGAGCCCTTGATTATTATTTATGGAGTATAATGGGTTATGAAGATGACCAATAGGTTCAAAGTAGACTCCGTTGAGTGAAATTAATATGAGATGAAATTGTGGGTTAACGGGGAGTTATTCACACATTGGAAATTTTGCGAAAGTTTACTAAAAGATTGAGACTCGTGAAAGATTGAGACTAGAAGGTAAGTGAGGGTATACCTGCTGAAATTATACATAGTGAGAGAGAATACTTCGAGAGATGAGAAGTAAGTAGGAAATAAATTATAAATGAGAATAAAAGAGACAAATCCGTTATGCGAGATAATTGAGTAAATTGTGCTAAGAAAGGATAATTATAATTATGGGTCGTGGGCGCACCTAATTTGGAAAATTTGAATATTTATATGTGTGACTGTGCATATATTATGTATCTGTGTAAAAATCATACCCGGGATACTTGCTATTACGAAGGTTTCCGCGCCGGGATAGTCTTATCTCGATTGGTCCTTTATAGGGGATATGGACTCGTACCCTAGAAGATAGTATTCCAGATACAAACTCTCTAAAAATTATAGTCAGATGTTCCAAGAGACGTGAGGGTATGTGCTGACCTCTTAGGATTCGAAACTATGCTTCGCCTCCATTTTGTATGTGTATTGTGTTAATACAGTTCGAGAGTGGTTACGAACTATTATTTCCCTTAGTATGAGTGAAACGGGGACTTGATAGCAGAGATTTATGTGGGGTGCCGATAGTATATATATATATATATATATGCTTATATATTGAAACTTTATACTATGTGTATAAGTAGTTAAGTAATGAATAAATGCTTCAGCTTTATAACAAGTGTTCGTGAATTTTGTAATGGTAACTAAGTGGTTCTAAGTAACTTAAGAATTTGGAAGAGAATGATTTTCTAAAACTAAATAGTATGGCCTTAGTTCTTCTCGGGATAGAACTTTATGGGAGGATAAGTTGGATAAACTTATGTGATAAGTAATACGATAGGCGTACACACTAGATGAGAGGTGAGAATTTCTCAAGAGAGTGTCGCGCACTAACATGGTGGTTATATTAGCCAGTAAACATTTTAAATACTTGCTAAACTATTTGTAAAAATGTTTTAGACTCGGGCTCTGACCCGTTTCCTGTTATTTATCTTTCTCTTGTATATATATGTATGTATTACAGGTGCCCAGCCACAGGGGCATCATGCTTAGATTCTTTGGACTGGATGCGCTGCAACTTATGTGGGAGTTGCAGGCCCTTGCTTTAGACGACCTCTTCATTGATTCAGTTCTTACTTTAGATATTCATAGTTAGGGCATGTTTTGCCCGATTTCCTATTCTGTTTGTATTTTTTTAGAGATTTATGTTCATTTATATTTTCGGTATTCAATACTCCTTGGGAGATAACTATTGTCGGGATGATTTCATTTATGGTTCTTAAACTTTGTTTGGATTATCGAGATGGTTTAATTCCTATGTGTTAGTTTCCATCCTTAGTATTTATGTGATTCTTAAACTGTTGGTTATTAATAAAGGTTTTCATATTGGAATTTAATAAAAATGAAAATAAGACTTTAAATTTTTTTTACACTTAGCTTAATTATTTAGGGTGTTCAAATTGGAAATATTATTTTACGACAGTGATGCTGAGAATGAACAAACCGTTCACCTTGATTTTAATTTAATAAAGGACTGATCACCCAGTATTTAAATAGGTGGGGTGTTACACATGTAGGCGTCAAAGTTAAAACCCAACTGGGAAGGTCCCTTTGTCGTCAGAGGAGTGGGGAAGCCGGGTTATTGCCAGATCTCGGAACCAGAAAGTGATTGCCTCCAGTCCATCAACTGCAAGTGGCTGAAGAGGTACTATACTTAGTAACAACTAACAAATTTTTTTGTTTTTCATTTCTCTAGTGGATTTTGAGGATTGCTCCTACACTAGAAAAGTTTTTTTTTTGTAAAAAAATTATAGAGAAATACCACATTGTAAACATCACACAAAAGTAAAGAAATGAAATAGTGCTTTTGATCATTATTGATGCTTGCCTTGTATATATATACAATCTCTACTAAGCTAGAAGAGAGTACACAAAAATAGGAACTTTGCTCACTACACTTGGGGGGGTAAGTCCATCCTAAGAGAAATTATACTGAGCAAAGTCCCCCAGACATAAATTAATAGAAAATGTAGAGGGGGTTAAATTCCTCCACTTTAATATTTTAAAGAAAAGTGAAGATCTTAAAGAGAACATAGAGCAAGGACCCCAAAGACTAGGGGCTAGATAATTCAAATAGTTTTCAATGAAACAAAACTTGAAGGAAGGAGACAGGGGTCACCCCCCTCTCCAACCTAGCCTTTATGAACATAAGTAATAGCGTGCAGGAGTACCCCCATAGACAGAAGGGTGATCCAAGACAGTAACATGCAAATACCTCACAGTCACATGAGGTGCATTTTCAAAAATAAAATAAAAATAAAAGTACAATGTATATTCATACATAACTTTCTCAAGTTAATGCAAGTACCCCACAGTATATGGGGCAGCCATCAGTAGGCCAAATGCTCACAAAAATTAGAGCAAGTCATATAAAACAAACACCGATAGTATAGGTGGAGAGAAAGAGAAAAGAAAAGTGCAGAAGAAACAAAGTGTCATTTCTCTCATCCATGAATGATCAATGATGTACACTTAGAATTCAAAATACTACAAGGCAAGAAGTGGCCTATCCGCTAGAAATAACAAAAAATAAGTCATCACGAGTGATGGCTCCAACATATGACGGACCAGCCTCCCGCAGAAACTCTTCCGCCAACCTGATGAATTTAGCCTCGTCCTCCTAGTCACCAGACTCAAGTCTGACGAGCTTCACCTGCAGTAATGCGATCTGATTCCGGATTCTCAGTATTTCGCTGCTCGGCCCTAGACTGTTTGGAAGTGTGAAGTCTCATCATCTTCCGAAAAGGAACACTCAGAAAGTGTCTAACTCCCGTATCAAGCCAATCCAAATGAAAGTGATAGAACTGCTGCACGTCGCGGAGAGCATCCAAGAATGGTAAAATAAAAGATCTAGTCAACTTAGCAGGGGAGGTAGCTAAGAAGTCATGAACATGGCTGGCAAGAGCCTTCAGGTTGAATGCCATGAGACTGTCAATCTGAAGTATGCTATGAGGAGTGAATGTCTCGGGGTGGTGCTCTAAGATGAGATCCAAGAGCTGACACTCATGGGTCATGAATCGTCCCGGTAACTCCTCGTGTCATAGTCTACCCGTAATGGTTGCACTAGCCTCTACTTCACCATTGCCATCGAAATGGCGAGACCCTACCTCAAAAGGGAGGAAATAAGACTCCCCACCAGAATCAACGTCACCGTAGCCATCCCACCGCCAGACTCCACAGTCATCGGAGTAATCTCATTCACCTGGAAATAACGAGATAAAGGTGAAATAAGAACACTTGTACAGTATATGCAAGAAGAAAAGATGAGAATATTAAAAAGAGAGGGTATGCTAGTTTAATACCTCTCTCGCAGTTACCCCACTGCCAAACTCCACAGTCATCAGAGTAATCTCATTCACCTGGAAATAATGAGACAAAGGTGAATTGAGAACACTTGCACAATATAAGCAAGAAGAAAATAGGGGAATAGTAAAAAGAGGGGTTATGCTAGATTAATACCTCTCTCGCAGTTACCCACTGCCAGACTCCACAGTCATCGGAGTAATCTCATTCACGTGGAAACAATGAGACAAAGGTGAAATGAGAACACTTGCACAGTATACGCAAGAAGAAAATAAGGGAATAGTAAAACAAGGGGGCATGCTAGTTTAATACCCCTCTCGCAATTACCCCACTGCCAGACTCCACAGTCATCAAAGTAATCTCATTCACCTAGAAACAATAAGACAAAGGTGAAATGAGAACACTTGCACAGTATACGCAAGAAGAAAAGAGGGGAATAGTAAAAAGAGGGGGTATGCTATTTTAATACCTCTCTCGTATTTACGCCACTTCCAGACTCCACAGTCATCGAAGTAATCTCACTCACCTGGAAATAATGAGACAAAGGTGAAATGAGAGCACTTGCACAATATACGCAAGAAGAAAAGAGGGGAATAGTAAAAAGAGGGAGTATGCTAGTTTAATACCTCTCTCGTAGTTACCCCACTACCAGACTCCACAGTCATCGGAGTAATCTCATTCACGTGGAAACAATAAGACAAAGGTGAAATGAGAACACTTGCATAGTATATGCAAGAAGAAAAGAAGAGAATAGTAAAAAGAGGGGGTATGCTAGTTTAATACCTCTCTCCCAGTTACCCCACTGCCAGACTCCACAGTCATCGGAGTAATCTCATTCACCTGGAAACAATGAGACAAAGGTGAAATGAGAACACTTGCACAGTATACGCAAGAAGAAAAGAGGGGAATAGTAAAAGGAGGGGGTATGCTAGTTTAATACCTATCTTGCAGTTAGCCCACTGTCAGACTCCACAGTCATCGGAGTAATCTCACTCACTTGGAAATAATCAGACAAAGGTGAAATAAGAACACTTTCACAGTATACGCAGGAAGAAAAGAGGGGAATAGTAAAAAGAGGGGGTATGCTAGTTTAATACCTCTCTCGCAGTTACCCCACTACTAGACTCCACAGTCATCGGAGTAATTTCACTCACCTGGAAACAATGAGACAAAGGTGAAATGAGAACACTTGCACAGTATACGCAAGTAGAAAAGAGGGGAATAGTAAAAAGAAGGGGTATGCTAGTGTAATACCTCTTTCGCAATTACCCCACTTCCAGACTCCACAGTCATCGGAGTAATCTCACTCACCTGAAAATAATCAGACAAAGGTGAAATAATAGCACTTGCATGGTATACGCAAGAAAAAAAGAGGGGATAGTAAAAAATAAGGGGTATGCTAGTTTAATACCTCTCTTGCAGCCACCCCACTGCCAGACTCCAAAGTCATCGGAGAAATCTCTGTCACCTGGAAATAATGAAACAAGGGTGATATGATAATACTTGCACAGTATGCGCAAGAAGAAAAGAGGGGAACAGTAAAAAGAGGGGGTATGATAGTTTAATACCTCCCTCACAGCCACCCCACTCTCAGACTCCAAAGATATCAGAGCAACCTCATCAGACTACATAGTCATTGGGGAAACATCACTCACCTAGAAACAATGCAACAAGGGTGAAGATGAGAGTGCTTGCACGGTTTAAACAAAAAGAAAAGATATGTAAGAATGACATAAAGGAAGTGGATATCCTTATATATTGTACCTGAGTAACGCCCTCCATAGCAGTCAAAGGAGGAGGTGCAGGGGATCCTAAAGGGGCCGCCATAGTGGTCGTGTTCCTGAAGGGTCTATCTCAGCAACTAGTACTTTTAAAGAGGTGGCCTCAATATCAGGTGCTCCCAAAAGAGATACCTCAAAGATGGTAGTCAGAGCGGATGATCCTAAAGGGGGTATCTCAATAACCAGCACTCCTGAAGAGGCTACCTCAGTGGCCGGTGCTCCCGAAGGAGCAACCTCACCAATGGCAGTCGCAGTGGATAGGCGAGGCTGCAAATGAGAAGAAGGGGTAAGAGTTAATAGATCACCTACCTTATGAATGAAAATTACATCAATTAAAAAAAAGGGGGAAATTTGTTAATGGCACAGCAAAGATAGCTACCTAAAGGGGTGCGATAATAGGGAAAGCTGGCCCGCACATAGGGGTTACTGAAGAGACAATAGCAGGAACCACCATCGAAATAGCACCAAGGGATAACTGTAAAAGAAGTAAAAGAGGGATGTGATAAGTACAGGCTGGATAGAAAAGAAAAATCTAACTAGAAAATATCGAAGTACCTGAGCCCCATCCAGAGAGGAGGAGCGGAAAAGGATGGTCGGTGCCGCAGGGGCTATACTGATAGCCTGCAAATGATTAAAACATGTTATTTATCACATGTCCGAGAAAAAAGAGATTCCGCGCTCGAATGAAAATGCCTAACCTGAAGTGTGGGCTCAATAGTTGAAGCCACAGTAAATATTGGGCCGCGAGAGATTGCCTAAACCAAGGGTCTATCGTCCATAGATAAGCGGACCCGAGGGATAAAAATCCTCCCCAAAGAGGATAACCCTGGGATAGTGACATCAAGTAAGGGAAGAGTCCTTCCCTAAGAAGAAAACTCGAAAGTCGTCAGCACCTAAGAAAATGTAAAAGGCTAAAAAGTATAGAGTGCCTATTACTGAAAGGAAACAAACTTTCAAAAATACATACCTTAGATGAGGAGGTGCCCAGGGGCTCAGCTGTAGAAGTGCCCACCACCGAAGTAAAGGAAGACGAAATGACGGCGCCGGAAGGCACAACCCTCTACACATTATAAATGGTTAAAGAAAAGGAAGAAAAAAAGAGGAAAAGGGCACAATGAAAATTTTGAAAATGGTGAGACTTACCTGAGCAGAAGGAGAAGTCACAGAAGTGGTCCTGGTGCTGGTAGGATGCACAAATGAAAGTTGCAGGGTAATGCCAGCATATACAACCAAAAGATAATTGGTGGATTAACAAATCACATTCAATGGTAAAAGAAATAAGGAGGTAGCAAACCTCTCTAAAAGGGCCTCGGGAATAAATGAGCATAGAGTTCCTCTCCCGCTGAAAAGGCGATAGTCGTAGTGGGGGAAGGGGAGAACTACTTGCCTTAGTGGAAGTGACCTACAAAATATGGCATAATACTTTCATTAGCAAATAAAATAATGAGGGGGAAGAAATAAAATCATATGCATAAAATTCCCAATAAAAGGAACACTTACAGCAGCAGGGTGCGTAGTCTGGCCATAAGGAAGAGGTCAGGTGGTAGAGCTAACTCCCCCTGGAGAATGGGATACCTCATCATCACTGGAAGACTCTCTCGAGACTGATAACAAAGCATAAGTGTAGGTAGTGCCTTCGCTATGGAAACCCAAGTCGCCCACATCACCCGAAGAAGAACCATGGTCATCATAGGTAGGGGTGCTTCCATAATCAACTAGTTCCTCTTCTAATGAGGTGGGCGGGGGAGATCTAGGGGTGAAACTCCGAGAGAACTAGTTCCACTAAGTAAAGAATGTCGAGATATAGTACCTTCTATAATGGGAATAGATGTGACTCGTGCCTCCTGGGAAGAAATTCCTAATGCTCCGTTACCTTTCTCTTTCACAACTTGGTAGGTCTCATCCACCCCAAGATCATCAGTATCGGACCCTTGGTCCATCGTGGAGGAAGAAGCAATGCCAACACCATTACCTTTCTTCTTCTTTGCAGCCCGAGTCCTCACAGGAGAAGAGGGAGGAGAAGAAGCAGTAGCAGGAATGAAATTAGATACATCCGTATCGGGGTGCTTCCTCTTGCTTGTGGTAGGGGTATTCATTTTCCCTCTGCTTTTTGATTGGCTTTTAGACTTCACAAGGGAAGCTCAGTTGACGGATGCTGAAGTGACTCGTCGAGAAGAGGTTTCACTAAAATGGGGATGGCCTTCTCCAAGGGTGGCTTGGAAGTGGTGCTAAGAAACCAAGAATCTTTTTGCGTCCGCTTGACTAAAAATTATGCCTTGACATATTTAACTGGGTTAGTCTCATAAGGGGGTCCAACTACACATTTTTGAATGAGACGGACCTGCCGCTACCAAAGAAGGAACCAAGATGAAGTAAACGAAGGATGATAATCGCAGGGAGGCACGTAGTGTCCCTCTAGACCACTGACTCTATGGAACAGTCCCTGGAGAGTGAAGTTGGTGCACGCCTCTAAAAATGCCTCGGAAGGATCACTATTGGTAGGAATAGGAGGGGGTGTGAACGCTCTGATCATAGAGAAACTGTCGTCTTGCCCTCCTAAAATGATAGAACCTAGCACGCGGACCCAACTCGGTCCAAGAAGGAAGGAGGTCTGGTAAGAGCATTGTCACCACATTAATATGAGGACAGGTGGAAACAGACCCCACCGCCAAAGGACAATAGAAAGTCCCACCATCGCGAGGGAAAGAAATCCAGCTGAAGATGCCCCCAGGGCGCTTGCTGTAAGGCCGAAACTGAAACTCCTCAATATCATCAATCAACGCTCCCAAAGATTTCTTGGGAATTTTCTTGTGCCATCGGAGAAGTCGCGCAGCATCGCTATGATAGGCCTGAGCCCCTGAAGTAAGGTGGGGGGAAATTCTCAAATAAAAAGGCCATTAAGAGAGCGATGTTTGTATAATTAGCAGCATCATACTGACCGCAAGACCTTTCTACATCTATATGTGCTCGGTCCATCCAGGTGTAAAGGGAACCCAAGGTTAAGGCGGCCACAGGTACTGACCTGCCGCGAGATAAACGTATAGACAATTTAAAGAGAAGTTCGCGAGGGGAATATTCGGGATTACCTGGCAGAAGGAACCGAGTCAGAAATGTAACTAAGAAAGCGGCTAAGTGTGAAGGAGAGTGGAGCTTAGGGCCATCCTGGGTTCTGAGGGCGGCACCAGAAGTCTCCCCTTTCTGCAGTTGCTCAAAATTTATGAACCACTATCTTTGGCATTTAGTAAAGGAATGCTTGGTATGACCAGTCATATTTATAGCTACATACCTTGAGCACTCTCCAAGAGATGATTATAGCTCCCCCACCATCTCCCGCTCTAAAGGATCCTCATAGTCATCAGAAAAGACCTGTTGCCCAAAGAAAGGAAGAGCATACAATTCACATACATCCTCTAGGGTGCTGGTAAATTTTCCCCAGTCAGTGACAAATGTGTGAGACTCCATACTCCACCGAGATAGTAAAAGATTGATCGAAGAAATATGCTTAGATACCGTGCAAGACTTCAGACTACTGATGACGGTAAAAAGACCCACTTCCCTAAGAACAGCCATATAATCAGGAATGCTCAGAACACAATCAACCCAACTAGCCCATTCCTCCGTGTCACCCCCACGATTTTAACTTCAATATTGGAATAAGGAAAATCACCGCGTTCAATCCGAACTCGAAGAATAGAGTCTGGAAGGATAGTAGGAGAATCAGTAGACTCACTCAACCCCACATGAGGGCGCTCGAGAACATTGTCAGCAAATTTTTTCTCAAATTGAGTAAGAGAAGCCATAAAATCGTCAGCTGGACCAAAAAAAGGAGCACGATGATAAATACCAAAATCTCGCCCTTGGCGAATGCGCAGATAGTCTTTCCATGCCTGAGAAGAAGACGGTGTAGATGAAGAAGTACCAAGAGCCATTGGCTCAAGAAAAGAAATCCTCATGGTAGAAAATACAAGTGAGGAACTCTCAGCTGTAGAAGACACTCTAGAAACACCAAGAGAGGAACCCATAGATGAGAAACCGTGGGTGTCCCTCGCTACCAAAAAAAGAAGTGGAAGTGGCAACCCCTGTAGAAACACCAAATTACGAGGAACCCATGGGCGAGGAACCCTGGGTATCCCTCGTCATCAACAAAGTATCCGTGGTAGCAGCAGCTAATAATGAGGGACCTTCGCGGTGCGAAACCTCTAACTCTCAAATCGCCAACATGGTACGAATTCACCAACAAAGGGGGTCACGAGGAACCCTTGGTCAGCAGCACACTCCCCATAGTGCCAACATTTGGTGAGATACCCTCGAACCTAAGGTCAATACGTGAGGAACCCCCGGTAGCATTGGTAACTAGCAAGACAATCTCAGGCATGACGTCGATGTGCAAGGAGTCTCTACCAATAGTGGAAGATGTCGAGACACCCTTAGAGGTGAAGTTGACGTGCGAGGAACTCCTAGAAGAGTTAATCATTGGCGAGGAACCCTCCCCACTACAGCGGGCATCCAACACCTCTTTGGCAGATGTCGAGGAACCCATAGCAAATAAAACACCTTGCGAGGAACCGGTATGGGAAATACCCACTCGTGAGGGACCCACGACGATATTTGTGGTTGAGACAACTCTATCCAAAATACCCTCCGCCAATGAAACTTCTGGCGAGGAACCCTCAACAAAATAAAGTTCCAGATAAATTCCCACCTACGGCGAACCCTTAGCGGTTGCCTTAAACACAAAATCCAAAGAGGTCGAGACACACCTCTCTCCAAATAAAGTTCCAGCCATCAAGACCCCCTTTCTCCAAATAAAGTTCCAGCCGTCGAGACCCCCCTCTCTCCAAATAAAGTTCCATCTGTCGAGACACATCTTTGCACAACCCCATTCCCGCCAGGTGAGACGCGCAATTCTATAAAATCTATTCCGACAGATGAGGAACCCTTGGCAAAGCTCAATATCGAGACATCCCCATCCAAAGCAACTTGCAAACTACCAGCTGCTGACGAGAGTGACGAAGGGACCGGTGATAAAAAATCCGATGAGGAACTCTCCAGCGAATGCCTCGACGAGGAACCCACTAACACGAAATCTTCAGAAACAAAGGTTTGAGGTTGAGAAACGATTCGGGAGGAATCCTCAAGAGGAGAGGGACCCTCGATGATAGCGGTTATAGACGAAGAAAGAGGAAACCCAGCAGAGGTTGAAATATTCAAATTGTTATTTTTTTCCTCAATGGAAACAATGGTTAGGAAAGGTATGGAGCCAAAAACAATGGGGACAATGGTGGTGTCAACATTAGAAGAAAATTTTAATGGGTTATAAGCCATTAATGGAGTGTTTGAGAAAAAGATAGAGCAAAAAAAATTGGGGGGCTATAGTGTTTAAATTTTTTTCTCTCACTTTCTCTCACTACAAACTTAAAACTCTTTATGAGGGTTTTGAAGAAGATGAAAGGTTTTCAAAAATGGGCCTTTATACTAAAATGGGAAAACGTGCAGGAAGGCAAAAAGGTTATGATATTTTTTCCCAAATGATGAGAGGACAGTTCCCATACTGACGTGTGGGGTCTCAAAAATAAAAAAACCTTGGATAAAGGGACAGTGAATTTAATGACCCTAAGGTCCCTCTAAATTTAAAAAAATTGAAAATTGACTTTATGGGGTACAAAGCCTTTTGGTCTACCCAACACAAAAAACTTTGCACGAGGGGCTAATGTAGAAGGGTTTCTTCCCCAAAAACACTTTTTTAAGGTATCGAGAGGGAACCCCTCCTAGGTAGCAGCAGAAGCCTATGTTGAGAAGGGACCCTTCAAGGGTCAGTGCAGAAACCCTAGTTGAGAAGGGCCACCACAAGGGTCCCTACATAAACTCAAGTTGAGAAGGGTCACCGCAAGGGTCCCTGTAGAAGCCCAAGTTGAGAAGGGCCCCTGCAAGGGTCACTGCAGAAACCCAAGTTAAGAAGGGACACCACAAGGGTCCCTGCAGAAACTCAAGTTGAGAAGGGTCACCACAAGGGTCCCTGCAGAAGCCCAAGTTAAAAAGGGAACCATTATTAAGAGGGACTTCCCCAAGGTCTCCGCAGAAACTCAGGATGAGAGGAACCCCACCAAAATGGCTTAGATGGCGGCAGAAGCCCAGACTGAGAAGGAATCCTCCCAGGGTCCCTGCAAAAATGACATTTGAGAAGGAACCCCTAAGGCTTACTCAATAGAAAAAATGATGTGTGAGAAGGAACCCCCACTAGGGTCCCTCAACAGTAAAAACTTACATGAGAGGAGGGACACGCAAGGTCCTTACCCCTCAGCTCCTAGAAAACCAAGTTAGGATGGTGGGGTGCCTACCATAAGCAACCCCTCATCATGAAAAAGAGCAGAAGTACTAACACTCATTTTCTTGTACAGGTTGCCTAGTTGAGCAAGAAGGGCTCAAGTAGGCCAGTTGGGATCTCTTGGGAGTTTTGGCTTGGCGACTGAGGGGCAAGGTATGTTGAGCAAGCTCAACCACTTAGCACTATAGGATTGAGAGAATACTAGTAGGAAGACCCATAAGTCACTCAAGACCGAGACTACACACACTTCACACTTGGTCACAAGTGAAGTGAGCAGCCAAAGAGTTGGCTGCTCACAAGGAATAAAATCTTTACAAAAAATGACTTTTTCAGGGTGTCCTCGAGGTCCCTCTCAAGAAAAACAATGATTTTAGAAGATAGGGGTCCTTAAGGATTCCTCTCTCAATATTTTCAAAGATTTCACCACAAGTTACCATTTCAAAAGATATTTACCAAATCATATATCTTGTCTTCATTTAGAGACATATTTGCCTTTTGACTTGGGTTGGTGCCAGGTGGTGCCTGTAGGAGGGGACATACAGACTTGCTTGCAGGTAGGGACAAATGGTACACTTTAGACATTGTCCCCCACCAATCTTCTCAATTTTAGTACCCAAAAGTGCCAACTCATCCCTAGTGCCCGAGTATAAATAGACCTTTGGCCAAGGTCAAATGGACACACAATTGAAATTGCGCTGCTACGCTGCCAAAATCATACCAGACCTACCTAGTATTCTCTCCCTGCTCATTCTCTTAGTGCTGAGTTCCTTGTTCTTTCACTCCCCACTAACAGCCATCACTCTCAGGTGTTTCCCTTGAGAAAATTACTATTTGTTATGTGAAAGTTCATTTACTTGTAGGGAGTGAGTTGAAGCTTGAGTTCCATTGTTACCAGAAGAAGAAGGTTTATTGAGAAGTTGCACCAAAAGACCTTGAAGACCTTTGAGGCAGTGTCCATTGGAGTGGGTCACGCCTCACCCTTTCCAGTTATTCATAGACCCCAGTCTCACTACCCTCTTACATGATGTTTAGGCATAATTGTTGAAATTTCAGGATAGAAATCATGTTAGAATGATTCCTTTATTGAATTTAGATTGGTGAACATGAAATTGATGTCGAGTAGAGATAGGAATCTGAAAAACCAATGGAATTAATGTGAAATAAAGTAAACTAGGGTGAAAGAATAAATCCTTGAATTTAATTTGTTTGATGATGACTCTTGATGAATTAAAGGAAAAATTACGTTAGAAATCATCTATTATTGTTTATATAATGTTACCTATTGTTGGTTGGGAGTTTAGGACTTGCCAATGGAGACTTCGTTAAGATTTATGGAAGAAACCCGTAGGTATGAAATTGCAGAATCTGGCTAAGAATTGCTCGATCGATCGACCCCTTTTTATCGATCAATCGACCCCTCCTGGAAACTAAACATTTCTCCCCTTTTATGTTAATTCGATTATGATATGTAGGGACCCTTGGATATAATTTAAAGATCATAATGGGACATGGGAAGGATCAGTAGGGTCCGAGAAATGCAAATTTATACGAGATGTAACAGTTGGATATCGGGGGCATAAAATTAAATAGAAATCGTGCGTACGTTAAGTTAGGTACTTCTTCATCCGCCGAATCCAAAAGAGGTTCCATCTCAGCTAACTTAACCTCCTCAGCCCGTTGGTCCTCCTGGTGCTTTCTCAGTAGTTCCCTCTAGCCGATCAGCTGCTGACTCTTCAAAGTTTTCAAATACGTTATAAGCCAGTCGAAACGGAAACCGTCATGACCCAATTCCTTCAGAAAACCCAGAAACTGATTAATGAGGGCTCGGGTGACACTGGAAGTGGGAGTACTGGCCATCTCAGCAACAACGATCGCCATGCCTTGCAGTCGATGACTCATCACGGGAATGTTGGACCGTAGGCAGTCCACGGTGAAGGTCTCGGGGTGATGGTTCACTAACTTCTCAATCACCAAGCGATGGCTCACAGGCATTTGGGGAGAATTGTGACGCACCATTAGGCAAAAGGCTGGAGGAGTTAAGTCAGGAAGAGGCAATTCGCACCCAGATTCACTTTCTGCCTCGGCACCAGTCGTGGAACCTTGGTCAGCATGATCAGATTCTTCCGAAACAGCAGGTTCCTGACGAGGTGTGCCCATAAGTGAAAGAGCTGGTGAGGAATCCTCCCGAGCAACCTGAGAAGAGATATAAAAAACAGTGAGATTATATAAAAAAAATCTTAACAAGCGTTTTCGTTGTTAAGTCACCGTTATAAGGTGGAGATTATATAAAAAAATCTTAACAAGCATTTTCGTTGTTAAGTCACCGTTATAAGGTGGAGATTATATAAAAATCTTAACAAGCGTTTTCGTTGTTAAGTCACCGTTATAAGGTGGAGATTATATAAAAATCTTAACAAGCGTTTTCGTTGTTAAGTCACCGTTATAAGGTGGAGATTACATAAAAAATCTCAACAAGCGTTTTCGTTGTTAAGTCACCGTTATAAGGTGGAGATTATATAAAAAAAATCTTAACAAACGTTTTCGTTGTTAAGTCACCGTTATAGGTGGAGTTTATGAAAAATCTTAACAAGCGTTTTCGTTGTTAAGTCACCATTATAGGTGGAGTTTATGGAAAATCTTAACAAGTGTTTTCGTTGTTAAGTCACAGTCACGGGTGTGCCGTTATTGGTGAAGTTTTACAAAAAACCTTAACAAGTGTGTTTTCATTGTTAAGTCACCTCTAACGGTGGAGTTTGCGAAAAACCTTAACAAGTGTGTTTTCATTGTTAAGTCACCTCTAACGGTGGAGTTTGTAAAAAAAAACTTAACAAGTGTGTTTTCATTATTAAGTCACCGTTATAAGATGGAGTTATGAAAAAAAAAACCTAACATACGGTGGAGTTTATGCAGAGAATTAAGAAAGTACCTGAGTCACAACAGGGGCAGGAATGGGAGTCACCACGGAGGTTAAAGGGGAAGGAACCGTTGGGAGGGGACTTGTTACCTCATCAGCCTCAACGGGGTCTCTGGCCGCAGAAACCTCAACTATCGGCAAAGTTCGCTCGCCCACATAAGGTACCAAAGCAAGCGTAGGGGGTTTATTGGGAATAGATGATGGACTCCCGAAGGAGGCCCCAGCACGAAGGGGCGCAGAAAAACCACCAGGCTGCGAAGAAGCCCCAACCTTAGCCCTGTGTGCGTAAAGACTACCCAAAAAAGAGGGTGGTGAAAGATCAGGGGAAAGCTGCAATATAAAAGCCAATGTTAGTAAAGAGGAACAAGTACAGAAAAAGGGCGAAATATATCCAAGTGTTACTTACCTCAGTCAAGACATTGAAAAGGGGCACTGTGGTCAGAGGTCTCGCCAGCACCGTTGGACGAACAATGTTTGCTAGCAGCGAGGACACTTCGACCTAGGGCAACCAACATCCCAAATTCAGCACACAGAATGGGGTGAAAGAGAAGGAATGCCAGACCAGATAAATTAAGTATGAAATCATTACCTCAGGGTCACTTGCAGCAGCCAGAATAATGGGCAGAGCAACCTCAAGGGAAGCCAGTGAGCCAGAGGGGAGTGAGTTAGTTATCTCGGATTGCGTTGTCTCTGGTGGCGAAGAGACATCCATGGGCTCTATAACCTCACCCGCCACAGCTACCTCCCTCGCCCGTCGTGAGATTGAACGATGGGAGTAAGTATGCCCGGTCATTGGCGAACGGGGTGGGGTAGTATCGGATGAGAGGGCACCACAGCGACCACCCACGAAACGGCTTATGGGGGGACTTGGGGGACTAGGAGGACGAGGCCCAGTTTCTTTAAACCCCTGCACCAAAGTAATTAAGAACAATATATATAAGCAAATGCAGCTTGCTTTAACTAAAGAGGAAAAGAGAACAAGATAAGTGTACATATCTCAGATCGGGAAGAAGAATGAGAAGCTTGCACCGTGGGAGCTTGCTTCCTCTGGGACTTGGTGCCTAAAGTCTTCCTCCTTGTCTTTGTCACATCACTGCCAATAGCTTGAGGAACCTTCAAACTTTTCCTCCTCCTTGCAGCTGGCTCAGTTGGATCGACGACGATCGTAGGGAAAGCAACCGAAGGAGGAACGACGACAGCGCGCCGTTGAAACTCTGCATTTACCCGATCTACCTCAGCCTGCGCCTCCCTCCTTAACCTCTCGACCTTTTCAGCAGACATGGGAGGAGGAACGGAGGCTATGGGAAGGGCTGCCACAGGAGTCTGGGATTTGGACTTTGATTTTTTCGTGGAAGCCACACCACTCTTGGCCTTCTTGGTTGATGGCTGCGAAGACCCTTCATCAGCAGTGGCTCCAGTCAAAGGAGCAGTCTTCCTGGATACCCCAGCACTTTTGGCTTTGGGTATGGCAGTAGGAATCATGGTGCATAACGGAGGAAGCTCTTCGGTAGGCCTTTTAGGGGTTTTGCTTAGAGTGAACTCAATCCCAAGAACGGAGTTTCCTTTAAGTCCTAGCTCCAACGCAGAAAAAGACAGAACTGGAGGGTACACGGGCTCGCCATTTATGAACTCAGCAATGTCAGCCAGTTGTTTCGGCCAGAACTTCGTGGCAAATAGACCGATCACATCCCCTTGCCTTTTGTTGGAAGGAATGGTGATTCACCCAGCCATTGATTCACTTATCCCCCACGCAGCAGTAGAGGAAAATAAGGAACATGCCTCGCTGAAGCTAACCTTTGGGTTTGAAGATTGGAAAACTGGGCGAGGAGCCCCCTGATCAAACCCAAATTGACGACTGCACCGATTGGGGTTATAATGTTCGCTGGAATATCCCCACTCGGTGTAGGACGGCAGATACACCGGAGAAATGAGAAGCACCACGGATAACTGAGGATCTTCAATGTCTACCCCCACTTGAACCACTCTGGATTCGTGCTGGAAGAAATCACAAGTATGAAAAAAGACGTCCTCTCCGTAAGGCCTTATAACAAAGTCCTCAAAACGGTCAATTGAGGCGATCAGCTCTTTTCGGCTCTGCCTCTTGTGATAAATATAAGAGCATGGGGGTAGAATGGTTTCCCCAGAAGGAGGTCGGTTGGCCTTGGCCGCTACAACAGGAAAGCGCACATACAGGAAGCCGGTTAGAAGGACGCTGTTGGCAAAATTGGCCAGGTTATAACGACCAAGCGATCGTTCCATGTCGAATAATGTTCTGTCGAGCCAGGTGTAGAGGGACCCTAAGGCAATTGCAGCCAAAGGAAGTTTGATGCCCCGGGCCAAACGAAGGGATATGTTGATAAGGTCCCTTCGGGGCTGATCATTTGGTTTTCCCGTCAAAAGAAAACGGGAAAGAATCACAAGGATGTAAGCGGGGAGCCCTAACGAAGTACCTTGACTAGGGGCATACGTTGAATTTGAAGAACTGCCTTCACTAGAACCCTTGAAGAAGTAGTTAATCAGCGGAGTGAAGGTAGCTTTGTTTGAAGAACCGATGCAACTTCGGCATATTCGGTCCAACGCTAAACGGTCAGCAAGCTCTTGGGCGTCGAGAGGCTCATCGGTATAAGGATCATGGCCTGCTGCTTCGAGCCCCAGGAGCTCGCAGACATCTTCTAGGGTTATCGTAAACTCGCCCCACGCAGCAATGAATGTGTGAGTCGTCACGTTCCAACGGGAAACAAGAATGGGGAGAGCAGCATTATTTTTGGAGAGAGTAAACTCACCAAACCATTTGGCCCGTTGAAGGCCAATCTTACTCAGAATATCACCATGGGAACTCACCATGTGAGAGTTCCAAGCAGCAAAATGGGCAGGAGAACCCCCTGGTGCCTCGAACTCAATTTGGGACCATTGGAAGTCCCCTCGCTCCAGACGAAACCTGAGAGTCCCCTCTGGAGGAAGAAAGCCCCACTTCGAGGGTTCTTCATCCTCGTCACCCAGCAATAAGGTCTCAAACTTGCATTCAAATTTGACAGTCTTGCAGGCAGCAGCAAAGCTATCATCCTTGCCAAAAATGGGAGAGCGACGATAAAACCTTAACTGTTCACGACGGGCAGCGTCCAAAGCGGAAGCAGCAGTAGTGGCAGCAACAGTGGTAGCAACAGCGGTAGTAGGCGGCGCACTGGTTGAAGAGATGGTGGGGTAACTTGGAGACGCCATGGCAGAGTGTTAGAGCAAACGAAAAAAGCCTTGAGTAAGAGGAGCTTGAGCACGACAATGGAGGAGAGAAACCACAGGAGGTGGCGTAGAAGATGAGAGCAAGAAAAGGAATGCACAAGCTTGAACAGCAATGGAGGTTTCAGATGCTCAACAATGGAAGCTCTCTCTCTCTCTCTCTCTCTCTAAAAGCGAAGGAAATTTGAATAAGGTAATGGCAAAGTAAGATAAAGGAAGGTTTTAAGTGTTTGGGGGATTTATCCGTTTGAATTTTTAAGTTCGTCGTTTAAGTTTCCCACCATTGCACGTGCGAGGCCTCCTGCAATCATTTCAAATGTACACGTGGCACTTCGGGAAGTGTTCTGACAATGGAAAAGACAACGCTACGTCATTAATGAAGTGACACCTAGGGAACAGCCATCGTTACCTTCCTAAGCAAGATTGAGTTTTGGGCCCCAAGATTTTCTCAGACATATCCAATAAACCCCCCAACGAAGAAGATGTCCCAATGGTTTAAAAATCCACGATGTCCCCTCGTCAGAAGCTCAAACGTTGTTTAGTTATGACTCAGTTACATCGGGGAGAATTTTTCGCTTTTTCGAACATTACTGGGAGAATATTAGCAGGTCCTTCGGGAGAATTTCAGATATTCAAGCTAGAACGGTTGAGGCTCGGCATTAGGAAAAAGTAGCAGACCAGACAGAGAAGGTTCATCGGGTTGAGAAGTTTTCGTGGAGGCACTTCTTGTTCCCACAACAAATCCCTCCACGAAGGGGCAAATGTAGAGGGGGCCTGAAGGTAATCCTGGGATTAGGGATAATCCACCAATTAGCAACAGTGTTCTGAGGATAAGCTCAGCGAGGCAGCTCAGCGTGGAAGCATGGCGTGGCAACTCGTACTTTATCTTATTATTACTTTGTCATATTATATCTTTGTTTATATTGACTACGAGTTGTAACGACTATAATGTTGTAATGAGAATAATGAATGAGTGAGGTCGAACGGTACTCGCGAGAGACCAGGCTTGGCAGGGCCTGGGAGAGCTTTCATGCTCTATCGAACAACCTCACCGTGGGAACTTTAGAGGGACTTGGTTTGGAGGATTGAGAAGTGGGGCACCGTTGGGGCTTGTCCTGACCATCTTAGATACACCTGGTAAAACACCGAAAGATCTTCACCATGGAACCTAGAGCAAAGTAGCTTCGAGTTCCATCGGGAGCTTTGCTGTGAATAAAACAGCCCTCTACTTTATGTCCCATCTACTGTAGGTGATGTCACTAGCCATCTAGACAACGTCAAGTCTGCACTTGAGTAAACCACCGTGGTATTTGGGGCTGTCAGACGGTTGGTAAGCAACCTCTGTGGCAGCAGCCCCCTGACACACAGTATTTAGGCAAAAGGCATGTCTTGGCATTTAATGTTTATGACGTAAAGACAACTAGTGCATCAGGTATTTAATGCTAGTGACATAAGGTATGAGGGAGGTCTTTCACAGGCATTAATGACTTAGCTGCCTCGGGGGTGGTGTGGGGGCTATTTAAGGCCCCAACCACCTCCAAGGAAAGGGGTCGATCAAAAATTTCTAAAAAGAGTTCTTTTGGGGATATTCTTCTAAGATTTTGAGAAATTATTACCAGAGAAAGAGTTATTGAAAAACCAGAGAGTTCTTCCACCCACCATTTGTCATTTATTAGGGAGCTTTAATAACTTGACAGAAATCCTTGAAGAAGACCTTTTTGGTGTGTGTGTTTCTTTACCTGCCTACTAAGGTGTATCTAGGATGCTTACTTCTCTCTCCCTCTAGCTAAGTTATTTCTGAGTCCTTTATTATATTGTGAGTTATACACGAGAGATTTGTGGGTTTAAGCTGGGTTTCATACGTTCCAAACTGTTCTTTGTGTCTTGTGGCTAAATCACTGGTGTTTACTGATTAACCTTGTCATCACCATACTCAAAAGGGGTTACGCCTCCATCTTATCTAAACTACCCTCTTACAGCCTCAATCTAGAGAGTGCAAAGCCTCAAACGAGGAACCACCAAATGAGGAATCCTTATGTGAGGGATGCCCAACAGTAACTTTGGGTGAGAGACCCTCAAGCGGAGGATGCCTAATAGTAGCTCCAGATGTGAGGAACCCTCTGTGGTTAACGCCTCGCGTGTGGGGAGTGAACCCGTAACTATCACAAAAAAGTGCGAGGGACCCTTTGAAATCAAAATGGTAGACGAGAAACCCTCAATTGTTGTAACAGTGGGTGAGGACCCCCCTTTGGGGTCGAGGAACCCACCTCATTCGCCAATGTTCACAAGGAACTTTTCGTCACTAGAGCCTCAGACGAGGAACCAAATTCAGCCAGGATAAAAAAATGATGAAGAATTTAAAGGCGAAGGTGAATAACCCACCACGGCTAATAACCAACGCGAGGAACCCTTGATACTCGAGGAATCCCTCAGGGTCATGGCGGCTGGGGAGGAACCCACTGGTTCCAAGTTAATTGGAGAGGAACCCTTGCTTGTAATATACTTCGACAAGGAACGCCTAAGTCTTAGATCATAAACCCGCAAGGAACATGCCAGTAAGGGGGGTCGCGAGGAACCTGAAGATGGAAAACCCTCAATAGAAAAAATGCGTGTGGAACTCATAAAGGACGAGGAACTCTTCAATGAGGTTGGTCGTGAGTAACCCTCATCAATTAGTGAATACCTCGTGGCAATAGCAGCCGACGAGGAACCCTCAAGTACAAAGTCAACGCGCAAGGAACCCATGGAATTAATGTACGAGGAACCCTCCCTTGCAACACATCCCAAATTATCCAATGAAGATGTGGTCGATGGGGAACCCATTACATGATAAGGGTTCCAACCCATTTCCAATGAGGAACCGCTGCTTGTATAGACAACAGACGTTGAGGAACTCCTGGGTATGAAATTAACACGTGAGAAACCTAAAGTCATAGCAAACCCAGTCGAGGAATCCTCGCTAGTAGCAAAACCAAGATCAATAAATTGAGACATGGTGGATGAGGAACCCACTACTGGAAATTGGGAGGAACCCTCGCTAGCAAAACTACCCAAATCTGCCAACGGTGAGGAACCCTCAGGTATAGAATTAATGCATGAGGAACCTGTACCCAAAAAATCAACGTGTGAGGAACCCATGGATACAAAAGTAACACGCGAGGAGCCCTCTCTAGTGGTGAAACCCATACCAGTAATTTGTGACACTACTGGCGAGGAAGCCGGGACGAAGTGAGGTTCCGGTATCATTTTCAACGAGGAACCCATGAGATGGTCTGTGATGGGACGTGTGCAATCCATCAGGTCTGGGGTGAAACGCAGGGAATCCTGATGTGAATTTTTGAGGGGCGAGAGATCTCCTGACATTAAATCTCTAGAAACAAAAAATTTGGGCTTGAGGATTATGACACGACTCATAATGTGTCTCTAAGGTGTGTACTCTCTAGGCTCAAGTGTAAGCCTGTCGTTCAAGTAATAATCCGACAAGTCGGGTATCGATCCTCAGGGAAAAAGGACAACAATAGTTGTGACGACGAGATAAGACAGAGGAATCCTAATGATGACTCTAAAAAGAAAGGAAAAGGTTGATTTTGGTTTTTGGGATTGATTAAACTAAATGCAATTATGAAATTATGATGAAATATGAAACTAACTAAATTATCTAAACTACGAATGAAGGATTGAGATGAAACTTTTTAACTAAATGATGAGAAAATAGGATGGGAATACAATCCCCCAACCTTAGTGTAATGCAGTGACAACGTTGATCATAAATTTATCCGATTAATTCAAACCCGGAATTTAGTACTCCCAAGCATTATGTATACGAGGTTCAAGCCCGCGTCATACCTAATCTGAGGATGAGTAAATTGGTATCGCAGTAATTACACTCAAATTGTACTCTAAATCATCACGAGTACCCATAGGCAAACGAGATATAAAGATCTACAATTCTTATGAAATTACGCGATACGATCAAAATTAATCATTAAATTCAACGGATCAACGTTATACACATGCACTAACACATCAGGTTGGGTTCATGCATCCCAACCTTGAAAAAACCTAGCTGGACATGTTACTTTGACTAATGCATGAAATAATGATGTTGCATGTGTAGGAATTCATGATGAAACTAGCTAGAAACATGTAAATACGTATTATGAATGCGGAAATAAGTTGAATCAAATAGGAAAAACTAAGCATGCAAGAACAATAATAAGAAACAAGAATCTTGAATTAAAACTTGCAAAAACAAACCCGAAACAATGAATTCTTGAAGTAATTTTAGCCCTTGATGTTCCTAGATGTTCCTCCCATTTCTTTCTATAAAAAAACTCTCTAAAAATATCCCTAATGGCTGCTCCTAGGTTAGTACCTACGTTTCCCACAAGTTTGGAGTGTTTAAAACCTATTAGGAGTCTTTGGGACAAATCAGCATAAAAGGGAAAATTCGCGTGTCAGGTACCCCGAACCCCACACTGAACTGGTTCTGGGTGGGGTTTGGGGTACCAAGCTGGCCTGGAGTTCAACACTTAGAATTTTTCTGGCTTTCCTCTTCTTTTCTTGGATTTTTCTTCAACTTCAACTGAGCATAACTTATCAACCGTAGCTCGGATTTGGGTACCTTTTCTTCCAGTGTTTTCGTTGTTCCGAGTTCTTCAACTTTCCAGAAGGCCCCACCTCCAGAATCGGGCTGTAAAATTACGAAAATGCCCTTGAACTTGCCTTCCTAGCCTTTCTTCTATGATTTTTCTGCAACTTCAAGGGGTCATAATTCTTTCATCGTAGCTCGGATTGAGGTGCCGTTTTTTTTCGGTGTTCTTATAATTTAAAGCTCTTCAACTTTCCAGTTGACTCCATCCCCGGGATCGGGCTGCATAATTACCGAAATGCCCTTGAACTTGCCTTCTTAGCTTTTCTTGCACTGTCTTGCTTTCTCTTTTGTACTGCTTGCATAATTAACCTGTAAAACCAATAAGAGAAGCACGAAACATGAAATACTCGCCATGAAGGTTAGTAGCATAAATGTGAATCAAATCCATATATGTTACATCACTCGGGCTCACAAAAGTACCGAAATTAGGGGGATAAATATACAATATTTATGCCCAATCAAACCCCCCTAACTTAGAACTTTGCGCGTCCCGAGCAATGTAAAAGAATGAGAATATGAGTTAAGAAACCATCAAAGACTTTATTGGGATAGAGCACCTCTTTCACGGGGAAGCGATTGCATTTAGCGCATGCAACAAGCCTTTAAACCTCTAGGTTACCCTAGTAGGACGAGTTGTGTCTCGTGAGGGTTTGCAGTGAATATACCCACAAAATTCGACTCAAAGAAAATTCAAAATACGCAAAAATTGAGCAATTCAAACTTTTCCAGAAAATAATCATCATTAAATCATATTTACGAGTCTCAAACCGTAGTGCGTGTGTGCGAAGCCGGAAATATAACCGCCAATTTTTACTGATTGATCATTACGTTACTTATCCGAAAATTCGTTTTGATTTCAATTTCTCACGGGATGTTCTCACAAACGAATCTCTCGGATTATGGCTATTCTCTCTGCATGCGTGATATAAAGAGTAAATGTAATGGAAGCAAATTCACGCATGCAATTAGAAAGACGAAAATTTTATGGCGAAAGGATCTCTTCAACGGATTACGGTTTTAAAAACGGGAACATTGCCTCTATTTCGCGCATGTTTCATCTCTTATATTATCTTTTGGTGTCTTAACTCTCCACGCGGTAATCAATTTTCGCAATTTGGACTCGGTTAGGACTTTTTCGGGATGAAGGTTGCATTGGGTAAAATGAAGAAGGTATGGAAGGTTGGAATTGGAAAAGTCATTAATGATGTCCATTTGTGCTTTTTCCGGGCTATTGCTCATTTTTTTCTTCTTTTTCTATATTTTTTTTTTCATTTCTTTTCTTGTTATTTTTGTTGAGCATTCTTCTATTTTTTCTTGCCCCTTTTTCTTGCACTTTTCGGACTTAAATTCTGAATTTTTTTCATTTTTCACAATTTCGGCTATTTTGGGTTTTTCGGGTTGTCAAACGAAAGGGAAAATTATTCGGCTCAATTTGGGTTACAAAAGGGATAATTTTTTTTTTCTGACCAATATTTTTGGGTGACAAACGAGGGCCTACTTCATTGCCCAAAATGCCAATTGCGTTACCATATGCGCTTCGAGATTAATTTAATTTTAGAGACTAATTTGGCACGTTTTTCAAGGCAATATTGCACACATTTTTCAAAACCGATCAAAATGAAAGAATTAAGATCCTTGACAACTTATTACGCGCTAAAAAGAACTTTGAGTTAACAATTAACTCGGATTGATTTAAAATCTCGCAAAACGTGATAGGCTCGAATCTCACCGGGTTTGTTAATCTCCACATTTATTCGTTAAGTCGTCAATTTTTGCTCAATTTCCATCTTTGGTCAATTTCGGCTTTGTGTATGTTGGATGTTTACAATTTGAGACTCCAATTCGACTTTTAATGATATTTTTGAAAAATTTGAATTCCAATTTTTATTTATTTTGAACAAAAATATTTTTGGATTTTTCAAAATTTTATGATTTTTTTGGAAATTTTGGGCATTTTGAAGACTTGTGACGTTTTAGAAATACGCACTTGTGACCCCCCCTAACTTAGACTTTTGCATTGTCCTCGGGCAAAAAGGACGAAAATCTAACTCCAGGCGAATGAAAAGTGCGGAAAAATAAAACAAACAAATATGAAAAATGCAACAAGACACTATATGACACTCATGCATGACTAAAAAATACGACAACAATCACCCCATACGCGTCGGGGGTGCGACGACCTCTCATCTCTCCACAAACTCACCCGACCCCACTTACGGGGGTCGATGCTCTCCTTGTCACTCTTGTCCTAGGATTATATTCCAGCAATCGAAACAAGTTGGGACCTCGCCCATAGATAAAGGATAGACCGGGAGACTCGTCGTGACTAATTGGAAAGGGATCCTCGTGATGCTGACTCAAAACGTGGTCTACGTGCACTAACTCCGAGGGGACACCTAGGTTTCTTTCAATTTTTAAGATGCATGGGTCGGGCTCTAAGTCGGATGAACCATAACTTTTCTCCTCAATCGCCTTCGGGACCTCTAGTGGTATGGGTGCATGGTCACAAAGAAGAAATTCATCGATTTTATCTTTCCATTCGCTTTCTTCTAGGTGTCTAAATGAATCCAATAGAGTTTGGACTTGGTCGTTAAGGCTCTCATCTAGGCTCTCATCCACCGGACCGAATTCTTTTTCAAATTCTTCCATGCTCATGTCCCCTAGATCTCTCTCTCGAGTAGTGCCTACGTCCTCTCTTACTTGCTCGATCTCCAACTCCACCAGTTTTCTCTCTTCTAACCCCTCTCTCTCTCTTTCAATTGAGGTCATTACACACCTCTCCCCCACTTTTCTCTCATTGTCACAACTATCACTATTACTTGATGAACTAGGGTACACTCCTAGCGGCTCTCTCTTGTGTGACCCCTCATTCTCATGGCTCGATACTAAGCAGGACCCTAGGGCATCTCCACAATCATTTTCCTCAAAGTACTCCCCTACGATCTCGTCTATGAAGCTCACCGCGTGAAGGTCATCTTCTTCCTCCGTATGTTGGGTGACATGGAAGATGTTGGTCTCTAAGGTCATGTTACCAAAGGTGAGTTGCATTCGCCCATTCCGAGTATTGATGATTGCGTTAGCCGTAGCTAAGAAAGGGCGCCCAAGGATGATGGGAACATGGTTACTCCAGTTAAAGGAGGGCTCCGTGTCCCAAATGACAAAGTCTACCGGGAAGTAGAAAGTGTCAATTTGGATGATCACGTCCTCGACTATGCCTCTTGGGATCTTCATGGTTCGATCCGCTAATTGGAGAGTGACCTTTGTGGGCTTGAGGTCGCCCAAGTCAAGTTGCTTATAGATGGAGTAAGGGAGGATATTGACACTTGCTCCCAAATCAAGTAAGGCTTTTTCGATTTTGTTTTCTCCAATGATGCAGGACATGGTGGGTGCACCGGGATCTTTGAATTTAGGTGGGATATCATTGAGTAAAATGGAGCTCACATTCTGTGCTAGAAAGACATTTTTCTTTACCTTCATCTTTCTCTTTACCGTCAACAAGTCTTTAATGACTTTTCCATAAGCTGGAATTTGCTTAATGGCATCGAGGAAAGGTAAATTCAGCTTAACTTGTTTTAGCACGTCTAGCACGTCATCACGTGGGTTTCCTTTATGGGAAGTAATTAGCTTTTGAGGAAATGGTTCCGCGGAGGGTGGTTTCACTACTACCTCGGCCTCACTAGCGTCTTCTTTGTCACTCTCATTCAAGGGGACTTCTTCGGCCTCTTTCGTGTCGGGCTAAATCTCCTTGTCTTTAAGTACGTCTCGTGGAGGAGGTGACAAGTCAACTACACTCCCACTACGTAGAGTGGTAATTGCGCTACATTGCTCAGGATGGTCATGGGGTATCGAGCTAACACTAGTTTGACCTTGGAGAGGTCTTTGGCCCTGGGCAGGAAACTTGCCCTTCTCTTGAACACTCAACGAGGATTGTATTTGTGACAGAGTCGCATTTATATCGCCAATTAGACGATCATATTTGGCATTGTTTGCAGTCTGGCTTGCGATGAATTGATTCACAGTATCCTCGAGAGTTCTCCGTTGTGGCGGGATATAATTTCCGTGAGGTGGTGGTGCGTGCACATGTCCTTGCATGTGTGGAGCTTGTTGAAATTGTTGTGGAGGAGGAGGGGCAACATGCGAAGGAGGGTTCATTGCGGCATGTTGTTGCCCGTAGCTAAAACCGGGATGATTTTTCCATGAAGGATTGTATGAATTCCCGTGAGGGGCCGCGAAATTACCCTTGAAACCTCCTACACTACTAACTTGCTCTTGAAGCATTCCTTTGTAGGCGGGTATCGTCGGGCATTCCTCAGTTGAATGTCCTGCCTCACAAATCGCACACAATTTTTCGACGGGATTTTTGATAGATCCAACTACCTCACATAAATCTTGAAATCCTTTCTCAATTGTATCTAGTCGACTGTCCGTCACGAAAGTCTTATCAACGTGAAACATGTCGGACGCCGATGGAGTGGTGGTCACTTGACGATTTCGATTTTGAGCATTAGGATCAGAAATATCCCATGATTGGGTAGTCTCGGCGACATACCTCAGGTGAAGCTCAGCATCGTGGCAGTCTAGTTCGATAAACGGACCACTACCCATGGTTTCAATGAGTTGCTTGGAGTTAAGGTTCAACCCATTATAGAGGAAGGAAATGATTTGAGCTGTATCAAATCCATGATGGGGGCACGAAGCAGTTAACTCATTGAAACGCTCATAACATCGATGGAATGGCTCATTATCCAATTGCCTGAACGATTGAATCTGAGCCTTTATGGAGATTGTTCGATGTGGTGGAAAGAACTTCTTGAGAAATCTGGATTGTAACTCGTTCCAAGATGGAATCGAGCTCGGAGGTAAAGACCATAGCCAGGTCTTAGCTTTATCTTTTAGCGAGAATGGGAAGAGTTTGAGGCGAATCACCTCTTGTGTGCAAGTTTGATCGTTGAGAGTATCACACACGTCCTCAAATTCCCTTATATGCAGGTATGGCTTTTCAGAATCCATACCGTGATAGTGTGGTAGCATCTGGATCATCCCATTTTTGAATCGGAACTGCCCGACATTATACGGGAGTATAATGCATCCCGGAGTGACAGTGCGCTCGGGATATAAGAATTCTCTCAACGGGCGGTACGGAGGCTCTTCCTCACCGGTAGCTGCATTGCTATATTGCGACATCTCTATCTCACTTGATGATTCGGTGCTCTCACTAGGTGTGCTCGAAGTGTGTCCTACGAAGGAGAAAGGAATGTTGCTAGAGATTGAGTGTGACGGTGTGGGAGGTGGGATCCAGAACTGTGGGGCGTTTGGAGTGTGGGGACTATCTGGGTTATACTCCACTATAGGATTTTCGTGAATATGGGTGGGAGTATTATGAGGTGTGGAAGTGGTTTCAGAATTTTGCATTAAGCTCAGGAGAGATGATGAGTGTGAATCTTTTTGTGCTTTTTTTTTAATTTATTTTTTATTTTTGGTCAAAGCTTTGGATTAACTCGATCTAATCCTAAGTCTACCTAATTCCCCGGCAACGGCGCCAAAAACTTGACACGACTCAGAATGTGTCTCTAAGGTGTGTACTCTCTAGGCTCAAGTGTAAGCCTGTCGTTCAAGTAATAATCCGACAAGTCGGGTATCGATCCTCAGGGAAAAAGGACAACAAGAGTTGTGACGACGGGATAAGACAGAGGAATCCTAACGATGACTCTAAAAAGAAAGGAAAAGGTTGATTTTGGTTTTGGGGATTGATTAAACTAAATGCAATTATGAAATTATGATGAAATATGAAACTAACTAAATTATATAAACTACGAATGAAGGATTGAGATGAAACTTTTTAACTAAATGATGAGAAAACAGGATGGGAATACAATCCCCCAACATTAGTGTAATGCAGTGACAACGTTGATCATAAATTTATCCGATTAATTCAAACCCGGAATTTAATACTCCCAAGCATTATGTATACGAGGTTCAAGCCCGCGTCATACCTAATCTGAGGATGAGTAAATCGGTATCGCAGTAATTACACTCAAATTGTACTCTAAATCATCACGAGTACCCATAGGCAAACGAGATATAAAGATCTACAATTCTTATGAAATTACGCGATACGATCAAAATTAATCATTAAATTCAGCGGATCGACGTTATACACATGCACTAACACATCAGGTTGGGTTCATGCATACCAACCTTGAAAAAACCTAGCCGGACATGTTACTTTGACTAATGCATGAAATAATGACGTTGCATGTGTAGGAATTCATGATGAAACTAGCTAGAAGCATGTAAATACGTATTATGAATGCGGAAATAAGTTGAATCAAATAGGAAAAACTAAGCATGCAAGAACAATAATAAGAAACAACAATCTTGAATTAAAACTTGCAAAAACAAACCCGAAACAATGAATTCTTGAAGTAATTTTAGCCCTTGATGTTCCTAGATGTTCCTCCCCTTTCTTTCTATCAAAAACTCTCTAAAAATATCCCTAATGTCTGCTCCTAGGTTAGTACCTACGTTTCCCACAAGTTTGGAGTGTTTAAAACCTATTAGGAGTCTTTGGGAAAAATCAACATAAAAGGGAAAATTCGCGTGTCAGGTACCCCAAACCCCACACCGAACCGGTTCTGGGTGGGGTTTGGGGTACCAAGCTGGCCTGGAGTTCAACACTTAGAATTTTTCTGGCTTTCCTCTTCTTTTCTTGGATTTTTCTTCAACTTCAACTAAGCATAACTTATCAACCGTAGCTCGGATTTGGGTACTGTTTCTTCCAGTGTTTTCATTGTTCCGAGTTCTTCAACTTTCCAGAAGGCCCCACCTCCAGAATCGGGCTTCATAATTACCGAAATGCCCTTGAACTTGCCTTCTTAGCTTTTCTTGCACTGTCTTGCTTCCTCTTTTCTACTGCTTGCATAACTAACCTGTAAAACCAATAAGAGAAGCACGAAACACGAAATACTCGCCACGAAGGTTAGTAGCATAAATGTGAATCAAATCCATATATGTTACATCACTTGGGCTCACAAAAGTACCGAAATTAGGGGGATAAATATACAATATTTATGCCCAATCAGATTAACCCACGGGAAACAGCCCTCGCGAGGAACTCTCAAATACATGAACTACAGACGAGGAGCCCGAAAGCAAGGAGACCTCCTCAATAACCTGTGGGTACGAGGAACCCACAATAAACGCAGTTCTAAGGCAGGCAACGACGAGGGACCCCTGTAGGCCCTCGCCCCAATATTCAACCCATCATCGATAGACATCCCTATTTCACCAGATTCAAAAATCATATTTCTTTTTAGATGCGTGGACTCGAGCAATGCAGTTATCGAGCAGAAATATGAAGCCCTGATAAAAAAAAGCTCAAGGCTCAGATTGACTTTATGGAAGTATACTCGATTCCAACATGTTCATGAGCATTATTACCAAGTGTGAAAGGCAAAATCTAGAGACAAAAAGTATGAGCGTAGCAGAAGTAATGGACTGCTATCGTACATTGGTGCGAGAGGGGGTAGCAGGTCCCCCTCACTTGAATGGGGAAATCCCAACAGCAACTGACAAAGCCAATCCTAAGTATTATGAGGTGCATCAGAGGGTGCAATACTCCACCAAAGACTGCTAATATCTGAGGAGGATCATTGGCGAGCAGGTGTTAAGGAGAACCCCCTGCCAGCTCACCAATATGGTTGAAAAGGTACTATGCCTAACTCCTTCTAAGTTTCATTTTGTTAAAAAATTGGAATAACCTCATCTAGTGTAGCAATTTTCTTGTGTGTAAAGAAATTTTATGAGTACACTTCCTGTAAGAAATATAAACTCTGATTATAATGAATAAAAGGAACACCAGTGATTTTTTGGCTAACATTTTTATGCATGATTTATCTACCTACATTATGCGGTGGGTACACAAGATTTATGTGTTCTTTTCTTAAAAGAAGGGTAGAACCTCTATTAGATTAGAAGTGGTCCCATGATTTAAGGAACTCTCCTCATTATACATGGGGGTATATCCAACCCAAAAGTGAAAGTATAGCGAGTAAAGTCCCTACAGACCTGACAGGACCAGCATAACTTATCCTCCTAGTAATAATAATAATAATAATAATAATAATAATAATAATAATAATAATAATAATAATAATAATAATAATAATAATAATAATAATAATAATAATAATAATAATAATCACTACATTTTTTTATTATTATTCCATACAGATTTATAGCTTAGAGAACAAATCCTAACCTCTGTTCTCAACATTTTTTTTTACTTGACTAGTTTTCAGAAAATAGGGAGAAACAGGTATACCCCCTCTCTATACTTATTATTTTTATAAGACAAAAAATGATCCTAAGAAAAGTTTGGAACAAGGACCTTGTAGACCAAGGGAATTTTTCAGTATAAAGAAATAATTATTTCTTCACTTACAGTGTATGTGAAATTTTATTCAAAGTTTGTGGGAAGTAGAAGAGATAACCCCATCTCCTAGTTACTCCCTAAGAAAAATGAATGTGCATAACAAAATACCCCACAGTCACATGGGGTTTCTCTAAAAAAAAAACCAAAGTCACTTGGGGTTGCGGTAAAAAGTACCCCACAGTCACATGGGGCTGGGTTAAAGAATAATAATAATAAAAAAAATATATTAACTTGCTCAGCTATATGCAAGTACCCCACTGTTAGAGGGGCAACTTAATTTTTTTTAAACTTGCTTAGCCTATATGCAAATAACCCACATTTAAAGGAGATACTTCAAAATTTAACTTGCTCAGCTATATGCAACTACCCCGCAGTTAAAGGGGAAGTTTCGAAATATTAACTTGCTTAGCTACATGCAAGTACCCCACAGTTAGAGGGACAGCTTCAGAAATATGACTTGCTCAGTTATATGCAAGTACCCCACAGCTAGAGGGGTAGCTTCAAAATTTTAACTTGCTCAGTTATATGCAAGTACCCCCCCAGTTAGAGGGGTAGCTTCAAAATTTTAACTTGATCAATTATATGCAAGTACCCCGCAGCTAGAGGCGCAACTTCCAAATCTTGACTTGCTCAGTTACATGCAAGTACCCCACACTTAAAGGGGAAACTTCATTTTTTTAACTTGCTCAGCTCATATGCAAGTACCCCACAGTTAGAGGGGAAACTTCAAAATTTTAGCTTTCCTAGCTCATATACAAGTACCCCGTAGTTAGAGGGGTAGCTTCAAAATTTTAACTTGCTCAGTTGTATGCAATTACCCAGCAATTAGAGGGGTAGCTTTCAGATTTTAACTTGCTCAATTAAATGCAAGTACCCCACAGTTAGAGAGGAAGCTTCCAAGTTTTAACTTGCTCAGTTATATGCAAGTACCCCTCAGTTAGAGGGGTAGCTTATAGATTTTAACTTGCTCGGCTATATGCAAGTACCCCACAGCTAGAGGGGCAGCTTCCAAGTTTTAACTTGATCATATCGTATGCAAGTACCCCACGGTTAGAGGAGGCATTTATAAAATGATAACTTTCTCAGATCATAGGCAAGTACCCCACAGACTACGGGGAAGTTGAATCTTGAAGTTCTCACAAAAAGTAGAGCTACTCAGCGTATTGAGTAACTACAAGTATAAATAAAAGGTACGACAGTTTAGTACCTCAGGCTCCAAGGGCATATGAGTACTCACAGTATTGAGCAACTACCAAAGTATAAATACAAGGTAAGCGATTTTAGTACCTAAAGGCTCCAAGGGCATATGAGCGCTCACAGTCTTGCGCAAGTGCCAAGTATAAGTATAAGGTACAATAGAACCTAAGGCTCCAAGGCCACTAGAGCGTTCACAGTATTGAGCAACTGCCAAGTATAAATATAAGGTACGCCAGTTTAGTACCTAAAGGATCCAAGGGCATAGGAGCGCTCACAGTCTTGAGCAAATGCCAGGTATAAGTATAAGGTATGATAGTATAGTGCCTAAAGGCTCCAAGGGCACCGAAGTGCTCACAGTCTTGAGAAAATGCCAAGTATAAATATAAGGTACGACCGTTTAGTACCTAAGGCCCCAAGGTAACGGGAGCGCTCACAGTCTTGAGCAGATGCCAAGTATAAATATAAGGTACGATAGTTTAGTACCTAAGGCTACAAGGGCACTGAAGTGCTCACAGTATTGAGCAAGTTCCATGTATACATATAAGGTACAACAATTTAGTACCTAAGGCTCCAAGGGCGTAGGAGCGCTCACAATCCTGATCAAGTGCCAAGTATAAATATAAGGTATGACAGTTTAGTACCAAAAGGCTCCAAGGGCACCGGAGTGCTCTCAGTCTTGAGCAAGTGCTAAGTATAAATATAAGGTATGACAATTTAGTACCTAAGGCTCCAAGGGCATCGGAGCGCTCACAGTATTGAGCAAGTGCCAAGTATACATATATGGTATGACAGTTTAGTACCTAAGTTTCCAAGGGCACAGGAGAGCTCACAGTCTTGAGCAAGTGCCAAGTAAAAATATAAGGTATGATACTTTAGTACCTAAAGGCTCCAAGGGAACCGGATCACTCACAGTCTTGAGCAAGTATCAACTATAAATATAAGGTAAAAAAGTTTAGTACCTAAGGCTATAAGGGCACCGGAGCGCTCACAGTCTTCATCTAATGCCAAGTATAAATACAAGGTACGAACGTTTAGTACCTAAGGATCCAAGGGCACCGAAGCGCTCACAGTCTTGAACAAATGCCAAGTATAAATATAAGGTATGACAGTTTAGTACCTAAAGCTCCAAGGGCACCTGAGAACTCATAGCATCAACCTGAGAAATCGAGCAAGTTCCAAGAATGAATAAAATAGTAACAAAGGTATAACAATTTAGTACCTCAAGCTCCAAGGGCATAGGAGCGCTCACAGTATTGAGCAAATTCCAAGTGTAAACAAAAGGTATGACGATTTAGTACCGCAGTCTCTAAGGGTAGTGGAGTGCCCATACTATTAACCATTATTCTGCTCAAAGGAGGGGCTAATGGTTAGAAGTCCTCAAAACAGTGAACAAAGAGTGAAATCTTTATTATGAATTTTCATGCAAAAGTCTCTTGACACTACAAGACACTTCTTGACGAGGGGGCTAGTGTAAACAAGTCCTCAATCAAGTGAACAAAGAGTAAAATATCCTAGAGCGAGGGGATCCACCTTTAGTGGCCCATCTTCCCAAACTTGATGCTATAGAAAATGACTCAGGGGTGAGGGGTTCACCATGAGTGATACCCTCTGCCAAGATCAATACAAGCAATAGTTTATGCCGAGGGAGTCCACCATGAGTGGCCCCTCAATCAAGAGCAATGTTACAAAGCAGCTCACGGTGAGGGGGCCCACCACGAGTGGCCCCTCATCTACAATCAATTTTAAGAACATTTTATGGAAAGGGAGTTCACTTCGAGTGACCCCTTTGCCAAAGATAAATACAAAGAAGAAAACCCAGGGTGAGGGACTCTAAGATAAATGGCCCATCTGCCAAAGACAGACATAGAATCGAGGGGGTTTACCCCCAATGTCTCTCCCTCACTGCAAAAATTATGAAATAAGGTAAAATTGTTTAGGGCGAGGAGACTCACCTAGAGTGGCCCCTCTACCCAAAAGCAATGCAGAAAAGTGATTGACTACGGATGAGGAAGTCCACCACTAGGTACCCCTCAGCTACTCCAAATTGAACAGTTTAATGATGTGATGGCATGAAACCTTTCATATTCCTAGACGAAGTAATCATTTCATAAAAAACCCTTTGGTCTACCCAACACAAAGATTTTTGTACGAGGGGAATAATGTAGAGGGGTGTCCAGCTGCTATTCTAGAATAGCCAAGGGAGTGTGAGCCCACCTAGAGGGGATCCTACTGCCAAAGTTAGCAAGAAAATATTTAGATCAAGGGGTTCCACCTCGAGTGGCCCCATGACGAGGTGTAAAACCTGGATGAGGGGACGCACAGCGAGCAACCCCTCTACCCAAGATAGAAGGCCACAGAAAAAGGCCAAGGGCGAGGGGATCATCGCAAGCAATCACTCTACCCAAGATAAAAGGCCACATAAAAAGGCCAAGGGTGAGGGGTTCACCGCGAGCAATTTCTCTACCCAAGATATAAGGCCACAGAAAAAGGCAAAGGTAGAGGGGCTCACCGTGAGTAACCCCTCTACCCAAGAGAATAATCCACAAAAAAGGCTAAAGGAGAGGGTCTCACCAGGAGCAACCCCTCTACTCAAGATAGAAGGCCATAGAAAAAGGCCAAGGACGAGGGGCTCACTATGAGTAGCCCCTCTACCCAAGATAGAAAGCCATTAAAAAAGGCCAAGGATGAGGGGCTCAACACGAGCAACCCATCTACCCGAGTTGATACCCAGGTAAGGAGGTCCACCATAAGTGGCCTCATCTATAAAACTTGGGAAAAAGTGACAGAGCATTTAATGACCCTAAAGGGAATGATGAAGAAACCCTAGGGTCACTCAAAATTGAGGGACTCGAATTTATGGCGTACAAAGCCTTTTGATCTACCCAACAAAAAAGACATTGCATGGGGGGCTAATGTAGAAGGATGTCTCAAGCTTAACACCTATATTTTAGGGTGATGGTCCTCAAAGACCCCCCTTCATATTACTGAAAATATGAGGTTAAGGAACATCCAAAATTCATATTAGTTGAGAAACTCACCCAGGATACCGATAGAAACTCATATTGAGAAAGAACCCACCCAGGGTCCTAGCAGAAACTCATATTTAGAAGGAACCCACCTAGGGTCCCGACAGAAACTCATATTGAGAAGGAATCCACCCAAAGTCCCGACAGGAACTCATATTGAGAAGGAATCCACCCAAAGTCCCGACAGAAACTCATGTTGAGAAGGAACCCACTCAGTGATGATGCTGGAAACACCACCATAAGGTAAGGTGTTGATTAGATCAAGTCAGTGGCAGCTCAAGAGTATATAAAATATAAGAGAGTGGGATGAGGAGAAGAGGATGAACACCAGTATATAAGTGGTTCAACCAATAGGGTCTAGGTCCATTGTGTAAGTGAGTGAGTAACATCTCTGAAATAAGGCACTAATGGCCATGGATACAATCTCTCAAGCTTTCTCTCTCTACTGTGCAAAATGATAGAGTTTGAACTAGGGTTGTAATTTTAGGATCCTTTATAATGATGAGGATGACCTCTTTATATAGTGCTTAGGGGGTGTATTGTACTCCCCAAGCATGCAATCAGCATGTGCATGAAGATCCAGCCTGTGTAAGGTTGACACCTGGCTGATCTTAACTAGATAATGATAACCTAAATATTCCCTCACGTGGAGGGAATTATTCAGTTATAACAGACTTGTCCACGTTTTCCAAGGAATACACGTGAGTAAATGCTCGGCTGGTACCAACCTCGGCCTGGGTGAGTATGAGGTTGGTGGAGTATGACCCCTGTATTACTTGATATTAATGTTCGGTGAACACCTCGGCCAGGTTGTGCGACTAAGGTTGGGTATGAGATGTAACGTCGACTAAGGGCGAGGATGATATGATGATTGTTGGTTAAGACTATGAGGATTTTACTCGTTCTGAAGTGATACTTGTAACATCATTTGTGGCCGACCTCATGAATAGCTGATACCATGTGACATGTAGACATCGGCAGAGCCCCGATTGAGGTGGTATTGGTAACGTTGACTGTGGCCGACTTGATAAAATTTGAACTCCTTGGTCTTTGCTCACCTCGAGTTATTCCAAGCTGAGATGATGTTCCTGGTTGGTGAAACATCGGTTGTAGCCGACCTAATGTAGGACAATGTTACTGATGCGTATTCTGGAACTCTTGTTGCCTCAGCCGTCATACAGGCCGAGGTTGAGGTCTCTGAATTGGTAGGTACACTTTGGGCGTATCACCCAGGGTCCCGACAAAAACTCATATTGAGAAGGAACCCACCCAGGGTCCCGATCGAAATTCATATTGAGAAGGAACCCACAGGGTACCGACAAAAACTTATATTAAGAAGGAACCCACCTAGGGTCCTGGTAGAAATTCATATTGAGAAGGAACCCCCAGGGTCCCGGTAGAAATTTATATTAAGAAGGAACCCACCCAGGGTCCCGACAAAAACTTATATTTGAGAAGACCCAGGGTCCCGACAGAGAATTCATATTGGTGCAGGAACCCAGGTCCTTTGACCGTAGAAAATGTATAATTGGTGAAAGAGCACCCAAGGTCCCTCGACCGCAGAGAATTCATATTGGTGTAGGAAACTAGGCCCCCTGACCGCAGAAAATGCATAATTGGTGAAACAGCACCCAAGGTCCCTCGGCCGTAGAGACTTCATATTTCTGCAGGAACCTAGGCCCCCTAAACGTAGAAAATGCATAATTGGTGAAAGTGCACCCAAGTTCCCTCGACCGCAGAGAATTCATATTGGTGCAAGAACCTAGGCCCCCTGATCGTAAAAAATGCATAATTGGTGAAAGAGCACCCAAGGCCTCTCGACCGTAGAGAATTCATATTTTTGCAGGAACCTAGGACCCCTGACCACGAAAAATGCATAATTGGTGGAAGTGCACCCAAGGTCCCTTGACCTCGGATAATTCATATTGGTGAAGGAACCCAGGTCCCTTGACCGCAAAAAAATCATTTTGGTAAAGTAACCCCAGGGTCCCTCATCAGTAGAAAATTCATATTGGTGAAGGAATCCCCAAGGTCCTTCAACACAGAAAATTCATATATGGGATGCTAAACCCTTAGGCTCCATCAACTGCAAAAAAATATTGGGGGTGAGGAGCACTCAAGGTCCTCCCCCTCAGCTTCCAAAAAATAGTGGGGTGAGAAGCAGTCAAGGTCCTCCCCCTCATCTTCTAAAAATGTCAGGGCGAGGAGCAGTCAAGGTCCTCTCCTCAGCTTCTAAAAAATGGTAGGGCAAGGAGCAATCAAGGTCATCCCCCTCAACTTTTAAAAAAAAGGATAGGATGAGGGAGTAGCTACCAAGAGAAACACCCTCATTATGTAAAGTCATTCTTTAAAAGAACAAAAGTACTAACACTTACTTTCTTGTACCGGTAGCCTAGTTGAGCAGGCTGGGCTCAAATAGGGCAGTTGGGATCTCTTGAGAGTTTTGGCTTGGCGGATGAGGAACAGGGTTTGTTGAGCAAGCTCAACCACTTAGCACTTTAGGATTGGTATAATACTAGTAGAAAGACCCTAGGGTAGCCCAGTCCTCACATACCTCATAGTCAGACACAATAAGGGTGAGTAGCCAAAGGATTACTCACAAGAAAAGAACTGTTTATAAAATGATTTTAAAGGAGAGGGTCCTTTAGTCCCCTCTCAAGAAAAAAAAGATTTTATAATGGGGTCCTTAAGAACCCCCTCAAGATTACAAATATTTTAGAGGAGGTGGTCCTTGAGACGCCCCTCAAGTTTACAAAGTTTGTACCAAAAGTTATCGTTTCAAAAGATATTTACCAAATCAGATATTTTGTCTCCATTAGGAGACACATTTTCTTTTTGAGTTTGGTTTGCACCAGGTGGGACATGTCTGAGGGACAGGATGCTGCACACATGAAGGGACAAATGGTACATTATAGACCTTGTCCCTCACCAACCCTCTAATTTTTTGGCGCTAAAAGTGCCAATCCAGGAATAGTACCCAAGCATAAATAGGACCCTTGGGCAAGGTCAAGAGGGATGATAACTCATATCCTATTGTTATTATGTCAAAATCACACCAGAGCCTCCTTGTATTCTCTCCTTGATCTCTCTCTAGTGCTAAGTGCCTTGTTCTTTCACTCCTCACTGGCAGCCATCATTCTCAGGAGTTCCTCTTGAGAAAAGTTGCTATTATTGTTGTGGAAGTTCATCTTCTTGCAGGGAGGGAGTTCCAGCTTGAGATCCATTTTTACCAAAAAGAGAAGATCTTATAAGAAGCTACTCCAGAAGTTCTTGAGAACCTTGCAGACAACGTCCATTGGAGTGGGTCACGCCTCACCCTTTCCAGTTATTCATAGACCCCAGTCTCACTACCCTCCTACAGATGTTAATCGAGATTATGATCGGGGATAACTTGTTTAGATCATATGATTAGTTTTGTGGGTAAATGGATCATGGAAATATGTTTTTCATACATCAATATGATTATAAAATTAAACCAAGGTGTCGGTCCGAAATCAGCGATGTTAGGTCGCCAAATGTGAAAGTTTTGAGATTTTTAGTAAATTGTTACTCTTCTGTTTGGGCCCAAATTAGGCATACTAGTTTTATTAGTTGGGGAAAACACAAAATATGGAAGTTGTATATATATGAGTTAAGTTTATAACACAATAAACGGTGCATCAAACGGACATTCGAGTGAGAAGATATTGTCATTTTACGAATAGGGGTAAAGTGGGCATTTAGCTTTAAATGATATTTTGTCTTATATGGCGCCAAATGTCATATTTCGATTGGATCAAGAGGAGGTGGCCTCATTTCGACTTTAAATCATCCATGAGAAGTTTGGCCTGAGGAGAGAGAACCGGGGAGCTTAGGAAGGGAAAAGCGAAGAGAAGTTGGAGAAAAATTCCTAGGAAATTACAAAAAAGTCCTTAAGGTGGGGAAGCGGCTAACACTACCATACCAAGGAAATACTTTTGGTATTAATCTTAGTACAAACTTCAAGGTGAGTGACATGTCCTATCAAATATAGATGCTTATATTTTCTTATGGAATTGTGTAGTTAAATACATGTGGTGATGCTTATGGAGTAATGTGGTGTTATGAAAGACATGTGTATGATTAAAAATATTAAATGATGTTATCTAATGTTATGGACTGAGGTGGGACCTCTATATAATGTTAAGAACTGTGGATTATAAATCTTAAATGATGTTCTCTAATGTTATGGATTGAGGTTGGACCTCAATCTAATTTTAAGGACTGTGGTGGGTCCTATGAGATGCGGCAGCCCTGTTAGTACAACTTAAAGGTTTGTGGTACTCAAGCCTAATTATGGGATGTGGTATCCCTATTAACTGGGAGTTAATTGGACTGGTGGGTCCAGGCTTGCGAGAGTTACACAAATCCTATTGGGCTATGACATTATAAAATAAAAATTGTTATTCAAATTGGTTATATGTGTGGTATGTGTGTGTATATGGTCATTCACTAAGTTGTTATTGCTTAAAATCCTATAATGTTATGTTTCAGGTATGCCTATCGTTTGGAGTTCACTTCCAAGTTAGGACGTTAAACGGGGGAGTGACCGATATCTAATATGGGTTGAATATCAATAAGCTTTTTGCATAAATGTTAAACTAAAGAATTTTTTTTATGTAAAGTTGTTTGGTACTTGTAAATTACATGTTAAGGTAGTTATGTTTTCATCCAAATAAGCTTTTGAAGAAAAAAATATCATGCTATTTACCGAGACATTTTACAGTAAAGCATTGTTTAAGAAAATTTATTTCTACATTAAAATGACGATTTTAAATTAGTTAATTCGGGGTGCGCATTATCCATGCCCTCAACCAATCTCCATGGAGGAAGGACTATAAGAGGAGGAGGGAAGCTTTCACTTAACCCTCATGTTGAAAGTTGAGGTTGTTGCAGCCTCTGTTGGCCCACAAGTGGAGGTTACTGTCTCAGAACTTCCACAGGTTGATTATGATATTGTAGTTAACCTAGCTATAGCTGGTCTTGCTTCCTTCACTCGGGGGATGACCATGGGCCTGCAAGCCTAATTAACATATCAATTTATGTATCCTCTCCGCAGGCAACTATGGCAGTTAATACCGATTTGGCCTCCCCCAAAGAAGGGAAGAAAGTGCTATAAATGGTCATTTACGCCCATATTTAAGGTAGCCAGATCCCAAATCTCCATGGGGCACTACTGCAAATGCGGTCCCCGTGATGAAGAAGGCCATGGAAACAACTCAATTAAAGCATCTGATTAATGGGTACACAGAGGACCTGGAAGATATACTATCCATTTCCTCATGAGGGTAAGTTTTTAATTTATTCCTTTCACGGACCTTTGTGATTTTTTGCCATTTTTAACACTTGGTTTTTCTTTCTCCAGGCTATAAAGGCCATAATGGACCAAAGGGCCAAATATGAAGGCCTATCTACACTGTATAGGGATGCAGTGGACATTACAAATCCCAGATGTCCTCCTCCTTTAAGTCTGGGAAGAAGTCCACATAGGTTGCTTTACATGACCAATAGATAGATAATGACGCCAACGTGTAGGCCTCAAAAAATGCTAATAATGAAGCAAAGCTAAACTTTAATGAGGCCAAAAAAACCTTGAGAGTTATTGATACCAAATATCTAGAAGCTGTCGGGCAGGCCGCGGTAACTAAGGAGAAATTAAGTAATCTTGAAGGATAACCCCAAGGCATGGTCCAAAGTCATGCTGAGGAGTTCAAAAGGCTGACTGATGAAGATGTCGTAGCCCTCCAACATTTTATCATTGATCACACTACAACACTTAAGAAGGCAACTAAGGAAGCAGTAGCCAACTTTTTGACTTACCAAGACTTCTTTGTTCTCTAAAGTACGGCATACATACGTGGATACAAGGAGATGCAACATAGGGTGTCTAAAAATTACCCTGGCACCCAAAAAAAATATATGCATGGAGGTTCAACGATCTTGAGCATATCCTTTGCGTGGAGGAGATCCAGGATGCGGAGGAGTTATTGAAGAAGTAAAGGGAGGAATCTGCGGCTACTGAAGATGATGATGAGATAAAGATGGATGCAGAGGGTATAATGAAGACGATGGAGAAGAGGATGCAACCTCTTAGACTTGTAATTTTCTTTATAAACTTGTTCTCTTCATTCCACAGCTTTCTTATAATTGACACAATGTACTTTGTAATGGATTTTCGATCTCCGTGACCTTTATGATGTAACTGATTCTTTATAAGATGGCTTGCATCTTTTTATAATCTATGTTGAATGTCTGAATGGTTCTCTTGAGCCTGCTCCACTGTTTAGCTTTTGGCTGCAGAAATTAAGTAGCTTAGCAACTTTAAAATGCCCTCTGCGGACTTTAAGATCAATGAATTAAACTTTGCTTTAGCTATACAATCCATGCCGCGGTAATAATAAACTATAGTAATTAGGAACTGAATGTCCATGCCATGGACTTTAGGACTCATACTGAGATCTTGAACTGTGGAAAGCATGTTGTGGTAATAATGAGTTATGGTTCTTGGTAACTGAATTCCCTTATCGCAGACATTAAGTCCACAACCCACTCCTTTCTCCTTAACCTGGCTATGACCTTCAAGATTTTTATTTGGATTTCCTGCTTTGGGGTATTTTTAAGCCTCCCCTGGCTGGGTACGTTCAAGCTACCGATGGTCGTTGGGTATTTTCATGACACCCATGGCTGGGTAGTTTCAATCCATCCACGACTGTTAGGTATTTTCATGCCACCCATGGATGGGTACTTTCAAGCCACCCACGACTGCCCCGGGACATTAGGATATTATAATCCGCCCAAGGTTAATAGGGGTATTCTAAGCCACCCACGACTAAGAAAGGATATTATAAGCCAACCCACGACTAAGAAAGGGTATTATAAGCCAATCTGCAGCTATGAAAGGGTATTATAAGCCAACCCGCAACCAATAAAGGGTATTATAAGCCAACCCGCAGCTATAAAAGGGTATTATAAGCTATCTTGCAGCTAAGAAAGGGTATTATAAGCTAACCCACGACTATAAAAGGGTGTTATAAGCCAACCCACGACCAAGAAAGGGTATTATAAGTCACCCAAGGCTAAGAGGGGTGTTATATGTCAACTAAGGCAGTCACACCCTTTCTTGTAAGGTCATTTTCTCCCATTCACGTCAATCTTTGGGATAATCAGTTGGCAAGTTCTCTCCAAACCTGTTAAAATAAGAATCTTTTTAAAAGAGTTAGAAGTAGAGTGAGAATTCAGCATTGAAATATATATGTGTTCTCATGAAATACAAAGTCAATATGTAAACTCAAAGTTTCATTTTGTGACACCCCGCCTAATTAAATTCTTGGTGATCACTCCATTATTAAATTAAATCAAGGTGACAGGTTGGTTCATTCTTAGCATCACTATCGGGAAAAAAAAATTCCTTTTTAATCACCCTATAAATAATTCAGCTAAGAGTCAAAACAATTTAAGTTTATTTATTAAACTCCATTATTAAATTTTATATGCACAAACCAATTTATGAATATTACTAACGATAAAAATCAAACCATCCAGGTGAAATAATCCAACTAGATTAATCTATCCAAATAAATATCCACAACAACTGTAATGTAATAGATAAAACAATCCCAAATAAAATCTGAATACTGAAACAATAAAATAATACAAAATCTCTATCAAGTCTAAACAGAATATGGAAATCGGTGACACATGCCCTACTAAAAAGGACTAAATAGAAAGCTGAGGAGTCAAGGAGGGAATCGTCTACTGCAAGGACCTGCAACTCCCACACAAGCTGTAGCACTTCCACTGTCCAATGAACCATGCCTAACACCCCTGTGGCTAGGCACCTGTAATAGATATATACAAGAGAAGGGACAATGACAGGAAACGGGTCAGAGCCCGAGTGTAAAACAACTTTAAAATAGTTTACCAAGTATTTAAAATGCTTACTAGTTGATATGACAAACATGTTAGTGCTCGACACTCACTTGATAATTCTCACCTCTCATCTAGTGTGCACTCCTATCGTACTACTAAAATGACTCATAAGTCTAACCCAATTCACTAGTCTAATCCAATTCTCGTCTCATAAGTTATGATTCGCGAGACCATATTTCTAGGATGTATTTAAGATAACTTTTCTTATGGATTAATCAAGTCAATTATGTATATCTCAATACTTCTTTAGTATCACATGCACTTAATTGATTTATAACCACTTTTTCAATTTTATCTACTTATACACACAATAGAAGAATCACATGTACATATATTTATCACATATAATATATATACAATAGGGCACCCCACATAAAATCTATGGTACTGTCATACTCTGCTATCAAGTCCCTATACCTCTCGTACAAATGAGGGAAATACTAGTTCGGACCCACTCTCGAACTGTATTAACACAAAATACACATATTGGAGGCGAACCATAGTTCGAAGTCACTAAGATGTCAGCACATACCATCACGTCTCTAAGGACCGTCTGACTACCATTCTTGGATAGCCTATACCAAGGATACTATGTTCTAGGGTACAAGCCAATATCCCCCCATAAAGGTCCAATCGAGATAATACCGTCCCGACGCGGAAACCTCCGTGATAGCATGTAGCGCGTGATAGGAAGGTATGATCATACATGGATAAATAACATTATATATTTATACACATGCACTTGGTTATATATATATGCATATGTTCACATTGTTCTTTTAGGTACGCCTGCGACTAATAGTAATATTTTAACCATACGTGGTACATATCACCCGAGTCCTACGTATAATTTAACCATTTCTTGTTATTTTCAATTTCCGCCATTTCCTTTGTAATTCTCGTCCCTTGAAGTGCTTCATTTTAATAGATGTAAATTCAATAGGTGTATCCTCACTACCCTACTGGTCTAATTCCTTCTTGCGTCTCACAAGACCTAACTTAACGTACGCATGATTTCTATTTAATTTTATGCCCCCGATATCCCACGGTTACATCTCGTTTAAAGTTGCATTTCTTGAACCATACTTAGACCCTAATGGTCCTTCCAATTTCCCATTATGATCTTTAAATTATATATAAAGGTCCCTACATATCATAATCGAATTAAGATAAAAGGGGAGAAATGTTCAGTTTCCAAGAGGGGTCGATCGATTGATATTTTTAAGTTGATCGATCGATCGAGTAGTTCTTAGCCAGATTCTATAATTTCATACCTATGGGGTTCTTCCATAAATCTTAACCAAATCACCATTAACAAGTCCCAAACTCCCAACCAACCATAAGGAACATTATATAAACAATAATAGATGATTTCTAAAGTAAATTTTCCATTAATTCATGAAGAGTCATCATCAAACGAATCAAATTCAAGGATTTATTCTTTAACCCTTATTTATTTTATTTCACATGAATTCCATTGATTTTTAAGATTCCTATCTCTACTGGACATCAATTTTGTGTTCACCAATCCAAATCCAATAAAGGAATCATCCTAACATGATTTCTATTATGCAATTTCAATAATTATTCCCAAACATCAATTATCTTTTTATGAAACATAAATATTATTCTCCTACACTAGCATGGATGTGATATCAACCAAAATAACAGAAAGTTAAATACTTTCCTCAGAGATGAAGGTCTGATTCGCTGGTGATGATGGGTATGGTTTCATCCCTCATTCCCCGATCTACGCATTGGTGGTGGAATTGGCAAGAATAGTGTAGGTAGGGTGGTTCTCTCCCTTGGAGACTTCTCTCTTCTCCCTTCCTTAGCCTCTCTGCAACTCTATAGTTTCTAACCCTCGAGGAATATCTCTTCCCACAGATATAAACTCCCTATTTTCGTCATTAATTAAGGCCAAAAATAGAAAATTACCGAAATACCCTCCCGGGTTTTCGATTAGGCCTAGAAACATCTCGAGACCCAAACTAAACCCACGGGTACACTTTTCTGACTATCTCGACCCTTTCGGACACGTTGGCGCACTCGAAATGACCATACGGGCGACTTATAATTTATTTACTTTTTATTCCATTAATTCAGTCCCGACACGGCACATGCGCGTCCCGACTTAATTTCTATAATTGTCGTATTATTCACCCATGACAATTTTTAATAAATTCAGTCTCATATATTACTTTACCCATTAAGTAATATTCAACATAATTATCACCAAATAATACTAACTCTCATCACGCTAGTAATTATTTAATTTAAATCCAAATTAATTATAAATAAATTTATCCCAATCAAATATAATTAATCCCTTAATTACAGGCCATAAAAATACGAGGTATTACATACTTCCCCCTAATAACGGAATTTCGTCTTGAAATTCAGAAAAGTAAGGCATACCTGGAAAAAATAGGTCTCCTTCAGTACTCAAAACCAACTTCAAAGTAAGACTCGATCACTATAGCCCCAACTTCACAGCAAGCTTGTTTAAAACTCTCGACACTATGTCAGTTATAGGGCCACACCTCAATAATGGAATCTCTCATTGTGCTCCTATAAAAACAACATTCTAGTAAGACTAGCCTAAACATCATTAGCCCCATTATCTCAACATTATTGGGAGTTCGCACCTCACTTTGTATCAACTTACGTATTTATCTAAACACAAAACTCCCATCCTGGGAGAAACCATATGATCATCCTACTACTCTTGTCAGTTCTTCAAATCTCTGTTCCTGGCGACGTAACTCTTACGATAGTCAGCAGCCACCTTAGACAGTTTGTGGTTATTTCACTGTAGTCATCCGATTCTAACTATTGAGTAATCCAAAATTCTGATTATCCGCTTTCCTCTAAACATCTAGAGGGAGAATAGTTAGCATTTTTCCACACAAAACCTCAATAAGCACCTTGTTCATAATAAACATGTACGAGTGCTTTCACACCACCTTATAATTAGGTAATATCCTCTCCCAATTACCGTACTATACTTCACTTACTAACTATATCCATTGTGGAAATGAAATGATCACAATGAGTCCAAAATTACTTTCATACAGCTCCACTAGTCATTAATCACCTTTCGCCTACTCCTTGGGCTATAGGTGATACAACCTGCTCAATATACGCACTAAACTCGTCTCACATGTGAATCTTGGTATAATCAAAATGTATTGACTCGTTCGTTTCACATAAAATACGCCCCATTCTTTGTGGATAAAACTCATACTTCTACCTTGCCAATTGCCCTGGCTGCTCAAATGGTTCCCGAACATAACACGCCTGTCCGAACCAAACCAAAAATTACATTAACTATTTGCCTTGCTAAGCACCATATCCTTGTCCCTTTACTCGCTTCAGTAAAAATTAACACATGTGGTTTTACTCTCCACAAAATACCTCTACACATAATCCACTTATCTCCGGTCATACTGACCATGTTAGGGTTGTCCTTCTCTCGGACTTTGGTAGTCTCGATACTGATGGCTACTCCCATTGTTCCTTTAGCTTTGTTGGACCTAAGTAACATGCTACTGTCTTCAATAACCCTTATCGAATTCACCATCGCTTGGTAAGAATTAAGCTATCCGAATCATTTAAATGGGTCCCCTGATGGGTCTCCCCCTTGTGGTGCTTCACTATCACCTTTTCTCCCAGTCTTATTTTCTGACTAAATTCTTCGATTATTTTAGCTTCCCACCCAAGGAAGCGTTAACATCTCCATCAACGAACCGCAACATGGTCACCATCTAGATCGACCATCCAACAAAATTCCATTTAAGTGTTGTTAACTTTCCTTACGAGTCAATCTCCCACTTGGAATCGTCTTCTCCATCTGTATCTACTTCCTCCGGTACAAGATTCGCAAGTATTTAAAATTCTTACTAGTAGATATGAAAAACATGTTAGTACTCAACACTCACTTGAGAATTCTCACCTCTCATCTAGTGTCCACGCCTATCGTACTACTAAAATGACTCATAAGTCTAACCCAATTCACTAGTCTAATCCAATTCTCCTCTCATAAGTTGTGATTCGTGAGACCATATGTCTAGGATTTATTTAAGATAACTTTTCTTATGGATTAATCAACTCAATTATGTATATCTCAATACTTCTTTGGGATCACATGCACTTAATTGATTTATAACTACTAATTCAATTTTATCTACTTACACACACAATAGAAGAATCACCTGCAGGTATATTTATCACACATAATATATACACAATAGGTCACCCCACATAAAATATATGGTGCTGGCATACTCTGCTATCAAGTCCCTATACCTCTTGTACAAATAAGGGAAATACTAGTCGACCCACTCTCGAACTGCATTAACACAAAATGCATATATTTGAGGCTAAGCATAGTTCCAAGTCACTAAGAGGTCAACACATACCCTCACGTATCTTAGGACCGTCTGACTACCATTCTCGGTTAGAATTTATGAAGGATACTATGTTTTAGGGTAAAAGTTAATATCTCCCATAAAGGTTCAATTGAGATAAGACCGTCCCGGCGCGAAAACCTCAATGATAGCAAGTAGTGCGGGTATGATTATACACAGATAAAGAACATTATATATTTATACACATGCACTTGGTTATATCTATATATATATTCATATTGTTCATTTAGGTACGCCCGTGACCCATAATAATATTCTAACCATACATGGTACATATCACTCGAGTCCTACGTATAATTTAACCATTTCTTGTTATTTTCAATTTCTGAAATTTCCTTTGTACTTCTCGTCCCTTGAAGTTATCCATTTTAATAGATGTAAATTTAGTAGGTTTATCCTCACTACCCTACTGGTCTAATTCCTTCTCGTGTCTCACAATAGAATGCCGAAGAGGCTCTGCGTTTGGCCAAGCTAAAACGGGAGGGAGTTCTTATTGCACGCGCACAGGTGCAAACCAGGCTAGAGGTTGCTGTCAACGTTCAAAGCTCCTTTGCGTCAGCTTCTTCGGGCCTTCCTGGGGATTTTTTCTCTTCCCCGGACCTATGGTTCCTCTTAGGGTAGTAAACTCCTGTATATATTTTCTTTCTTCGTCCATTCATGTAATTCTTGGGCAATAGTTCCCAATTTTTTGTAATGCTCTCTTGTTTAATGAATGAAAGAATGTATATTTTCCAGTTTATCTCTGAGTTATGACTGCTTTCATATCAATGTCTATACTTCACGTCATCAATAAAACTTGTATATTCATAATAAAAGACTAGATACATCGATGGTACAAACTTATTTGTTTACACATGATAGACTTTCAGCCATTTATTGTTAATTTTGAATTGCTTATCTTCCTCCAACTTAGAAATTAAGCAATAACCTGAATCATGAGCTTCCTTCACGACGAAAGGTCCCTCCCAAATGGCTGTGAACTTTGGCAGAGGAAGTCCCCTAATGTGTTTCACCGCTGCTTTCAAAATGAGATCTCCCTCCACGAACCTCCTTGGTCTTACCAGGTTGTCATATGCCCTTGAGAGATGCTTTGTATACATTTAAAAATGTTGCATCGCGTTGTCTCTGTGTTCATCCAATGCCTCCAACTGCACATGCCTGTTCTGAGGAAGCATGCTACTTCGTAAGGCGTATCGAGCAGAGGGAACTTCCAACTCCACTAGAAGGATTGCCTCAGCCCCATAGACAAGGGAGAACGGAGTGTACCCTGTGGGCTTCCTCTTCGTTGTTCGATAGGCCCACAACACTGCTGGTATCTTGCAATCCCATGATCCTGGAAAGTCCTCCATCGTTTTAGCCAAGATATTAACCAGAGTTTTGTTAGTTGCTTCGGCCTGACCGTTCCCCTTCGGGTATGCTACCGTTGAAATGTGATGAACAATGGAGTACTTGTCTGTGAGCATCGTTACTTCTGAGTTGACGAAGGGAGTCCCATTATCTGAGAGAATAACCTTTGGGATCCCAAAACGGAAAATGATATACTCTCTGATGAAGTTACTCACTACCCCAGCCGTTGCCCTTCTCAGTGGTATTGCTTTAGCCCATTTTGTAAATCACTCTGTTGCTACCAGTATCCATATCTTGCCCCTCGATGAAGGATGTATCGCCCCCATGAGGTCGAACGCCCAAGTGTGGAAAGGATAAGGCGTTGCCAGAGAGTGTAAGTCCACCGATGGGGCATGGATCATATTTCCATGAAGTTGGCAAGCTTTGCATTTTCGAACAAATTCGGTAGAGTCTTTCTCCATCGTTGGCCAATAATACCCCAACGTCATCAGTTGATCATATAACTTGGCTCCTCCTATGTGAGCTGGGTCATGGGCTTGTTTGAGGACCTCAGTTGCTTCTTCATTTGTGATGCAACGCAATGGCCTGTTGAAGTACCCCCTTCGATAAAGCTGCCCCTCCTGGATATAGAACCTCGGGGCCCTTCGCTTCAGTCCCATCGCATCCATTTTCTCCGTTGGGACAATTCCATCTTGAATAAAGTCGATATAGGGCTGCCTCCAGTCCGTTTGGGCTTCGATGAAATGGCACTCAGCTGCTTCAAAAAATAGCTGATACTTATCACAATTCCGTTATAGTTCTGCCGCATCCTGTTTCATTCTAGGCCAAAAATATCCCCCTCTTTGAATTCTCCTATAAAGAGGTATCTCAGTTGTTTCGCAGTGCTCCTCATGTGTTTTCTTCAACCTCCGCTCTGCTTCCTCTGGCCTAATGCATCTCGATAACCATCCCCCAGCATTTCTGAAGTAAAGATTCCCTGGTTTGTAAAGTATTAGGCTAACTCTCTTAGTCCCATAGCTCCTTCGCCAGACTTCAGTTGCTTCCTGATCTCTCCTCTCCAATCCGCGTCTCCCTCCATCGGTAGTATTGACTGCACCACCGAAGGAGCTGTTCTTCGTTAGATCGTAACGATAGTCGTATCGCTCCTCATGACCATCTTTTGAGCAATAGTGGCATAAGCGTCTGGATGACGGTTCATCGTTCTGGGATATCTTCTGATTTTGGTCCGATGGAACTAGCTGAGGAGCCTTTGAATGATCGTTCTGTACGGTGCCAAACTCATGTGCTTCAACGCATATTCTCCGTTAACTTGCTGAATTACTAAGTTCGAGTCACCCTTGATGCAGAGTGAACGAATTCCCCTTCGAAGAGCCTCCAGCAACCCTAGTACCAACGCTTCGTATTCTGCTTCGTTATTGGAGCAAGGGAAATCTAGTTTGTAGGAAAGGCAAATCTCCTCCATTTCTTTTCAAAGGATGACCCCTGCCCCTCCTTTTTTCTCTGCCGAAGACCCATCAAACTGCATCGTCCATTCCTCATCGGTTGCATCCAGATAGTTGGCTTGTAAGTCATCTCCCGGATTGTCTTCTTTAGGTGGTTCAAACGTTCCTGATGGAAAGATTGCCAACAGATCAGCATACGCCTGGCTCTTGATAGCACGAGGAACCACACACTTTAAATCATATTCGGAGAGAATAAGGAACCACCTAGTTGCCCTGCCAATCAAGATAGTTCTAGCCAACAAATACTCAATAGGATCACATCTAGTTACAATATGAATTGTAAAAGACAGCATATAATGTCTAAGTTTTTGTGCTATAAAGACTAAGGCCAAACAATGCCTTTCTAGGCTGCTATATCTAATCTCTGGCCCATGTATGATCCTGCTGAGGTAATACACTGGCCGTTCTTGCCCGTCAATCTCTTGTGCCAGCAAAGCTCCAACGGACCTTGTAGTGGAGGTGAGGTACAGCTGCAACGGTACTCCTGCCTGTGGAGGAACCATGATTTGTGGTGAAACGAGCAGCTTCTTCAACTCATCGAGAGACTCCTGGTGATCCTTTTCCCACCTGAACTTTGTGTTCTTTCGCAGCAGCTGCATCAACGGGTGTGTTACCTCGGCCAATCCCGCTACAAATCTTCTCAGGTAGGAGACTTTGCCGAGGAAACTTTTTATCTCCTTCGTCGTTCTTGGGCACGGCATCTCTAAGATCGCGCGTTGTTTATCCTGGTCCATCTGCACCCCTTGTCGATCAACCACAAAGCCTGGAAACTTCCCGCTTGTTACTCCAAAGACGCACTTCAATGGGTTCATCCTTAATTTATACTTCCTACATCGAGTAAACACCTTATTTAAGTCGTTTAGGTGGGACTCCTCCTTCTTCGATTTGATGACCAAATCATCCAAATAGAATTCTACAAATTTGTGGAAGAAATCGTGAAAAATGGCCATCATTGTTCTTTGATAAGTAGCTCCCGCGTTCTTAAGTCCAAACGGCATTACTTTGTACATGAAATTGCCCAACGGGGTTCTGAATGTCATTTTCTCTGCATCCGCGGGGTCCATCTTGATCTGGTTGTACCCTACGTACCCATCCATGAAGCTATACATCTTATGCCCAGCCGTGGCATCTATCAAGCTATCAATGGAGGGTAGAGGGAACTCATCTTTGGGGCAAGCCCTGTTCAAATCTCTAAAATCCACACAGATCCTTATTTGACTCTTATCATTCTTCCCTACTGGCATAATGCTAGATAGCCAAAGGGGATGCTGTATTGGTTTGATGAATCCTGCTGCCAACAAATGTTGAACCTCTTCCTTAATCTTCAAGTCCAACTCAGGTTTATAAGTCCTTGTTGCCTGCTTCACCGGGATGGCTGAAGGCATCACATTTAGCTTGTGGCAGCTCACTTCCTCATCTATCCCTTCCATTTCGGTATACTTCCATGCAAAGACATCTATGAACTCCCGGATTATCCCAACCAAGGCTTCTCGTTTCTCCTTACCGAGATCCTTCGCGATGAAGATGGGCCTTCGGTCTTCCCCTTCTCCTGACAGGTTCAACTGCTCCAACTCTTATGCCTGGGGCTTTGGTTGATTTTCCATGTAGTCTGGTTCTTCGGCGACCTCCTCCACGAACTCCTGTATGTTGGAGTTGTCTATCACCATACACTGTCCCTGTCGATCCACTAAGAAACACTCATATAACGGGTCAGCCCCATCCTCGGTCTCTTCGGCCGCCCGCACACATCGTTATAAACGGTACACCACCTTCCCCTCTTCAGTGACCACCTTCTTGCATTGCCTGTTGGTAGCTGTTTCCACGGCCTTCCTCTTCCTCTCTCTCGAAGCCTCAGCGATTCTCCCCCCTGAAAAGCGACTCAGCACGCTTTTCCGTTGGACCTCATGCTCCACAGGATCCACTCTAAGCCTTACTTTTTTTTTGAGCTGCTTTGTGGTACTTTGGGGTCGAGGGATCACCTGATGGGTTTCTTCGGCCCTCACCCCTTCGTTACTCGCGGCTTCTTTGCTTTGCTCGTTCAGAGGCCCCATTCTATCTCTGATCGAGGGAACCCATGCCCCCTCCATTCTTCTCGTTAGGACTCGAGCATCCTCCTCCAACTCCGTATAAAAGGCCGCATCTACAAAGTGAGCTTCCTCGATAGCAAAAGGCCTTTTTGTAGCCCTAATGGTCACTTCTGTTCCTTTGACATTCGCCTTGGCGCATTGATGATATGTTGAAGGAACTAAACCTTGATTGTGCATCCACACTCTTCCTATTAGTAAATGATAGGAAGTTGCACTTTCTATTACATGGAACTTGATGTGGGAACTCAGATTTCCCATTACAATTCCCACATTCACATACCCAATGGATTTGGAAGATTGGTTGTCATACTCTGAGATTACCAGAGGCATGGGGACCAACCTTTCTTCTGGGATATTAGCTGCGTGGAAGGAGTTGATCGGCATAATGTTGATGGAAGCACCCCCATCCATAAGCGTTCTTGCAAAACTAACCCCGTTGACACTGGCCGTCACATACAAGGGCCTGTTATGAGGGAACCTTACAGTTCTATCTGCATCGTTGAAGGTCACCTCTGATAGGAACTTTTTCACCAGCCTCGCCATGGGTCCCCTCCATTTCAACGAGGGAACCGCGTCCTTCTTCGCGATGTCTAGGATCGCCCGAGTTATTTCCAGTCTGCTCTCCTTTGGTATCCCCACTTGATCGAAGAACCGAGCAAACTTTGGGGATTTTGAAACTGCGCTGTATTCAATGACTGCCTCCATTTCCTCACCCTCAACGCTCTATACGTCTTCCACGTCTTTAGCGCTTGCTTCATCGTAGGCTAAAACTACGTTAGCCATTCCTGTGGTGCAATGTTCCAGAGTTTCTTCGAATTCCCTTTGCTTCATTATTGACCTTCCTCCTTCTCTTTCCGCCTCATCATCGTAGGCCATCACCAAGTTGGCCCCATGCGCTGGAAGTGGGTTGTTGTTAACGTTCTGTGGGGGGATCTGCAGCGTCCCTGCCTTCATGTACTTGTCAATGATTCTTCTCAGTGTGAAATAGCTCTCTGTCGGGTGCTGGATCTTTTGATGAACCTGACAATACCTAGGATCTGCCTTCGTTGCGTCATCGGGTTCTTCCGCCGGAATGCCTTTTGGTAGGTAGACCGTTCCACCTTGGACCATGGTGTTATAACAGCTCGCCGCCTCTTCTATCATGCACGGTAACGGTGGTGGGTCTTCTCTATCCCTTCCAAACTTCCTTTTGTTGTCCTTCTTCGCCGCCTTATCCCCATCTGTTCCTTCGGTGTATCCCACTCGTGGGGGTTGAGACCTTCCTCCCCCAGGTTGTATCGGCTGCCTGAATATCATAGGCACCGCCACCGGGTTTGGTCGTATGACCAATGAGATGTTCCTTGCAGATTTTACGAACGCCAAAAAAGTTCCCTCGCGCGTCTCATTGATAAGATGGCAAATGTACTCCGGGAGTAGTCCTTCGGCACAGATTTGTAATAGTTTAGACTCCTTGGCCTCCTCTCTCACATCCAGAGACCTTTCCCTAAACCTCCGAACGTATGCCACCACGTCTTCTCCTTGTCGTTGCTTCTCTCTACCTAGTTGGGTCAGAGTGAATTCATCCTCTGCTAGAAAGAACTTCTGGACAAATAGCACATGCATCTCTTCCCACGTGGAAACACTCTTAGGGGCCAAATGAGAATACCACGTGTATGCTTTATCGGTTAGGAATTTAGAAAACTCCCTCAACCTGAGCTTCTTGTTGTTGCAATGCGCCCCCAAGTGCTCAATAAAACATTTAATGTGCTCTTTCGGATTCCCACCCTTCCCTGTGTATTTTTCAAAAATGGGGGGAATATAATCCCTCGGGTAAGGCTCATCGTTGTATTCCTGAGGATAAGGTGTCCTAAAGTCGTCATAGACTGAAGCTACCTCGCCTATAGACTGTGAGGAAGCCTGCATGAACTTCAACATCTCCTTTTGCATTTCTCTCCTCATTTCCTCCATGGGCGATGGGGCTACGACCAATTGGGGTGTTGGCTGAATGACCGTTACAGTTGGAGCCATCGTTACAGCTGGCGCCGTTGATACTCCGGAGATTCCCACCGCCGGATTCACGATGGAGGGTATGCTTGCCGGGGCTGCTCCCGTTGTACCTGCGCCTGGTGGAACCGTTGGAGCTGCCCCTGGTGTTACGAAAGAATTGGCTTCGAGTCCTCCCAGCACCGTTGAAGCTGCAGGAGTTTGCAAAAACTCATAGAACTTTCTCATGAGGAGGGTCATCTGGGCAGGTCCCAGCCCAGCGCTCGTGGAAGCCTGCGTCACTACTTGAGCGCCTGTTGTTGTCTGAACTGGAGGCACTTCTATTCGAGGAGCTCCGCTCCTTAAAGCCTCCAATTCTACCGCTGCTTGCTCTTCACTGTGTTGGATATCATCAAAGTTGAGCCTTCGATTAATGTTATCTTGCGCCATACTCCTTCCTTAGAAGAATGCCTCCCCAGCAGAGTCGCCAAATGTAAGAGGGTAGTTTAGGTAAGATGGAGGTGTAACCCCTTTTGAGTATGGTGATGACAAGGTTAATCAGTAAACACCAGTGATTTAGCCACAAGACACAAAGAACAGTTCGGAACGTATGAAACCCAGCTTAAACCCACAAATCTCTCGTGTATAACTCACAAAATAATAAAGGACTCAGAAATAACTTAGCTAGAGGGAGAGAGAAGTAAGCATCCTAGATACACCTTAGTAGGCAGGTAAAGAAATACACACACCAAAAAGGTCTTCTTCAAGGATTTCTGTCAAGTTATTAAAGCTGCCAAATAAATGACAAATGGTGGGTGGAAGAACTCTCTGGTTTTTCAATAACTCTTTCTCTAGTAATAATTTCTCAAAATCTTAGAAGAATATCCCCAAAAGAACTCTTTTTAGAACTTTTTGATCGATACATTTCCTTGGAGGTAGTTGGGGCCTTAAATAGCCCCCACACCACCCCCGAGGCAGCTAAGTCATTAATGCCTGTGAAAGACCTCCCTCATACCTTATGTCACCAGCATTAAATACCTGATGCACTAGTTGTCTTTACGTCATAAACATTAAATGCCAAGACATGCCTTTTGCCTAACCACTGTGTGTCAGGGGGCTGCTGCCACAGAGGTTGCTTACCAACCGTCTGACAGCCCCAAATACCACGGTGGTTTACTCAAGTGCAGACTTGACGTTGTCTAGCTGGCTAGTGACATCACCTACAGTAGATGGGACATAAAGTAGAGGGCTGTTTGGTTCACAGCAAAGCTCCCGATGTAACTCGAAGCTACTTTGCTCTAGGTTCCACGGTGAAGATCTTTCGATGTTTTACCAGGTATATCTAAGATGGTCAGGACAAGCCCCAACGGTGCCCCACTTCTCAATCCTCCAAACCAAGTCCCTCTAAAGTTCCCACGGTGAGGTTGTTCGATAGAGCATGAAAGCTCTCCCAGGCCCTGCCAAGCCTGGTCTCTCGCGAGTACCGTTCGACCTCACTCATTCATTATTATCGTTACAACTCGTAGTCAATATAAACAAAGCTATAATATGACAAAGTAACAATAAGCTAAAGTACGAGTTGCCACGCCATGCTTCCACGCTGAGCAGCCTCGCTGAGCTTATCCTCAGAACACTGTTGCTAATTGGTGGATTATCCCTAATCCCAGGATTACCTTCAGGCCCCCTCTACAGAGGCTCTCTATCTCATCATACAAATGAGAGGCCTCCCTCTGGGAGGAGGAGAGAAACTTCTTCACCTCCTCTATAGTAACAACCTTAGAGGCAGATTCCTCCAAACTTACACTCTTTGCTACTGATGAGCCCAATGGTGTTGTAACTCACTCTAGCGCCGCTCTTTGTGGTGGAGCTACTTCTGTTGGGATCACTACCGCAGCGGTTGCACCTTCAGAGGAGGCTGCTGCTAGTGTTACCCAAACTTGACAGTTTACATTATTTTGTTTCAAAAACTTAAAAAACATACTCATAAGCCTCTGCCACCGGAGCTGCTTTTAGTGAGCTGGCGTGCCCTGCCAGAGGAGCAGGTGTCTTTGGTCTGATCACCACCACATCCTCCTGAGTGGGCAGGTTCCTTTGAGTTCCATTCCAAGACGGAATGTCTTTAAAAACTAGCTGCTTAGAAATATTCAAACCTTATTTGTCCATGAAAGTGAGGCTACCTCCCCAGCGGAGTCGCCAAATATAGAAGGGTAGTAAGACTGGGGTCTATGAATAACTGGAAGGGTGAGGCATGACCCACTCAAATGGACACTGTCTGCAAGGTCCTCAAGAACTTCTGGAGCAGCTTCTTATGAGACCTTCTCTTTTTGGTAAAAATGAAGCTCAAGCTGGAACTCCCTCCCTGTAAGAAGATGAACTTCCACAACAATAATAATAACTTTTCTCAAGAGGAACTCCTGAGAATGATGGTTGTCAGTGAGGAGTGAAAGAATAAGGCACTTAGCACTAAAGAGAGAGCAGGGAGAGAATACTAGGAGGTTCTGGTGTGATTTTGATGCAGTAACAGTAAGATATGAGTTATCATCCCTCTTGACCTTACCCAGGGGTCCTATTTATGCTTGGGTACTATAACTGGGTTGGCACTTTTGGCACCAAAAACTTAGAGGGTTGGTGAGGGACAAGGTCTACAGTGTACCATTTGTCCCTTCATGTGTGCAGCAGCCTGTTCCCTCAGACAGGTGCCACCTGGTGCAAACTAAAGTCAAAAAGTAAATGTGTCTCCTAATGGAGACAAATTATCTGATTTGGTAAATATCTTTTGAAACGGTAACTTTTGGTACAAACTTTGTAAACTTTGAAAGTTAGCAATCGCATGTGGAGATTGTGGATACTTGAGTATGTAGGTCAGTGACTAACATTAAGAAATTAGAAATGTAACTTCGCTTTAATATGAAGGATAACAACTAACCTCGGTCTTAAGGAGGTAAGCCTAGCGTTCCAGCTTCCCAAGTGAATCGGTTCAGAGGTCGTTGTCTATGAAAAGGGGTAGTCGTGATCAATGATTAAATCCAAGGCGCATGCCATGGCTAGTGCTTCAGTATACGTATAGGTTAGTGAATATTTCAGGCTTCAAATCTACAGTATGGTTCATACTTCGCGTGGCATGGTTCGTTACCCGAATTCAATTATTTCATTCTGGCATCGTAGTCGGCTGATCCATTACATCTTATTGTTTTTTCTTTGTTCCTCGTGATAGGAAGTGTTGTGTTAGTCATGGGTCTGTATCTAGGTATAGCGTTGCTTGAGCTCAATAGTGATGCGGAATTGGCTGGTTTAAGGCTGATGCATCTCGGACATATCTACGCTCTTCTTCGAAGGTACGCTTGGTTTACACTAGTTGGTGTACTCATGGTCTCCTGGCTTATTGAATGTAGTTGCATGGGTATTTGATGACTTTAGGTTAACACACTCGCTAATTAACTGATGTAGTTGGCTGCGATGTATATCGTGGATTTGAGGTCATGACCATAAGATATGAATATTAGAACTTGATGGAACATTAAATGCTAGTATTGCACTCCATATGGAATTTACAAATTTGGAATGTAATCTCTCATGTGTATTTGGGTTGGGATGCCTATGATGACCCTAGCGTAGTGTGTAGTTTCGTGGGAGGTATCGGTCTGATATGCTATTGGGATTAAATGGTCGTCTTAAAATCATCAATGCGAATGATTTTGAGGATGTATCTTCCTAGGCTAGGCAAGATCCAAACTGTCCGACAAAATGTGGATTTATAAACCCCGATGTTCAGAGTGATTCACGATAGTGGGTTCTTTGGACTATCAACTACTTTAAGGTATTGTTTAGATTGACATGATAAGAATACTTGGGAGTTAGCAATAAGGCCTTAAGGTCCACTATGGTTGTATCAAATTAATGCATTAAATATTTGGGTTTGACTATAGTGTTAAAGGCACCTAAGATTGGAATTAGATTGTTGGGTTTGTGTTATGTCAAATTATAATCATGAATTTCGAGGACGAAATTTCCTAAGGAGGGAAGAATGTAATACCGAGCCCTAAATATTTTATTTAATTCCCATATAGAGTTGCGATAAAACGAAAACATGGGGACTTGGATGATTATGATGAGGTTGTATTCTTATTTAAATTAATTTGGAGGCTCGAGAATAATTATTGAAATTATAGTTGAATTAATAAAAAAAAGAAAATTGTGGATTTTAGGAAATAAGAATTTTTAGTCATTGAGTAGTCAAAATTATATGGAGTATTTATGTTGAGGTATAAACTAGAGTTTAATTATGGGATTTTATAAAGTCGTATGTAAGGACTATAGAGATTTTAGAAAAGAAACAAATTATGGAAAACATTTAAGGGCAAATATGAGAAAGGAAAATTTTAGACCATATAAGAAAGAAGATTGATCTCGGTACTGATAGAAGGGAGAAAAGTCCGAATAAATGAAATACGAAGAAAAAGGAGATATCAAGGGAAATTGGAGGTCGCCACCCCAATCAGACGCTCAAGAGTCTGCTTTGGTGGTTTAAGCGACGCGCCATGCGTCAGGATTTTGTTTTTTGTGTGTTGTTGTTCATCCTTTCGCTACCTCTAATCAAGATGCCCCTTTAGCTATTGCCATGTTCGTGGTTTAGCCTTTTCAGTTGACCTTGGGCTGACATACTGAGAGAAAGGTAAACATATATGTATATGGGTTTTGTCTTGGAATAAAATAAGGGGACGCAATTGCAACAAAAAGGGATGCACAAATATGTAGTTTGTGGGGACGACCAGGTTAATGTCAAACCACATGTTGTGTTGTCCAAGCTATGTTCGTTGCTCAGCATTTTGATGCAGCCTTGGGCCTGACACCCGATTGTGACAGTACGAAACATATGATCTCAATACAGGTTTTGTGTGTGTGCTACGTAAAGAGATAATGGATTTGTATTTAGAATAATTCCTTGATGTATAACATGAGAATTATGGATTTCTGCGACTTAGTTAAAAATGGGGCAGTCGTTGGTCAGCCAACAGGCCTGCCAAAATACTGTTAACCGCATAGCCCTTAGATTAGGTGCGTTGTTAATTGGTGGAGAACTAAATACTTGATATAGAAACATTCGGGAGATATGGTTGCCACAGTTAAATAATAAAGCTGCAGTTATAAAGGGAGAAATCGTGTAGGAAACTTCATCAGGCATTAAGGTTCCTTTGTGTTTATATCTAGTATGGGAAGAGAACCCGAGGCACCCATCCCCCTCCATCTCTCTCAACAAACTTCCATCCACTCCTAGATCATAGCTAATGCATTCACAAGTAAACATTCTTTCCCCATTGTTAAAGGATAGCTACAAAATATAAGATATATAAGGTGATGTTTGTTAGCAGTTGTTGTTGGGGTTTTGATGTGCATTTTGAAGGGTGCTTGAGGAGTTACTAATACAAGAAGATACATATAAAAAAAATACAAAAGGTTGTTGATGGGGGTTACTTTAGGAGAAAAAAATACAGTATTGAGGGATTTGAAGAGGGTCTTTAATGATGATTCTTGGAGATAAGCTTGGATGTGCTAGACAATCCCTTTAAGGCCACCTTATGAGGTGGAGGGTTGTCATCTTCATTGATCCTTCCATGCCTTACACTAATTTGGACTTCATTGAGGTGGGATGATCTACTCTTCATTTTGGGACTCTTTGTGCATATTGTAGTCTTGTAATTGTTAAATACTAAGAGTAAGGTCATAATGAAATAATATTGGGTTTGCTATGAATCTAAAATGGACATTTTTATGGTAATAAAAATGTAAGAAAATGTTAATGTGTGTACTCTCTAATAAAACTGAAAGTGGACATTTTATGGTAATAAATATGTATGAGAATGCTACCCTATTATATTTCCTAGTAAAAGAAAATAATGGACATTCTATGTATTTCTAATAAAAAGGAACAATGGATATCATCATGAAATAGAAATGTGAAAAATGATTAGTGGTGCTAAACATTTATGAAATAAATATTTCTAAACTTGTTTGTAAAATGGAGAACTTTATGAATAAATATGTGAGCGAGTTTAAAAGATGTCTTACTAGGTTTAAACATAAAGTAAGACAAAGATGTTGTAAGGCCCTAAAACATGATTAGTAAGGTTAATTACATGATTAGGTATAAGTTATGAGTTATAAGTTATAAATTGGTTATGTGTGTTAAACATGTTAATTTTTGTGTTTAGGGAATGCATATTTATGTGATATGTATGTTGTTGACATTAGATGCGAATCGAGCTTATGATTGGGGATAACATGTTTAGGGCATGTGATTAGTTATGTGGTTAAATTCATCATGAAAATATGTTTCTAAATGCATCATTATGTTTATAAAAGTAAACTAGTGTGTTGGTGCGAAAGTGGCGATGTTTGGTCGCCAAATGTGAAAGTTATGAAATTTTGAGTAAATTATTACTCTTTTGTTCGAGCGTAAATTAGGTGTACGACACGACTCAAAATGTGTCTCTAAAGTGTGTACTCTCTAGGCTCAAGTGCAAGCCTGTCGTTCAAGTAATAATTCGACAAGTCGGGTATCGATCCTCAGGGAAAAAGGACAACGGAGTTGTGACGACGGAATAAGACGGAAGAATCCTAACGATGACTCTAAAAAGAAAAGAAAAATAAGATGATTGATTTGGTTTTTGGAATCGATTACGCTAAATGCAATTATGAAAGTATGGTGAAAATTGCAGCTAACTAAATCATCTAAATTAAGAATGAAAGATTGAATTGAACTTTTAAATGAGATGATGGAAAAATAGGACGGGAATACAATCCCCCAACCCTAGTGTATTGCAGTATAATATTAATCGTAAATTTATCTAATTAATTTGACCCGGAATTTAGTACTCCCAAGCATTACGTATACGAGGTTCAAGCCCGCGTCATACTTAATCAAAGGACGAGTAAATCAGTATCACGATAACGACATTCGAATTGTATTCTCAATCATCCCGGTTACCCAGGGGCAAACGAGATATTTAGACCTACAATTGTTGTGTCCCTACGCAATACGGTCAAAATTAATTACTAAATTCAGAGGATTAACTTTATACGTGCAATGACCACATCAGGTTGGGTTCATGTAACCCGACCTTGGAAATCTAGCCGGACATACCGAGAATGATGAAAACAATGTTTAACATGCAAGTGTTCATGATTAATCTAGAGACAATTGATGGAATACTATAGAATAGAATCACAAAGAAGAAACAACTTACTAAAATTACCCAAAGAACAATTGCAGCAATGAATAAACTTGATAATCACATGAACTTTGAATAACCTTCGATCTTTGAATAAAACTTGAAATTGTATCTACAGCTAGGGTTTGTGGAAGAAAATGAGAAATTAGAATTAACTCCCCACGTTCTAGCCTCCTTTACAACGAAAATAATTCGGGTTCTTATACCCTACATGAAATTCCAAGAAGTTGAGTATAAGTCGGAGTCTTTAGAGGAGAATCAGAAAACAAATCTCGATGGGCGGACCGGTCCGGCCCTTAGGCGGATCGGTCCGCTTCTAAAGCGGATCGGTTATTTTATTTTCCAGGCGGAATGGTTCTTTTATTTTTTTCGGTTCTCCTTCGGTTCGCAGTCCTCTGGAGTTTGCACAGCGGACCGGTCCGGGTTGAGGGCGGACCGGTCTGCCTATTTGACTTTTCTCTTAACTTTGACTGTCCATATCTTTTCCTCCGGGTATCCGATTGAGGTGCCGTTTCTTCCGAGGTTCTTGTGAGGATGGTACCTTCAACTTCTCTTTAGGTACCTCATCCGGATTCTGGGTAGAAATGACTCTTTTGCCCTTTTGACTTTTCTTGTTGACTTTTCTATTCTTCCGGTTTCCTTCTTCCATTTCTTGACATTAGATACCTGTAAAATCATAACGAAATACCAGAAACTCGGTGTACTTGTTAGGATAAGTCAATAGCAAGATTATGAGATAAAGTCAATCCAATTACGTTGTTCGAGGTGATTAAAGTACCGAAATTAGGGGATAAATTGGGAAGAATTTATGCCTAATCAAACCCCCCTAACTTAGAACTTTGCGCGTCCCGAGCAATGTAAAAGAATTCGAGCAAGGCTCAACTTTTGAAAAACATTTTATTGGGATAAAACACCTCTTTCGCGGCACGCGATTGCATTTAGCGTATGCAACAAGCCTTTAAACCCCTAGGTTACCCTAGTGGGACGAGTTGTGTCTCGTGAGGGTTTGCAGAGAATATACCCACAAAATTCGACTCAAAGAACTTCAAAATAATCAAAAATTGTATAATTCAAACTTTTCCAGAAAATAGTCATCATTAAGTCATGTCTACAAGTCTCAAACTGTAGTGCGTGTGTGCGAAGCCAGAAATATAATCGCCAATTTCCACTGATTAATCATTACGTTACTTATCCGAACATTCGTTTTGATTTCAAATTCTCACGGGAAGCTCTCTCAAACGAACTACTCGGAATATGGCTTTTTCGCTCGGTATGCGTGATAATAAGAATAATATAATGGATGCAAAATCACGCATACAATTAGAAAGACGGAAATTTCATGGTGAAAGGATCTCATCAACGGATTATGGTTTTTAAAAAAAACGGGAACATTGCCTCTTTTTCGCGCACTTAATCTCCTTTATTATCTTTTGGTGTATTGACTCTCTATGCGGTAATCAATTTCGCAATTTGGACTCGGTTAGGACTTTTTCGGGTTAAAGGTTGCATTGGGTAATATGAAAATGGTAGGGAAAGTTGGAATTGGAAAAACCATTCGTGATGTCCCTTTGTGCTTTTTTCGGGCTATTGCTCAATTTGTTTTTCTTATTCTATATTTTTTTTTTCATTTCTCTTTTTTTTTTCTTGCTATTTTTGTTTAGCATTCTTCTATTTTTTTTTTTTTGTTTGTTTTTTTTTTTTGCCCCTTTTTGTTGCACTTTTCGGACTTAAATTCTGAATTTTTTTCATTTTTCACAATTTCGGCTATTTTGGGTTTTTCGGGTTGTCAAACGAAAGGAAAAATTTATTCGGCTCAATTTGGGTTGCAAAAGGGGTGATTTTTCGCATCTTTTTCTGGCCAATATTTTTGGGATGACAAACGAGGGCCTACTTCATTGTCCAAAATGCTAATTGCGTTACCATATGCGTTTCGAGGTGAATTTAAGCTAGAGACTAATTTGGCACGTTTTTCAAGGCAATATTGCACACATTTTTCAAAACCGATCAAAATGAAAGAATTAAGATCCTTGACAACTTATTAAGCGCTAAAAGAACTTTGAGTTAACAATTAACTCGGATTGATTTAAAAAAACTCGCAAAACGTCATAGGCTCGAATCTCACCGGGTTTGTTAATCTCCACATTTATTCGTTAAGTCGTCAATTTTCGCACAATTTCCATCTTTGGTCAATTTCGGCTTTGTGTATGTTGACCTTTTACATTTTGAGACTCCAATTTGACTTTTAATGATATTTTTGAAAATTTTGAATTCCAATTTTTATTTATTTTGAACAAAAATATTTTTGGATTTTTCAAAATTTTATGATTTTTTTGGAAATTTTTGGGCATTTTTAAAAATTTGTGAAGTTTTAGAAATATGCACTGGTGACCCCCCCTAACTTAGACTTTTGCATTGTCCTCAAGCAAAAAGGACGAAAATCTAACTCAAAGCGAATAATAAGTGCGGCAAAATAAAACAAACAAATATGAAAAAATGCAACAAGACACTATATGACACTCATGCATGACTCAAAAATACAACAAAAATCACCCCATACGCGTCGGGGGTGCGACGACCTCTCATCTCTCCACAAACTCACCCGACCCCACTTACGGGGGTCGATGCTCTCCTTGTCACTCCCGTCCTAGGATTATATTCCAGCAATCGGAACAAGTTGGGACCTCGCCCATAGATAAAGGATAGACCGGGAGACTCGTCGTGACTAATTGGAAAGAGATCCTCGTGACGCTGACTCAAAGCGTGGCCTGCGTGCACTGACTCGGAGGGAACACCTAGGTTTTGTTCATTTTTTAAGATGCATGGGTCGGGCTCTAAGTCGGATGAACCATAACTTTTCTCCTCACTCGCCTGCGGGACCTCTAGTGGTATGGGTGGATGGTCACAAAGAAGAAATTCATCGATTTTTGCTTTTAGTTCACTTTTGTCTAAGTGACTACATGAATCCAATAGGAATTGGCCTTCAATAGTAATACTTTCATCCACCTTCCCGAATTCTATTTCAAATTCTTCCATGCTCATGTCCCCTAGATCTCTCTCTCGAGTAGTGCCTACGTCCTCTCTTACTTGCTCGAACTCCAACTCCATCAGTTTTCTCTCTTCTAAACCCTCTCTCTCTCTTTCAATTGCGGTCACAACATACGTCTCCTCCACTTTTCTCTCCTCGTCACAACTACCACTATTACCTGATGAAATAGGGCACACTCCTAACGTCTCGCTCTTGTGGGACCCTTTATTCTTGTAATTTGACATTAAAAATGATCCTAAGGTGTCTCCACAATAATTCTCCTCATTGTATTCCTCTATGATCTCATTTATAGAACTCACCGCGTGAAGATCATCTTCTTCCCCTGTCTGTTGGGTGATATGGAAGATGTTGGTCTCTAAAGTCATGTTCCCAAAAGTGAGTTGCATTCGCCCATTCCGAGTATTGATGATTGCGTTAGCCGTAGCTAAAAATGGGCGCCCAAGGATGATAGGAACATGGTTGCTTGAGGTAAAGGAGGGCTCCGTGTCCCAAATGACAAAATCTACCAGAAAGTAGAAGGTGTCAACTTGGACGATCACGTCCTCAATTATGCCTCGTGGAATCTTCACGGTTCGATCCGCTAGTTGGAGAGTGACCTTTGTGGGCTTGAGGTCGCCCAAGTCAAGTTGCCTATAAATGGAGTAAGGGAGTATGTTTACACTTGCTCCCAAGTCAAGTAAGGCTTTTTCAATTTTGTTCTCTCCAATGATGCAGGAAATGGTGGGTGCACCGGGATCTTTGAATTTAGGAGGGAGCTCATTGAGTAGGATGGAGCTCACGTTCTGTGCTAGGAAGACATTCTTCTTTACTTTCATCTTCCTTTTTACCGTCAACAAATCTTTGATGACTTTTGCATAAGCTGGAATTTGCTTTATGGCATCAAGGAAGGGCAAGTTTAGCTTTACTTGCTTAAGCACGTCTAGCACTTCATCACGTGGCGTCCCCTTTTGAGCGGGAATTAGCCTTTGAGGAAATGGTGCCGCGGTGGGCGGTTTCGCTACTACCTCGGGCTCACTAGTGTGTTCTTTATCACCTTCATTCAAGGGGACATCTTCGGCCTCTTTCGTGCCGGGCGAAATCTCCTTGTCTTTAAGTATGTCTTATGGGGGAGGTGACAAGTCAACTACCCTCCCACTACGTAGAGTGGTGATTGCGCTACATTGCTCAGGATGGTCGTGGGGTGTCGAGCTAACACTAGTTTGACCTTGGAGAGGTCTTTGGCCCTGGGCAGGAAACTTGCCCTTTTCTTGAACACTCAATGAGGATTGTATTTGTGACAGAGTCGCATTTATGTCGCCAATTAGACGATCATATTTGGCATTGTTTGCGGTCTGGCTTGCGATGAATTGATTCACAGTATCCTCGAGAGTTCTCCGCTATGGCGGGATATAATTTCCGTGAGGTGGTGGTGCTTTCACATGTCCTTGCATGTGTGGAGCTTGTTGAAATTGTTGTGGTGGAGGAGGGGCAACATGCGAAGGATGGTTCATTGCGGCATGTTGTTTCCCGTAGCTAAAAACGGGATGATTTTTCCGTGAAGGGTTGTATGAATTCCCGTGCGGGGCACCGAAATTACCCTTAAAGCTTCCTATCCCACTAACTTGCTCTTGCAACATTACTTTGTAGGTGGGTATCGTCGGACACTCCTCAGTTGAATGTCCCGCCTCACAAATCGCACACACCGTTACGATAGAATTTTTGATAGATCCAACTACCTCATATAAGTCTCGCAATCCTTTCTCAATGGTGTCCAACCGACTGTCCGTCATAGAATTCTTGTCTACGTGGAATAGACCGGATGTCGACGGAGCGGTGGTAGATTATCGATTTCAGTTTTGAGCGTTCGGATCAGAGGTATCCCAGGATTGGGTAGTCTCGGCGACATACCTCATGTGAAGATCAGCGTCATGGGCATCTAGATCGACAAATGGACCACTTTCCATGGTTTCAACAAGCTGTTTAGAATTAAGATTTAACCCATTATAGATAAAGGAGATGATTTGCGATGGATCAAATCCATGATGGGGGCATGAAGCCACTAACTCGTTGAAACGTTCATAACATCGATGGAATGGCTCATTTTCATGTTGCCTGAATGCTTGGATTTGAGCCTTTATAGAGATTGTTCGATGTGTTGGGAAGAATTTCTTGAGAAATTTCGACTGGAGCTCATTCCAGGATGGAATCGAGCTTGGAGGTAAAGACCATACCAGGCTTTAGCTTTATCTTTAAGCGAGAAGGGGAAGAGTTTGAGGCGGATTACCTCTTGTGTGCAGGTTTGATCGTTGAGAGTATCACACACGTCCTCAAATCCCCTTATGTGGAGGTATGGCTTTTCAGAATCCATACCGTGATAATGTGGTAGTGTCTGGATCATCCCATTTTTGAAACGAAACTGCCCGGCATTATACGGGAGTATAATGCATCCTGGAGTGACAGTGCGCTCGGGATATAAGAATTCTCTCAACGGGCGGTACGGGGGCTTGTCCTCACCGGTAGGTGCATTACTGTGTTGCGACATCTCTCTCTCACTTGATGACTCGGCAATCTCACTGGGTGTGCTCAAAGTGTGTCCTACGAAGGAGAAGGGAGTGTTGCTAGAGATTGAGGGTGACGGAGTGGGAGGTGGGATCCAGAACTGTGGGGCGTTCGGAGTGTGGGGACTATCAGGATTATACTCAACAAGTGGATTTTCGTGAATGCTGGTTGGAGTATTATGGGGTGTGGGAGTGGTTTCAGAATTTTGCATTAAAGCTTAGGAGAGAGGAAAGTTGTGAATCTTTTTTTTTTTTTTTTTTTTGGTCAAAGCTTGGATTAACTCGATCTAATCCTAGTCTACCTAGATCCCCGGCAACGGCGCCAAAAACTTGACACGACTCAGAATGTGTCTCTAAAGTGTGTACTCTCTAGGCTCAAGTGCAAGCCTGTCGTTCAAGTAATAATCCGACAAGTCGGGTATCGATCCTCAGGGAAAAAGGACAACGGAGTTGTGACGACGGAATAAGACGGAGGAATCCTAACGATGACTCTAAAAAGAAAAGAAAAATAAGATGATTGATTTGGTTTTTGGAATCGATTACGCTAAATTCAATTATGAAAGTATGGTGAAAATTGCAGCTAACTAAATCACCTAAATTAAGAATGAAAGATTGAATTGAACTTTTAAATGAGATGATGGAAAAATAGGACGGGAATACAATCCTCCAACCCTAGTGTATTGCAGTATAATATTAATCGTAAATTTATCTAATTAATTTGACCCGGAATTTAGTACTCCCAAGCATTACGTATACGAGGTTCAAGCCCGCGTCATACTTAATCAAAGGACGAGTAAATCAGTATCACGATAACGACATTCGAATTGTATTCTCAATCATCCCGGTTACCCAGGGGCAAACGAGATATTTAGACCTACAATTGTTGTGTCCCTACGCAATACGGTCAAAATTAATTACTAAATTCAGAGGATTAACTTTATACGTGCAATGACCACATCAGGTTGGGTTCATGTAACCCGACCTTGGAAATCTAGCCGGACATACCGAGAATGATGAAAACAATGTTTAACATGCAAGTGTTCATGATTAATCTAGAGACAATTGATGGAATACTATAGAATAGAATCACAAAGAAGAAACAACTTACTAAAATTACCCAAAGAACAATTGCAGCAATGAATAAACTTGATAATCGCATGAACTTTGAATAACCTTCGATCTTTGAATAAAACTTGAAATTGTATCTACAGCTAGGGTTTGTGGAAGAAAATGAGAAATTAGAATTAACTCCCCACGTTCTAGCGTCCTTTACAACGAAAATAATTCGGGTTTTTATACCCTACATGAAATTCCAAGAAGTTGAGTATAAGTCGGAGTCTTTAGAGGAGAATCAGAAAACAAATCTCGATGGGCGGACCGGTCCGGCCCTTAGGCGGATCGGTCCGCTTCTAAAGCGGATCGGTTATTTTATTTTCCAGGCGGACCGGTCCGGTGCGGACCGGTTCTTTTATTTTTTTGGCTCTTCGGTTCTCCTTCGGTTCGCAGTCCTCTGGAGTTTGCACAGCGGACCGGTCCGGGTTGAGGGTGGACCGGTCTGCCTATTTGACTTTTCTCTCAACTTTGATTGTCCATATCTTTTGCTACGGGTATCCGATTGAGATGCCGTTTCTTCCGAGGTGCTTGTGAGGATGATACCTTCAACTTCTCTTTAGGTACCTCATCCGGATTCTGGGTAGAAATGACTCTTTTGACCTTTTGACTTTTCTTGTTGACTTTTCTATTCTTCCGGTTTCCTTCTTCCATTCTTGACATTAGATACCTGTAAAATCATAACGAAATACCAGAAACTCGGTGTACTTGTTAGGATAAGTCAATAGCAAGATTATGAGATAAAGTCAATCCAATTACGTTGTTCGAGGTGATTAAAGTACCGAAATTAGGGGATAAATTGGGAAGAATTTATGCCTAATCAGTGTACTAATTTTATGATTTTGGGAAAACACAAAATATGAAAGTTGTAGATGTTTAAGTTATATACTCATAGACACAAAGTGGGAATAAATCGGGTCCTGTGATAGTGAGTTATGGTGATTTTACCAAGGTGGGACAAACACGTCATTAATGGAATTGTCTAATTCGACCTTTCGTCCAACCAATCACCCGTTACCACTACCTCTATTTCTATTGGACCACTTTAAAACGTATTTCTGATTGTAAATGAGAGGTATGTCTTCTTCCTCACAAGAAATAACAAGTTTTGCCTAAGGAGAGAGAAAAAAGAAAGTTAAGGAAGAAATCGTTTGAAAAATTTCTACAAATCGAGGAATCCTCGTAAGGTAATTCTTTCTTTATTAAAGTTGATCACATGGATGAGTTCTACACTTGGTATATTTTTGTTTATTATTTTGATAATATTTTAATGATACCCATATTGACTAAGTGTATTAAAATAAGGATGGGTTAAGAACATAAGTTAGAACTGGTGCTAGGATCGTAAATGCATACTTTAAAGTCCTAGATTTACATCATTTTTTCGTAAAGCATTTTGATTTACAAAATTCATCCTTATGATGTATATATCTTCTAAAAAAAATTTATTATATGTTTCCATGATTTATACCCAAGGTGGAGGTTATGTATGCTTTAAAATATTAAGTTATGTCTTAATGTTCTATTTTGACCTAGTTGTGGTAAAAATGGCATAAATAATGGAATACTTATTGAAATCAATAAATTCTAGTGGGAGACGTTAGAAAACAGATATGAGTATAACATACTCGAAAATCATAATAAAATTCCTTCTAGTTTGGCTTGGGGGCCATTTTGAAGTTGATGTCTCATTGTTTTTTTTGGTAGAACACAACATGAAAGATGTTGTAGAAAAATGGGCATAACTTTGTCAAACGAATTTGTAATTTAATTTCGTATATTGTGTTAGAACCCTAATTAATAGGATGTTATAGAAGTGTTAAGATTCATATTTAATTTCTTTTCAGTTATTTCTGATTGACCAACTGATGTGATGTGTTATGAAAATTAATGTTATTTGGTGTATTCAAATACTAATGATGTCGAATTCATAGGTGCGGAAACGGCTAATACTACCATACAACGAAAGTAGATTTTGGTGTTGATTTTATTACTTACTTCAAGTTGAGTGACATGTCCTACGAAATATAGATGATTATATGTTCATATGGAAATATGTAGTTGAATACATGTGTTAGAATGCTTATGGAGTGATGTGGTATTTATGAAACATATGCATATGATTAAAAATGTTAAGCAATGTTATTTAATGTTATGGACTGTGGCGGGTCCTTTATCTAATGCTAAGGACTGTGGTGCATCCTACGGGATGTGGTGGCTCTGTTAATACAACTTAAAGGTTTGTGTACTCGGGCCTAATAAAGGGATGTAGTGGTCCCCAATAACTGTGGTGGGTTAATTGAATTGTAGCGGGTCCAGGCTTGCGAGAGTTTCACAATTCCTGTTGGGTTATAGCATTAGAACAAAATAAAAATGGTTATTAAAATTTGTTATATGTGTGGTATATGATCATTCACTAAGCGTTTATAGCTTACACTCCTATAATGTTTTATTTCAGGTATGCTTATCATTAGAGTTCACTGCCAAGTTAGGATCTTAAAACGGGGGAGTGGCGAATATCAAATATGGGTTAAATAGCAACAAGGTTTTTGTGTACATGTTAAACAAAGGAACTTGTATATGTAAAGTTGTTTAGTACTTGTCAGTTATATGTACATGTAGTTATGTTTTCATCTAAATATGCCTTTGAAAAGGAAAAAAAAATCATGTGCTATTTTCGAGAGAATTAAAATAAAGTATTGTTTAAGACAATTTATCTCTAAATAAAAGGATGATTTTAACCTAATTAAGTTGGAGCATGACAGATGTTATTCCATGTAATGAAATTGTTGAATTGACAAGTAAGAATGTTTGGAAAAAGCATGATGTTAAAATGGCTAGAGCGTTATAATACTAAGTTGGAAACTCAATTGTTGTTTTTTATAAATGACACTTGTTGAGGAATTAAAGTGCAATTTCTGGTAAACAAAGGGTGAATCAATAAATTACCTAAAGTGGAACATTTTATGAAATAAAATGTTAATGAATGTTTTTACACTAGTATAGGTGAAGTTGAATTAAGTCCTAAAATGTAAATGATTTTTGGTATAAAATCAACATGTGTGTAAAACAAGGACTTAAGGAGAAAGAAATAATTTTCCAAGTAAAATGGGAGAATGGACGATTAAGTCCAAGACTTTGACTTCGGCCCGAAAAAGATAAATTAATGTAAACATTATGAAAATGTTCAACACATTGGCAAGATAATGCTATTGGATTATGCTGTGGTTAAATAATTAAGCAGAGTTATGTTGTCCCTAGTAGTGAAAGACCACAAACCCACTACAGTTTACTTGGCGCTCGGTGCCGGACGGTGAAATTCTGTGAAACCGTGGGTGTGCGTGTTGTGATGAGTGTGTGTGTTGGCGGAATCCCTAAAGATAATGCTAAGTAATGAATTGAATATTCATGAAAGAGGCATAAATGTATGGAGTTAGTTCATTGATTTACTAATGCAAGAATAATGCATTAAATTTTTAAATATTCATGTGGTAACATGGGATGGTTTACTAAGATGATGTAATGATGTTTAAGCTACCTAATGAGATTTTGAACCATAATGAACACAAGCGTGTGTTACGTAAGGTTTTCTGAAGAAAATGAGTATTTTTCTAAACACCGTATGCGTGTACGTTGAAAGCAGGTATTAAGTAATGATTAATAACTCGATGTGAGTTAATAAACATTGGGTAATAAATGTTTGAAAGTAAATGAAAAATTTTCCAAACAACTATTAATTTTTTAATCATATGCGTTAATGGGAAGGAATGCTAGTTTTCAAGCATAATGATATAAAACGACTCTTTGTAAAGACACGATGGATATAAGGTATCAAATAGCTTTTTCGAGATAAAATGGTTTTTGAGAGTGCAGCTACAGCGGAAATATTGCGACTTCTCAAATAAAAAACCAATTTTAATTAAACCCAAATTTTAGTTAAACCCTAAGACATGCATCTAGATGATTAATCAAATAAAATATAGCATGCAGGATAAAAACAAACAGTTTAAGGAAAAATCCCCCACAGGGGCAAAACCATTTGTATATCACTATAATTTGTAAGAGAAACGGCTTACAATCGGATTACACTGAAATACAAGATTTTGACTAAGAATTACCCGCAGGCATCGGATTCTGTAGTCGCTGCTGGAAATATCCCTTTCCAGTAGGGTTGGCGGCTGGAACTATCCTTGTCCAGTAGGGCTGCAATGAAGAAGAGAACGGCTTCTCCACAAGGGTTGAACAATAGCAAAGCTTGTGTTCTAGGGTTCCAAAAGATTCACAAAAGTAATTGGGATTTTTGGTGTGAATCAAAAAGAGTCTTGGGACTCAAAAAGGTGAAGACTTAGAGTATTTAGGACTCTAATAATCGTCTTTAAAAGTCTTAAAAAATTACTCCCCGAAGTTGGCTTTAAATAGGAAAACTTTGAGCCTAAAAAATCTGCAGCGAATCTGGCCGAATTTATCCCAGGCGGACCGGTCCGGCTTGGGGACGGATCGGTCCGACCTCGGATCGGTTCTTTTAAATTTTATCCTCTTCGGTTCGCAATCGGTCCGGGGTATACTGGATCTGCAGCAAGCGGATCGGTCCGGTATGGGGCGGATCGGTCCGATATGGGTCCGGATCGGTCCGGTTTTCCCAGAAAAATAAAATCATTTTAAAAGCCTCATTTTGCTTTAAAAACTTACTTCTTATTTTTAATAAAAACATTTTATAAAAATTTCCCAATACTAAATATGAACTTTAAGGAACGTAAAAACAAAATTTTACCAAGTTCATTCTCGCAGAGGCTATGATGTTGAAGACGCTTTGATATTCGGATCCTTTGATGTAGATGCGATCTTGATTTTCTTCAACGGTGTAACGGCGTACGACATACAAATTGATAATGGACAAAAATGTCCTTACAGTTTTCTACTTAGGGATATGTGTTTTCCTACATTATATATGAAGATATATGTGTATTTTCACATACACGTAGTGTACCGTGTGAGTTTTCTTTTTTTCCATTCATTTTTATACTACATTTAGGATGTTTCATTGCACTTCACAGTTAACATACGAATCGGATCGGGTTGATCCTTTATTAACCCCTAAATTCGGATCGGGGGGTTACAGATGAGAGGCCTCCCTCCGGGAGGAGGAGAGAAACTTCTTCACATCCTCTTAGTAACAACCTTGGAGGAAAATTCCTCCAAACTTACACTTTTTGCTGCTGGTGAGCTCAATGGTGTTGTAACTGGCTCCGATGCCACTATCTGTGGCAGAGCTACTTCTGCTAGGATCACTGTCGTAGTGGTTGCCCCTGCAGAGGAGGCTACTGCTAGTGTAACACAACCTTGATTCAAACTTGAGAGGTATACATTATTTTGTTTTAAAAACTCAAAAAACATACTCATAAGCCTATGCCACCGGAGTTGCTGCCGGTGAGCTGACCTGCCCTGCTGGAGGAGCAGGTGTCTTTGCTCCGATCATCGCCACATCCTACTGAGTGATCTGGTCGCTTTGAGTTCCATTCCCAGATGGAATTTCTTCAAAAACTAGCTGCTTAGAAATGTTCAAACCTTCTTTGTCCATGAAAGTGAGGATACCTCCCCAGTGGAGTCGCCAAATGTAGAAGGGTAGTGAGACTGGGGTCAATAAATAACTAGAGATGGTGAGGCGTGACCCACTCCAATGGACACTGTCTACAAGGTTCTCAAAAACTTCTGGAGCAACTTCTGATGAGACCTTATCCTTTTGGTAAAAATGGAGCTCAAGCTGGAACTCCCTCACTGCAAGAAGATGAACTTTCATAACAATAATAGTAACTTTTCTCAAGAGGAACTCCTGATAATGATGGCTGTCAGTGAGGAGTGAAAGAATAAGGCACTTAGCACTAGAGAGAGAGCAGGGAGAGAATACTAGGAGATTCTGGTGTGATTTTGAAAGAGTAACAGTAGGATATGAGTTATCATCCCTCTTGACCTTGCCAAGGGTTCCTATTTATGCTTGGGTACTATGGCTGAATTGGCACTTTTGGCGCCAAAATTTAGAGGGATGGTGAGGGACAAGGTCTGCAGTATACCATTTGTCCCTTCATGTGTGCATCAGCCTGTCCCCTTAGACAGGTGCCACCTAGTGCAAATCAAAGTCTAAAAAAAATGTGTCTCCTAATGGAGACAAAATATCTGATTTGGTAAATATATTTTGAAACGGTAACTCTTGGTACAAACTTTGTAAACTTGAGGGGAGTCTCATGGACCACCTCCTCTAAAATCTTTGTATGCTTGAGGGGGTTCTTAAGGACCCCCTTCTAAAATCATTTTTTCTTCAGAGGGGCCTAGAGGACCCTCTCCTCTAAAATCATTTTATAAACAGTTCTTTTCTTGTGAGTAACCCTTTGGCTACTCACCCTGATTGTGTCTGACAGTGAGGTGCATAAGGATTGGGCGACCCTAGGGTCTTTCTACTAGTATTCTCTAAATCCTAAAGTGATAAGTGGTTGATCTTGCTCAACAATCCTTGTTCCAAGCCAAAACTCCCAAGAGATCCCAACAGGCCTATTTGAGCCATGCCTCCTCAACTAGGCTACATGTATAATTAAGTAAGTGTTAGTACTTATGTTCTTTTAAATAATGACTTTACATGATGAGGGCATTACTTCTGGTAGCTACTCCCTCATCCTGGACTATTTTTCTAGAAGTTGAGGGGGAGGACCTTGACTGCACCTCGCCCTACCATTTTCTAAAAGCTGAGGGAGAGAAACTTGACTGCTCCTCGCCTTAACATTTTTGGAAGCTGAGGGGGAGTACCTTGACTGCTCCTCGCCCCACTATTCTGGAAGCTGAGGGGGACGACCTTAACTGCTCCTCACCCCTAATATTTTCTTGCAGTTGAGGGTGCTTGGGGGTTTCGCATCCCATATATGAATTTTTTGTTATTGAGGGACCTTGGGGATTCCTTTACCAATATGAATTTTCTACTGTTGAGGGACCCTGGGGTTCCTTTACCAATATGAATTTTCTGCGATCAAGGGACTTGGGTTCCTTAACCAATATCAATTCTCTGCGGTCAAGGGACCTTGGGTGCACTTTCACCAATTATGCATTTTCTGCGGTCAGGTGGTGTAGGTTCTTGCAGAAATATGAATTCTCTGCAGTCGAGAGGCCTTGGGTGCTCTTTCACCAATTATGCATTTTTTCCGGTCAGAGGGCCTAGGTTCTTACACCAATATGAATTCTCTGCAGTCTAGGAACCATGGGTGCACTTTCACCAATTATGCATTTTTTGCGATTAGGGAGCCTAGTTTCCTGCAGAAATATGAATTCTCTATGATCCATGGACCTTAGTTTCTATTTCACCAATTATGCATTTTCTGCGGTCAGGGGGCCTCGGTTCCTGCACCAATATGAATTCTCTATGATCGAGGGATCTCGGGTTCTCTTTCACCAATTACGCATTTTCTGCGATCAAGGGGCCTAGGTTCCTGCACTAATATGAATTCTCTTCCGGGACCCTGGGTGGGTTTCTTCTCAAATATGAGTTTCTGTCGAGACCATGGGTGGGTTCCTTCTCAATATGAGTTTCGTCCAGGACCTGGGGGGTTCCTTCTCAATATAAATTTCTGTCGGGACCCTGGGGATTCCTTCTCAATATGAATTTCTGTCGAAACCCTAGGTGGGTTCCTTCTCAATATGAGTTTCTGCCGAGACCCTGGGGACCCTTCTCAATATGAATTTATGTCGGGACCCTGGGTGGGTTCCTTCCCAATATGTGTTTCTATCGGGACTAGGACCCTGGGTGGGTTCCTTCTCAATATGAGTTTATGTCGGGACCTTGGGTGGGGTTCCTTCTCAATATGAATTTAGACCCTGGGTGGGTTCCTTCTCAATATGAGTTTCGTTCAGGACCCTGGGTGGGTTCCTTCTCAATATGAGTTTCTCCTAGGACCCTGGGTGGGTTCCTCAACTAATATGAATTTTGGGTGTTCCTCAACCTCATATTTTCTATAAAATGAAGGGGGGTCTTTGAGGACCGTCACCCTAAAATATAATGGTCAATCTTGAAACACCCTTCTACAACATCTAATCCAACCAACACATATATCAAATGAGTATGCATCCCCCCAATATGATAATTAAGATGTTTAACACCCCTCACCAAACTTATAAATCATAACTTATACTTAATCATGAAATTAACATTCCTAATCACGTTTTAGAGCCTTACAATTTTGTCCCTCTTAAAAAAAATTGACCACGAAATTTAATGTATAAGAACTTACCAAATAGATGAGGATATTACACCCTCATGTTATTCTCTCTTTCCCATGTGGCATACTCCATATTTTGACTTTTCCACCTTACCTTAACTAACGGAATATTTTTATTACATAACACCTACTTTTTCGATTTAAAATTAACGATTGGTTCCTCCACGTAGGTCAAGTCATCTTTAAGCTCTATTGGTTGTGAAATAAACACAGGTTAAGGATTGGGCACATACTTATGAAACATTGATACATGAAAAACATCGTGTATTCGAGATAATTTTTATGGCAATGATAAATTATAATCCACAGCTCCAACTCATTTCACTATCTCATAAGGGCCAATATACCTAGGACTTAATTTTCCCTTTTTCTCAAATATCATAACCCCTCTCTAAGGATAAACACATAGGAATACTCAATCACCTTCCTCGAATTTCAATTCCTTGCTTCTATTATTTTCATAACCTTATTGTCTACTTTGTGTCACCTTCAAGTGATTATGAATAAGATTTATCTTCTCAGTAGTCAATTGCATAATTTTTTGCCCAAGTAGTTTTCGTTCGCCTACTTTGGTCCAATACACTGGGGTCCTACACTTTCTCCCATACAAGCTTCATAAGGTGTCATCTCAATATTCGAATGATAACTGTTATTATGAGAAAAATCAATTAGTGATAAGTGTCCATCCCAACTTCATTTGAACTCTAATACATAAATTCGTAACATGTCTTCGAGTGTCTGGATCGTTCTTTCCGACTTCCCATCAGTCTAAGGATGAAAAGTTGTATTAATTTTCAATTCAGTCCCCAAAGCTTGTTATAAACTAGGCCAAAAGTGAGAAGTAAACTTAGGATTTCGATCAGAGATAATAGAATCAGAGATAATAGAAATAGGTGCACCGTGCAATCTAATTATCTCATCCACATATATTTTGGCATATCTATCCATGGAATAAGTAGCTTTAACAAGAAGAAAATGTGCGGACTTATTTAATCTAACAACGATAACCCAACTAGAATCAAACACTCGGGATGATTTTAGTAAACGTATAACAAAATCGGTAGTAACATGCTCCTATTTCCACTCAAAAATAGGTAAGGATTGTAGTAAATCACTAGGATTCTGATGCTTCGTCGTCACTTGTCGGCAAACTAGACATCTAGCAACAAAATCTATAATGTCATGTTTCATTCTCAGCCACCAATAACATTATTTCAAATTTTTATAAACTTATGTGTTTCCTGGATGCATAGCATATATCTAACAATGGGCTTCCTCTAAAAATTTTCTCCTCAAATCACGCACATTAGGTACACACAAACGGTTATCATACACAACAATGTCATCATTACAAATAGAAATTCATTTTCTTTACTCTTTTTCTTCAATTTTGTATCTCCTGCTTGTGATTGTCATATCTAACCTATCAGCATAAGTCTAACATTTAAATGCGCTAGTATTACATAAGACTCATTCAAAGTTAATTTCACCCCCATTAAAGTTAACTCTCTTAGTAGGTCAACTCAAACACAATAAATAAAAGATACTCGGCCTAAAGATTTTTTACTCAAAGCATCAACAACAACATTAGCCTTACCAGGATGGTGAGGTATTGTGCAATCATAATCCTTTATAAGTTCCATCCCCCTTCTCAGGATCAATGCAAATGTCATTAGCAGAATAACATGCCCCAAAATATTACTTTGGTCTAGCCAAAATTCACATTTAGAAAATTCAGCATATAATTGCTTCTCTTGCAAGGTCTATAAAATAATACGTAGATGACGTTCCGTTCCCCAATAAATTTAAATTCAGGTTCACCCGATAACTGAAACACTACCTCCCTTCTAAAATAATCTGAACATACATGATATGAGGATAACCAATCCATACCCAATATCACATCAAAGCCATGAATATCGAAATGTAGTAAGTCAACTAACAACTCATTTCCACTTATTCGCACCATACACTCCCTACACACTCTATCAATAAAAACCAATCCACCCTACTGGAGTAATAATAGCTAAACCACAATCTAATGATGATAGTGTTTTATTAAGATGAAACATAATAAGCAAAGACACAAAAGAATGTGTGGAACCATGATCTATCAACACATAAGCATCTTTATCATTCATATGTAAGGATAATCGTTGGGTGATTTCTTATCAATGAAAGATAATTCCCAACTCATATATTACTATATACCTTTATATACGTATATCGAACATTCACACATAATAGATTATTGATGGTATCCTCTTATATTAACAATGAGTGAACATTCTTAATAAACCAAACATCACTTTGTACATTTCTCACTTCATTCATATAGTTTATCCTTATCATCGTGTAACATTTCAAATGATAAATATTCTATTACAAGAATAACTTCTTATAGTTCATCCCTCTAACTTACATTCATTACTTCAAATGATAAACATCATATTATAATACCAACTTATTACTTGTCATCTTATCATCTTCCACTCAATACCAAATATATGTGTTCAACTTTGACTACTATCTGTATCATCTCTGAAGTTTTATAGTATATTAAATATCGTTCTTACAATTTTTAATCTAAACATAGCCTCACTACTTTCCATATATCGATAATGAACAATCATTCACCAAATGTATATTTTTAACCAATATTCCATATTCAATTTCATGTATCTTGTGCAGTCATGCACTATGAATTCAATATAACTTCTCACTATATTCTTTTCTTTTTTTCGGTATTGTTTGATTGTTCTTTAACTAAATATACAATGACCTTAACAAGTAATTAATCTAACACAATAACTTTACAATCATAATCTTACTCCAATCCTTATTAACATGATAATTTTATGCAACATCATTAATACACTCATCTTACCCGTTTAATAACACGGATGTTAAACATAACATCACCACTTGAAACTTTAACCATACTTACCAACCCCATAATACTTCTTTAACTATTATATGTCGTATCTCTTCCAAATAACCTATACAAATACCTTAGTTATCTCACATAACATATTCTCCTTACACATACTTCTTGGTGACTCCGTATAATGTCAATCATATTAATTATATGACGTACTCTTAGTGATAACACATACGCACAATGGAAAATACAACTCAATATCCACCCAACTCAGTTGTAAATATTTAAAGCTGACTAACATCTTTCCCATACTCATAACTTATTCCTTACTCGTTATTAATTAAGGTTTAGGTCTCATTTATTTATTAACTATGAAAGTCTAGCCCCGATTATATTTTATCAAAAATTCATTACACCCCATCATACTACATTTATATTTTATCATAGCCACATCCCATTAGGTTTTGCTGATATTGAGTATAAACATACACTCGCCCTTTTTTTCTTATTTAATAACTCCTACTCAGTTATCATATACACTAGATATCAATAATTCTCCACCCTTAATTGCCAATTACATCTTCAATTCTCATAAATAATTCTTACCTTTCATCCGATAAGAAATTCCTTGTCATAATACACAACACATACTCCTAAAAGGATTCCTTAATATTTTTAAACTTTTAACTATTTAACACCTCATCTCAACTTTACTATTCATATAAGTGTTTCAAAACATCACAATAGTAATATCCACTATATGTACTCATATTATTAAATACGTACATCTCAACTCTCATTACTCTTTATTGTACTTGTGATAATTCACTATGAATTCATATTCTGATCATTTGTGATATATCGACTAGTTATTGAATTCCATACCTTTTCACATGTTAAATATAAACATATACACTACTAACCTTCTCATTTAACCTTTAATATGTGAATCTTTATTTATTTTTATTCACACTCCAACAATTTAAGTCTCATTATAATCATGAAACAATAATTCTTCTCACTTCTCATCCTTTAATGGAATATGTGTTCCCGTACATTACTCTCCCATACAGAAAAGGAGCGTACCCATTACTTATGATATACGTAACACGACTTAAGTCCACATATACCATCATAGGAAGAGATCTCCTCCAATACTTCATAATTTTTGTCAAGTTCACATATACCAGTATAAAAAGAGATCACTTCCAATACTTCACAATTTATATACCACATTGTGTCTTTAAAAATTTTCCTTCAATGACACATTTGTTACTACAACATATAAAATAATGCAATGCTTTATATTAAAATACTTGTATATGCTGTCATCCCCCAGTAAACCATAACATCTTATTTCCTTTCCTGCAAGATCCTTGCAGTTCATATCACGTACAACAATATATGTACATAACTGATAGATGTTGGTTAATAAATATAATTTAGAACTTAATAACAAGCCCTTCATGTCCATGTCTCGGGAATCCAACATACTAAAATTTATCCTTTGAAATCGAATACTTATGACTCAAAATAGTTTCTACGTCCACTTCCAATCGAGACCCTCACACCCTGTCCAGAACCTAATAACCTCGCTCTGATACCAAGTTATTGCGCCCCGACTTAATTAACTTAAAATAATCATTTTAATGTACAAATATATTGTCTTAAACAATGCTTTATTGTAAATGTATCGGTAAATAGCACGATATTATTTTTCTTCAAAAGCATATTTGAATGAAAACATAACTACCTTAACATGTAATTTACAAGTACTAAACAACTTTACATTAAAAAAAATCTTTAGTTTAACATTTACCCAAAAAGATTGTTGATATTCAACCCATATTAGATCTCGGTCACTCCCCCGTTTAACTTCCTAACTTGGCAGTGAACTCCAAACGAGAGGCATACCTGAAACATAACATTAAAGGAGTGTAAGCAATAACAGCTTAGTGAATGACCATATACACACGCATACCACACATATAACCAATTTGAATAACAATTTTTATTTTCTAATATTATAACCCAACATGAATTGTGTAACTCTTGCAAGCCTAGGCCCACTAGTCCAATTAACTCCTAGTTAATGGGGGTACCACATCCCATAATTAGTCCCGAATACAATAAACCTTTAAGTTGGATTAATGGGACCGCCGCATCCCGTAGGACCCACCACAGTTCTTAAAAATAGATTGAGGTCCCACCTTAGTCTATAACATTAGATAACATCATTTAAGATTTACAATCCACTATTCTTAACATTAGATAGAGGTCCCACCTCATTCCATAACATTAGATAACATCATTTAAGATTTTTAATCATACGCATATGTTTCATAACACCACATTACTCCAAAAGTATCACCGCATATGTATTTAACAACACAATCCCATATGAAAATATAAGCATCTATATTTCATAGGGCACGTCACTCACCTTGACATTGGTACTAATATTAACACCAAAACTATTTCCTTGGTATGGTAGTGTTATCCTCTTCCCCACTTTAAGGACTTTTTCATAATTTTCTACGAATTTTTCTCCAATTTATCCTCGCTTTTCCCTTTCTACGTTCCCCGGTTCTCTGTCCTCAGGCCAAACTTCTCATGGATGATTTTGGCTGAAGGAGTAGGTCAAATTAAAGGTTTAAAGTGGGCATAAGGCCACCTCCTCTTGATCCAATAGAGATATGACATGTGGCGCCATATAAGACAAAATATCATTTAAAGTTAAATGACCACTTTACCCCATGTTGGTAAAAAGACAACATATTCTCACTCGAATGTCCATTTGATGCACTGTTTGTCGTGTGATAAACTCAACTCATATATATACAACTTCCATATTTTCCCCAAATCATAAAACTATTATGCCTAATTTGGGCCCGAACAGAAGAGTGGCAATTTACTGAAAATTTCAAAACTTTCACATTTGGCGACCAAACATCGCCAATTTCGGACCGATACCTTGGTTTAATTTTATAATCATATTGATGTATGAAAAACATATTTCCATGATTCATTTACCCACATAACTAATCATATGATCTAAACAAGTTATCCCCGATCATAATCTCTATTAACATTTAATGCAACCAACATATATATCACATGAGTATGCATCCCCCAAATATGATAATTAATATGTTTAACACCCCTCACCAAACTTATAAATAGTAACTTATACTTAATCATGTAATTAAGATTCCTAATCACATTTTAGGGCCTTATAGATAATGTCTTTTAACTCTTCCAATTTAGAGAGAAGGAGCTCTCTATCAATCTCCATGACTGGTTGTCTCTCCGCAATAGTACCTGGAAAAATATTATATCAATTGCCAAATATTTCTGAGGAAACAACTAGTTGTAGAAAAAAAGGAAAAGGTAAATACCTTCAACAACCTTCATTGGTAATTGGTGGGAGGTGTAATAGCCAAGGTCAAACGGTGATCACAGAGTCACTATTTTTGGAAATTGCTTCTTTGAATAAGAAATTAAGACCATGGTTTGAATTCTCCTCATCTGTCTTTCTGAAGAAGTTATCCCTACATAAACTGTATGGGAGTTAAAAAAGGCTACGACATGTAATAATTAATTTTGTGATAAGACTATGTTAATATAGATAAAGGATGTGATAATACTATGTTAATAATGATAAGTGCGTAAGTTTCAACAAGTCAAGCTAAAGATCGCGACTAGTTGGATACCTTGTTTGGGAGGACGACCCCATATTCGTGGAAACTTGTGTTCTTTCTCCCTCTCCGATTCATTTGGGTGAACCTCCCAATCATCTCCAAAAATATAAAAATATTTTCCCTTCCAATTTTTGACATTGGAATGCATACCCCTCATCAAGTATTTATCACCACTCCGTAGCCCCATGTAGTAGTACCATGAGTTTTTTACGGAGTTCTTCTGTGGCCTATAGAAGTAAAAAAACTCCGCTACAGTGATGTATTTACCAAACATTTTCATCCAAACTACCAAGGTGGCAAGAATAGCCCTCCATCCATTGGGAGCTGGGGCCATGTTTATTACTTTAAGGATTTTCCTCAAGGGTACTGGGACAGATAGCCACAACCCTAAGAGGAAGGCATGGAGTGGGAAGCATACTCCTTCATTTGTAACAGCAGAGCATGACCCTTGCTCCACGGAGGGCAAAGTGCAGATAGTCCATTTAGGGAGTTCACGCGCCTCAAAAAGATGGGCCAACCATTCCTCGCTCACTATGCAAGGATGGTGAAGTGCTACAAGATCTCTCATTGGCTTCTGGCCATGGCCAGATGGCACTACCTCGACATTTATATTTTCTTTGGAAACCACTATAACATTCGCAACATCCCTCTCAGTAGGGGATTGATTATTTGTGAAGCAAGTGTCGTCCTCCATCTGTGCACTCTCAATAGCCTCCCTTGAATCCCTACAGTCAAAAGACATCGTGGAGTCAAAATCAACTTGTACATAGCTTGGGAAATTCTTCAGCCTATAGGACCCATTGGATTTCAAAGGCTTGATCTATAACACCACAGGAAGTGGAACACCAAAGTTCCTCTTCTAGAAATATTCCAAATATTCCCAAGTATTCCAATGTATAAGGTCTCGGCAAGGACCTGTAAGAAAAGAGGGGCTCCACAGTTATAATGCCCCAGCCAGTATGATCAAAATATAAGAAAATGGAAGCAGCTGCCTCATAATAGAGGACGCGACATTATACAAAAGAAACTAGAAAAGTGGAAAAATAAAACTAAACAAAGGGTGAAATCAAGGCCACAACCAAGATATACAAAGAAAGGTTTAAAGGTAGCAACCATGGGAATAATAAGGTATGGTTATAGGCGACTGCCAGCTACTCAAAGCACACAACACGTCGCGACCTAAAGGGATAAACATGTACCATTTCATATTCTTGATTCTCAAAGATCAAAATCTAAAGACCTTAGGTTTTTGGCTAAGAACACCTTGAACAACCACTTCTTATTTTTGGCCAAATATTAGTCCAAATGGGTCCAAAACCCAAAGCCTAACCTAGAAACGCCATTTATACTAACAAAAACCTTTTTTACTCCCAAAAACATTAAAATTCATGCCAAACAAACCATCCAAAACCAACAACCGTCCCAAATAAAACCCAGTTCATTCAAAACCCCTTCAGATTCCAAATAGAACTACGGTTCATGGAACAAAGCCCCAACCAAATCAAAATCAAACACAGTTCATACGAAATTAAAGCAAGGGAAAATACAGGTGTTGAAGAAACCCTAGATACATATTTTCATGTGTGAAAAAGAACACATAAGAAATTGGGGCATATAAACTCATGAACAGATGTGAATATGACTAAAAATCAAGAATCGAAGAAGAAAAGCAAGAAGACCAACATGGATTAAAGAAGATTTTCTTGGAGAATTAGAAGAATCGCCCGACAAGAAGAATGAAATCGCCTAAAAAACTATTCTCAATGCTTTAGTAAAGGTAATGAGGCCACGACCTCCCCCCATTTATATAAGAGAGCGCTGGAAGTTGAACGTTCGAAAAGCAGATCGTATCTCCAACAATAGAAAATTTTAGCCGACTTGAATCATTATCGCAACATCTCGGCATAAACAAAGCCCCAGTACAATTTAGCTAAACCTCTTGGCACTGAGGCTTGGGGGTTCATTTATATGCCTAATATAGGTCAGCCTATAAGCACACGACACGTGGTTTGGAAGCCACACCGCAGAAGATAAAATAGCAGAGCCATGGAAGGATCATCTACTTGCCTTTGGCTGGAAGACACCCTACCTCATTTATTAGCTTAAGGGGCCACGTCCATGCCTCTAACAGGCCGCGACATCCTACCTCACCAAGAGTGCATCCTTACCGTAAACTTAGCCACATCAGCATGCCACTTACGATTTGTCTACCTTCTAGAAAGATTCTACCTTGACAATACTTATCCGTATGTCACATTCTCTATGCATGGTACCCTTCTCTTAACTTCTATAAATTGAAATGATCACCTCCTCATTTAGCAGGACAGTGTTTGGCAGTGAAGCTCTCCCAAACTCTCCATTCACTTCCTCTCTCTTCATCTGAGTTCTCATTCAAGTCAATTCCAGTCACCTAAACAATAAAGGTCCGTGGTCCATATATAGCCTTGCCTTACAGGTCGCATCCCGCTTAGTACATAACCCGTATGCTCATGCATTTAGACTTAGTTCTCTCTTGTACGCCGCTAAAGTCCACCGAATCTTGTACCATTACTGTGAATAATGAGAATGAGGCATCAAAGTTGACGTAGGCTCATTTTATAGCCGAAACACTATATATCTTGTGTTATATATCTCTACTTTTACTTTATTATGATTTATACACTTTATGATGTTTGGGTATATCTTTCACGACATGATTCATTCTTATCGACCCAATTTCTGACATCATCCTCTATTACCATTGCACAACACTTCAATAGTTTATGGAAAGTTTTTCTAAAAAGATGTGTCAAATTTAATAAAAATTTTGATTCATGATTCCATATAATATTCTTGGGGTAATAGGTAGCAAGTTTGATTGACTTGATAAATGATGTAAGAGGTTTTTTTATTGAATCAATGGTGTCAAATGTTCTATTTTTCCAACTCAATGCATTAAAATGAATTATCCACCCCAAAAATATCTTTGACAGCTAACTACCTCATTTTTCATAAAAAAACATCAAATCTTTAAAAGTCCATAACTTCAAATCTACAAGTCCAAAATTCACAAAATTTATGTATATGGAATCTACTCATCGAGATCTATCAAAAAACACCCGTATTCGGTATTTTTTGACGAAAAAATCGAAACATATAAATTTACTGTTTCTGTAAAACCTCTATTTTTTCATGCAAAAACTTCATTTTTTTTGGAGAAAAGCCTTCTTCTTCAGCTCCGTCAATGGTGTCGCTGGCGTGGAGAAGAAAAAATAAAGAAATTGACGAGGAGAGAGAAACATTATGGCAAGAATTTTAATGGCCTCTAGCGAGATTTTTCGGCGAGTCTGGGGTGGGGCTAATAGATAGAGTGGGGTTATGTGTTTATTTTTAGAGAAAGATAGTAAGTGGGTTTAAAGTGGGTATAGGTGAGGGGTACTGTGGTGACAATTATTATGCAACACAAATAAATAAGAGAAAGGAAAGCACTAAATAAAGATAAGGAATGTAAAATGACAATCACACAACAAAGGATATACGTGGTTCAGCAAAGAAGTGCCTACGTCCACGGTGGTGCAGTTGGTTTTATTTCTATATACTCCGGGGAGTGATTACAGAGAATACAACTTGTCCTTTTTCCCCGAACCTAGGGTTTAATATATACATGTACATTTAGGTGAGTGGGGGTGATGGGTTCCCCCACGTCTTCCATCTCTCCTATAACTTCCCTTCATGGGAACGTGGGAAGAGACCCGATCAAAATAAGAGGTGGGGGGCCTGGACTTTGGGCCTCCAGAACTGGGCTACTCGTCTAGGCCCATGGTCTTAATTCTGGGTACCACAATTGCCCCTAAGTTTGTTGGGCCATGTTCATGGGCTTAATAAATTTAAATGATTAGCCATAATGGCTTTTTTGCAATTTCTCGAAAACTGTGAAGCTGATTCTGGCGGCACCCGCTTCGTATCTTGTGCACTATGATTAGCAGAACTTGAAGGTTTTCTGGAATAGGCAATTTTTCTATTGTCGTTTCAACTTTCCCAGCACTTTTCCGTTCTCTGTGAGTTCTAGCACTTCGTACCTTCTTCTCTCAATCTCCATCCTCGTTGCTTCCTTGTCGTTTGGGCCTGTGCTTGTTCGAATCGATCTTCTATCTTGTAAGTTTCCTGTACCTTTTCTTTGTACTTTCTCTTTGAGTTTGTAGTTTTATAGGGTTCAACAATGGCGAAAATTGGTAATAGGTCGGTCTTTGAGTTTAGGAAGTTTTACAACATCCCTGAGTGGGTAGATAATGAGTGTTGTGCTTCCCCTCCTAGAAACGTTAGAGAGATAGATGATGCCCACTGGATCCACGTTTCGTTGCTTTCCCAGGGGGGACTCACCTTTCCTCCCAATGATTTGTTCTTGCATTTCTTTGGCTATTTTAATATTGTTCCTGCACAATGTTCGCCCAATGTGTGGAAAATAGTTAATGGGGTACATAGAATAAATTAGTTATATGGTAGTAGATTAGGTCTCGCCGAGGTCTATTTTTGCTACTCCTTCTCTCGAACTAGCTCTGGTGTCCTCTACCTCAAAGCTAGGAGCCCTGACAGGGTATTGGTAGTAAATCTACCTGATTCCCATAAGGACTATTGGCAAGATGGTTTTCTTGCTAGAAACTGGCAGCTTTCACCCCAATTTCAAGGGTCGCAATTATTTTTACGAAGGAGAATAGTTATATAAATATTAGAAACAGACAATGAATTGAACTTATAACTTATGAATAGCCCTCAAGTCCACAGTACTACAGAGAACTGTAGCAGCCCAGTCAAGCCAAAACCTAACGAGAGGTTACACAGCCTACGGCAATATCAACGCCTATGGCACAAAACGGCGACAATGGCAAATCACAGGACACCGGAAAACTCATAAACGGAAGATCATTCCAGAGTTTGTTTAAACCATTTATATCAATATTAACTTGTAAAACAATTCCTCAAGGATCCTTTACTAATATATTAAAACATTATAAGAAAATTATCTAAGTACTCAGAGTGGGTTTCCCGAAAGTTCTAATAAAAACTTGAAATATTATTACTGATCGTTAAACATGCAAGTACAAACTTTAATTTACAGATGATTTACAATACAAGCCATAAAGTGATACTTAAAAGTAGACTTACAATTTACAGAGATTACAAGCTTAGGACAAGAGAGGCTTAATTATAACTAAGGGGTTTTATAGAAGGGATTGCTGATTGCTTGAGATGCTTGAGAGTCTTCTGAGATGTGTGTTCTGATGAAAGTATATACGACGAATATGAAGAAATAGATAATATTAGTATATATAGTATAGAATCTATAGAATCTAATAACTCTAGTGATAATGATATAGAAACTTTAGAACAGAGTTTAGATAGCTTAAATCTTTGCTATAATATAGAAGAGTGTACTTATAAATATAATCAATTTCAATTATTACAGTTAGATTGCAAAAAATGTAGAAAAGAATATAAAAATCTTTATATATGTGAAAATTGTAGACAAAGACTATGTACAAATTGTTATAACATAGAAATATGTAAGCCAAATGAACAAATAAATAATACTAATAAAACAGCTTTAATAACATTTCCTATAAAAATAAAATTTGCTAATAAAATCTTAAGCACAACAGCAATGTTAGACACAGGAGCTACTAAAAGTTTAATTCATAAAGACTTAGTAGAACAAGAAGATGCTAAAGAATTAAATTACCCTGTCTATATACATCAATTCAATAAAGATGCTATAACTATAACTCAATGTATACAAAATATACCTATATATATTAATGATGAACAATTTATTCTACCTCAAACATATATAACAAATGTAAAAAGCCACCATCCTTTTATATTAGGATTAAATTTCATTCAGTCATTAACCGGAGGATTTATGTATACACCCTCGGGAATACAATTATTTAAAAAAGGTACACATATTATACCTAACAATCAATCTAACACTATAAAACAGGAAAATAAATTAATTCTCAATAATAATATAATATTAGAATCAACAGAACAAATTGAAGACATAAATTGTAATAAAGAATTAGATATCGAAATAGACTATTTAGATAACTATTTACAATATCTTAACGAAAGTGATAGTCTCAAAATAGAATGCAATAATCTAAATAAAATTGTTTTTAAGAATACTAAATTAGAATAAGTCGGTAGAAGGTAACCTACCTTGTGTTTCATTAAAATTACCAGAACAATACTTACATATTTGTTCATCGTTTTTATTACTTTCTTGATGAGGTCTTTGTAGTAAGATGCCTGCCCAACCTAATGCTGATGCGTCAGTTTGTATTATTTTATAATAATTTTCTAACGGTAGACGATACTATAGAATTAGAAAGTATATACGACGAATATGAAGAAATAGATAATATTAGTATATATAGTATAGAATCTATAGAATCTAATAACTCTAGTGATAATGATATAGAAACTTTAGAACAGAGTTTAGATAGCTTAAATCTTTGCTATAATATAGAAGAGTGTACTTATAAATATAATCAATTTCAATTATTACAGTTAGATTGCAAAAAATGTAGAAAAGAATATAAAAATCTTTATATATGTGAAAATTGTAGACAAAGACTATGTACAAATTGTTATAACATAGAAATATGTAAGCCAAATGAACAAATAAATAATACTAATAAAACAGCTTTAATAACATTTCCTATAAAAATAAAATTTGCTAATAAAATCTTAAGCACAACAGCAATGTTAGACACAGGAGCTACTAAAAGTTTAATTCATAAAGACTTAGTAGAACAAGAAGATGCTAAAGAATTAAATTACCCTGTCTATATACATCAATTCAATAAAGATGCTATACCTATAACTCAATGTATACAAAATATACCTATATATATTAATGATGAACAATTTATTCTACCTCAAACATATATAACAAATGTAAAAAGCCACCATCCTTTTATATTAGGATTAAATTTCATTCAGTCATTAACCGGAGGATTTATGTATACACCCTCGGGAATACAATTATTTAAAAAAGGTACACATATTATACCTAACAATCAATCTAACACTATAAAACAGGAAAATAAATTAATTCTCAATAATAATATAATATTAGAATCAACAGAACAAATTGAAGACATAAATTGTAATAAAGAATTAGATATCGAAATAGACTATTTAGATAACTATTTACAATATCTTAACGAAAGTGATAGTCTCAAAATAGAATGCAATAATCTAAATAAAATTGTTTTTAAGAATACTAAATTAGAATTAGAAGATTTAATCAGATTAGCAGAAAAAACCTTATCTCGATTAATTACTAACCCTTCTTAAATATTTTGCAGATGTCTTTTCAAGGATCTTCTTCAGGAACAAAAGATAATACTAATCAACTTTTTACTGTTCTTAATGCTCGACAAAAATTCAGGTCTGCTTCTTTATTAATATATTATTATATTATAGGATAAATTATTTAAGGAAAAGAGTGGACTTAGGTCCAAACTACCAGTAAATGAAGATCAACAAAAAATGCTAGATAATCTCTGGTTCAACAGAGAATATAATAAAGGTTCTTTCATACATACAATGAATTATGTTAATACCTATTTTCACAATACTAATAATTACGTGAAAACTCTAGAAGCACAAGTGAAGTATTATAAAAGCAAAAGTGACCCACAACTGATCAAAGATCATGAAACAGTCATAAAATAAATACAATAGAAAAATTTCAATTATTTTTAGGCAAAACTTAAAGAAGATCCTAGAGAGTCTTCTGAGATTATTGTAGTTTCCCGTCATAATAACATAACCATAATAAGGTTATGTTATTATTGATAACGTCTTTAAACTTATTATATTTATAAGGTTTAATTTCTTTTTAAATGGTTTAGGATCTGTTGTTAAATTTTTAAATTTTTCAACTAATTCGTCTAGATTAGCTTGTTCTCTTGCTTTTTCTTCTTTTTTATTTTGCTGTTTTATGAATTTTTCTAATTCAGTTTTTATTATGGTTAGGTTGTTTGGAAATATTAGATTAGATCTGGTTATTATAAAATTTTGAAATTTGTTAGATTGGATTTCTAAAAATATCATAGTGTCATATTTATTGACCGCGTTTAAATGGACGTGTTCATATTTATATTTACATCCGATTGGTTCAGGGTTAAAGCGAAAATAATTTTGAATATATAACCAGTTACTAATATCTTTTTCTTGTGCAAATCTTATTATTTTTTCAGATATTTCTTGTGGTAGAATAGTTTCAACTTTGGTTTTTAATATATATCTGTGATAAGGGTCAAAGGCTGATAAAAATAAATTATTAGAATAAAGATCTACTTTTTGCATCTTCTTTGCATTCTCTTGATTTTTTAGATTTAATACTTTATAATATTTTATGACTGTTTCATGATCTTTGATCAGTTGTGGGTCACTTTTGCTTTTATAATACTTCACTTGTGCTTCTAGAGTTTTCACGTAATTATTAGTATTGTGAAAATAGGTATTAACATAATTCATTGTATGTATGAAAGAACCTTTATTATATTCTCTGTTGAACCAGAGATTATCTAGCATTTTTTGTTGATCTTCATTTACTGGTAGTTTGGTCTACTTTTAAGTATCACTTTATGGCTTGTATTGTAAATCATCTGTAAATTAAAGTTTGTACTTGCATGTTTAACGATCAGTAATAATATTTCAAGTTTTTATTAGAACTTTCGGGAAACCCACTCTGAGTACTTAGATAATTTTCTTATAATGTTTTAATATATTAGTAAAGGATCCTTGAGGAATTGTTTTACAAGTTAATATTGATATAAATGGTTTAAACAAACTCTGGAATGATCTTCCGTTTATGAGTTTTCCGGTGTCCTGTGATTTGCCATTGTCGCCGTTTTGTGCCATAGGCGTTGATATTGCCGTAGGCTGTGTAACCTCTCGTTAGGTTTTGGCTTGACTGGGCTGCTACAGTTCTCTGTAGTACTGTGGATTTGAGGGCTATTCATAAGTTATAAGTTCAATTCATTGTCTGTTTCTAATATTTATATAACTATTCTCCTTACAAATTGTTATAACATAGAAATATGTAAGCCAAATGAACAAATAAATAATACTAATAAAACAGCTTTAATAACATTTCCTATAAAAATAAAATTTGCTAATAAAATCTTAAGCACAACAGCAATGTTAGACACAGGAGCTACAATCTAATATTTCCAAACAACCCAGAAATTACAATAGAAATAACTATTAGCTTATTACTTGAATATGGTATGATAAGTAGTATTTTAATACCCCCTCCATGGGATAAAATTGATCTATTCTACCACAAGAAATATCTGAAAAAATAATAAGATTTGCACAAGAAAAAGATATTAGTAACTGGTTATATATTCAAAATTATTTTCGCTTTAACCCTGAACCAATCGGATGTAAATATAAATATGAACACGTCCATTTAAACGCGGTCAATAAATATGACACTATGATATTTTTAGAAATCCAATCTAACAAATTTCAAAATTTTATAATAACCAGATCTAATCTAATATTTCCAAACAACCCAGCATCAGAACACACATCTCAGAAGACTCTCAAGCATCTCAAGCAATCAGCAATCCCTTCTATAAAACCCCTTAGTTATAATTAAGCCTCTCTTGTCCTAAGCTTGTAATCTCTGTAAATTGTAAGTCTACTTTTAAGTATCACTTTATGGCTTGTCTTAATTTGTAATTTTTATATTTATATTTCTTTTTAGTTTTGTGTTTGTTGGTATGTTTATAATGTTTATTTATTATACGCTTTTTATCACAACCATATTGAGGTGGTAAGTCTAATTGTTGGCATGTATGATAATATTGTTTCCTGATTTCTTTACTTTCTCTTAATTTTCGACATTCGGATTTTAGCGTATTATAGACCATATTAACTCGTGCTCCTATAGATGCATCTGTTCTATTTTCTTCTATTTTGTACCAGTTTTTCCATATTTTTTCTCCTATTTTTCCTGGTATTTTTTGTATGTATCTATCTAATAAACTTATATCATTAGTTCGTCCTGTTTGCGTCCAATATTGTATATATTTTCTAGTGTAATCTCCTATATATTCTAGCCTACAAATTTGCAATTGTTCTAAATTTCTAAGTGCTTCTGTTTGTTTTTCAGTAATTTGTATTAGTCTATTTCCTCCTAAAAAAGAGGCTTTAATGAGATTGGTAAATCTTTCGATATTAAAATTTTCTTTAAAATTTAAATAGTCAGATCCTAACTTATATGTTAAATACCAGTTAGAAACGCTACCTTGTAATGTATTTTCAAAATAAGATTCACTTTCGCTTTTGTTAGTAAATTCTATTAGTGTAGTAGTTCACCCTCGGGAATACAATTATTTAAAAAAGGTACACATATTATACCTAACAATCAATCTAACACTATAAAACAGGAAAATAAATTAATTCTCAATAATAATATAATATTAGAATCAACAGAACAAATTGAAGACATAAATTGTAATAAAGAATTAGATATCGAAATAGACTATTTAGATAACTATTTACAATATCTTAACGAAAGTGATAGTCTCAAAATAGAATGCAATAATCTAAATAAAATTGTTTTTAAGCCTCTCTTGTCCTAAGCTTGTAATCTCTGTAAATTGTAAGTCTACTTTTAAGTATCACTTTATGGCTTGTATTGTAAATCATCTGTAAATTAAAGTTTGTACTTGCATGTTTAACGATCAGTAATAATATTTCAAGTTTTTATTAGAACTTTCGGGAAACCCACTCTGAGTACTTAGATAATTTTCTTATAATGTTTTAATATATTAGTAAAGGATCCTTGAGGAATTGTTTTACAAGTTAATATTGATATAAATGGTTTAAACAAACTCTGGAATGATCTTCCGTTTATGAGTTTTCCGGTGTCCTGTGATTTGCCATTGTCGCCGTTTTGTGCCATAGGCATAAATATTAGAAACAGACAATGAATTGAACTTATAACTTATGAATAGCCCTCAAGTCCACAGTACTACAGAGAACTGTAGCAGCCCAGTCAAGCCAAAACCTAACGAGAGGTTACACAGCCTACGGCAATATCAACGCCTATGGCACAAAACGGCGACAATGGCAAATCACAGGACACCGGAAAACTCATAAACGGAAGATCATTCCAGAGTTTGTTTAAACCATTTATATCAATATTAACTTGTAAAACAATTCCTCAAGGATCCTTTACTAATATATTAAAACATTATAAGAAAATTATCTAAGTACTCAGAGTGGGTTTCCCGAAAGTTCTAATAAAAACTTGAAATATTATTACTGATCGTTAAACATGCAAGTACAAACTTTAATTTACAGATGATTTACAATACAAGCCATAAAGTGATACTTAAAAGTAGACTTACAATTTACAGAGATTACAAGCTTAGGACAAGAGAGGCTTAATTATAACTAAGGGGTTTTATAGAAGGGATTGCTGATTGCTTGAGATGCTTGAGAGTCTTCTGAGATGTGTGTTCTGATGCTGGGTTGTTGTGTTGAGAGAAGAAGAGGAGTCTTCCTTTTATAGCAAAGGAAAGCGCGTTTAATCGAATCTTTGTACAGTATAAAGTAGGTGAACAGTAATCTTCCGTGGGTGCACAGTGAAATGAACAGTAAGGGTCGTACAGTAGTTGCACAGTAAAGGTCGTTTTACTATTTGCACAGTAAAGGTCGTTTTACTATTTGCACAGTAAAGGTCGTCGTGCGTCATTGCTTACGTCAATTAATTTGTTGTCTGCACACACATCTCAGAAGACTCTCAAGCATCTCAAGCAATCAGCAATCCCTTCTATAAAACCCCTTAGTTATAATTAAGCCTCTCTTGTCCTAAGCTTATAATCTCTGTAAATTGTAAGTCTACTTTTAAGTATCACTTTATGGCTTGTATTGTAAATCATCTGTAAATTAAAGTTTGTACTTGCATGTTTAACGATCAGTAATAATATTTCAAGTTTTTATTAGAACTTTCGGGAAACCCACTCTGAGTACTTAGATAATTTTCTTATAATGTTTTAATATATTAGTAAAGGATCCTTGAGGAATTGTTTTACAAGTTAATATTGATATAAATGGTTTAAACAAACTCTGGAATGATCTTCCGTTTATGAGTTTTCCGGTGTCCTGTGATTTGCCATTGTCGCCGTTTTGTGCCATAGGCGTTGATATTGCCGTAGGCTGTGTAACCTCTCGTTAGGTTTTGGCTTGACTGGGCTGCTACAGTTCTCTGTAGTACTGTGGACTTGAGGGCTATTCATAAGTTATAAGTTCAATTCATTGTCTGTTTCTAATATTTATATACGTCCCTTTTCTCCTAGAATTTCGATTTCTAGTTTATATTGATTAATTTTCTCTTGTATTCTTATTACTATCCAATTTACGATAAGAAAACTTGCAAAATCTTTTTGGTTTTTAAAGTTTATTGCTCTTCTTGTATAAAAGTCAAGGTTTTTGTATTCGTATCTTAGTAAGTCCTTAAGTTGAGTTCTTTCACTACGCATATAAAATTACGAAGGAGAATAGTTATATAAATATTAGAAACAGACAATGAATTGAACTTATAACTTATGAATAGCCCTCAAGTCCACAGTACTACAGAGAACTGTAGCAGCCCAGTCAAGCCAAAACCTAACGAGAGGTTACACAGCCTACGGCAATATCAACGCCTATGGCACAAAACGGCGACAATGGCAAATCACAGGACACCGGAAAACTCATAAACGGAAGATCATTCCAGAGTTTGTTTAAACCATTTATATCAATATTAACTTGTAAAACAATTCCTCAAGGATCCTTTACTAATATATTAAAACATTATAAGAAAATTATCTAAGTACTCAGAGTGGGTTTCCCGAAAGTTCTAATAAAAACTTGAAATATTATTACTGATCGTTAAACATGCAAGTACAAACTTTAATTTACAGATGATTTACAATACAAGCCATAAAGTGATACTTAAAAGTAGACTTACAATTTACAGAGATTACAAGCTTAGGACAAGAGAGGCTTAATTATAACTAAGGGGTTTTATAGAAGGGATTGCTGATTGCTTGAGATGCTTGAGAGTCTTCTGAGATGTGTGTTCTGATGCTGGGTTGTTGTGTTGAGAGAAGAAGAGGAGTCTTCCTTTTATAGCAAAGGAAAGCGCGTTTAATCGAATCTTTGTACAAAATTTTATATTCTGTTATTAATCTTCGTTTAAGAAATTCTTTTTCTGTTATCATATATTAACCTAAGCGTCCCTTTTCTCCTAGAATTTCGATTTCTAGTTTATATTGATTAATTTTCTCTTGTATTCTTATTACTATCCAATTTACGATAAGAAAACTTGCAAAATCTTTTTGGTTTTTAAAGTTTATTGCTCTTCTTGTATAAAAGTCAAGGTTTTTGTATTCGTATCTTAGTAAGTCCTTAAGTTGAGTTCTTTCACTACGCATATAAAATTAAACGATGAGTTTTCCGGTGTCCTGTGATTTGCCATTGTCGCCGTTTTGTGCCATAGGCGTTGATATTGCCGTAGGCTGTGTAACCTCTCGTTAGGTTTTGGCTTGACTGGGCTGCATCGAAATAGACTATTTAGATAACTATTTACAATATCTTAACGAAAGTGATAGTCTCAAAATAGAATGCAATAATCTAAATAAAATTGTTTTTAAGAATACTAAATTAGAATTAGAAGATTTAATCAGATTAGCAGAAAAAACCGAAATAATAGGCGAAGACCCTCAAAAACATTGGAATAAAAACAAAATAGAAGCTAAATTAAACATAATAAATCCTGACATAACTATAAAAACTAAAGATATTGCTTGTGAAATAATCGATCAAGAGGAATTTAAAATACAAATTAGAGAACTATTAAATTTAAAAGTAATACAGAAAAGCACTAGTAGACATAGAAGCCCCGCTTTTATGGTAAGAAACCACAGTGAAATAAAAAGAAATAAAGCAAGAATGGTAATAAATTATAAAAGATTAAATGACAATACCTATGATGATAGTTATAAAATACCAAATAAAGATGAATTAATTAATAAAATACAAAATAAAAAATACTTTTCTAAATTTGATTGTAAATCTGGCTTTTGGCAGATAAGAATGCAAAAGGAGTCTATAGAATGGACAGCTTTCACTTGTCCAGAAGGACATTTTGAATGGCTCGTCATGCCATTTGGTTTAAAGAATGCACCACAAATATTTCAAAATAAAATGGATACTATCTTTAAAAAACATTCTGACTTTTGTATAGTATATATTGATGACATACTAGTATTCAGTAACAATAAGCAAGAGCATAGAAATCATTTAGAAATAATTTTTAAAGAATTTATTAACCAAGGATTAATTATCAGTAGCAAAAAGATGCACTTAGAAAAACAAGAAATAGATTTTCTAGGACTTTTTATAAAAGGGGGTAAAATAGAATTACAAGAACACATTGTAAAAAAGGTTTTAGAATTCCCGGATAAAATAGAAGAAACCAAAAAATTACAAGCCTTTCTAGGCCTATTAAACTATTGTAGATCCTTTATACCAAATTTATCTAAATTAGTTGGACCATTATACAGTAAGCTAGGAAAAAATGGGCAAAAATATTTTAATAATGAAGACATAAAATTAGTTCAAAAAATAAAACATATTATTAGTACATTAGAACCATTAAATTTACCGTTAGAAAATTATTATAAAATAATACAAACTGACGCATCAGCATTAGGTTGGGCAGGCATCTTACTACAAAGACCTCATCAAGAAAGTAATAAAAACGATGAACAAATATGTAAGTATTGTTCTGGTAATTTTAATGAAACACAAGGTAGGTTACCTTCTACCGACTTAGAAATTTTAGGCGTTATAAATACAATAGAAAAATTTCAATTATTTTTAGGCAAAACTTTTTTGATAAGAACAGACTGTGATAACATAGTCAAACATTTTAACAAAACTAACCAAAGCAAATCAGCCACAAAAAGATGGCTAAATTTTATTGATAATATAACAGGTAAAGGCTTCACACCAAATTTTGAACATATAAAAGGTAAAGATAACCAATTAGCAGATATATTATCTCGATTAATTACTAACCCTTCTTAAATATTTTGCAGATGTCTTTTCAAGGATCTTCTTCAGGAACAAAAGATAATACTAATCAACATTCTAAAGATGACATCTTCATCAACAAGTAAAGGAAAGGAAATATATCGCATCGAAAATATCTACAATCAAAATGAAAACACACAAAAATATATAGAAAAAGGTATTAAAAAGACTAAAGGACAACAATTATATCAAAAGAATTTACTAGACTTCACTAATAAAATCTTTAATCACACCAGTCAAAGAACAATAACTGCTATCAATAGCGAAGTAATTTTAGACTTAATAACTGATGAATCAACGAAACAATTAGAAAAAATAGACGCAAAATTTATGCATTTAGGAGTAATAGTTATAGGATTAATAGGATTAACTCGATTAGAAGCAGGAACTAAAGTATTAGTATATATTTATGACGATAGATGGGATAATCATAAACAAGCACAAATAGCTAGCGCTGAAGTAGACCTATCACATAATGCAGCAGTAATAGGATGTATACCTAATTATTGTATAGATATAAATGAATTCGGTAAACACATTAAAATAGCAATAAGAACACGAGGATATAATATGACGGGAAACTACAATAATCTTTTAGTACATACTCTATTTATGGGAAAAGTATTTAATCATTATAAAATAAACGGGTTTTATAGAAGGGATTGCTGATTGCTTGAGATGCTTGAGAGTCTTCTGAGATGTGTGTTCTGATGCTGGGTTGTTGTGTTGTGAGAAGAAGAGGAGTCTTCCTTTTATAGCAAAGGAAAGCGCGTTTAATCGAATCTTTGTACAGTATAAAGTAGGTGAACAGTAATCTTCCGTGGGTGCACAGTGAAATGAACAGTAAGGGTCGTACAGTAGTTGCACAGTAAAGGTCGTTTTACTGTTTGCACAGTAAAGGTCGTTTTACTATTTGCACAGTAAAGGTCGTCGTGCGTCATTGCTTACGTCAATTAATTTGTTGTCTGCTGATGGTAGGCTTACGTATTAGTGACTTATCTCTTGCATCTTTAATATTTATGATTGCATCTATTAAGGTTCCATCATATTATCAATATTGTCCCTGGATACAGAATCCATTGAATCATCATCTGAATCTGTATGTCTGTATGCTAGATAGTGATAGTTACTTTCTCGTTCACTGAATAGTGCTTCTTCGGTGTCTGTAGAATTTTGGGATTTATTAAAATATGTTGAATTTCTGTTAAAGGGGTTTTTTGGAATAAATATTCTCATATTAAAATTTTCTTTTATCATGTACCAGGGGTCAGCTGGTATTTCGTTAGGTCTGAGAGGTTCACTGTTCCCTTTTATGGGGAAGAATATATAGGTAGTCATTGCTTTGTATTTTTTTACTTTTGTTGATTTGTGATCTTTCTAATTCTTCTTTGCTTTTTCTTCCACAGCGAGGTCAAAGAACTTGGAACCTGCTCTCAGTGAGGTTCGTATCTCGGAATTGGTTAAGGCTTGGAATATTAGGGAGCCTTTGGGTGATGGCGAGCATCCCAGATCTGCTACCTTTCTGCTCGAGTACAAGAACATTGGCTCCAGCTTCATCGCAAGGCCTGTGGATAGTATCCCAGAGTTTAATTCCTCCGAAGAGACTGCTGCGGGTCCTATCCAGTTGGACGAGGAGGAGAGCAGCTCTGAAAGTGGCATTGTAGGAGATTTAAGCAATTTGCGGGGAGAGAGCTCTAGCAGTAGCAGTTCCTCTGATCGTAGGGAGGTTTCTAAAGTTCGAGGGTCGTCGAGCACTTCTAGCAGCTCGAGCGAGGAGATGGTTCCTCCAAGGAAGAACTTAATTAGGGATGATGATGAGGAGGACCACGTGCTTCTTGCACAGAGGTCAAAAAAGTAAAAATCTAATTACGGGGCTGTGGTAACTGGTTCCCGGTCCTCTGCTCAATAGCAGGAGAGAAAGAGGAAGGAGGAGGAGCAGGTAAGGGAGAGAGAGAAAAAAAAGGAAGAAGAAAAGAAGAAGATGGAGGAGAGAAGGAGGGTAGAGGAGAGGAAGAAGAAAGAGAATGAGAGAGAGGAGGAGAAGAGGAGGGACGAAGCGAGGACGAAGGTCGGGCAGGCCTTGGTCCTGGTGTCCGCATTGCCCGAGGGGGCTTCTATTGCCATTTCCCCTCAGTTGGCCCCTGCTTTTCTCGAGAGAGCTGTCCTCCCAGCCGATCGCCAAAGGGCGATAGGGTCCGAGCAATTAGCCCTTCAGGCTAGTCAAAGGCTGGCTCTGGTAAGGTTTTTCCCTTCTCTCCCATGTTTTTATGAATTCCCCCATTTCCCTCTTCTAATGTCTTCTTTTTTTCTGTAGTTTGTTACTGACTTTACCGTGCTGTATCGTTCACGCGATGAGCTGGTGAAGAAGAACAGCGAGCTGGAGAAGGAAAATGATGCCCTGAAGCTGAAGGGTAAAGAGCTCGAGGCTAGCTTTAAAGCTATTGACGCTGCTCGAATTTCATCCAACTTGGCTCTCGCTACTGCCAACAAGGAGAAAGACGCGACAGTCCAGGATCTGAACGAGCTGAGGCATGCCTACGACCTGGTTTGCTCGAGCAAACTTGCTGTTGTGGAGGAGAACGGGGTGCTCTCTGAAGAGCTGAAAAAGAAGGAGTCTGAGGCTGTTACTGCCAGGGAGGACTCGTATAATTCCGGTTGGGCTGCAGCATATGAGGATGCTGAGGTTTAGATAGGCTATATTAGTGGTCTGAACATCAAGAAGAGCTGGAACAAGGCCCTTTTGGCTGTTGGCGTCGACTTCGATTCTCCCCTGTTTGACGAGCATGACCCAGGTCCGAAGCCAATCATGGATGAAGTCCCTGCCCCAGCTGCTGAAGGTGTCGATCATGTCCCTCAGGAATCCCCTATCGATGCTTCCCTCATTGTGGCGACAGAGATTGCCCCTATCGAGGGCGGTGCTCCTACTGATGCTGAAAAGGGGAAAGGGCCATCGACCTCTGGGCCACCTGAGGTTTCTAACTAGTTGTCAGCTAGGATTGTTTTGTATTTTTGTTTTTGCTGTCTATAAATTTTCTCTTTACTGTTCAATGTAACTCCGACCTTTATTAATGAAAAGGCACATTTTTCCTGCTTGCACTGATTTATCTCTTTCTTTCTCTTTTCTTTTGATTGCTTGTAGTTAATTGATGTGGATGATTACATTCCCGCTACTTCCCAATTGGGCAGGATCCTTGGTCCTAATGCGAGTCGTGAGGTCCACCAAGCCTTCGTTAAGCTTTGCAAATCCCTTAGGTCTAGGAATCAGAAGTATAAGGAGCAATCTGAACTTGTGGCCAAGCTGAAGGACAGGATCTAGGAGATGGAAGAAGTTAGTGCCTCAGTGCAAGAAGACGTGAATGCGTTGAGAGCAAAGCTTCTCGATGCTTCTGAGATCAACCAGGTTGGTGAGATTCTTCAGCAAGAGAATGAGGTTCTGAGGAGAGAGGTGCATGCACCGAGCACTGCTCCAGCAGTATTACAGGGTTCCTCGTCATCGTGAGCCAGAGCTGGTCGGAGTGATATTCCTCCTGTGCCGCGGTGTTCTTCATCGGCGCGAGCTGGTAGGAGCACTAGGAGCCAAGATAGGGAAATAGAAGAACTTCGCGAGAGGGAGATAGATGAGCTTCGTGGCGACATCCGTCGAGCATATGTGATCGCTGCTGGGCTTCAGAGGGATGTCACTCGGTTGAGTCACTTGTTCAAGAAAGTTCCTCGGCAAGTGTGGTCTGATGGCTATGACCAGGGCTGGTCAGATGCTCCAACAAGATTGACAGAGTTCGAAGAACTTTCCTTCGTCAGGGGATGGCTGAGTGCTTTGAAGGAGCTGTAAGTCCCGAGGAACTCGATGCTTTGGTATCGCCATGAGATTTCTCCCTCTATCCTGATGCCTAACCCCTTCAGGAGGGATGATCGATGGATCCCCATCGATGCCATCCCTCGGCAATTATTAGAGTCGGATGTGGATGAGGTTGAGGAAGAGTTAGCTCCTTCTCCTGATGACGGACGAAGAGCTCGAGTGGCTGATTATCTCGCTCAGAGTCCCCACCCCCATTGAGATTTTTCCAATTGTTGCCTTTTGTATTTTTGATAATGTAAATGCTTTGGGCGAGCTTGCCGACTAAACATGTATTATCATTGTTGTAAATATGATATATTAATGAGAAGTTCGTGTTTTGGGCAATTTTTCCGACTAAACATGTGCATCATTGTTGATGTAAAAAATTAGATCGCTCTAATTATTCAATCACAGATAAATAAAATGAGACAAAGATTTTTAAAGTGGTTCAGCCTTATAAGAATGGCCTACGTCCACTGTTATGTTATTTCTGAGTGTTTGGGAATTCTCGATTACAAGTTCAGTCAAGAAATTCTCGTCCCTTTGAATGAGGGTGATACAAGGTATTTATAGCCCTTAGGTTGTACATGAATGGGTTGATACATTAAATGATATACATATAAAAGGGTAATACATTTAATGCAGCGTGTGTGTCAAGATGATAAACATTCAATGAATAGTTGAACTGTTGATATTCTGGCAATTAATACCACGGCCGAGATGCAGCTCGGACCGCCTTAGTTGCTCGTTGCTCAGGAGTTCCTCGGAGTGCTAGAGTACCTCGGAGCGCTGGAGTTCCTCGGTGTATCCTCGTTGCTCGGAGAGAACATGAGTTGGTCGGGGAAATGAACTTCCTCGTTGTTATTGTACCACGTAGATTGACAAGTGTCTTCGTATGATTCGTCCACATCAGCATATTAATTTTGGTATCAACAGAAGCCCCCAATGTTTCATATTTCGAACTTTGAGGAGTGTGGAACATTCTTTCTCGGTTTATGGCAATATTGAATGATCTTCCTGGGTTTTAGGAGCATCGTATTTGAAGTTATTTCCAAATTCAAAGAATCCGCCTTTTTTTTGAACTTTTAAGAGCGCTTCGATCTTAGTTCCCTTTTTGTCCTTTTAGCCGCCGGAAGTTCAATAGTTTCTTTCGCGTAATCATTTCCTTCGCCACTTCCCTAGGTAAAGTATTTAAAATTCTTAGGTAACCATACCGTCTTCTTCTTTTTCCAATTTTCTGCATTCAAGCTTTCTATTCTCTCTTTCTCTCTTGTGCGTTCATCCTTGTTTTCGTTCATTGTCAACAGACCTCCTTTCTTCCTGTAAGATCTTTTTCTTTTTTTCTGTATTTCTTTTATTCAGTATGGTTTATATTGTGGAGTCTATTGAGAAATTTCGTTCTGATTTTTCCATTCCTTCCTGGGTAACTCTGGAGGTTCTTTCTGAACCTTTAGATTATTTTCGATTGGCTGAGGGACATTGGTTCCCCAATCTATTCATTGCTGAATGTGGATTTTCTTTTCCGCCAAACCCATTGTGTCTTGAGTTTTGTCAGTATTTTGATCTTGTCCCTGCAAAAATAGCCCCCAATTCATGGAGAATAATTAATGGGGTGTACAAATTAAATCTAACTCACGGGACTCGTATAGGGATCCCTGAAATTATGTATTGCTATAAATGGGCCACTCTAGATAATATTTATTACTTAAAAACTAGGTTTCTGAATAGAGCTCTTGTAGTTAACCTCCCTGATTCAAATAGAGATTATTTTGAACATAGGTTGGTTATTAAAAATTGGCAATATGCCCCTTTAGTTGGAGATGGAGTATACAACGGTCCCAGATGCCCCCCATATGGCAATGGGATAGGTTTATTTTTCATTTTATTTTACTTATGAAATTATTCTTTCATCATGTTTGACAAAATGTATGACTGATATCTCATTATGTATTTATTTGCAGTTGATAGCAAAAGAAAAACTCCAAAAGAATCAGAGGTTAATATTAAGCATCTGAAACTTATCTGGGGTTTGCATAAGAACGTTGCAGACGAGCACATCAGGTCTGCATCATATTTGCTACAGTATAAGAGTTATACAACCTCTTATACTGCTCGCCCTGTTGAGCCAGCTTCAACTCCAGAGGATTCTTCTTCAGATTCTCATCTTCCTTTAAGCCAGAGAATGGGCAAGAAAAGAGCTCCTCCTGCTCTATTTGATGACATTACTTCTTCTGCTGGGGCCAAGAAAAGCAAAACTGATGTCCCAGATGGGACTAAGAAGGTGGATGCTGCACCTTCCAAAGCTACCGAGAAGCCCCCAGTGGCTCCGATCAAGAAGGTTGCTCCTGTGGAAGTGATTACTATCTCTCCGACCAAGAGTTCTTCCTTGGTTGAGATTGTTGAAGTCCCTTTGAGGAGATTGAGGAAATCATCCTCAGTCAATTTGGCTGAAACTGCGTCCTCTCTACCAGCTGGTAGTGTTGGTGTTCCAACTATCATTCCTCCGAGATCTGCAATGAGCTCGGTAAAAACTTGGATCATACCCGAGGTCCAAGGTATTGATGAAAATTTTTTTAGGGATATGCTGACATCCCTAGCTACTCGTCATCTTGCTTCGGTAAATTTCTCACACTCTGAATTTCCTTTCTGTCTTTGAATACTTGTATTTTTGCACTGACCTGTCATTTTTTCCTTTGTTCAGCTGGTGAATTGTTTTAATAACATTGTGAAGAAAGACGAAGCTATTAAAGCTTCCAGCTCCTCGTCAGGTGTAGAGGATGCTCTGATGGATTTAACCCAATCTTTGAAGGATTCTCGTCAGCAGTATGACGAGGATAAAGCGGAATGGGAGAAAAAATTGGCTACAGTTGAGGCCGAGAAGGTGAAAATGGCTGAGATCTCCAAGAGTTTGGAGAATAAAGTAAAAAGTTTAGTGGTCGAGCATAAGAAATATGACGACAAGCTCAAGAATTTTGGAGAACTTGAGAATAAGCTGAGGAAGGCAGAGGAAGAATTGTTCGCCCTGCGAGATATCAAGGACAAAAAAGAATAATTGGATGCAAAGCTCTCCTCGGAGAAATTGAGAAGAAAGCTCGCAGTCAAAAAATCCTTCAGCGCAGGCTGGGATAAAGGATGGGACAAGGGGATTGCTGCAATGACATCCCAAGTTCAATATGGGAAGTTGAAATACTTTCGAGATGGCTGGGTTGCTGCCCTACAGGAATTGAAGATCCAGGATGATTCTGAGCTATTCCAGCTACACCTCCCTGGTCCTCTCCCACCAATTGTGGAAGAAGAAGAAGATGAGCCTATCTCTGATGAATCTTCTATGGCTATAGGTGATCAAGTCCCTGCATCTCTATCTTCTGCCAATGAGGACATTTCTTCCATGCCTCCTCCTTCTGAGAAAATTTCAGCTCCTGCAGATCAAGTTGATGTGACCACCGAGCAACCAAGCTCCTCGTCCCAGCCTCCCGAGAAAGTCTTGGGAGACAAGGAAAAGGTGTGAAGTTGTTCGGTATCATTTCTTTCTTTCATTATTTGTAATCCAACAATGTAATCCTTTTGTGATCTAATAAAATACATTTTTGTTCATCTCCGTTGTTGATGATTTGTTTTTGTTCATTGTTGTCTTTTTCTCATCCTTAGTTTGTTTCTAGAATGGAACTGATATCTGCACATGATACAAAGCTGATGCAGCAATGTCACGAATATTATAAAGCTGGTCATACAGACCTTAGTACATCAGAAATTGTTGATATCCTTGGCCATGATGCCTCAGAACAAGCAATTGAAGCTTATCGGTACTTGAAGGATTTACTCGACCGAGCTGTGGCCAACAATGTGGCCTACTATGACTTGATCGAGGAACTTCATTATTCCTTAGAAGATCTCCAAGGTCAGCACAATGAATCAATGGCTTTGTTGCACAAGGAATATGAAAATAGATACCAACAGCTTTCTTCTGAAACAGGACATAAAAAGATCCTTGCTGGATACGATGTTAGGGAAAAAACTTTAAAGGGTGAAGTTGAGGCTTGCAGGCAGATTGCTGAGTTGCTGGAACAAGAGAACAATAATTTGCAGAAAAAGCTGGCACATTATGAATCTGCAGCGTCATCTTCCACTGCTTTAGTGCAAGTTACCGATGAGGGTTTCTCGTTCTTAGAAGTTGAGAATGCCAAATTAAGGCAAGAGTTGGACGTTCTGAGAAGATCTGTTATTCCTGTGACTGCTCGGGGACGAGGAAGAGGTTCTCGTGGGCGAGGAAGGGCTGTTCAAAATGTTGCCGAGGAGCAAAGTTCTCCAGTCGCTGCTCGGAGTCGATCAAGAGTTCTTAGCCGCAATGTTGAAGAGGCTCGTACTCAATCTACTTTGGAAACTCAAGCATACCAATTAAACGCCAAAGATCGGGCTTTATCTGAAATGTACAAGAAAAATCTATCTTTGGAAGATCAACTTACTGCAACGAAGTCGGCTTGGAATGATAAAGATGTTTTTGCCAGGAGCCTTCTCGAACAATTGGATAGATTAACCTTCCAATATCATAAACAGCCCAGGGAATTTTGGATGGCAGGATACAATGAAGCCCTTGTTCATTTAGATGCTCGGATTGAACATGCTAATAATGAAGGTTATAAGCAGGGGTGGTTGAACGCCCTGGGTGTACTGAAATTGGAGCAAGGGCATTTTTTATGGGATTATCACGCTCCAGGGTTACTAGATTTGCCTGTGCCACCTTTCAAATTGGATATGGAATGGATCCCAGCTCGTTCCATTCCTCGGAGTTTAATTTCAAAATATCTCGGCGACTATAGTCTTCATTCTCAGACTGAATTATCTCGTCCAGAGCATCTCTTGGATACACCTTCTGTGATGAACGTCAAAATGCTCAGAGATATTAATTTCATCAATTCTCCTCTTTGATTAGAAGATCCTCCTGTCGGCGAGGAACCTGTTTCAAAAGCTAAAGGAAAGAAACCAATAGAATAGGTTTTTCAATGTAATAATTAGCACATATGTATAGCTTGTAATACATTTTTATCTTAATGAAAGAATTTTATTTTCTGTTTGCAAATTTGTATTGCGAGTGTCTTGTGTTTATCAAACATTTTTTTTTCTTTGTGTATATGTATCTGTTAAAAAGATAACAATATGATGCTGTTTATCAACCAACTTAGTAATCAAAATTACAAGTATCAATGTTGTTTAAACTGTTTATAAGCAACCAAGGTTGTTAAATTGAGCTTGTCGACCAACTACAGTTGATGGGTTTTTATCCCCGACCAACCATACTTGGTAATCTTTTTCCTAAAATGTATCCGACCAACCGTGGTCGATAATTTATCCTTGTCGACCAAGTATAGTTGATCACCGACCAACTATACTTGGTTCAGTTTGGAATTCTTTGTATTTTCTGGAATGATTTTACCTTCCGACCAACTTGTTGGCTTATTTTCAAATCATATCGTTCTTCCCTCAACCGTAGTTGATTATTGAACTATCAGGTTCCTTCGAACTATCTTGTCCACTAGTTATCTTACCAACCTTAGTTGGTCACGCTAGTGTACGCCTCCTAACCAAAGGAATATATTTTTTGGTTCTTTCGAACTTTCTGTCCACTAGTTATCTTACCAACCTTAGTTGGTCACGCTAGTGTACGCCTCCTAACCAAAGGAATATATTTTGGTTCTTTCCAACTTTCTGTCCACTAGTTATCTTACCAACCTTAGTTGGTCACGCTAGTGTACGCCTCCTAACCAAAGGAGTATATTTTTTGGTTCTTTCGAACATTCTGTCCACTAGTTATCTTACCAACCTTAGTTGGTCACGCTAGTGTACGCCTCCTAACCAAAGGAGTATATTTATATTTTTGGTTCTTTCGAACTTTCGTCTTCTTTTTTCTGTCGAGCAGCGTAGTGTACAACACTAGTATTCCCCGAAAAACTTTCAAACAAAAGAGAGGAAAATGGTGAAAACATCATCGTTTTATTCATATTGATGGAACCGTTGTACATTTTACATCATTGATAATACTTGCGAAGGTGTTCAGCATTCCAAGCATTCTTGAATTCTTCTCCTTCTAGAGTTGCTATTCGGTAAGTTCCTGGTCGAACGACTTCTGTAACTTGGTAAGGTCCATGCCAATTTGCTTCCAATTTATTGTGCTTCTGAATGACCTTCTTTAGCACATAATCTCCTTCTTTTAAATCGCATTTCCTCACCCTTTTGTTGTAGAAAAGAGTTGTTCGTTGTTGATAAGCAGCATTCCTAATAGCTACCTCTTCTCTGACTTCCTCGAGCATATTCAAATCCAGTCTTCTCATCAAGTCGCTGACTGGGGAATTGAAATTCAGCACTCTGTGTGTTGGGAGACCTAACTCGGCAGGTATTACAGCCTCACTTCCAAATACCAGCATATATGGTGATTCTCCAGTCGCTGCTCGGGGAGTTGTTCGGTAAGCCCACAATACTGATTGTAGCTCGTTAATCCAGTTAGCTTTAGCTTCACTTAGCCTTTTCTTCAAACCATTTAGCAGTGTTCTATTCGTTACTTCAGTCTGTCCATTGCTTTGAGGATGGCCTGGTGCTGAATGGACCTTTAAAATGTTCGACTGATGACAATAAGCAGCAAATTCCTCGTTATCAAATTGGGTTCCATGGTTTGTGATGAAGGCATGAGGGAGACCATATCGACAGATGATATTCTTCCAAACGAACTGATATACCTTCTCGTACGTCATGTCGATGAGGGGTTCAGCTTCTACCCACTTAGTAAAATAATCTACTGTGACGACGAGATACTTGAATCTTCCTCGGGTGGTCGGCAATGGTCCCACCAAATCAATTCCCCATATGGCGAATGGCCAAGGGGAAGTTATGGGTGTCAACAATGCTTGTGGAGTTCGTCGGATAGAGGAAAAACGTTGGCACTTGTCACATTTCTTAGCATAGGCTATACAATCAGCCCTCATCGTTGGCCAGTAGTATCCTTGAGTCATTACCCTTTGTAAAAGCGTTCGACCTGCTACATGAGCTCCACAAGACCCTTCATGGATTTCTTCAATCAATTCTTTCACCTCGGAGGGATGTACACATCTCTGCAAACCTGCCATAATTCCTCGTCTATATAAAATACCATTAGTTAATACATACCGAGCAGCTTTATACTTCAATTTTTTGGCAGCGAGCTTATCCTCTGGTAATCCTCCCTCTTCAATATATACCCTGATGGGATCCATCCAAGATGGTCCTAAATCAAGGGTAATAACATTCATCGTCAAGTCTTCCTCTATGCTCCAACTTTCCAGTACTTCAATCGGTATTGTTCTTCGTAGCTCGGTACGTGTAGTTGATGCTAGTCGGGCCAGTGCGTCTGCTTTTGCATTTTCTATTCTGGGTATTCTGATCAACTGAATCGCATCAAATTCTGCCAACAACTCCATTACCTTGGCATAATATTTGACCATTAATTCTCCTTTAAATGCATACGTTCCCATCATCTGATTCACAATCAATTGAGAATCACTGAATACCATCACTTGTTGTGCTTCCATAATCTTTGATAAATTAAGACCTGCTATCATGGCCTCATACTCAGCCTCATTATTAGAGGCTTTGAATTGGAATCGCAAAGCATATTCAATGTCAATCTCGTCTGGGGTGTTCAAAATAATTCCTGCCCCACAACCTGCTGTGCAGGATGAGCCATCTACATATAATCTCCATATGGGCAACCCGTCTTCAAATTTCTTATGTGATAGAGTTCCTCGGTGAAATATTTGTTGCTTCTTTTCATCCTTCCATGACCCTTTTCGCTCCTTGTTGACCATCTCTTCTCGTTCTTTTACCAACCGGAGCTGGTCTGAGTTTGAAGTTGCTGATCCTTCTACATCCACAAGTCCTTTTACCAACCGGAGTTGGTCTGGATTTATGTCCGTTGATCCTGTAACATCCACAGGTTGGTCAGCGAGTAGTTTTTGTTCCTCGGGGATATCAGGATATGTAAACTCTGCTATAAAATCTGCTACAGCTTTCCCTTTCAATGATGATTTGGGTTCATACACAATATCATATTCACCGAGCTCTATTGCCCAGTACATCAATCTCCCTGACTTTTCTGGCTTATGAAGGGCTTGTCTCAATGGCATGTCGGTATATACGATGATTGTATGGGCCTGAAAATATAGCCTCATTCTTCTACTTGCTTCAATTAATGCCAATGCCAATTTTTCTAACTTTGGATATCTGATTTCTGCACCTCGAAAAGCCTTACTTGTGTAATAGATGGGTTTCTGAACTCCATTCTCCAATCTAATCAATGCTGAACTAACTGCATTCTCTGATAACGCCAGATACAAGTACAACTTCTCTCCTGTTATTGGCCTGGACAACAATGGAGGTGCTCCCAAATACTTTTTCAAGTCTTGAAATGCATTTTCACATTCATCAGTCCACTCAAAAGTTTTTCAGAGTGTTTTGAAGAATGGGAGGCATTTATCAGTTGCTCGGGATACAAATCTGTTGAGCGCTGCAACTCGTCCTGTAAGACTCTGCACTTCTTTCTTTGTTGTTGGAGATCGCAACCCTAAAAGAGCTTTGATCTTATCTGGATTTGCTTCAATGCCTCATTGGTTGACAATGTATCCGAGAAACATTCCTTCTCGTACTCCAAATGTGCACTTCGTCGGGTTGAGTTTCATCTGGTATTTATCCAGTTGATCAAATGTCTGAGCTAAGTCAACTAGATGATCTGCAGCTTTCTTTCTTTTTGTCAACATATCATCGACATAGACTTCCATGTTGCAACTGATTTGTTCGGTGAAAACCTTGTTCATCAGCCGCTGGTATGTCGCTCCTGCATTTTTCAAACCAAAAGGCATAACATTATAGAAATAAGTTCCCTTAGGGGTAATAAAAGAAGTACTTTCCCTGTCTTCAGGTTTCATTTTGATTTGGTTGTAACCGGAATACGTATCCATGAAGCTGAGCAGCTCATGTCCCGAGGTAGCATCCACTAGTTGGTCAATTCTGGGCAATGGAAAATGATCTTTTGGGCATGCCTTGTTGAGATCAGTGAAATCAACACACATTCTCCATTTATTGTTCTTCTTCTTTACCATCACCACATTTGCCAGCCAGTCTGGATATTTCACATCTTCAATGAATTGGGCTTTCTGGAGCTTCTCGACCTCCTCTTGTATGGCTTGATTCTTCTCGGGGCTAAATACCCTTCTTCTCTGCTTTACAGGCTTGATCTCTTTATTCACATTGAGTTCGTGACATAAGAAGTTTGGATCTATTCCTGGCATGTCCTCATGACTCCATGCAAAAGTTTTCTTCCTGTTTCTCAAGAACATTATCAACTCTTGTTTTATTGAAGCATCCAACGACGAGCCTATCTGGGTTACTCGTTCAGGGTGCTCCTCGTCCAGAATAACATTTTCTGTAGATTCTACCACCTGTCCTTTTACAAGTTGGGATTCATCCCTGGGATCAAGAGTTTCAATTTCTGTACCTTCCTCTACCTGGTAGGTGATAGTCTTTTTCCTTGATTCCTCAAGCTCCTCTTGCTCGGCAGATGAATAATAGCATTCCCGAGCTACTTTTTGATCACCTTTCACAACTCCTACTCCGAAGTTTGTTGGGAATTTTAAGCATTGATGCACTGTAGATGGAACTGCTTCGAACTTATTCAAACCAACTCTTCCCATGATGATGTTGTAGGCTGACTGCACATTCTTATCCATCACAAAGAAGCGTATTCTTTCTGTTCGACAAGCAGGCCAAGTTCCAATGAATATGTCCAACTTGATCGTCCCAAGTGGAAAAACTTTCTCGCCAGCAAAACCCAGAACGGGTCTGTGATAAGGTTCCAATTGAGATAATTTCAAATTCAAGCTATCAAAACATGAATAGTACATGATGTCTGCCGAACTTCCATTGTCCACCAACACCCTTGAAATCACCACATCTTTCATCCTCATTTTGATCACCAAGGGATTGTCATGAGGGTAAAGAACACCGACCAAATCGTTTTTTGAAAAACCAATAACTAACTTCTCTTTATTTACCTTCCTTGGACGATCGTCCTCGGCAAGATTTATTCGTTGAATATATGAGCAGGCTTGAGCCTCTCCGAGATAGGCCTTTCTTTCTGCAGTAAGGTCTCCCCCTCCAGCATCTCCTCCTGTAATAACATTACAATCAAATGACCCAAAACGTATGGAAAATACCTCTCGTTCAGGCTGTCTTGGCTTCTTTGGAAGATCGGGGTCTTCATCTAGATCATCTTCATGATCTCTTTTCTTTTTCTCCTCCATCCGACGAGGAGATCTAGAAAGATCTCTAGTTCTATCATCATTCTTCCTTTCACCTCTGCGATCTACATACTTTGACAACTTTCCTCTTCGGATGAGCGTTTCAATCTCGTTCTGAAGGGCTATGCAATTTTTGGTCGTATGGCCATGATCTTTATGGAACTCGCAATATTTGGCCCTATTCCTCAGTTCAGGATTGGTCCTCAGTTTATCTGGCCACTTGATCTCTTCGTTATTCTTGATTTCTTCTAAAACATGATTAATACCCATCTTCAATGGAGTATAATTATCATATTTCTTCAGGACTTCCCATAACGTCCTATTATTCTTGGAATGCTTGTCACCACCATTACCTTTTTGTTCTTTCTTCGTAGATTTGTCAACCTCAACCTTGGTTTCTTTATCCATATTCTTCTTCGCAGCCATAGCTTCCTCGGCATTCATGATTTTGGCCGCTTTTGCCATCAACTCCGACATAGTTTTAGGTGGATCTTTGGCCAAAGTATAATATAATTTGTTAGGATGCAATCCACTCATCAAATCAGTGATCGCTGTCTTTTCTTCGTAATCTATGACTTCCAACTTTTCATTATTGAAACGAGTTATGTAATCTCTAGTACTCTCACCTGATTTTTGTCTAACACTTAACAAGTGAGCTACTCGCTTTACCGGCTTTGCTCCAAAACAGAAATTGCCAATGAACAACTCGGCTAACTGAATAAAAATTGAAATCTTACCCCGAGGAAGATTGTTGTACCATATATGTGCAGACCCGGTAAGAGTTCCTGAGAATGCTCTACATCTCATCTCGTCGGGGACGGCATATATGTCGACAGCAGCTTGGTATTGTTCTATATGAAGAACAGGATCTGTCTTTCCATCGTACTTAGGGGTCACTACAGGTGCTTTGAATTTCGATGGTGTAGGAAATTCATAATGGCCTGCACAAAAGGTGTCCCTTGAACAAAAGTTCTCTGTAAGGGATTCCTTTCTTTAGCCATTTCTCCAAGTCTATCCTCCAATCACTGAATGGAACCCTTCCATGCTTCATTTCCTTCCTTGGGCTGCTTAGTCCGAGCAATGGATTGCTCTGACGTAGCTTCCTGAGATCTATCTCGACGAGTAGCTGGTCTTGATTGTGCTGATCCTTCTCTCAAACCTGATGGTGGTCGAAAGCTTCTCGATGGGGCTCTAGGTGGGCTCATATTTCTCCTTGGTCCTAACCGACTGAAAGGAGATACCCTGCTTAATCTTTCCAAGGCGCTAGTTCTCTCCGGAGAGAGGGTGATATGTTGATCTGTATCCGTAGCTCGTATCGATGAAGTTCGTCCAGGTTGATAAGAAAAATCATTAGATTATTCATTGCGATATGACCCGGTACGCCTGGATCGTGATTGCCCATGATCACTCCTTTGCCTTGAATGGGTAGGTGCACCGCCGTGAAGAGTTTGAATGAGTTGCCTCATTGTTTCTTGCATGGCGGTTTGTCCTTCAGCCAGATTCGTCATAATTCCAGCCAGATCTGGAGGTGCAGATGGATTTGGAGGATTTCCAATATTTCCAGCATTTTGATTACTGGATTCTGGATTATCTGCCATTGATGATAAATGATTTTTGGTGAAAAACGATAGCAACAGTCGTTTCCCACAGACGGCGCCAATCTGTTGATGTAAAAAATTAGATCGCTCTAATTATTCAATCACAGATAAATAAAATGAGACAAAGATTTTTAAAGTGGTTCAGCCTTATAAGAATGGCCTACGTCCACTGTTATGTTATTTCTGAGTGTTTGGGAATTCTCGATTACAAGTTCAGTCAAGAAATTCTCGTCCCTTTGAATGAGGGTGATACAAGGTATTTATAGCCCTTAGGCTGTACATGAATGGGTTGATACATTAAATGATATACATATGAAAGGGTAATACATTTAATGCAGCGTGTGTGTCAAGATGATAAACATTCAATGAATAGTTAAACTGTTGATATTCTGGCAATTAATACCACGGCCGAGATGCAGCTCGGACCGCCTTAGTTGCTCGTTGCTCAGGAGTTCCTCGGAGTGCTAGAGTACCTCGGAGCGCTGGAGTTCCTCGGTGTATCCTCGTTGCTCGGAGAGAACATGAGTTGGTCGGGGAAATGAACTTCCTCGTTGTTATTGTACCACGTAGATTGACAAGTGTCTTCGTATGATTCGTCCACATCAGCATATTAATTTTGGTATCAACAATCATATTCTTCATATTTTTGCTACTCTATGATCTTCTAATTTTGTTTTGTCATGCAAGTGTCCTCCCAGTCCAGTATCTTACCGAGATACCATTGTGCCCCACTTTACCTTTTAGGTTATGTCGTCACACTCCCTTAGGCCTAAGTGGGGCAATTGGCGAGGACACACCTGGTGTTGGATGATTTATCCGATCAGGATTTTTTTCAACCGAAGAAGGTTTGATGACTAGTATAAAATTTAGTCATATTGCCTCAGGATCCCCTGTAGGGATTCATGTATTGCCAGGGGCAATGCTAAGAGGTCTTTCGTGTTTCATAACGATGACCTGAGGAGGGATATTCCCCTGCTATAGTGTAGTGATCAATGTGCTTGTCATTTGGAAAAGATGTGCGATAAATGCAGTTGTTACTTATCAGAATGTAACCAATTAAATAACTTTCATTAATGATAAGGGAAATGATCTTCTAGTTTCGTAACAAAATAATTAAAGAAAGATCTAAAAATAGAATCTCTTGAGATTGGCTGCGTTCCATGCTCGTGCTATTTCTCTGCCTTCCATCGTTTCCAAGTGATAGGTGCCCTGCAGATCGTCTCTGGTTATCTTAAAGGGTCCTTCCCAGTTTGGGCCTAGCTTGTCGTCTGATGGTTTTACTGCGCTGCCCAGAACTTTCCTCAGAACATAGTCTCCGACTCGGAATGTCCTCGGGTTAACTCTTTTGTTGTAATGCCGCGCGAGCTGTTGCTGGTAGCTCGCTAGTTTCACTAGGTCTAGTTCCCGACGCTCGTCAGCTAAGTCGAGCTCAGCGAGAAAAGCTGCATCATTATGGCCTTGGTCGACAAGGTTGGACCTCATTATTGGCAAACTTGCTTCTAGTGGGATGACTGCTTACATGCCATATGTCAGCAAAAATGGGCTTTCTCCTGTTGCTCGCTGAGGAGTGGTTCGGTATGCCCATAGGATGTGGGGTAGCTCATTTACCCACGCACCTTTGGCTCGCTCCAACCGCTTCTTTAATCCATCGATAACAGTTTTATTGGAAGCCTCAGCTTGGTCATTGCTCTGAGGGTAGGCTGCCGAACTAAAGTGGTGTCTGATACTGTGTTCATTACAGAAGTTCTGAAAGGAGCCGCTTTCGAACTGTGTTCCATTATCGGTGATGATGGTTCTGGGGATGCCAAAATGAGTGATTATATTCCTCCATATGAACCTCATCATATCAGTGTCTCGGATGTTCGCCAGGGGTTCCGCCTCGATCCATTTGGTGAAGTAGTCTGTTCTGACCAACATATATTTGTGATTGCCGTTGGCGGTAGGTAGCGGTCCCACGATGTCCATTCCCCATTGGGAGAATGGCCATGGGCTGGACAGGGATTTTAGATCGCTGGCGGGTTGGTGGACCGTAGGAGCGTGAAGTTGGCATTTCAGGCATTTGCATACATATACCGCAGAGTCCCTTTGCATATATGGCCACCAATAGCCTTCCTTCATTGCTCGAAAGGCTAGAGATCTTCCTCCGATATGGCTTCCACAGACCCCTTCATAAAGCTCGTGTATCACTTGCTCGACATATCCTGGGTGGACGCATTGGAGGTAGGGACCAGAGAAGGATTTCTTATACAAGTTGCCTTCTGGTGATAAGTGAAAGCGAGCATCTTTGACTCTTATCTGGTGGGCAGTCTTCTTGTCATCCGGGAGCGTGTCATCCTTTAAATAGTCCTTTAAGGGGTCCATCCAGTTGGGGGTTGATCCCACCTGGAGTACCTGTTCGACGTTTGGTGGCTTGCTGTTGCGGCTAATGCTCGGACGAGTGAGGAAATCAATGGGGATGGTTCTTTTTAGGTCGGAGTCAACTGCCGAACTCAAGGCTGCTTGGGCGTAAGCATGGCTGTTTTGCCCCCTGGGAAATTGTTGGACGTTGATTTCTTCAAAGCTCGACATTAGTTTCCTCACTAAGGTGAGGTAAGTTTCCATCCTTTCATCGTTTGCGTTGTAATCTCCACTTATCTGATTGGAAATTAGTTGGGAATCGCCAAACACCTGTAAATGTTTTGCTCCCAAAGTGTGCTCCTTTTGGAGGCCGGCTATTAAGGCTTCGTACTCTGCTTCATTGTTGGAGGCTGCAAATCCAAGCCTGATTCCTTATTCAAGGATTGTATTTTCTAGAGTAATGAGGATAATGCCCACCCCTGCCCCCTTCGAGTTGGAGGCTCCATCAATAAATAGTTTCCAGGTTTCCTCCATTGCTTGTTTCTCCTTTTACCTTGTTGGTTGAGGTTGGTCGGAGGGTTCCTCGCCCGTGAATTCGTCTATGAAATCATCGAGGATCTAACCCTTGATAGCTATCTTCGGTCGAAATTGAATGTCAAATTGTCGGAGCTCGACTGACCACTTAGACAATCTGCCCGATAAATCCACTTTCCTTAGGATTGCCTTAAGGGGATGCGATGTAAGGACGATGATAGTGTGAGCTTCGAAATAATGCTTCAGCTTCCTCGAGGCTATAACTAGCGCAAAGGCGAGCTTCTCCAATGGTAGGTACCTTTGCTCGGCGTCCAGTAGGTCTTGCTCGCATAATAAATGGGGTGCTGGATTCCTGCAACCTCGCATATTAGCGCAGAGCTGACAGTGTGATTGTACACAGAAAGGTATAGGTACAAAGAATCTGTCTGCTGTGGTATGACGAGCAGTGGTGGAGAGCTTAAGTAAGACTTGAGCTCGACCAATGCTTGCGAGCAATCTGGGCTCCACTCTATCGTCTTGTTCCCCTTTAGAAGCTGGAAGAAAGGCTTGCACTTCTCGAAAGACTTAGAGATGAAACGATTTAAGGTGGCGAGCATACCAGTGAGCTTCTGTACGTCTCGAATTGTGCGAGGAGGTTGTACCCTACTAATGGCATCGATCTGGTCTGGGTTAGCTTCTATGCCTCTCTTACTGACCAAGTACCCAAGAAATTTTCCTGACTGGACACCGAAAGAGCACTTGCTTGCATTAAGTTTCATTTGGTACTTCCTGAGGATTTTGAAGGTGTTTGACAGGTCTGAGAGGTGATTTTCCTTATTCTTGCTTTTAACGAGCATGTCATCGATGTAGACCTCCATGGTGTCTCCCATCTGATCTTTGAACATCTTGGTTACCAGCCGCTGGTAGGTTGCCCCTACATTCTTGAGCCCAAAGGGCATGACCTTGTAGCAGTATAATCCAACTGTCGTGATGAACGCCGTTTTGTCCTGGTCTGGAGCATATAAGGGGATCTGGTGATACCCTGAGTATGCGTCTAGGAAACTCATTCGCTCGTGAGCTGCGGTGGTGTATACTAGTTGGTCTATCTTCGGGAGGGGGAAACTATCTTTAGGGCATGATTTGTTGAGGTTAGTGAAGTCTATGCAAACTCTCCACTTCCCATTGCTCTTCGGAACTACTACTGGGTTGGATAACCACTTGGGGAATTGTACTTCCCATATGGATCCTGCATCCAGTAGTTTTTCAACTTCCTTTTCGCTCGCTTTAGCCTTCTCCGGTGCAGTTCGTCGTGCCTTCTGCGTGATTGGATTGAAGGTGGGGTCGACGTGCAGCTGATGACAGACCATACTAGGATCGATTCAAGGTAGCTCGTATGGTTCCCATGCGAAAATGTCTACGTTGCTCCTCATCAAGGTTGTCAATTCCTTCTGTTCCTGGTTGGTGAGAGATGCTCCAATCAAGAAGACTCTGTTACTGTCGCCATCTCCAGTCGTAACTTCTACCAGGTCCTCGATGACCCGCTCAGAGGGGAGGAGTCTGGTCTCCTCTTCTCCCGACCTCCCATACTTTAATTGCTATTTAGAAGGTGTCAATCCTTCTTTAATTTTCTCGCTAGGCTGCTCGGACTTCTTCTCTGGCTTTGGTTCGATGGCTTCTATAAAGCACCTTCTGCCATTGCCTGATCACCGTGGATCTCCATTACACCTCGCTCGGTTATGTACTTGAGTTTTTGATGGTAGGTCGAGGAGACTGCCTTCATAGCATGAAGCCATCCCCTGCCGAGAATGGCCTGGTATGGAGAGTCGATGTCAACTACCAAAAACTCGATCATTTTGGAGACGTTTCCAGCACGCACTGGTAGTACAATCTTTCCCAAGGGCATAGTTATTTTTCCAGCGAAGCCAACCAAAGGTACAGTAGCCTCCTTTAGGTCGGCGATGCTTAACTTCAATTTTCTAAATAGGTCAAGATATATTACTTCGAACGATCTTCCTTGATCGACGAGCAGCTTGTCGATGTCAAAGTTGGCTATCCTGAGTGTAATGATCAGAGCATCATGATGTGGGGTCCTCACTCCCACCAGATCTTCATCTGTGAAGACAATATGCTTATTATAGTTGACGTCATCTGCTCGTTGATGCTTTCCTGACTGTGACTTTGCTGGATCGATCTGAAAAGCCTGCATTACTGCTGTAAGTTTCTTCATCTCCATTAGAGCTGAATTTCCTTGTATATGCCTGGCATCAAATGCTCCGTGAATTACCGCGAACTCATGTCTAGCGTCATCTTCCAGCACGTTGTCAGGTCTCACCTCTCTATTGGCAGCCATCTTCTCTGCCATTTTCTCCACAAACTCGTTCAAATGCCCAGACTGGGCCAGCTCCTCGAGGTGAGACTTAAGAGCTTTGCAGTGCTCAGTCTTATGTCCTCCCTCTTTGTGAAAAGCGCATCTTAGCTCATTATTCATCTTCGAGGGATCTCCTCCCATCTTCCTGGGCCACTTGATGAATGGCTCATCTTTGATCTTCGCGAGAATTTTGTAAATTGGTTCTTTGAAGACGGTGTTAACCGCCTGGAATGCTTTCGTCGCATAGTTGTTCCCTCCGTTCTTTGAGCCATTTTTTCCCCCGTTCTTTCCTCCTTTCTTCTGGTTCTCAGCTTTGTCACTTCCCTTGGGAGTGAGCTTAGCTCGACCGTTTTCTCTTGTACTGAGGCGGGTGACATCTTCCACCTTAGCATACTTTTTGATGCGAGCCATTAGGTCGTCAATAGTCGTAGCCTCCTTCTTCGTCAGGGATTGATATTGAAGGGAAGAACTAGGGAGCCCAATTTTGAAAGAAACCACTAGCATTTCCTCTGTGCAGTCCTCGATCTCATTGAATAACTCTCAGTACCTCTTTGCGTAGTCTCGAAGGGTCTCTTGAGGCGTTTTCTTCATTGTTAGCAGAGCATCCATCCTTTTGGGATGGGAGCTACTGGTAATGAATCGGGCCGTAAAAACCTTAGCCAAGGATTTGAAACTCCTGATTGACCGGTGGGGGAGCCTTTCGAACCACTTCTGTGCTACGTCGTGCAGGCTCGATGGAAAAATCCGACACATTAGTGCATCCCGGTGGTTCCAGAGGGTCATGGCCTGTCGGTACTGCCTGACGTGATCAATGGGATCAGTTTTACCGTCATAAATTTTAAACCTTGGAATGGCAAATTTCTTAGGGGCTTCTTCTTCCTCAATGTCCCTCATGAATAGTGACTTCATCTGGGTTTTGAGAGCTCACCTAGCTAGCTCTCTGGTCGATCTGGTTCCGTGGTGGGCAGGATGCTGTTCTATCTCTCTGAAGACCAAATTTTGTATGTTCTCGTCGCTGCGAGCAGGGCTCTGGTAACGGCGAGCTCTTCGCAGATGCTCGCAGAGGTCGTCGTCTGATTCGTCTCCCTCGACCTTTTGAGATCCTCGCCTAGGGATCCTTCCTCATCTGCGAGACTTGCTCGCCTGAGGGCTAGGAGTGCTGTATGGATGTCTCCTCTAATCAGGACGAAGATCCCTCTCCAGTCTTCTTTTTAAGCAAGCATTCTCAGCCTCGTACCTGCGAGAAGACTCCCTCTACTCGTGGAGCCTTGCCTCGTATGCATTAATCAATCTGGATATCTGTATGGACCTCGCTGGTCCCTGGCTTTCTTCTGAGACTGGCCTTTCCAAGCGAGCCCTCTGATCTGAACGTCAAACTTCAGACCTAATCCTGCAAGGAGAAGGTAGTTCTTGAATATCCCCTGCCTGAGGGGCATTGCTGCTGTGACCAGACATTTTAAACTCATTTCTTGGTGTGGGCTCTTCTCAGGGAAAGATGAACGCTTCCCACAGACGGCGCCAATTGTGGTGACAATTATTATGCAACACAAATAAATAAGAGAAAGGCAAGCACCAAATAAAGATAAGGAATGTAAAATGACAATCACACAACAAAGGATGTACGTGGTTCAGCAAAGAAGTGCCTACGTCTACGGTGGTGCAGTTGGTTTTATTTCTATATACTCTGGCGAGTGATTACAGAGAATACAACTTGTCCTTTTGCCCCGAACCTAGGGTTTCATATATACATGTACATTTAGGTGAGTGGGGGTGATGGGTTACCCCACGTCTTCCATCTCTCCTATAACTTCCCTTCATGGGAAGGTGGGAAGAGACCAGATCAAAATAAGAGGTGGGGGGCCTGGACTTTGGGACGCCAGAATTTGGCTACTCGTCCAGGCCCATAGTCTTAATTCTGGGTACCCACAGGTACAGTTGTCTAAATATATGTGATCTATCATGAAAAAGGACTTAGTGCATTAAAAAAAGTCAATGAGCTTTGATGCATCATTGACCTAATAAATGAGACTAACCCATAATAATGTCAATATTCTTTGGAACAAAAATGATGGAACAATTCTGCACAACCCTCCAATTTGAGCAAAATCGAAACCCAATGTGTATGTGTCAAATTCAGGATATATTTGACTCCAAAAATGTGGACAACAGTATGGTCAAAAGTATTCTGTGATTGCCACATACACATTTGTTTTGTATTGGTTCAAATGATGGGTTGAATAATGTTTTCCAACAAGATATTAGATAAAATGATAAATCAAAGTAAGTGATTTTTTTCTTCATGAAGTAAACAAGTAAACAATACAAAACAACTAAGCAAACTCCACATATACATTTAAAGGAATTTAAAATTAATAACCAAAACTATCTCATATAACTGACATATCAGTTAAGAGTTTTAATTTACATGCTTATAGTTTACTATCAAATAATGCAAGCTTTTCAACACCAAAAAGAATAAAATAACAAATCATATCTCAAAAGTTAGAAAATCTACATATTTTATAAGGTTGTACTCTCACAATTGTATAGGGAAATAAAAAGGTATTATAGTCAACGACAAATATGGTGATTCATTAAAAATATTGGAAGTTAAATGGGTATCTTTTTATAAAAATATAATTGTGAATAACAAATTTCTTAACGTATGATACATTTTTGTATAATACATTCATTTATTCCTAACACTTGAATTATTTAATAAAATTTTATGTATACATGAAAATACTATATTTTATTTTCCAAAACATAATTTTCTTCTCCACTTGTATGTGAACCAAGTATTAGAAAGGTTTGGAATTTTGAAGTTTTCAAGGTTTGGAACCATGTTTTAATCGAATGGTACTATAGCCATTCTTTCGACGCGATGTGGGACGATTATGATGTTATCATTTGTAAATTTCAATAGTTAGATCCTTGAAGACAAGGATTTCAAAAGGGGTAACCTTTGTCAAAATGTGTGAAATAGGTTTAACAAGTTTGTTTGGAACTATTGGAGTTTGTTGGAAGAAAAGTCAGTTGTAACAATATCATTGATTGGTTGTTATTAGTTAGCACAGTTAGAAAGTTAATTATCCATTTGTTATTAGTTGTTGTCGATTGCTTAGCTAGTTGGTGTGCATATAATACAATCTCTCTATTTCTTTAAAACATTTCAACAAACAATTGTCGGTTAGTCCATTGATGGCATGAGAGACGTAATTTTCACAAACACAACATCTTATGTTAATGTCAATTTTTTCTTGTTTTATATCGTGTTATTCCGTTCTGCCTAAAACTGACATTCCTATGACTAGAGTCAAAGCATTTGAGATAAATTTTGGAAGTCAATTTTTTTAGGTAAAATTATGTTGTAGAATGATTTTTACTTGGTGATTTAGAATGAATATAATTATTGATCCAATTAATGAAGAAAACAACCATCTGATCATAATGAAACCTAAAACCTATATATTAACAGGAGTTGTCCAAGTCAAATAATATACCAAAGTGCTATTACAAATGGTGGCGCTAAGGGCACACCAATATTACTCCAAAATACCACAAGACTTTTTTAACTCTATAACACCACACAAACCTAAGTTAGTCTTTATTATACCACCATATGGGCCTCACGACTCACAGTTAAAAAAAATTATTTACTCACTTTCCCTCCTTAACTCTAAACATCATAACCTTTAAAGTTCTCAACTTACAATATCTAAACATCACGCTTAAAAGACCAATATCAAATCATCATCAACACCCATTGAATCAACTTAGTACTCAACATCATTAACATTATCCATACCAAAAAATAAGGGTTTTGACATATTTGAAGTGTGAAAGCATATATAAATTTTAATAATGTTAAAAACATAGTTAAACCCCTAATGTATTTGAGTTTAACAACCTTCATTATAAATAATGAACGTATCAAATAAAAACCGTAGAAGTTTTAATCGTTCGGTGCAATTTTTAGTTTAGAACTCTAGAAGTTTTGAGTTTGAATTGGTGTGTTAACAATGAACAATTAAGGTATATTTTCTAGGGTTTCATTCAGTATGAAACCAATGATTGTTTATGTTTTCTTAGTGTTATTCAAACGAATCAAGTAAGAAGGACAACGTGGTATCATTCGGGGTTGTGACATCGAATTGTTGTTTTTTACTCGTTAGGTATGTGACGAATGAAATTAAGCATTAAGAAAATTTTCCATTTGATAGGGTTGTGATGAGTCATTATTGTTTACTTGTCCTATTTATGATAAGTTTAGGTTTTCTTTTCGGCTATTTTTCCCCGACCAATAAAAGTTATTAATATATGTTTATTTATATACCTATTAGTCATATTAGCTATTCATATATGTTCATTATATACTTATTACTCATGTTAGTTATTCATATATATTTAGTTATTTATATATGTTTAGTTATTTACTTATGACTCATGGTAGTTATTCATGTATGTTAGTTACAATGTAATTAGGCAATATGTTATGTTTTAATGCAGGTTACAAATGGATAAACTTATATTTTACTCGCGTTCAAAAAGGAAGCGGTTACTATTTCTGAGAGGAAGTGCCGGGAAGAGATACATGTATTATCATGTGCTATGAGATCAGACGTGCCCTAAGAGGTTTCACATTATCCACATCAGGATGACTTTGAGGATGATGTTGTACATGATGCACATCAGGATGACTCTAAGGATGAGGAAGATGTTGAGGCCGATCATAGCAATGGGGATATTTAATAGTCTACTGATGGTGACCTATCGAGTAACCCCATAAAAAGACAAAAGAAGTCAGTTATTTCATACATTAAAAAAAAAGGTAGCTGATGCTGGCACATCGATCGATGATTATGGGGTCCGAAAGAACTAACATTCCTAAAGCATGTCAAGGACCAGGTTGCCTTTTGTATATGGACTAGATCAGTGGTAATCATATTTGCAAATTTAACTTATAAAAAATTATGAAATTTGCTTGGGTTGTAATGATATTTGTGGTTTTTATTATAGGTTGAACGAGTGTCGTTGCTATGTGTAAACCAGTGGCCTAGGATAAACAAATGACCTTCGAAATATTTGAGGAAAGGTGAGCGGGAGGAGGTGGAGAGGACAAATCTTATTGGATTGATCAAATATAGCCATCGATATATTGACTACGCATTGGTTTTTCTTTTTTGTTGAATGACGACATCCAAATATAAATAACTTTCACATGCCATTTGGGGAGATGACTGATAATACGCAAATACTGCGTATTTCATCCTCCGAACGGACGCATTTTAGCCCCCTCGGGTATCTTATTCCCTATATTTATGCCCGTTAACTAGACAACCTTGTATTTCTATGTTAACATGTTTTGCAGGGGTTAATTGAGCTTTTGTAGGTAATTGGATGCTAAGTGTGAACTTCGGACGCGTTCGGCTCCATTTTCTCACACAACCGCACGTTCAAGGGAATTTTAGTCTATTCATAGCTTGCGTACCTGGCCCAAAATCTACATGAAAGTTGTACCCTCCTCGCAAGCTTCTCTTGGCCGCAAACGGTGCGCGATTCCATTCCCGAATGAAGAAGTTACGGCGATTTCAGCGGACGAGAAAAGCTTGGAAACCAAAACAGCAATGCAGTGTGCTGCCCCTGCTTGATCGATCGATCGACGATTTTGGCCGATCGATCGACCATTCTAAATTGCAGAAATTTTGCCTTGATCTATCGATCGACCAGAATCATCGATCGATCGATGCTCTGTTTTCTGCAGATATTTTGCATTTCTTTTCTTTTCTCTTTTCTTTTCTAATTTAATTCCCACTTGGTATATAAGCCAATTTTGATGTAATAAACAGGTGTGAACGTTTTTAGATAGTTTTAGAAAATAAAATAGGTTAGGGTTTGGGTTTTTGCTTAGTTCTTCTTCATTCCTTCTTAGATTGACACACTTTTTGGTATGTAAGTTGACTATTCATTACCCTCTCTATTAATATAACTTGTATTTCATTCTTTCTTGCTTTGATAATTAGGTTTACAAGTTTTGTTAATTAGTTTACTTGCTTTCTTTAATCACTTTCTAGTCTAAATTTATCTCTTTCCATTTACCGCGTTTTTACGATGCTTTCTAGCTAATTTAAATTAGGTTGTGTTTAACGTGTTGCTTTGCTTGGTGATAGTGTTTACGGGTTTATTCAGGTGCGTTGTCCTAGTTATTGCACCTAGGAGATTTGACGGGGCATATCATGTATGTCCCGTGCTTACGACCTTGCGTGCACAATTTTCAGGATATTTGTTGATGCCAAAATTATATTAGGCTTTTATGCGTATTTAGGGGCGTGACAACCCTTGGTTCACTTAACTGAGGAAACGAGACGCATTCTAAATAACTCGTCAACCCATGTAACCATTTTATACAAATTAACTTGGGTGAGGGATATGCGACTCAACCTATAGTTTTTCTCGCTTTCATAATCTAGTTTCAATACCCTTGCCTAGATTAATCATTTCCTTTTATGCATTTTTTCCTTTTTAGTTTGTAATCACCCTTTATACTTTTATTTCAGAATATTAAATCATCTAAATTCTAGCAACTCATCTCTGTGGATTTTCGATACCCAACTTATCGCAAGACTTGCCCTGCAAGTGTAGTAGTAATTTATGTTTTTGTATTGAGTTAGCAAAACGAAAACAACGACTAGCATCTTTACACGTGCTACTTTTCGCACTTAATCAATGACCATCACTCTAAATGATGTAGCCCAAATATTATAAGTCCTTATAATTAGTTATTCTATATGTAGCCAAAACATTGCTAGTCCTACTAATGATAGGAATGATTTTTTGAGCACAACTGATTTAGTTACTGAGTGCTTGGGAGTGAGCAAGGATAATGCTAAAAAAGAGAGCATTGACTCGTGTGCGTTCTTATTGAATTGGATCACCGCGAATTTTAAGGAACAAGAAAAACTTGATAATTCCACCGGGGATGAGAAAGACCAATGCGAGAGGCCTAAATCCTCTAAATAATCGAATGCATTGTTTTCCCAAATAAGACCAAAAATAACATCGCAAATTATTTCTTACAAGTATTGAAGGATATAAAAAATTTGGGTCGAATTTAATGGGAGAGGGTAATACTTACTTGTACAGACAACTTGGCCTTGAATTAAGGTTAATTGTTACACAACTTAGTTGTTGTCTATCCCTATTAAAGGTAACAATGATAAGTATTTTATAATATTTGTTTATCCATTTTAATAATCACAAATTTTGTATGATTTTGTAATCTTGGATTTATGAGCACTTCACCGGATTTCGGTCACGCTACAACATGGAATTCGACAATACAATGTCTAGAATTGGGCGTTGGTCATTGCAATCAGCCTCACAAAAGAATACCTTCCCATAACACTTTAAATATAGAAAATAACTCAATAATCTTTTGGTAGGCAATGTAAGTTCTTTACAATGTGTTTGCAAGTACCATTGGGATTATTTGAACCCTTATTATAAGTTTGTGTGTAGGTGATTTGGAATCCTTATAAGGATACGAGGGATGCGTACACATTCCCAAAGGTAGTTTTTATAGCGGCATCATTGTTTGCTTCGACATTATTGAGACATAATATCCTGAAAGAATTTTCAGGCAACTCGAACGTATTCAAATCATTCCACAGGACACCATGACCCCCTTAAGAGATGAGAGGGGAAACAAAACTATAAGATACAAGGTTAAATTTGATATGCAAAAATGTTATCAAAAAAATTGGCAAGGTCATGTATTATCAGAGAAGTCGCAATCAGTACCAGTCAGGTACCAATGGGACTATAGCGAGGATAACATGATGTGGTTCTTAACCTATTCCCACTTGATTTTCTAGAACCCCACATATCATCAGTTTGAAGCGAGAAAAACATCACTAGTAAGGATTCCAATTCTTATAATTTTCATAATTTCAATGAATTCTCATACATAAATGATGTTCAATAGGAAAATGAAGTGTAAAGAGTGATGGGGTTCCCGGGGAAGAACATTAAAGAAAGAATTACGATGAATGAAGCTATAGTGCGTGGGTAGGATCAATAAGCAAACCAAATACTTGCGGCATTAATCGAAATAGTTCGTCAGATTAACACTGAGGAGCAGGGGAAGAAAAAGAAAAAGAAACATGGAAAAGAGAAGGACAAGGGGGAAAAGAAGGCAACAGAGGATAAGGGGCCAAAAAGAAAATCAGAGAAAAGAAAAAGAAGATGAAGTTTATAAATTGATTGGGCTGAATTTAGGATGCATTTTTGTAATTGACTATGATGGTGTAATCTTCCATTGGGCTAAATTTGTGTTATTTTGTAAATTACTATTATGGGGTCCAAACTATAAAAGCCCAATTTTGACTGGTTCGAGCAGGCCCAACAAGATTACTAGGCCATCCTAATTCGGTCCAAAAATGAAGAGATTAATATGAAATCTTATCACATGGATAAATACGAGCACTTATCAGTTAGATATTTATAGGCTTAGATGCTTACCAATAATCTCGAATGAGATAATCAGGAGTCACCACATGAGCTAATAATAAGCTGAGAGAGCTCATTGAGTGACTAAACCACTCTGAACTACTATAAATACAACCCTCCCCCTAGGGTCAAAGGGGGTCATGGACGTAGGCAGTTGTCGAACCACGTGTATTTTTGTGTTGCATGGATATTTTTATATTCTTTCCATTACTTGCTTCCTGAAATTATTAAGTGTGATCAATTTCCCTCACGATTGGTGTCACCTATGTGAATTGATTTTATTTTCTACAAAGTCAACCCATACGAAAGAATAGAAACAAATGTCTCACCGCCCTAATAGTGCACCCCAACCTAGTGACTTGCGAGCTGACCTAGCTTCACTCAGGATCAGGTCTGAAGTTTGCCGAGATAGGAATCCAAGAATTCGTTCGGAGCATCATCACTTCGAGGAGAGCCACGAGCATCTTAGATCAACTCAGATCTCACGATTGTTCGATGAATATGAAGAGTGGATTCAACAATTGGAGGAGGCAACTCGACTCCAGATTGACGAGAATTCATGCATTTAGTGATGACTACAGAAGATGGAGAGAGAACTCTGTCAGGAGAACCAAAAATGATGCGGTCGAACTCCTGGCCCTCAAGAGAGCAAAACTTGTAGCCGAGGAAGAATCATTGGGCACGACCAAGAGCGTTCAGAATATAGCTGTTAACCAGGGAAGCACCACCAGGATAATGAGCTCCATATGGATGATAGAAGGAGCTTGGTTAAGGGCTAACAAGAAGATTTCTAATCACTTAGATGAAGTCTCATTTCTCAAGGTTCATTGAGGAAGAGGAACCCCCAAAGAAGTTTACAACCCCACAGTTCAAAATTTATGATAGTAAAATAGACCCCATAGATCATGTTTGGTAGAATAGGCAGGCCATAACCTTATGGAATCATAAAGACATTCTCATATATTGCATATTCCCCTCCATCTTGGGAGATGTCACCCAGAATTGGTTTGAAAGGTTGTCTCACAGGTCAGTTAAGATCTTCAAGGCCCTTGATGAGGCCTTCATCGCTCTCTTTATTACCAGGAACTCACATCCAAAGAGGATGGATTCTCTGCTCATGATGAGGAAAAAGTTACAGAAAACCCGACGCGAGTACGCTAATTATTACTGGGAGACTTTCAATAAGGAGGAAGATTTCTTGAAGCAGGTAATCATAGCGTCCTTCAAGAACGGCTTGCCCATATCTCCATGTTGCACCAGTCCCTTACCAAAAAATAAGCGAACAACAACGATGACCTTATGTCACGTATTGAGAAGTATGCCAAAATGGAGGACATAGCCCATTCCAACCAGGTAGAAATCGGTCGCGCTAAGGGGAATAAAGGCAACGACAAGGAGAACAAAAAAGGGGAACAAGAAGCAAAATGGTGCCAACAATGGGGGCAATGAATATTCATCCAAAGATTTTAAAGTCATTAACATAGTTTTTAAGGAGCCAATTTACAAAATCTTGCGGAAAATCAAGGACCAACAGTTTCTCAAATGGCCAAAAAAGATGGGTTGGGATTAGACTGAGAGGAACAACACACTCTAAAGCGCATTCCACAAAGAAAATGGAAACAAGACAGAGAACTATAAGGAACTGAAATCTCACCTAGAGGGGTTGACCTAAGAAGAGAAATTGAACGAGTACATAAAGAAGAAGTCTGATCAGGTCGTCAATAATGGTGACCAAAAACCAGATAACATCTTGAACGATAAGCCAGGAAATGAGTTTGTTGTGATATATGGGGCGTTCGACCTCAAGCATATCTAGGGAAATGCAGTTTGAATGGAATTTAAGAAGGTCACATCCATGATGGAGGACTTATAGATAGATCTTTCCAAGAGCTAAACCGACAAGCACAGGCGATCGGAGGACGTGGATTACAATAAATATATAGTGTTTACGAAGGAAGATTTGGTTATGGTGAGAACCCCACACCACGATTCACTAGTAATTACTTATAGGATTGTAAACTAGGATATGGATAAGTTACTGGTGGATAAAGGGAGTTCCTCGGAGGTGATGTACCTAGAACTCTTCCACAAGATCAAATTGAAGATGCCAGACTTAAAGGAATTGATTGTCCCTTTGGTAAGATTTTTTGAAAAATGACCATGACTTTGGGAAAGGTAGGCATGCCAGTAAGGGCAGGGAATATTTCAAAGCTCATTGAGTTTCTAGTGGTTAACATCGGTTCGCCTTATCACACCATTCTTGGCAGAAGGTGTCTTCATGCTATGAGAACTTTCCCTTTAACCTACCATAAAAAACTCAAGTTCATCACACGTCGGGGCATAATGAAGATCAAAAGTGACCAAGCCATTGCTCGAAAATTCTACATCATTGCCATTAGACCTAAGAAAGAGAAAAAAAAAAGATAAAGAAGTCCTCTCAGAGACATCCTAAGATAGGGATACTCCTTATAAATAACAACTAATGTATGGCTAACAAGGGGTGGAGGAGACTAGGATCCACCCCGCTAATAGGGTTGTAGAAAAACTAGAGGAGGTAGTTTTTTTACGAAAGCCAACCAGAGAAGAATTACTTGATTGTCACCACATTGTTCGACCACGAAAGGATGGAGTTGATCACCCTTATGAAATGGAACCTATAAATTTTTACATAATAGTAATACGATATGTCAAGGATTGACCCCACAATCACCTATCACTGTCTCCATGTAGACCCAATATTTAAGATGATCATATAAAAAGCTCTCCACACAGCCCTAAAGAAGGCAAATGCGGTGGAAAAAGAGGTAAGGAAACTTCTGGAGGCAAGGTCCATCAGAGAAGTTCAATTCTTGAAGTGGCTCATAAATCTAGTAGTAGTCCGTAAAAGCAACAGTAGCTGGAGAGTCTACATAGACTTTATCGATCTTAACAAGGCTTGTCCCAAGGATAGTTTTCCTTTGCCAAAGATAAACCAATTGGTCGACACCATTACAACCCACGAATGAATGAGTATTCTGGATGCTTACTCAAGGTATCATCAGATCCCTCTATTCGGCCCCGACCAAGAGAAGACTTCATTTATAATACCATGGGTCTGCACTGTTATAAGGTTATGTCTTTTGGCCATAAGAATGTTGGAGCCACGTACTAGAGACTGGTCACAAATATTTTTAAGCAACAAATGGGGGAAACAATGGAAGCGTATATCTATGATGACCACCTCAAGACTTGACCAACACCTTTAGAATCCTCAGACATTACAGGATGAAACTCAGCATGAGCAAAGTGCTCATATGGGTTTCATTTGGGAAAGTTCCTAGGATATTTGGTCAGAATAAGGGTAATTAAGACAAATCCCGATCAGGTAGAGGCTATCAACAACATTTATCCCCAAAGACACTGCGTGAGATTTAAAAGCTCACTGGGATACTCGCAACTCTTTATCGCTTCATTTTAAAGTCATCCAAGGATTTTCGACCATTCTTTCAATTGTTAAAAAGGGAAGAAGGCCTCACCTGCGCGATGAAAGCTTAACGGCTCTCAAAGAAATAAAATCCTACCTGAGCAAACCCCTATTTCTAGAAATTATCGATATAAGGGATCCTCTCTACCTCTATATTACAGTCTCAAGCCACGCGGTTAGCTTAGCCTTGGTCCACGAGAAAGAGGAAAAATAGTTCCCTATTTACTATGCCAACAAAATGCTCTTGGACACCGAGCAACATTACTTACCACTAGAAAAACTAGCCTATGCCCTAGTGATAGCTTCGTAGAAGCTGAAGCACTACTTTGAGGCCCACTCCATCATCGTCATCACCTACTTCCCACTTAAAGTTATTCTTCGTAAGATCGACCTATCCAGATGCATATCCAAGTGGTCAATAGAATTTGGTAGATTTGACATTCACTTTAAATCAAGGACATCGTTCAAGGGGAAAATATTAGCCGACTTTATATCGTAATTCACAAGGGATGCTCCTACCGACCAGCAGATGGCTTAATAGTTAAAAAATTACAAGCAGGATCAATCCGAGAGCTGGACGATGTACGTTGATGGCGCCTTTAATTCCAAGGGCAGGAGTAGGGATTGTTCTTGTAACGCCAAAAAATGCCATGATCGAGCAAGGGATCAAATTAGGTTTTGAAGCCTCTAATGATGAAATCGAGTACAAAGAACTTATAGCCAGACTTCGTCAGGCTCATTTACTAGGGGAAATTCAACTCGAAGTGTATTGTGACTCATAGATGGTCCAACCAAGTCAGTGGAGATATTAACACCAAGGATGAGAGAATGGAAGCATTCCTCAATGTAGTGCACGAGCTGATATCAAAGTTTAATGAAGTTCATGTTAAATAATTCCCTCGGGAGCACAAAAGTCGTGCAGATGCTTTAACATCCCTACGCTCCGCAGTAGACTTCGATCTCAGGCGAACAATCAAAGTGGAGTTCCTCACGAAGCCTATCATTAAAAAAGTGATGGCCTCCGAGCATGTTCTTTCCATTAAAAAAAGGTCCAAGCTAGATGGATCCAATCATCACCTACATATAGAACAACACGCTGCCAACTAATAAAAAGCAGGATCATCAGATCAAGGTGAAAGTTTCTCGTTTCTACCTAGGACCTGGGGAAAACCGTTACAGAAGATCTTTCATGGGACCCTACCTCCAGTGTGTACACCCAAAAGATGACGACTCAATTCTATATAAACTTCACGAAGGAATATATGGGAGTCATGGAAGAGGAAGGCCTATGGAATTTTAAGCAATCAAGGATATCTATTGGTGGCCATACATGCATAAAGACGAAAGTATTTATGATCAGAAGTATGAAAAGTGCTAAAAATTCTCCCCCATGCTTCATCAACCGGTAAGCGATCTGATTCCTTTGACCAGTCCATGACCATTTTCACAATGGGGGATGGATATCATAGGGCCATTCCTAAATGCGACAGAAAAATGTAAGTATTTATTGGTCAGCACAAATTATATCACTAAATGGATTGGAGTAGAACCATTGTTGAATATTAGAGATACCGAAATGATCAGGTTCTTCTGGAGGAACATTATAACTCGCTTTGGGGGTACCTAGGACAGTCACAATGGATAATGGAACATAATTTAAGAGTGGGACTTTTCAAAGCTTCTGCGTTGAGCATGGAATCAAACACCACTTCAATTATGTGTTATACCCCCAATGTAATGGCCAAGCAGATGGCTCTAATAAGACGATGCTCGATGGATTAAAGAAAAGACAAGAAAAAGAAAAGGGTGCATGGGTGGATGAGATCCCTGGCATCCTCTGGGCATACCGCACCATGACAAAAAGACCTACTGGGGAAACACCATTCCCCATTACCTATGGAATGGAATCCGTGATTCCAATCGAAGATGGTCATCCGATCACGAGGACAAACACTTTTTAGCAAGGAGTAAATAACGAAGCCCTTTGCATTGAAATTGACCTAGTAGAAAAATGAAGGGAACATGTCATAATCAAGTTGACTTCCTACCAGCAACAACTGGAAAAATAATACAATAAATGGGTCAATCTGAGGAAATTTCTGGTCGAGGACTACGTCCTCAAGAAATTTCTAGGCAATACCAAAAGTCCCTCGAACGACAAGCTAGGGCCAAACTAGGAAGGTCCATTCAAAGTAATCAGGGATGATTTTTAGGGGACCTGTCACTTGGAAACAATGGAGGGCAGGGAGATTCCCTGAGAATGGAACACAACTAACCTCAAGAAGCTTTATTTCTAGTTTTATTCCTAGCATAATTAGTTTTTACATATTTTCATTTCAAAACGTATGTTGGTTGCAGTTCATATTCAAAGAGACCCTAGTTATTTGCTCAATTACTTAGCTATTAAATTTCTTTACATTGTTCTAAAGTAAGAGGCTCACAGTTAGCATTAATTTTTGAACGTCGATCAAGCTTTAGCTTAATTGAAATGGCAGCCTTGCTTATTATAATTAAACTTAAGGACTTCAGGTCTTTATCAGTACAAACAGAAATGACCTCATGAATTTCCCAGGAAAGAAAAATCCCTACTGGGGATCCTCGAGCATTAAACTAACTCGACTTGGTAGGATTAAATCCTGAACAGGTGGATTTCTCTTATACCAGGTGCATTTTTATCATAGTCTGTTCTAGGCCTAAGGAAGTGTGACGACACGACCTAAAAGGTAAGATAAGATAAATATAACACATGCTTGTCATAAAGGAATTGAAAAATGGACGAGATCGATATTAACTTAGCTGTACTATAACATTCAGTTATAGGTTACAAAAAGTGTCAATTACAAAAGATCATTACAAATAGTTTAAACTACAATTGTCTACGGTCCGTGAGAAAGGAATTCTACAATCGATCTTCTTCAGTTGTCATATAGATCTGGTTGGTACTCATTATCACTCTCCTGAGCCTCTAGATAACTCTCAGCATGCTGAAGAGGTTTGGTGTCCAAATGGACCCACTTCTTACCGCTACCAAAGGGATGGTGCCTATACACCGGAAAATTAGCTTGGTACATTTACCAAAGCTGAGAGTCTTGGGGATCTTTCATAACTTTCAAGGTGTTTAGACAATCATGCTTTTAGGCTAAACTTTTGGCCTCCTCTAGCCTAACTACAGTGTTCGCCCAATCTTTATCATAGCCTGCCGACTATACTACTCGAGGACCCATCCTAAATAGATAGTGAATCTTCTTTACATCATGGTCAAGTCCCATGACCATGATATGAGCTCTTGGGATACTGTCTTCTACATTAACAAGCTTTTTCTTGAGCTCATCATTATCAAACTGAAGAAGGGCGACCACGTCACTAATATCCCTTCTCTAATGAGTTGAGCCTTCAGGTTGTTCACCTCCTCCTACATTAAGGCTCTAACGTCCCCTACTTTCTTCAAGTTATCCTTCAACGTTGCAACCAAGGTTGACTGGTCTTTGTAGGCACCAGTCATTCTTAGGTGACTTGCAAACAGCTGGAAATACTCGACATGCCTGAGCACTAGCATCCTAACCAAAAATGATGTTTAAATCACCAAACAAGGACTGATCATCCTCAGCAACAGACTACATAGCAAACACAAATAAAGGAAAATTTTTAGCAAAAGTAGTCGAACAATGATGCAATTCAAGAAAAGCGTTTTCATTAGTAAATTCCCAAATGGGCAAAGACCTTATAAACAAAGGAAATAGTACAAGAAATATAAACCCTAGTCTAATCACTCCTATTTTTTCACCTACTCCTCAACTTTAGCAGCTTTGCCTTTGGTCTCCACGTCCTCAGTTTGGTAAGCTGGGATGCTAGTAGTAGCCTCCCCTTCAATCCTTATTGGAGAGCAGGTTTATGCTTGTTGTAGAGGTCAAACTCAATTAGGACCTTGGTCCTCACCAACGCTACATCCTATCCTTTCTTGTAGTTAAATTTGCGAATGTATGATCGTTGGCATTTAGTATACTCATAGGCTTCATTGAATCCCTTACCAAAGTTGGCCTCCTTGGCCAACCAAGATTGCTCGGCCTTTAGTTGAGTATTCTCAACCTTTATTTGGTCGACCTCGATCTTCTACGTGTTTATGGCATCGCCAGTGGACTTCTTCTTATTCTCATACACCTTTTGGGCATTAGCCATGGCCTTTTATGATTTTTTTAGAGCCTCACCGAGCTCATCATTGATCTTAGACTGGTCTAGATAACCATCCAATATTTGGACAAAATCTTCCACAAAATGCAAATAGAGAAACAAAGCAAATGTTAGATGAGTCTATCTCAGAATAGCAAAAATAAAGTAACGTGGAAAGGAGAAAAGAAAAGTTCCTTACCAGTAACAGAGTTTGACCAGCACTAGTTAAAAGCTTCTCAAGTAAAAGCTATTTGAGCTGCTCATAATTAGTTGTGGCCCTAAAAGGACCATAAGCCACGGAGGCATTCCTCGCTACATACATGGCCTATGAAGTCCTCACAAGATGAGGAAGATCCCCTTTTTTGCAAGGCTGAGGGACCAAGGGAGCCTTATCCTTCTTATTTTTCTCCTAGATGGCCAACTCTGGGTTAATAGCCTTAGGTCCTTCAGCCTCAATCCTCTTCAAAGACTTCATCTTGGGGGAGGAAGCCCCAAACTCCTTGCCATCATCATCAATTAACAACTCTCTTTTCTTGGGCGCATGGAATCCTCCTCGTCAACAAGGATGAAGTCATCGTTAAGGTATTTAAAGGAAGAGGAGACATATATTTCCTCGTTTGGCAAAAGGTCAGGGATGTCGTCTAGTGGGCAAGAAGTGAAGTTGCCAGTGGTGTTCTTATACCCTAAAAGAAATGAGTCCAAACATGGATAATAACCACCAGCAAACAACTTTCTCAACCTCCAAGCCTTCAGTATTTCATCCCTATTAATATGGGCAAGAGAGGGATATTTCTTCTCCAAACGAGTTGCTCAGATATACGAAAGAGAAATTCTATCAGTAAAGACAATTCAGATAATGAAAATCAAATAGCGAAATACTTGAGGAATAATTTTTAGGGATCACAAGTATTTAGTCCTATTTTAAAAGATTTATTTGTATCCATTCTCATGTTTTTATTTTTTTAGTCATTCATCATATTATAACAACTGTAGGACATCTGTCATTCTCTACGGAGAGAAAAAAAGGCGGTTGTAAGGAAGTTGAGGGAGATTTTGAGTAGTTATGGGACTAAATACAATTTAAAAAATAAATGGAATGGGAGACTAAAAAACTTCAGGCATGGGACTAAACCCAAAGAAACTATAAGTTTTAACCTATATCATTCCCCTGAGATGGGCACAAGAACCCATTGTATTCTTCACTCTCGGGGAGAGGTTGACGTTGCCAGTTCCTGGCAATAAAACCCTGACCTTTAGGTAGGAAAGGTCATCGTTGGTGTGAGACCAAGAGTAATAGTACTTAATCTTTTGGATACCCAGGTTGGTCCCATATAACTCGTTCATTTTGTGCACCCCATTGATAATACGCCAAGTATTGGGGGCAAACTGAGCTAGGACCACCACAAAATATTCATAACATTATACGAAAAAGTGGATCTAGGGAAAAGGTTAGTCCTCCCTGAATCATAACAAAAGTATGAATCCAAAATCCCTCATCAATTGCAATAGCGTTTCTGGGTATGGGGGCACATTCAATTGTGACCCAAGAAGGAATGGAGTATCTTTTCCTAAAATTATCTAAGTTTTTTCAATGAAGAGTGTTCACCATTTTCAACAGAAAAGGAGAAGAACAGATGAAGTATGCAATAGAAGCTAGCATAAGGGAACTACGAGAAATCAAAAGCAAGAAGAAGCGGAAGAAGAACTTATAGAAGAAAGTGAGGCAAACAGGAGATCCAAAAGTCTTTTTGAGCAATAAACGAAGAGAAAAATGACGAGTACGAAGTTTAAAATAGAGTGACGTTTGAAATGCACGCAAATAATCATAAGTAATGAGTCTCAATAATAAATTTTAGAGGTTCATATTTCTAGTAATGACCACCGTACCCTCGTCGATTTTTGACTAATTACGAAAATATCCGACCAATAGTCTTCAACGACATATGGATCAATATTTTGGGCTTACAAAAGATTTAAAATTCTTTGTTCAAAGTTTTGCTAAGAATTTTAGGGGCAAATATGGGGCCCAAACCATAAAAGCCTAATTTCAACTAGTCCGAGGAGGCCCAATAAGATTATTAGGCTACCCTAATTTGGTCCAGTAATAAAGAGATTAATATGAATTCTTGTCATGTGAATAAATACGAGAACTTATTAATCAGATATTGATAGGCTTAGTTGGTTACCAACTGTAGACACCCCATTATAGGACACACTTAAGCACCTCATTAGATCCCTAGCGTTCACTCTTTCACCACAAACCCTAGGTCATACTTCGAGTACCGATCTAGAGGCCCATGGATGCTCTCGGGACTCATTTGACTCCGGTCAACTTCCTTGTCAGAGAAAAATCTCAATGAATCTTCAAAGGGCTCTGAATCCCATTTCTAATGGTTTGTCTCATGTGTGAATCGACCTTACGATTTGGATGAACAATTTGTGTTACTATTGAAAACTAATATAGAAGCCATCGAGTACTCTCGAGTCCCATTTGACCCTGATTAACTTTCCAGCATGAGATGGAGCTTAATGAATCTTCAAAGGGCCTGTAACAACCCGCGTAATTTTGGACAATTTTAATTAATTTCTGGAAAATGGAGGAAAATAAAGTTTTTGATAAAATTATTTTTATTGCTCAAATATGTTGGTTATTATTTTTAAAGGTGAGAATTTCAAATAGTTTCAAAAACGAAGTTAAAACGGATTTTAAAATGATTTTTAAATGTTTTTAATTCTTGGAGTTGTTTTGACTTCCAACTCTTCATTTCTTTGCATTATAAAAGGAAGTCATGGGCAAGCCTTTTAACCTACTTCTGGCACAAATTTTGGCAGCAAATATATTTTATATTCCTCTTCTTTTTATGTACACATTGGCCCTTGAGATTTGTGAGTTCCAACCTTAGATTAGAGGTGTTATTGAGGTTATTTTGTTGGAGGTTCTTAGAGGAGCTTTTGTAGATCTTTTGTGTTGATCTTGAGGATGTGATCATCGGTTTCTCATCATGGTTTGAGGTATGGGGTTTTACACAATATGCTCCTTAAATCTCGCGAGTGTCATTCTCTTTGAATTCTTGTTAATTGAACTCATATTTGAATTGATAAATTCATTGAAATCTGGAAAATAATTGTTGAAATTATTTTGATTCATGTGGTATCATTATATTATTATTGAGCACGTTGTTATGAGATTTTAATATGGCACGGATGTTGAGTACCCGCCAAAATACCTATTCCCGGCTATGGCTTGATAAGGCATATGCGAATGGGGTGAGGCATGGTGACCCATTGATGTGTTGTTGAGAAATCACATTGATAAATGCTTTGAGATTTGCATTTCGATTTGAATATTCGTACTCTTTTTGTTACGCTTTATTCATCGCTGATATATATTTGTTGAGCATCTTTCTTGTCGTATTGTGTACTTCCCCATATTTTCTTTTAGTGGCAGGTTAGCGTGGATTTGGGCGCTATGGATTATTGGATATTGATTTGTATTATTTTTATGTATAGAGCTTTGGAGATTTGTATTTTATTTTCGAGTTAGTTGTTGTATGTAATTCGAGAGATTTGGTATTTAATTTGAAGAGATTGAGATTAGTGGATTTATATTATTGTGGGTTTATTTAGATGCTCTATACCTTGTCACTTATGGATTTGGATTTATTTTATCACACTAGCGCTCCGTTCGCTCTCCCCGGGCGGGCGGGGTGTTACAGGGCCCTGAATCCCCTTTCCAACAACCCGCTTTGTGCACGAAATGGCCTTATGGTATGGACGAACGACCCATTTTACTCTGAAGGGTCACCGGGCACTTTCAAGCCTTGTTGGACCTTGGTCATCTCTCCAAATCGAACAAAGATAAATTAAATCTTGAATGAATCTAAATACCATTTACAATGGTCCATCTTCTGCTCGAATCGGACTTACGTTTCGGATGAAATGATTCGTTTTCCTTCGAAATTTTCCCGTCAAGTGACCAACAAGTGCTTTTAATCCTCATTTAACTTTGGTCAATTCCCGAACTCGGGAGTGGATCAATAGATTCTTAAAGGGATCTGAATACCCTTTCCAATATCCCACCCCGTGCACGATTCAGACTTACGATTCACATTTTATGACCATTTTTCCAAAAAAATTGTCTCAAACGATCGAATGGCACCCCCGAAACCTTGCTAATCGGCACCCCCTTGGCCCTATAAATAGAGGTCATGACCTCACTTTGAGAGAAACCCCTGAACATCCCTCTCAGTAATTCAGAGAACATTCCCTCGATTTCATAGTTTTTCTCCTCTTAAAAATCCTATTTCCCGCATTCCTTCCACATTCTTCATAATCCATTTACTAAATTATCACCCATCTCCTCATACCACCATCACCTTATTGCGAGATCAGCGCATCTACGATCAAGATCCACTTAAGGAGGTCTAATTCTCCATCCTTGTCTTTAAATTATCTTATTTTAGCATTAGTTGCTTTATCTTTACTTTAGCACTATATTTCATTACATCACTTATCTTAATCTCAAACCTTTTTATTAGTATTTGCACGTACTTTATTTTCATAAAAAAACCTAAAAGGAAAAAGGGGATTCACCTATAAATTCTAAAAATGGGATTCTCACTACACATCCTCACACTTGAAGCACGCTTATCTCTACAAACACATATAAGATAAATCCCCCGTTTGAATTTATGGATTAAACCCCACTCCTCTACGTTATTTTTTAACTACGTGGACTTTGATCCCCTTTGGGCTACGTAGGCATCTTGGGTAAATCCCTAAACTCGATTCCTCCCTTCTACACATTTGTTACCTTGTTATTATTATATATACTCTTAATGGATTTTATATGCTTGCATGCTTGTGTCTTATCCGATGTATACACTCGTTCTCCTATAACGACTTGTGAATCGGCAAACACTTACATTATATTTTGAATTATTATTTCAAAAACACTCCTAAGGATGACGTCACTTTTTCCTTTTCCATGAAATGAGTTGATGGATTCCATTATCCGTCTATATTATGTGCATGAGCACACACTTCACAGAGTTTGATAGGAGAAGATTAAAACATGCCCATGAGAGATCTAAAGGGTGGGATGGGAGCCTAACAACTTCCCATTCAGTAACTTAGTCTCCAGACCTTCGAACTACTTGGTTTTGTAAGCATCAGTATTGTCCTTGATGTCGTTCTCTCAAGGAAGCAATATTATTTTGCATGTTTTGTAAAAAATAGTACGGCCACTCTATCTCTGCGTATTACCCCACATCGGCGACGACCGAGCACCCTGAGAAAGGTCTCAATCCCGTACACACTCTAGAAAAGGGGGAAGCCCTCTTCGGACCCCCCTAGATGGCCACACCAACAATCTCAGATGAGATAATCAAGAGTCACCATAAGAGTGAATAATAAGGTGGGAGAGTTACTTGAATGACTCAACATCTCTACACTACTATAAATATAACCCTCACCCTAGGGTCAAAGGGTATGTAATTTTGAACCTCTGAGAAATTAATAAGAAACTGAGAACCCTCTCCGTGGATGTAGGCTGTTGCCGAACCACATAAATCTTTGTGTTGCGTGGACATTTTTATATTCTTTCCATTACTGGTATCTTGGAAATTATTAATTATGATCAATTGCACTCACAACTATGATGGTGTAATGGACTATGATGGTGTAATCTTACATGTTTATGATTTACTATGATTTATTAATGATTATTTTAATTTACTTTAGTACTTATGTAATGTCATTTCAAAAACTTGGTGTAATTCACAACCTTATGATTGGTGTTTGTTCAATATAGATATCATGAGGTAGAATTGTTCACTCCGTGTAGAGACCCCAAACCATTCACAACAATGTATGGTTCGGGGAATTCATCCCTAACAAAAGCATTATCTATTATAGGAAGTAATTTTATTCGTGATATATATACTAAATAAGGTTACCTAGTTCGGTATATATATCCCGAATGTACGTTGATACCATTATCAAATATGTATGATTCAGTATATATATCATGAGGTAGAATGCTTTACTCGGTATATATACCCCGAACCATACATTACAATGTTTTGTTTAAGGCATTCATCCCAAATAGAAGCATTATCCACTATAGGAGGTTGTTTCAATCGTTGTTATGTACCAAATAAGGAGACAAGTTTCAGCATGTATGTCCCGAATGCCGGTTGATACTACTAGTTATTTGATTCCATACGGATTTTCAATTTTCAAACTACACAAAAAGTACATTACGAAAGTAAACATCAACCAAATAGAACAATTATCACAGTAATTATGATACTAAACTCCACATAAGCTACCTACCTACCAATTGATATACATTAGTGCACATGATATTGAAATATAAGTAATTTAAATATTGACATTGATACATAGTTTCAATAACTTTACAAATGATATCCACATACAATTTAGTGTTGGTATTGACATGACCCTCACCACCTACCATAGATTTATGTTTACAAAAAGACAATAGATCCTTCAAAAACTACCAACATGTTTAGATACATGTGTACTAAAAAAAATATATCCCTCACTAGTTGATTTCTATATGATGATCACTTGTCGCTACATCCTTCGGACAAATCTTTTAAAACTCAGCTATCTGATCAACATATTTATCAATCCAAGACTTGGATTTAGGCAAGGAATGTCTATGCTAGTTAATTACAACCGGTGGCAATTGGAAACTTTCTTTCAAATTCAGTATGATAAAAATGATTCCCGCATACATGAGCAATCTGTACGAACATTGGAATTTTTTCCATTCGTATCTCATGGGTAGAAATGTAAGGCAGTGTATCGATGATATGAGGACACACTCATAGTTATAAGCCTCTTCCATAAGGTAACGACACCCCAGCATGACCATCCAAGAACTAAGACGACACTAGATAGTGGTATCGTCTAATAAATTTAGCACAATCTCTGAAAATCAACTCCCAAGGCAATGTACGTAATAATCATTATTTTCAAGCACTTCGTCCATCAAATCCCCTCTCAAACTTCTCCATCCATCGCTTTCGAACCCCATCCTTAGACAGTTAGACATGTATATGAAGCCACAATTTCCATCCACTTACATATCCATAATATCTTCTACAAAAGATTTGTAAAACTCGGGTATCTCCTTCAGTTATTTTGTGTATGTGGATGTGTACTTAGGGCACCACTCGGCTAGGCACGTGAATTATCTAAAATCAATATTCTTTTTAGGTCTCGGGACAGCACGGTGTTCCCTCTCGGCTGATTCTTTGGCATATTCGAAGGAAGAGGGATCCCTTTTTGTTGACTTCTCGTGTTTTTATTCATGAACGCTTAGTCTTCAGTCCTGCGGCTGACCCTTTCCTTGCTTCAGCATGAACGGATCAAATAGCCTCGCAGTGGTAGGAAACCATATGTCTTTTAACTTACGTAATATGGCCATTTTCTCATCTACAGTTGACCTTTCCCACCACTGTTTGAATAATGTCATTTTTGGCTCATAATCAACCATATGGTACTTAGATAAATTGGGCACTAAAAATAATTTGCTCTAATGACCATCCAAATCCCCAAAAGTATAACTCGACCCTACATTCAATAAATGACCAACTCATGAGCATAAGGTATGGCATAGACATTGCACACAACATGGAGGTATGATTTAAAATCCATGCCAACATTGTTACATTTATTTAGATCCTCGAGAATTAAGTCAATTGCATAATGTGCAACTCGATCTGTGAGTTCATGTAATAGAGGACCATTGTGATAGTGCTTGATTTTCTAAAAGGAATCCTTGAACTCCTTAATTTCCGTAACCTGTAATTCATTGTAATTGTGCTCGCCGGCAAACACCTTGTCAAAAGGTGGTTGAGAACCCCCTAATTATTTCTTAAGCTTATTATGAACACCGTCACACCGGTTTATAGTTTGATTTTATACCACATATAGTCATTGTAGTTTATAGTGTTAGGATATGCCACCCAATCCATGTGAAATAACAACCAAGATTCGTTGAAATCGCTCTCCATTAGGGATTCAACAAAATGAACCCAATCTCTCAAGAATTTTTTTAATGAATTATCATCATGAATATCTTTACGAACATGTTTTCCACATTACGGAAAATGTGGAAAGTGATCACCATATATCCAGACTCAGGGAACACTGCCCGCAATGCATTGATGCATGCGTACTCCCGATCAGTGATAAAGAGAGTGGGGCGTGAAAATGGATTGAATAGTGTTTTTAACCGGACCAAAGTCCACCGGTAGTTCTCTTCTTTCTCTGTAACTAAAAAGGCAAACACAATGTTGAATGTCCATTCACAAGAGGTTACACTTACCATCTTAATCAATGGCCTCTTGTACCGGTTTGTCTTGTACGTTCATTCGATAATTATAACTAAGGGAAAACACTTTGACAATATACTGGAGTTCGAATGAGCCCAGGATATGCCTTCTACCTCCACCATAGACACACTAATGTAATACCAATATACATAATGCTTGTTGCCAATCAATTTCATTATGTTGGTGAAGTGGGGACCAAAATGATTACTTATCAGTGAAGATTGTTGGTGAAGTGGGGACCAAAATAATGTAACTTGTTTATTGAGATCATGGTTGAGATAAACTTGGGTATAGAGAGAATGGTTTGAGAGGGAAAATTAAAGTGGGGACCAAAATGATGTGTAAAAAATATTTATATTGTGTGGTGGCCCTGAGCAAAAATATGTTGAAATTGTCTTATGGTATTTTGGATTAAATATTGGGGTTCCCTTAGCGGCATCCATTACAAACGGAGAAATAAAACTTCTAGCATAATAAGATCATTCTTAAATAAATATAATTTGAACCCAAATAGTAATATTTAAAATTGGTCAATACTTACAAATCAACTAAAAAGTCATTAGGATCAAGTCAAATGAAGGGGGGAAAAGAATCCAAAAATTATAGTCCATAAATATTGGGTTGCCCTTAGCAGCACCCATTACAAATGGAAAAAAAAAAGACTTCTAGTATAATAAGACCATTCTTAAATAAATATGATTCGAACCCAAATAGTAATATAAAGAATTGGTCAAAACTTAAAAGTATGAATTAAGTTTTTCCAAAGCAACTAAAAAGTCACTAGGATAAAATGGAAGTAAAGAAAACAGTCAAATGAAGGGGGAAAAAGATTCCAAAAAATTAGAGTACGTAACATTTACTTGTTGAAAGTGAGATTTGGCTTGGAAAGATGCTTAAATGAGTACATAGAGTGTTTAGAGGAACAGAGAGAAATGAAAGGAGATATGAGATGAGTCAACGGACGTACATTTGTTTTAGAATAATTATATAGGACACTTTTTATTGACACGATTTTAGTGACACCAACCCTAACGTGTCTTAAATGTATTGGTTAGTCAAATTGTATTAATTATGAAGTCAAAGTGTAATAATTATGAGTAAAACAATAATCAATCAATGCATTAAAGTCACATCCGAGTGTCAATGAAATGCTATCATTAAAGTGTGTCCCCTTATAATCGCTCTTTGTTTTATGTCAGTGCAACAGGACCCACATGAGTTTTTTATTTCAAAAATACACTTTTAATATATATTTACAAAAAATATGACACTTTCAAACGTATATATAAAAATATTGTATTCAAAATTCGCTATTATGAAATGCGAATTTACTTTGAATTAGAATGATTATAAATTTTTAATTTGCTAATTAAATTATATAAAAATATTGATTTCAAATGCCTCAAATTTATATATGCGATAAAGGTCACATAACCAAAGTCATCGTCTTTTTTCAGTTTACGTGACCAAACACACTCTCTCCCTCACCTACAATGCTTATCTAAACCAAAGTCGTCATTTTTTCCCAGTTTTTTGTCTAAACTTTCTATTCAATGCTCCAAACTTCTCCAATGCTAAAAAAAGTCCATCTTTATCTTTTTATTTATCTCTCTTAAGAGGAAACCCATCTTTGGTTTAAATTATTATCCATTTTCCTTGGCACGTTTTCCTCAATCTTCCCATCTGCATACTCTCAACATCCCCCAACAAATACATCAGTTAAACTCTTTCTAAAAAGAACTAAACCCACCTACCCCTCTCAAGTGGTCCGACTCGAATCCCTATAAATGACTATAAATTTATTTATGTGATATTTGTGAAATGGAATTGATTTGAGTCTCAATATAATTGTGATTATTTCCTCAACTCATACTAAAGTTGTTATTATTGATATGGTTCTTTTAAGGGAATAAGATGAGACTTTAGTGTCATTTATTACTATTATTCATTACGAAAAATAAGCACAAGCTTGAAAATATGTTTCCTTTGATCCATAGAAATATGATAAATAACTTATGTGTTCTTCAATCCATAAAAAAGATAATCGATAACTGTGCAACCTTGGTTAAAATATATAGGCTACCCATGACTTAAAGTTAAAAAATTTCATTTACTCACTTTTCCTCCTGCTCTGTAAACATCATAACCTATAAACCTATTAACTTGTAGCATCTAAACATCAATCTTCAAAGACAAAAATTAAATCATCATCAACACCCATTATATCATGTAGGTACTCAACATCATTAACATCATCCACACTAAAAAAACTAGGGTTTTGACATATTTGAAATGTGAAAACATATATAAACTTATTATAAACACCCTTCAATAATGTTTAAAACATAGTTAAAACCTTAATATATTTGATTTTGAACCGTTGGTTTTAGATAAGGATAAAAATAATCAAGATTTCGGGTGAAATTTTTAGTTTATAACCTTAGAACTGAGAGGAACGCCAGGGATAGATACATGCCTTATCATGTCCTATAAGTTTTGATGCGCCCAGGAGGATACACATGCACATTAGGATGATGTTGAGGATGATGATGACATTGAAGATGAGTACAACAATTGGGATATTCCACCATCTACTTATGCTGGCCCATTGAGTAATCCCATAAAAAACAAAAGAAGTGAGTTGGTGAATACAGTAAAAAGAAGGTAGCCGATGTCAGCCAATCGACATATAATTATGGGTGTCTGAAAGAACTCACACTGCTAAAGCATTTTAAGGTGTATGTTTCCTTTGGTATATGGACCAGATTAATAGTAAACATATTTGTAAATTTAACTTGTAAAATTTATAATTGATCGTGTGGAAAAACTGAGTGTCCGTGTAAATATGCTAATCGTTGTTAGCGGCTTCCGACCACAACAAAAAAAAAACTAAACTTTAACCATACTTTTATGGAGTATAGCGGTGAGTCTGGGTATCAAATCCACATGGAAAAATGGGCGAGTAAATCGTGACGACATTGGAAAGACGGAGGAATCCTAACTCAACTCTAAAAACGAAACAGAAAAGATGATTTGGGAGATGAAATCATTACAACTAAGAAGAATAAGAGAATTTAGCTACTGAATCAAGAAGTTAACAATGAAATGCTTTTTACCTACTTATGAAAGTGAACTTTAACTGAAAAGTTTGCAAGTGAGAAAAACGAGTTAGGATACACTCCTCCAACCCTAGTTCATTTATTGTTGTTAAAACCAAATTCTGATTTGAAATAATTGAGAAAACCCAGTCTTTATTAATCTCAAGCATTATGTATATGAGGTTCAAGCTCGCGTCATACATACTCAAGAGTAAGAAAAAAGCGGTGTCGTTGTAGCTATATGCACGTGCACTCTTAAGCATCCTGGTTACCTAAAGCAAACGGGATCAAAAGCCCTACAACGCTTGCGATCACCACACAACATTATCAAATCAATTATTTAATTCGAAATTAAATTTTACGCATTTGTAAAGAACATCAGGTTGGATTCATGCATCCCAACCCTTAGAAAACTAGCTAGACGTGATTAACTTAGAGAAAAACATGGTTTTTAAGAAATAGAACATTAAATCTAATAAAAATTGAGAACTTAGAAAAGTGCAGAATTAATGAGTAGCAAACCAAAACAATTATGAAAAAATGAATGGAAAGAAATTACTTGTATTGAAGAAGTTAAATTAAAATCCTTACATCAATGCTCATATTGAAAACTAGGGTTTCTTCCCTACCAAAAGCTCTCTACCCTAATGATAAAACTAAAAAAATTGAACCCTTTGTCTACAAAGACTGGAGAATAAATACATCACGAGATATCCAGAGTTATAGCTGAATCAAACTCTAAAATTGAAATAAGAAAAATCAGAATTATTCTCACCGGACCGGTTTGTTTAATACACCCGGATTGGTCTGGTCCCAAATTCGAACTGGTCCTAACGTTGATTTTAGACAGTAAGTTTTTGGGGTCCGGACTGGTCCTATTTTATTTGAAAATGGATCGAACATATTCCAAATCCGGATCGGTACTATTTAGTTAGAAAATGGATCAGTCCTATATGCAAAAAAATTCAGTACGCTCATAGGAATCCGGACCGGTCCTATTTTATTTGAAAATGGACCGGTCCTATTTTCTAAGTAAATTTCTCTTCATTATCTCGCATCTTTGAATGACCATAACTTCTTCACCGTAGCTTGGATTGAGGTGTCAGTTTTCCCAGTGTTCTTGTAATTGGAAGCTATTCAACTTTCCAGTTGGCCCCATCTTCGGAATAAGGCTACAAAATTACTAAAATGCCCTGCAACTCCCCGTTTCTTTATTTCTTTTACTGTTTTGAGTTTTCTTTCGCACTAACTTGCATGAAATACCTGTAAAACTCATGAAAAATACACAAAACACGAAATACTTGCCAAAAGGGGTTAGTAGCATAAATACGAGACAAATCCAAGTCAATTACATTACACGGGATCATAAAAATATTGAAATTAAGGGGATAAATGTGAAGAATTTATGCCTAATCAAACCCCCATAATTTAGAACTTTGCGCGTCCCAAGAAATGTAAAAGAATTCAAATATAGTTCAACTCATGAAGATCATTTTATTAGGATAGAGTACCAATTTTGTGGGCAATCTATAGCATTTAGCATATACAACAAGCCTTTAAACCCCTAGGTTACCCTAGTAGGATGAGTTGTGTCTCGTGAGGTTTGCAGTGAATATACACACAAAATTCATTTTTGACTCAAAGAAAATTCAAAATACAAAAAAAGTTGTTCAACTTAAATTCCCCGAAAAATAATCAACGTAAATTTGCATTCATAAGTCTCAATTTGTCACGTGTGTGTGCAAAGCCAAAAATTAAACCGTAGATTTCCATCGGTTGATCATTTCGTTACTTTTTGAAAATTCATTTTGATTCAAATCTCACAGGATGCTCTCACAAACGAATCACTCGGGATGTGTCTATTTCTCTCGGTGTTCATGATTTATAAGAGTAAATGTAATGGAATGCAAGTTTCCGCACACGATTATAAAGGACGGACTATTTGAGGTGGGAGGATATCATCATTGGAATACGATTATTGGGAAACGGGAAACATTGTCTCTAATACACACATTTAATCTCTTTTATTGTCTGTTGTGCATTAACTCTCCACGTGGTAACCAATTTTGCAATTCGGGCTCGATTAGGACTTTTTTCAGGTTTTAAGGTATAATGGGTAACATTGGGAAAACTTAGGAAATTTGGAATTCTAAAATGTTTTTAAGATGTTCGTTAGTACTTTTTCGGGCTTCTCCTCAATTTTTCTCCTCTTTTTCTATTTTTCACTCTTTTCTTTTCTTGCTATTTTTGTTGAGCATTTTCTATTTTTCTTGCCCCTTTGTGTTGCAGTTCACGGACTTAAATTCTAACTTTTTCCATTTTCACAATTTCGGACCAATTTGGGTGTTTCGGGTTTATCAAATGAAGGGGAAAATTTTATTTGGATCAATTTGGGTGGCAAAAAGGGATAAATATTTTTCACAACTTTTTCTGGCCAATATTTTTGGCTATCAAATGTGGGCCTACTTCATTGTCCAAATTGTTAAATGCTTTACCATATGGGTCTCGAGATTAATTTAAGTTTAGAGATATATTTATCACATTTTTCAAGACAAAATTCCATTTCCCATAATCGATCAAAGTGAAGGAATTGAGATCCCGACGAATTAATTTAACCGCTAAAATGAGCTTTGAGTTAACTATTAACTGAGTTTGATTTTAGTTTCTCACAAAAATTGATTGGCTCGAAATCTCACCGGGTTTGTTAATCTCCACACTTATTCATTAAGTCGTCAATTCACGCTCAATTTCCATCCTTAGTTAATTTTGGCTTTTTGCATTTGATTGTTACAAATTCGAGACTTTAAATAAAATAGAGGTGATATTTTCGAAAAAATTAAATTCCATTTTTAACTTATTTTGAAGAAAAATATTTTTGACTTCTCAAAGTTTTTCAATTTTTTTTTGGCTTTTTGGAAATTTGTGAAGTTTTAAAATACGCACTTGTTATCCCCCCTAACTTAGACTTTTTCATTGTCCTCACTCAAAAGGACTAAAAATCTAAATAAGAGCAATTAACAAGTGTGACAAATAAAACAAACAAATTTTTAAAATGCAAAAAGACACTAAATGACACTAACACGTGACTCAATAATACAACAAAAATCACCCCAAACGCGTCGGGGGTGCGACGACCTCTTATCTCTCCACAAATTCAACTGATCCCATGAACAGGATTCGTTGTTCTCTTAGTTTCCCTCATTTTCCTATCATAAATTAATAATCGAAACAAGTTGAGACCTCGCCCATAGATGAAGGAAAGACTGGGAGACTCGTCGTGACTAATCGAAAAGGGATCCTCGTGATGCTTACTCAAAGTGTGGCATGCGTGCGCTGACTCAGAGGGAACACCTAGGTTCCTTTCAATTTTTAGGACGCATGGGTCGGGCTCTAAGTCGAACGAAACACAACTTTTCTCCTCAATCTCCTCCGGGACTTCAAGTGGTATGGGTGGATGGTCACAAAGAAGGAATTCATCAATTTTATCTTTCCATTCATTTTCTTCTAAGTGACTACAAGAGTCCAATAGGGATCGGACTTCAACAGTAAGGCTTTCATCCACATTCCCGAATTCTTTTTCAAAGTCTTTAAGACTTATATCTCCTAATTCTCTCTCTCGAGTGTGTTTCGAACATTATCGTTCTCTCTCTCCTGGGGAATCTTGTGATGTGGAGGAATGGTCTTTATGAAGTAATTCATCTATTGTATCGTGCCATTCGCTCTCATCTAGGTATCTGAATGAGTCCAATAAAGGTTGGACTTCTATATTTCGGCTCTCATCCACATGCCTAAACTCTTTCTCAAAATCTTCCGTCCTCACGTCTCCTAACTCTCTCTCTCTCTCTCAAGTAATTTCCGCATCCACTCTCTTAATCCTCTTCAATTCTCTTTATTCCGATCATGCTTACGTGCTCGCTCTTGCTTTTGCTAACTGTTACTAAGAATACCTCCCTCACCTCATGCTTGACGTCATAATCACCACTCTCACTTGGCGCAACAAGGTCTACCCCTAACGGCTCTCTCTTGCGAGTCGTCTCATGCTCGTGTGCTTCCTCGATAAGATTCGTTTCTCGCGGTTCTCTTTCGTCGCCCTCATTCTTAATGTTATTAAAGATATTTGTCTTGAGGGTTACGTTCCCAAACATTAATTTCATTCACCCACTCCGAGTATTGATGATTACATTAGCCGTAGATAAGAATGGGCGACCCAGGATGACGGGAACATGATTGCTCAGGAGAATGGATGGCTCCTCATCCCAAATAACAAAATCCACCGAGAATTAGAAAGTGTCAATTTAGATCATGGAGTGATCCGCGAGTTGGAGAGTCATATTTATGGGCTTAAGGGCCCCCAAGTCTAGTTGCTTATAGATTTAATAGGGAAGAATGTTAACACTTTCCCCTAAATCTATTAGTGCTCTTTTTATTCGATTCTTCCCCATGATGCACGAGATGCTGGGTGCACCCGAATCTTTATATTTTAGTGTAATATCACTCAGCAATACAGAGTTGATGTTCTGTGTTAGACACACGTTCTTCTTTGCCTTTAGCCTCATCTTCACTGTCAATAAGTCCTTAATGACTTTTTCATAAGCTATAATTTGCTTGATGGCATCGAGTAAAGGTAAATTTAACTTAACATGCTTAATAACGTCTAAGACATCATCCTAGGAGGTCTTTTTGGATTGAGGGATCAACCTTTGAGGATATGGGGATGCACTCGAAGGTTTCACCACCACTTCAGGCTCTCTCATGTCATCATTACTACTCTTTTTCTTGGAGACATCTTTAACTTCTTTCGTGCCAGGTGAAATCTCCTTTTCATTTTTATCATCATGTGGAAGAGGTGAAAGGTCAACTACTCTACCACTACGCAGAGCGATAATTTCACTACATTGTTCAGGATGTCCTTGGGATGCTGATACTTAATTGATCTTGGGGAGGTCTTTTCCCTTGGGATAAAAACTTACCTTTCTCTAAGATACTTATCGCCGATTGCAATTTTGAAATGTTCGCATTTATGTCGGTGAACAAGCAATCATATCTAGCGTTGGTTGCAGTTTGGGAGTTAATAAACTGGTGTATTGTATCCTCGAGATTCCTCTGTAGTGGAGCTATGTATGGATCCAGAGGAGGTGTTGCTTGCTGAAATTGAGGAGGGGGTGGAGGTAGGGCAATCTGTGAATTTGGATTCAACACAGCTTGTGGTTACCCGTAGTTAAAACTAGGATGGTTTCTCCATAGTGGGTTGTATGTGCTCCCATGCGGTGCATTAAAGTTTCCTTGAAACCCTCCTATAGCATCCACCTGCTCGGTATGCATATCCTTATAGGAGGGAATCGTTAGACATGCCTTTGTGGAATGGCTCGCCTTACAGATATCGCACAACTTTTCTTTTACAGCATGGCTGGATCCGATAATGTCTTTTAAGAGAACCTCTAGTAGATCTCTCATATATCTCTAAAACTGATCAAATTTATGGTCTATTAAGGTATTACTATCCAATTGGTATAGACCGGATTCAGTTGGAGTGGTAGATGCTTGCCTAGGACAAACTTGGGCATTAGGATCATATGTGTCCCATGCTTGAGTAGTCTCGGTTACATACTTAAGATGGGCCTCAGCATCACTTGTATCTAATTCTTAGAATGGTCTTTCGCACATTGTTTGCACAAGTTGTTTAGATGCTACTGTTAGCCCATTATGGAAGAAAGAGATTAAGTGGTGTTTTTTGAATCCATGATGGGGGCAAGCGCTAATTAATTCTTGAAAGCATTCCCAACACTTATCAAAAGACTCAGTATATGTTTGGCGAAAATCTTGAATTTGAGTCTTGACAGAGCTGGTCTTATGCTGTGGATAGAACTTTGAGAGAAATTTCGATTGCATGTCCTTCCAAGAGATAATGGAGTTCGGGGATAGAGACCATAACCAGGTCTTAGCCTTATCCTTTAGGGAAAAAGTGAAAAGCTTTAGGAGAATGACATCTTGCATGTAATCTTGATCACTAAATGTTTCCCACGCCTCTTCGAACTCTCGTATGTGAAGGTATGGTTTCTCCGAATCCATGCCGTGGAAAGTAGGGAGAATCTGTATCATCCCATTGCAAAAGTGGAACTGACTGGCATTATACGGGAGTAAAATGCAACCAGGCGTGATAGTTCACTCGGGAAAAAGTATCTCTTTCATGGGATGATATGGAGGATGTCCCTCTTCAGTACCGAAACTGGCGACGACTGACATAGCTCTCTCTTCAAATGACTCGGAATCCTCACTCAGTGTCCTGGAAGAGTGAATAAAGGAGTGACTCTAAGTGTTGCTAGAATGGAGTGTTCGGGTGTAGGAACTGGAACCGAGTGTACCGTTAGCAGTGTGGGGGCTATCAAAATTATACTCAGCTATTATATTTTCATCAATTCGAGTTGGAGTATTTTGAGGAGTCAGAGTGTGTTCAGGATTTTGAATGAAAGGCTTTTGAGAGATAATTTCTTTTTGGATTCTTGGATTTTTTTATTTTTTTGTCAAAGTATTAGATTGATTAGATCTATCCGAAGTCCCCGGCAATGGCGCCATTTTGATAGTGTGAAAAAACCGAGCGCCCGTGTAAATACGCTAATCATTGTTATCGGCTTCCGACCACAATACAAAAATAACCTAAACTTTAACTACACTTTTATGGATTATAGCGGTGAGTCTGGGCATCGAATTCACAGAGAAAATGGACGAGTAAATCGTAACGACGTTGAAAAGATGGAGGAATCCTAACTCGACTTTAAAAATGAAACATAAAAGATGATTTGGGAGATGGAATCATTAAAACTAAGAAGAATATGAGAATCTAGCTACTGAATCAAGAAATTAACAATGAAATTCTTTTTAACTACTTATGAAAGTGAACTTTAACTGAAAAGTTTTCAAGTGAGAAAAAGGAGTTAGGATACACTCCTCCAACCCTAGTTCATTTACTAATGTTAAAACCAAATTCGGAATTGAAATAATTGAGAAATCCCAGTTTTTATTAATCTCAAGCATTATGTATATGAGGTTCAAGCTCGCATCATACATACTCAAGAGTAAGAACAAAGCGGTGTCGTTGTAGCTATATGCACGTGCACTCTTAAGCATCCTGGTTACCTAAAGCAAACGGGATCAAAAGCCCTACAACGCTTGTGATCACCACACAGCATTATCAAATCAATTATTTAATTCGAAATTAAATTTTACGCATTTGTAAAGAACATCAGGTTGGATTCATGCATCCCAACCCTTAGAAAACTAGCTAGACGTGATTAACTTAGAGAAAAACATGGTTTTTAAGAAATAGAACATTAAATCTAATAAAAATTGAGAACTTAGAAAAGTGCAGAATTAATGAGTAGCAAACCAAAACAATTATGAAAAAATGAATGGAAAGAAATTACTTGTATTGAAGAACTTTAATTGAAATGCTTACAGCAATGCTCTTATTGAAAACTAGGGTTTCTTCCCTGCTAAAAGTTCTCTACCCTAATGATAAAACTAAAAAATCGAACCCTTTGTCTAACAAAGACTATAGAATAAATACATCACGAGATATCCGGAGTTGTAGCTGAATCAAACTCTAAAATAGGAATAAGAAAAATTAGAATTATCCTCGCCAAACCAGTCTGCTTAATACACCTGGATCGGTCTGGTACCAAATCCGGACCGGTCCTAAAGTTGATTTTAGACAATAAGTTTTTGGGGTCTGGACCGGTCCTATTTTATTTGAAAATGGATCAGTCCGATTCCAAATCTGGATTGGTCCTATTTAGTTAGAAAACGGACCGGTTCTATATGAAAAAATTTCTAGTACGCTCATAGGAATCCGTACCGGTCCTATTTTATTTGAAAACGGACCGGTCCTATTTTCTGAGTAAATTTCTCTTCATTATCTCGCATCGTTTAATGACAATAACTTTTTCACCGTATCTCGGATTGAGGTGCTTTTTTTCCAGTGTTCTTATAATTGGAAGATGTTCAACTTTCCAGTTGGCCCCACCTACGGACTAAGGTTGCAAAATTATGAAAATGCCCTTTAACTCCCCGTTTCTTGGTTTTTCATTCTTTTATGTTTTTTGTTGCATTAACTTGCATGAAATACCTGTAAAACTCATGAGAAATACACAAAACAAGAAATACTTGCCAAAAGGAGTTAGTAGCATAAATACGAGACAAATCCAAGTTAAATACAATACACGGGATCATAAAAATACTGAAATTAAGGGGATAAATGTGAAGAATTTATGCCTAATCACCCCCCCCCCCTAACTTAGAACTTTGTATGTCTCAAGCAATGTAAAAGAATTCAACTACAGCTTAACTCGTGAAGATCATTTTATTAGGATAGAGTACCACTTTCGCTGGCAAGCGATTGCATTTAGCATATGCAACAAGCCTTTAAACCCCTAGGTTACGCTAGTAGGACAAGTTGTGTCTCGTGAGGGTTTGCAGTGAATATACCCACAAAATTCATTTTCAACTCAAAGAAAATTCAAAATACAAAAAAAATTGTTCAACTTAAATTCCCCGAAAAATAATCAACCTAAATCTGTATTCATAAGTCTCTATTTGTCACGTGTGTGTCCGAAGCCAAAAATTAAATCGTAGATTTCCACCGATTGATCATTCCGTTACTTTTCGAAAATTCATTTTGAATCAAATCTCACGGTATGCTCTCACAAATGAGTCACTTGGGATGTGGCTATTTCTCTCGATGTGCGTGATTTATAGGAGTAAATGTAATGGAACGCAAGTTTCCACACACGATTATGAAGGACAGACTATTTGAGTGGAAGGATCTCGTCATTGAAATACGATTATTGGGAAATATGAAACATTGTCTCGAATACACACATTTAATCTCTTTTATTATCTTTTGTGCCTTAACTCTCCATGCGTTAACCAATTTCGCAATTAGGAATGAGCAAGGTTGTGGCTAAAAAAGGGTGCTTTAAATCACATGTGTTCCGGTTGTATTGAATCACCGTGAATTTTAAGGAACGAGAAAAACTTGATAATGCCACTAGGATGAGAAATACCAATGCTCTAGGGCTTACATCCTTTACATCATAAGATGCACTGTTTTCCCAAATAAGAACAAAAACAAGATCTTGGTCTATTTCTTGCAAGTATTGAAGGATGTGAAGAATGTGGGCTAATTTTTATGGGGGATGAAAATACTTTCTCACTTGTACAGACAGTTTGGCCTTGCATTTAGGTAAAGTGTTAAGCAAATTAGAGGTTGTATAACCCTATTGCATTTAACAATAATTCGTATTTTATAATATTTGTGTACATCTCAATCCATTTTAATAATCAATAATTTTGTATGATTTTATAGTCCTGGATTTATGAGAACTTCATTGGCTTGGGGGAATGCTACAACATGGAATTTGACTCTACAATGCCTAGAATTGCGCTTCATGCATTGCAATAAATCTCGTAATTTTTCCCACGGCTCATTAAATACATCGAATAACTCGACGATCTGGCGGTAGGTAATGTTAGTTCATTAGATTATTTCTACGAGTTACTTTGGCATTATTTAAACCAAAATTATAAGTTTATGTGTATGTGATTTGGGATCCTTATAAGGATGGTAGGGATGGATACAAATTACAAGAGATTGATTTTTATAGTGGCACCATCATTTGCTACCATGTTGTCGAGCCTTACTCTCCCGAGAGAGTTCTTAGACAAGTTGGACCTACTCAAATCATTCTTCGAGACCCAATGACCCCTATGAGAGACGAGAGGGGAAACAAAGCTTCCAGATATATGGTTAAATTTAACATGTATGCGTTTGGTCTCAAGAAAAATGGCAAGACGACCTATTATCGGAGAAGTGACGAACAATATTGGACAGATGCCAATGAGACTATGACGAGGTTACATGAAGTGGTTCTTTACCTATTCCTACCAGATAGTCTAGAACCCCGCCTATAATTAGTCCTAAGAAAAAAAACTTCAATGGTCAGAATAATTAGACACATGCATTATAATTTTCATAATTTCAAAAATTCCCAAACATAAATGATGTTTAATAGGCGGACGAAGTTTATAGAGCGATGGATTTTCTTGGGAAGAGCATTGAAGAATGAAATATAACGAATGTGATTACACTCATTAGGCGGGATTAACATGTACACCAAATACTTGTGGCAATAATCGAGATGGGTCCTTAGATAAACACTGAGGAGAAGGGGGAGAAAAAGAAAAGGAAGCATGGAAAAGAAAGGGATAAGGGGAAAAAAAGGAAGCAGAGGATAAGGGTCCAAAAAGACAATTTGAGAAAAGAGAAAAAATGAAGTTTGTAATTATTTGTTGTTCGTTGGGTTGAATTTTACTACTTGGGAATTATTAGTTGGTGTTGGTTGGTTAGAGTGAATCTAGTTGTGAATTGTTTATTGGTGTGTGACACCCCACTTATTACAATAATGGGTGGATATCCCTCTACTAAAATAAAACAGGAATCTAAAATGGATCATTCTTAGCATCATTGTCGAATCTAGTAAAAACATAGCTAACCACCCAATAATAAAATAAACGGATGCCAAAAAATTTTAAAAACATACAAGAACATCAAACCAACAATTATAATAACTACTAAACATGATAATATATAAAAGTACAACAAAGGAAAATACCCGAATATGCAGTCAGGTCACAGACAATACAACATCTAGATAAAAATATAAAATATCTACATATACATATTACCCTTGGGTATTCATACCCGATATACAAAAATGGATTCTTAACTAGATTTACAAAGATAGGAAGCGACTACAACAAAATCATAAAACAGTTTTCATCTACTACAACTCCATATACTCTAAATAGAATAGGCATCAATGGCATCCTTATGGTGGGACACCTATAATATTACAATATATGCATAGCAAGAGAAAAGATATAAACGGGTCAGAGCCCGACGTTTGAAAATATTTTAGCAAGTGAATTAAAATACATAATAATTATGAATGCACAAACTTCATAATTAAAGTTGTGTCGCACTCTCTTGGGACTCAACCTCACCCCTCAACTATAGCGCACACCTAAACGTTTGCACATGCGCCTCAAATAGGCTACCCGACACATTCTAGGAATAATTTATCTTAAATCTACGCATAATCTACATCCGTGTAACCCACTATATCCAAAATCTAACCATATGTTTCCTTTTATCGAATCATAAGCTTACGCCCAAGCTTATACATTAATATTTCTCAACTCTATCTCATCAATTTCTAATTATTAACTATCACGAGTTATTAGCAATAGATGTCGCACATCAGCATTAATGCTTGTATAATATTCTCCCACTATTTCACATAAATACAAGTACTAAGGACCAAATTTTTCCACACGCCCAACGTTGGGCTAAGTTTCGTGCGTGGGACATCTCGCAAAGCAAAATCTAAACAAGGACCCCCCCGATACACTACTCCATAACATTGGCAGTCATGGAAATCCGTTAGGCCCTTAGTCCATAACTGATACCCCTAAATTCGTCCTATTTGCATAAGAGTATACTCATCCACCCTCATGCTACAAAAGACAATACGTAATACATCACATAAGTATATTAATCCATGCTTTATAACTTTCTGTAGTTATATGCATAAGACATAACACACTATCTTTAAGGTATGTATAATATTACACTCACTATTATACAAGATCCCACATTCCTTAGCAAGCACACGTACATAGCTGTAGGAGGGTAGTGAGACTGGGGTCCTATTTATACTTGGGCACTGGGGTTGAGTTGGGACTTTTTGGCTCCAAAAACTTAGAGGGTTGGTGAGGGACAAGGTCTGCAGTGTACCATTTGTGGCAGCCTGTCCCCTTAGACAGGTGCCACCTGGTGCAAACTAAAGTCAAAAACCAAACATGTCTCCCAATGAAGATAAAATATTTGATTTGGCAAATATCTTTTAGAACGGTAACTTATGGTACAATATGTTTAAACTTGAGGGGGTGTCTCAAGGGCCACCTCCTCTAAACTCTTTGTAAACTTGAGGGGGGTCTTGAGGACCCCTTTTAAAATCATTTTTATTGAGAGGGGCCTAGAGTACCCACTCCTTTAAAATCATTTTATAAACAGTTATGTTCTTGTGAGTAACCCTTTAGCTGCTCACCCTGGTTATGTCTGACTGTGAGGTGTGTCAGTACTGGGCGACCCTAGGGTCTTTCTACTAGTATTCTCTCAATCCTAAAGTGCTAAGTGGTTGAGATTTCTCAACAAAACTTGTTCCTCAACCGCCAAGCGAAAACTCCCAAGAGATTCCAACTGGACAATTTGAGCCATGCCTGCTCAACTAGGCTACCTGTATAATAAAGTAAGTGTTAGTACTTTTGTTCTTTGAAAGAGTGACTTTTCATGATGAGGGGGTTGCTCCTAGTAGCTACTCCCTCATCCTGGCATGTTTTTCTAGAAGTTGAGGGGGGAGGAACTTGACTTCTCCTCGACCCAATATTTTTGGAAGCTGAGGGGGAGAACCTTGACTGCTCCTCGCCCCGACATTTTCTGGAAGATGGGGGGAGGACCTTGACTTCTCCTCGCTCCAACATTTTATGGAAGTTAAGAGGGAGGACCTTGACTGCTCCTTGCCCCGACATTTTTTGGAAGTTGAGGGAGAGGACCTTGAGGGTTCCTCACCCAAATGTGTTCTTGCAATTGAGGGAGGGGAACCTTAAGGGCTCTGTGACCAAATGTTTTCTGGGGTTTGAGGGACCCTTGGGGTACCTTGTCCCGTATGAGTTTCTACTAGGACCCTGGGGTTCCTTCTCAATATGAATTTTTGTCGACACCCTGGGGTTCCTTCTCAATATGAGTTTCTGTCGGGACCGTGGGAGTTCCTTCTTAATATGAATTTTTATCGTAGAGGGACTATGGAGGTTCCTTCTCAATATGAATTTCTGTCGGGACCCTCGGGTTCCTTCTCAATTTAAATTTCTATCAGGACCCTGGTGTTCCTTCTCAATATGAATTTCTACTGTCAAGGGACCCTGGGTGCTCCTTCTTTAATATGAATTTCAACGGTTGAGGGACCCTAGGGGTTCCTTCACCTAATATCAATTTATGTCGTTGAGGGGCCCTGGGGCTTCCTCAACTAATATAAATTTTGGGTCTTCCTCAACCTCATACTTTCTAAAAGCTGGAGGGGAGTCTTTAAGGGACCCTCACCCTAAAATATAGTGGTCAAGCTTGAAACACCCTTCTATATTATCCCCTTATGCAAAGTCTATTGTGTTGGCCAAACCAAAAGGCTTTGTACACCATAAATTCGATTTTCAATTTTGAAGGACCCTAGGGTTTCTTCATCATTCCCCCTAAGGTAATTAAATACTCTATCACTTCATCCCAGGTTTTGTAGATAAGGCCACTTATGTTGGACCTCCTTATCTGGGTATAAACTTGGGCAGAGGGGTTGCTCACGGTGAGTCCCTAGTTCTTGGCCTTTTTCTATGGCATCCTATCTTATTTAGAGGGGTTACTCATAGTGAGCCCCTCATCCTTGGCCTTCTATCCTATTTAGAGGAGTTACTCATAGTGATCCCATTATCCTTGGCCTTCTTATGTGGCCTTCTATCCTATTTAGAGGCGTTGCTCATGGTGATCCCCTCGTCCTTGGCCTTTTATATGGCCCTCTATCTTGGGTAGAGGGATGCTCAAAGTGAACTCCTCATCCTTGTCCTTGGCCTTTTATATGGCCCTCTTTCTTTGGCTTTTATCTTGGGTAAAGGGGTTGCTTGCTGTGATTCCCCTCATCCAGGTTTTACACCTCGTTATAGGGACACTCAAGGTGGACCTCCTTGCTTTGGATATTTTCTTATTAACTTGGGCAGTAGGATCCCCTCTAGGTGGGCTCACTCACCCTTGGTTATTCTAGTATAGCAGTTGGACACCCCTCTATAGTAGTCCCCTCGTACAAAAATCTTTGTGTTGCGTAGACCAAACGATTTTGTACGAAATGATCACTTCGTCTTGGAATATGAAAATTTTTATGCCATCACATTATTAAACTATTCGATTTAGGATGGCTGAGGGGTCCCTAGTGGTGGACTTCCTCGTCTTTAGTCATTCTCTTTTCTTCGTAGATTTTGGGCAGAGGGGCCACTCTAGGTGAGTCCCCTCGCCCTAACTCAGTTTACCTTGTTTCTAGTTTATGCAGTGAGGAGGGGGGAGCCCTTGGGGTAGACCCTCTCATTTCTATGTCTGTCTTTGGTAGATGGGTCACTTATCTTGGACTTCCTCGCCCTGGGTTTTCTTCTTTGTATTCCCCCTTTGGAAAAGGGGGTCACTCGAAGTTAACTCCCTCTCCATAAATTGTTTGTGCCTTTGATTATAGCTGAGGAGACACTCATGGTGAGCCCCCTCACCACCAGCTATTTTGTAGCATTGCTCTTGGTCGAGGGTCCACTCGTGGTGGACTCTCTTGACATAAACTATTTCTTATTGTAATCTTGACTGAGGGGTCATTTTTGGTGGACTCCCTCATCCTCAAACTGTTACTTATGGCAAAGGGGGCGACTTGAAGTGGTCCCCCTCGCCATAAGTTATTTCTTGTAATGATCTTGACAGAGGGTACCAGTCGTGTGTGACACCCCGACTAATTAAATACCGGGTAGCTACTCCTTTATTAAATTAATTCAAAATGCCAAGTTGGTCCAGTTAATAGCATCACTGTCGAAAACATTTTAATGATTACTAACCACCTAGTATTTAAAAAGTAAGTTGCCAAATTTTAATTTAAGTCTGATTAACATGCAACAAGTGTAATGAAGAATAATAACACCATTCACCATAAAGAAGTAAATAGAATAACCATCACATAACGTAAATAAAGTCTGGAGGAAAACTCCTCACTACAATCCCACAACTGAAATAAGTAAACTGAATACTAAATCCATACATGCCAAAGTCTGAAAATTGTAATGGAAAGATGTCTCTAATAGAAATGGGCAACATGCCCTACAACTGATAGATAATGACTCTGGAATCCAAATGATAGAAGCGTCTACAAGAAATTCCTGTAACTTCCACAAACAGCTACATCTCGTCACCTGAATGAGTATCCTATGCATGGTGTCCTTGTGGCTGGGCACCTAAAATGGTTTTACAAGAAAAATAGATTTGAAAGCAAACGGGTCAGAGCCCGAATGTGGAGATATTTTAAAAACCTGCAAGTGCTTTAAAAACATTTAAAACATTAAAGGCAAGTACATGTTAGGACGTGCACTCACATGATATTCTCACCTCTCGTCTAACTGTGCACTCCTAACGTAAGTACCCATCTACAATGACACAAACCACTAGCTAAGTGACATCATATATAGCTAGACTGTCATAGGTCCTACCCTTATTACTCGGTTCTATTAACATTATAACGCTCGTAATTAAAATAGGGGTTTAACGTAAACTCAGATGCTCAATATGCAATATATTTCACTATCAGCTAACCCGTTAAATTTTTCTCGAAACAATACCGTAATTATATTCACAACATTAACATGAAGGTTCCCATTAATTAAGTGTATATTATTCACATCATAAATATACAATACAAGCACCCCGAGAACTAAGTTGCGGTGCACACATACTCTGCTATCCATCCCGGTACATTACATACATAAGGATTACATATTCCGAATCTCTCAGGAATAGTTCACAAATAACAACATCACAAATAATGGAGGCGAACACAGTCACATCACATGGGTCACGCACATACCTACGCTCCCACGATCAGCGGACTTATTAATATCCCAATAAGTCTTTCTATGACCTATGTTCATCAAGGTAACCAGTCTAAATCCGGGCAACACAAGGATTAGAGGGCCCTAAGCGAACGCAAACCTCCCGTGATAGCAAGTATGGTAGGTATGTCATACACACAATTCATATACCAATACTAAGTAAACACACGTCTTAGTAATCCCGTAGTTTAATCGTAGTACTATTCTCATTCTAGTACCAATATGTGATTTACACACTTTATACGATTCCGGTTTATAATCATACGCGCCATAATTTATTCTCACGTCGTAGTAGACACTCACGTCTCAACCCAACTATCCCTTTAATTTAAATCGCTCATGTATAATTTACTCCTCAAAATAACACAAACGTCCCAAACCTATCAATACATCATCAAAGGAAGGTTATCTATATCCTCGAACAAGATCACGGGACTCCCAAAATCAAAACAGGCCAAAAAGGCCTAAACTGCCAGCTCGTTAGAAGTCCCGTTCGAACGAGGCTGTTCGAACGAGATTCCAGTTCGTTCGAACGAACTGTACCTTCTAACGACATATCGTTCGAACGAATGTATCAAACAAAATACAGTTCGTTCGGACGAAGGTATCGAACGAAGTCTCCCCTCGTTAGAAGCGACTGGTCAACTCGTTAGAAGCTCGTTCGAACGAGCTCGTTCGAACGACCTGGGAAGGTCTTCTAACGAGGGACCAGTTTCGGCCCAGAATTTCTTAGTTACGATTTTCATCAATTCTTACTCCTCAAATCTCCTCTAAACTTCGTCCCAACAATGTTTAAAGGTCTCTAATCACTCCTAAACATAACAAGGTTATAAACTAACGTATTTTACTGAGTTAATTCATCCCAATCATCATTAAATCATCAAGTTTCATCACTTTCCCCCAATTATTCAAGAACACAAACCCTAAAATTTTAATTCATGAATTAACCCAATAAAAATCCGTTTTAATTTCACCCAATCACTAATATCCTCAGTATAATCATCTACCTATCATTCTACATGCAATTCTCCTCAAGATTTCAAGTTCTAAGTTCCAAAATACATGGGTTTTCATATTACACCAAGAACAAATCAATTTTATTAAATTCCTAGACATGGAAAGAGCATTCTCTGAAATTAAATGATATTAAACCACTTGCCTCGATTGTCTCTGAATTTGGTGTTGATTTGTAAAGGTTTTCTGCAGAATTCCTTCTCCTTCTCTCCCTCTCTAAGCTTTCTTCTCCAAAGGTGGCTATGGTGGCTAGGGTTTTCTTTGGGAAAGTTGGAAACCTAATATGATAACCTCCGTAGCTTATTGGGTCATTAAGGGTTGGTTAGTGGGTTTAGTGGGTCTATTCCCAATCAGATAAAGACTCCTAATTTTCGTCATTTTTAATTCCTAAAAATATGAAATTACCAAAATACCCTTTATATTGCCGGTATGGCCTAAAAATACCCCGGGACCCAAACTACACCCCTGGCTAGTGTTTTCTGACTATCTCGACCCTTTGGGACGCGTTGGCGCACTCAAAACGACCATACGGTTTATAGATTTTAAATTCACTTTTATAAATAAAATAATTATATCCCGATGCGACTGTCACACGCGTCCCAATAAAATGACCAAATTGTCGTATATCAATCTCACGACAAATTTCATAATTCAATATTCATATAACATCATATATACTCAATATAGTCAAATACCAACTCACAACTCGCTAGTATTTTACCCGGATTAATTTCCAAATAATTCATATTTAATTAATTAATCCCAAAAATAAATATAGCCAAAAGTACGGGGTATTACATCGTGGTGGACCCCTCGCCCTTGGTCATTTTTTGTAGCATCAAGTTTGGGAAGAAGGGACACTCAAGGTGGATCCCCTTGCCCTAGGCTATTTTTTGTCAAACTTGCAATCTTGGATAGGTGGAGCCACTCTAAGTGGATCCCCACGCTTTAGGCTATTTCTCTCTTTGTTCACTAGCTTGAGGACTTCTCAATATTAGCCCCCTCGTGAAGAAGTGTCTTGTAGTGCCGAGAGACTTATGCACGAGATATCATAATCAAGATTTCACTCTTTGTTCACTGGCTTAAGGACTTCTCAATATTAGCCCCCTAGTGCAGAAGTGTCTTGTAGTGTAGAGAGACTTGTGCACAAGATATCATAATCATGATTTCACTCTTTGTTCACTGGCTTGAGGACTTCTCAACATTATCCCCCTTGTGTAGAAGTGTCTTGTAGTGTCAAGAGACTTTTTCACGAAATATCGTAATCAAGACTGTGAGCGCTCCTATGCCCTTGGAGCTTGAGGTACTAAAGTGTCATACCTTTTATTTATACTTGGTAGTTGCTCAATACTGTATGTGCTTTGGTTCCCTTGGAACCTTAGGTACTAAACTGTCGTACCTTATACTTATACTTGGCAATTGCTCAATACTATGAGCGCTCCTATGCCCTTGGAGCCTTAGGTACTAAACTATCGTACCTTTTATTTATACTTGGCAGTAGCTCAATACTGTGAGCACTCCTATGCCCTTGTAGCCTTAAGTACTAAATTATCGTACATTTTATATATACTTGGCAGTTGCTTAATACTGTGAGCTCTCATATGCCCTTGGAGCCCTAGGTACTAAAAGGTCGTACCTTTTATTTATAATTGGCAGTTTCTCAATACTGTGACAGCTCCTATGCCCTTGGAGCCCTATGTAGTTTCTCAATACTGTAAGCGCTCCTACGCCCTTGGAGACTAAGGTACTAAACTGTCGTACCTTTTATTTCTACTTGGCAATTGCTTAATACCGTGAGCGTTCCTATGCCCTTGGAGCCTGAGGTACTAAACTGTCGTACCTTTTATTTACACTTGGCAGTTGCTTAATACTGTGAGCGCTCCTACACCCTTGGAGCATGAGGTACTAAACTGTCATACCTTTTATTTATACTTGGAAGTTGCTCAATACTGTGAGCGCTCCTATGCCCTTGGAGCCTGAGGTACTAAACTGTCGTACCTTATATCTATACTTAGCCCTTTCAATACTGTGAGCGCTCTGGTGCCCTTGGAGCCTTAGGTACTAAAATGTCGTACCTTATATTTATACTTGGCAATCGTTCAATACTCTGAGTGCTCATATGCCCTTGGAGTCCTAGGTACTAAACTGTCGTACCTTTTATTTATAGTTGGCAGTTGCTCAATACTTTGAGCACTCTTATGCCCTTGGAGCTCTAGGTACTAAACTGTCATACCTTTTATTTATACTTGGCACTTTCTTAAGACTGTGAGCGCTCTTGTGCCCTTGGAGCCTTAGGTACTAAAGTGGTGTACCTTATATTTATACCTGGCATTTTCTCAATACTGTGAGCGCTCTTATGCCCTTGGAGCTTGAGGTACTAAACCGTCTTACATTTTGCTTTTAGTTATTTCTTAGAAATTTTCCTTTCTAACCGCAAAAAAGTACACTGAGGCTATCTTTGTCGTTGTGTTGCGTTGATGTCTGTCAACTGCAACCGACACTATTTACTGTGTGCATTTTGTCAATTAGAACTGCCCCATATTATGTGGGGTACTTTAATGAGATATGAGAAAGTTATCATTTCTGAAGATTCCCCTCTAACTGTGGGGTACTTGCATATGATCTAGGTAAGTTATTATTTCTGAAGCTGCCCCTCTAACTATGGGGTACTTGCATATAGTATGATCAAGTTAAATTTTGAAGGTTCCCCTCTAACTATATGGTACTTGCATATAGGCTGAGCAAGTTAATATTTTGAAGCCTCCCCTCTAACTGTGGGGTACTTTTATATAGGCTGAGCAAGATAATATTTTGAAAATTCCCCTCAAACTACGACGTATTTGCATATAGGCTGAGCAAGTTAAAATTTGAAGTTGCCTCTTTAGCTACGGGGTACTTACATATAGCTGAGCAAGTTATAATTTTTTAGTGCAGCCCCATATGACTATGGGTTACTTTTTAGCACAACCTCGTGTGACTGTGGGGTATCTCGTTATGCACATTCATTTTTTAGGGAGTAACTAGGAAATGGTGTTAGCCCTTCTCCTTCCCACAAACTTTGAATAAAATTTCGCATATATCATCAGTAAATAAATAATTATTTCTTTATACTGAAAATTTCCCTTGGTCTACGGGGTCCTTGTTCCAAACTTTTCTTAGAAACCTTTTTGTCTTAGAAAAATAACAAGTTTAGAGGAGGGGGGGGGGGGTAGACCCGCTTCTCCCTATTTTCTGAAAACTGGTCAAGTAAATTTTTTTCTTGAAAATAAAGGTTTGGACTTGTTCTCTAGGCTATAAATCTGTATGGAATAATAAAAAAATGTAGTGAATTTTTTTATTATTATTACTAGGAGGATAACCTCGTGCTGGTCTAAAGTAAAAAAAATTATCTATTGTGTCTGTAAGGACTTTGCTCAATATACTTTTCCCTTGGAATGGATATTCCCCCAAGTATAATGACGAAAGTTCCTTGTATCATGGACCCTCTTCTAGTCTACTAGAGGTTCTACTATTCTTTTGAGAAAAGAAAAACATAAAATCTGGTGTACCCACCACAGAATGTAGGTAAATGAGTCATGCACAAAATTTCAAGTGCCAACAAAAATAACTAGTATCATTTATGCACTGTAGTCGGTATTTGTATTTCTTACAAAGAGTGTTCTCATAAAATTGATATTTTAAATAAAAAATAATTTTCTTCACTTAGAGCAGGATGTTCAAACTTTTAAGAAAATGAAGCTTGGCAAGAGTTAGGCATAGTACCTATTCAGCTATATTGGTGAGCTGGTAGGGGGTTCTCATTAACACCTGCTCGCCAATGATCCTCCTCGGATACTAGCAGTCTTTGGTGGAGTGTTTCACCCTCTGATGCAACTCACAATACTTAGGATTGTCTTTATCAGCTACTGTTGGTATTTCCCCATTCAAGTGAGGGGGACCTGTTCCCCCCTCTCGCACCAATGTACGATAGTAATCTGTTTCTGTTGCTACGCTCATACTTTAGTGGAAATCTCTGACTGGTTAGATTCAAGAATGAGGACCCCTGTGGATTCCTTGCCGCTACTTGAGACGGGGGAGGGGTCCTTGCACAGAGGTCTTTTTCTTATCGGGTATTCCTCGACGCTGCATTAGATAGGAGAGGGTTCCGCGCACAGAGGCCCCTCATCACGATCTGATTTCATCGGAGATTCCTCATTGCCAATTATGTCAGCTCTGGGTTCCTCGACCATGAGCTTGAATGCGAGGATATCTTCACCACTACTTGAGATGGAGGAGGGGTCCTTGCATAGAGGCCCCACGTCACAATCTGATTTCATAAGTCATTCCACATTGGGTTCCTCAATCGCGAGCTTGAGAGCGAGGGGTTCTTCACCGTCGCTTGAGATGGGGAAGGGGTCCTCGCATAGAGGCCCCTCATCACAATCTGATTTCGTAGGACATTCCTCATTGCGTTCCTCAACCGAGATCTTGAGCACGAGGGGTTCTTCACGGCATCTTGACATGGGGGAGGGGTCCTCGCACAGAGGACCCTCGTCACAATTTGATTTCATAGGACATTCCTCATCAGAGGATTTTATATATGGGGGTTCCTCGATGATTAGTTTGGAACCGAGGGGTTCCTCATTGGAAATTTTCACGGTCTCGGGTCCTTTGTGTAAGACTTTGACCATGAGGGGTATCTCATCTACCCTTTTGACCTCAAGGGGTTCCTCGCATGTCCCTTCCCTTCCATTTTTGACTGGTGGAATTACTACGTGCTCCTCGCCATATGAGTTGGAGGGAGGGAGTACGTCTATTGGCGATTTGACATTTGGGACGAGGACCCCTAAGGGTTCCTCGCCACTTATTGGAATGGGGTAGGACTCCTCGGCTAAGGGTTCCTCGATTATGTCTCCGCTAATGACGGGTTCCTCGTTCTCTCCTTTAACAGTCTAGGGTTCCTCGATTATTTCTTTGCCAACGATGGGTTCCTCGTCCTCTGCTCCATAACCGAGGGTTTATCGGCTAATTTAATAGTGGTTTTGATTATCCCTTCAATAGTCAAGGGTTCCTCAATGGTCAGTTTGGGATCGAGGGGTTCCTCTTAAAAAAATTTCACGGTGGGGGGACTGATTAAGGGTGAAAAGTAGCGTGTGTCAAGACGTCGATCATTGTTTTCTGTTCACCGCCTCAATACAAAAACCTACAATATTGACTACACTCTTTTAAGGGAGTATAGCAGCCAAGTCCGGGTATCAAAAATCCATAGAGACGAGTTCTAGAATTCACTCGGTTTAATATTCCTAAAATAAAAGTGTAAAAGATAATTGCTAACAAAATAAAAGATAAATAAAGGAAAAGATTATACTAGGCGAGTGAATATTAAAACTAAAATTAACAAAGGAATAAAAACTATAGATTGCAACGGATATCCCTCACCCCGAGTTAATTAGTATAAAATGATTAAATAGGTTCGCAAATTATTAAGATTGCGTCTCGTTTCGTCAATTAATTAAATCAATAGTTGTCACACCCCGAAATTCCCATAAAACACTAATAAGATTTTGGCATCAATAAATACCCCGAAAAGTATGCATGCAAGGTTGTAAGTACGGAGAATACATGATATACCCCGTCAAATCTCCTATGCGTAATAACTAGGACAACACACTCAAAATAAACCCGTAACTCCATCACCATAGCAAAGCAACACGTCAACCTGAATTGAGTTCAATCCGACACAACCTAGACTGAATTAGCCACTACACGTGATAAATGACATTAATTAAAGAAACTAATTAATTCAGAAACAACTAATTAAATTAATCTAAAATTATCTAAGCATGGAAGAAAATGAAAAGCATGGAAATTAAATCTAAGAACAACAATTACACTAAGGAAGACAAAGGAAATAAAAGCTTACATACATAAAAATGGGAAAATACCCAAGAGAAATGGAAGAAGGGCTTAGCTCCAAAGTTACAAACCCTAAATCTATGTAAAATGTAAGATATCTACAAAAGAGAACAAAATATCTCTTATATAGTAAGTTGGAACAAAAAATAAAGAAGGACGAAAAGAAAAGGAAAAGGCTGCAGAAAATAGGCATGGTCGATCAATCGAAGCCAAAGGGTCGATCGATCGATGATCCGAAAGTTGCCCACTGTCTCCAATGATTTCAGGAAATATAAGGGATCGATCGATCGATCCCTTTGATTGATCAAACAGGTATGGCTCTCCTATGCTTTCCCCTGCTTTGGTTCATTTGGTTTTCTCTTCCGCTAAAATCGTCGTAACTTCTTCGTTCGGACTCAGAATCGTGCGCCATTTGTGGCCACGCGAAGCTTGCGAGGAGGTCTAGAACTTCCACGTAGATGTTGGACCAGGTGCCCAGACTATGAAATGACCAAATCGCCCTTATGCGTGCAATTGTGTACGGAACTTAACTGGAATGAATCCAAACTCCATACTTAGTACCTAAGTACCTACAAAAACTCAATTAACCCCTGAAAAGCATGTTAACATAGAAATCTGAGATTTTCTGGTTAACGAGCATAAATATAGGGAATAAGATACCCGAGGGGGCTAATAATGCGTATGTTAACGGATGAAATACGCAATATTTGTGTATTATCAGGGACCCTCATGTGAGGTTTTGACCATGAGGAGTATCTCACCTGTTGTCGCGACCCTGATGGGTTCCTCGAAAACTGAGGGTTCCTCACGACCACCACTAGTCGAGGTGGGTTCCTCGTCTGTAACGCTTGTGGCAACGGGTTGCTCATTTACCACTTTGGGTTCCTCGCTTTTGAGGATGGCTGAATTTGGTTCCTCGTCTGAGGCTCTAGTGGCGGCAAGTTCCGCACAAACACTGTTGGATGAGATGGGTTCCTCGCGTTCACCGTTGGTCGAGGTGGGTTCCTTGAACCCAAAGGTGGTCCTCGCCTACTGTTGCAACATTTGAGAGTTCTTCATGTGAGGCTTTGATTTTGAGCTAATCAAAACTTTCCTCTTTAAGTCAAAATTGATTGCTGAGCTCAAGGCTACTAGGGCATAGGCTTGGCTGTTTTTCCCCCTTGGGAACTACTGGACACTTATGTGCTCAAAGTCGGGCATCATCCTCTTAACAGTGGTGAGATACGCTGCCATCCTCTCATCTTTTGCGTTGAAGGGGAAAGGTTAGCCCCCTTGGAACAGTAATAGAACATGAATCCAGTGCCCATCCTCAATATTTCTAATATTATGAGGGATAGGGGCACACTCAATGTCCACCCAATCAGGAATATTATAACATTTCCTAAATTCGGCTAAAGATTTGTTATCAATTATGGCCATGGACAAACCCTAGCAGCAATGAAAAGGGAATGGGAAAACTCTAATAATAATAATAAAGAAGAAGAAGAAGAAGAAGAAGAAGAAGAAGAAGAAGTTTGGGGACTTACGAAGTAAGATGCAGTCTGGGATGATGCAAAGCCACGGGCAGAAAGAGACGAAGAGATAAAAATGGCTTGAAGACGATGAAGTACAAGACCTGGAAGCAAGAAGAAGTAGTGAGAACCAACAGACGTGTTGAGAGTTTGAAATTTGTGAAGCGGCGTCAAAAATTGGTTCCTTCAATAGTTTGAACCCTCTTAATGATGACGCACACATCCCAGAGAATATTTATCGCCTAGATCCATTTAGGAAAGACGCTTCGCTCCCCGAGATTCACTCTATTCATAAAAGTTCCATCAGAGCTATTATTTAAAATAATTGAGCCCAAACTGTGGCGGAAAAATTTTAAGGGCAATTGTGGGTACCTCATCCATTTTTATTGGCCCAAAGAAGTATCCAGACTACGCCCTATTAAAAAGGGGGAGAAGATGCTGACCATAGGGGGTTCCTCGTGAGAGCTATTTAGAATGGGAGGTTCTCTGCCAACCATGACTTTTGCCACCTTTGGTGGTTCCCCTCTTGGGACTTTGATCTCAGTGGGTTCCTATCTTGAACCCATAGCTATTGAAAGTTTCTCAACCACTTCATCCTGTTGTGGGTATGGGTCCTGCAACTCCTCATATAGATGAGGACCCTCCCTCTGAGAAGAGGGGATCAACTTCTTTACCTCTTCCATAGTAATAACTTTAGATGGTGATTCCTCCAAACTCATGTCCTTGTCTGCTGGTGATCTTGATGGTGCCACAACCTACTCTGGCACCACCTTTAATGGAAGAATCCGCTGGAGTGGCTGCCTCTCTAGAGGGGATTGTCGCAGGTGTTACACAACCTTAACTCCGACTTTTAAGGTCTATATAGTTTTTTCTTAAAAACTCAAAAAAAACAGGCTCATAAGGTTGCTACCTGTCATCGGAGCCACCACTGGTGAACTGGCCTGCCCTCCCTGAGGAGAAGATACTCTAGCTCTGGTCACCACCACATCCTCCCGAGTGGTCTGGTCATTTTGATCTCCATTCCCATATGGAATGTCTTCAAAACTATCTGCTAGGAAACATTAAACCTTCTTTGTCCATGGAAGTGAGGATACCTCCCTAGAAGAGTCGCCAACTATAGGAGGGTAGTGAGACTGGGGTCTATGAATATCTGAAAAGGGTGAGGCCGACCCACTCCAGTGGACACTGCCTTCAAAGTTCTCAAGAACTTCTGGTGTAGCTTCTGATGAAACATTCTCCTTTTGGTAACAATGGAGCTCAAAATGTAAGTCACTCCCTGCAAAAAGATAACCTCCACAACAAGAATAGTAACTTTTCTAGAGAAACTCCTGAGAATGATGGTTGTCAGTTGAGGAGTGAAAGAATAAGGCACTTAACACTAAGAGAATGAGCAGAGATAGATTACTAGGTAGGTCTGGTGAAATTTTGGCAAAGTAATAGTATAACTTTAATTCTATCTCTCTTGACCCAATCCATGTATCCTATTTATACTTGGGTACTGGGGCTGAGTTGGCAATTTTTGGTGTTAAAAACTTATAGGGTTGGTGAGGGATAAGGTCTGCAGTTTACCATTTGTCCCTACCTGTGTGCAGCAGCCTGTCCCCTCAGACAGGTGCAACCTGGTGCAAACCGAAGTCAAAAATAAAACATGTCTCTCAATGAAGACAAAATATTTGATTTAGTAAATATCTTTTAGAACGGTAACTTATGGTACAGTGTGTGTAAACTTGAGGGGGTCTCAAGGACCACCTCCTCTCAAATCTTTATAAGCTTGAGGGGGGTCTTGAGGACCCCCTTCTAAAATCATTTTTCTTGAGAGAGGCCGAGAGGACCCGGTCCTTTAAAATCATTTTATAAACAGTTCATTTCTTGTGAGCAACCCTATGGCTGCTCACACGGGTTGTGTCTGACTGTGAGGTGTGTGAGGGTTGGGAGACCCTAGGGTCTTTCTACTAGTATTCTCTCAATCCTAAAGTTCTAAGTGGTTGAGATTGCTCAATAAACCTTATTCCTCAGCCGCCAAGCCGAAACTCCCAAGAGATCCCAACTAGCCTATTTGAGCCCTGCCTGCTCAACTAGGCTACCTATACAAGAAAGTAAGTGTTAGTACTTTTTTTGTTTGAAAGAATGACTTTTCATTATGAGAGGGTTTCTCCTGGTAGCTACTCCCTCATCTTGGCCTATTTTTCTAGAAGTTAAGGGTAGGACCTTGTCTGCTCCTCGCCCCGATATTTTTTGGAACCTAAGGGGGAGAGCCTTGACTGCTCCTCGCCCCGAAATTTTCTGGAAGCTGAGGGGGGCCTTGACTTCTCCTTGCCCCAACATTTTATGGAAGTTGAGGGGTAGGACCTTGACTACTCCTCGCCCTAACATTTTCTAGAAGCTGAGGGAGAGGACCTTGAAGGTTCCTCACCTAAATGTGCTCTTATAATTTGGGGAGGGGAACCTTGAGGGTTCTGTGACCAAATATTTTCTGGGGTTTGAGGAACCTTGGTGGTTCCTTCTCCCATATGAGTTTCAGTCAGGACCTTGGGGTTACTTCTCAATAAGAATTTATGTCGGGACCCTGGGGGTTCCTCTCAATATGAGTTTTTGTTAGGACCCTAGGAGTTCCTTCTCAATATGAATTTATGTCGTAAAGGGATCCTGGAGGTTCTTTCTCAATATGAATTTCTGTTGGGACCCTGGGGTTCCTTCTCAATATAAATTTATGTCGGGACCCTAGGGTTCCTTATCAATCAGAATTTGTATCGAAACCCTTGGGTTCCTTCTCAATGTGAATATATGTCGGGACCCTGGGTTCATTCTCAATATGAATTTCTGTCGGGACCCTGGGGTTCCTTCTCAATATGAATTTCTGCTATCGAGGGACCCTGGGGGTTCTTTCTTCAATATGAATTTATGGGGTTGATGGATCATGGGGGCTCCTTCACCCAATATCATTTTTTTCCGCTAAGGAGCCCTAGGGCTTCCTCAACTAATATGAATTTTAGGTCTTCCTCAACCTCATATTTTCTATAAGCTGAAGGGGGTCTTTGAGGGACCCTCACCCTAAAATATAGTGGTCAAGCATGAAACACCCTTCTACAATAGCCCGCATAATATGTGTTTAAAACATTCCTATCCCATTCACTCGCGAGATGTAATCTCTACAACGCTATCATCTTCTAGGAATTACTCACATTATCCTGGGTACCAGCTATCGTATTATTCTCACACTGCCTTGGTAAAAATCAAATCACAACGTATGGGAAACGGGCATAGTTCCTTACCTATGGAAACACGAATCATACCCAAGACGTCTTACCCCTGAAAAGTCATACACGGTAATATATTGGACGCTAATGATCTGGGGACTATACGCACATCACCCCCATCGCGCAACTTCCTATGATAGAACTAGAGGGGTATGTTCCAAATAATATATATCATAGACACAAGATATATACAGACACATAACATATATATAAACCATCTCATATCTGATTGTACATAACAATCATCTCGGCTATATGTATAAACACAACTACATTAGCCGTTTATCCACACAATCACTACCAATTCATTTTATTATTCAATCGCTCATTTGAATTTTTGACATTTATTGCACATATGATTGTGTCCTTAAGTTTAACGCCACTAAGGGTACACGACCTCTCTCTCATTGGTCCATAATCATTTCTATGTAAAAATCCCGTCACTAGGAGGAATTCACCACAAAAGTCAGAATAATGACTCCAAATTATACATTCACCATCATCTCCATGCGTCCCTAACATCACATCATATAATAAACTCACATCTAATCTACAAAATGTATTTTTCGTATCATATAAGAAATTTCCTAATCGACAAACACAATCAGAACGGAGTAAAACTCACTCTAGAAAAATCTCTTAAAATAACAGGATTTTCGAATCGATTTGGCCCTGTCTAAATCGATTCGACCATGCAGTGAATCGATTCGACAGTCCCCGAATTAATTCGGGAAAGGGGACCTGATACTTTTGCATAGCCTGAATCGATTCGCAAAGGGGTGAATCGATTCGGTCCCAAGACCTAATACTTTTGCCTTATCTGAATCGATTCGGAGAGGTCCGAATCGATTCAAAATGGTACAGCATTCCTACTTTTCTCTTCTACATAAAACCCACGAAAAATCTACCCACAATTCTTACTTCTACACCAATAAAACCGCAACCCAACTAAGATTTCAACCATCAAAATCAACATATATATCATCCCAACCAATTTACATCATTAAATTCCTAATTATACCATTAAATGCAAGATTTCTCACAAATTCAAGGGGTTTAACCATAATTTCTCAAACTCAACAATTTATCCACTCACTACCATTGAGTTCTCAACTCAAATACAACAGTGAGCTAATAACTCTTCGTTCTACAATAAACCCGACATACCCTAAATCCCATCAGTAATAAAAATCCATTACATTACATCAAAATATCGCCACGAGATAGACCCTTTTCACAACTGGGACATTGCAAATACATGCATCTTGCCTAACAATAAAATGATAGCCTTACCGTTGCCACTCAACATTGTTTAACAATTTGCACTCAAAAAATCATAACTCTACTAGAAAAAGCGATAGGCTTGTTATCACACCCGACATTACTTAACAGTCCGATCTCGGGACAAAATCATATCTCGACTTTCACTACACAGAACAATCTATGCTCCCAAAATATCCTCCCAGTGCTACCTATGCTCCCTTGCAGAAAGACTCCCACTAACACAATGGTGAATATTTATACTCTATAGTCCCAAATCATCGCTATTCCGCCGGAACTTAGAAAACAATCCACTGTACTCTCATAACTCTCGAAAGTAGAAATCTCACATGTAATGCCACCATCCTTACAATGTACACACCAACTCTCACGTATGTGTTACTAACAAATAGCACTACCCCATGATAACTACATATATAACAGAATTATAACTGTCAATCACCCACTACATTCGACTCACTCGTGAATTCTAGGGATAACAATCTTACATGTAATTCCCCGAGTCTCACTCAAAGCATGACTTATACACATAGAAAAAATATTTTACATGTTACCTCTATATTCTAACTGCCTTGCCTAACCAATGGGTCCCTGATCAAAGTTCTCTCGTATGAACTGGCCCATGAACTGTTGTAGGGGTTGCACATCCAAAACCTCTTCAAAAAGCTGCCCTCTACTTCTCTCACGACAATACCTCTTTCTATGGCCTATCTCCCCACAAAAGAAACATTTCCCAGTAAATCCTTCCTATCCACCCTGAGGAACAAAATGTTGTTGCGGCCTTCGATACTTCTATTTAGATCCACTACCATCAAATGTAAAACCTCCCAACCACTGCCTCTTACCTGGAATCCCCCGAATGGAGATCTCATTCTTTCTATTTATACTCTTGTTGTTGTGATGATTTTGCCCCACTGGCATCATCTCCTTCAGACCTTCTTGAAGAACTCGAATCCCCAAATTTCTTAACCCCTTTTAAATGAAGACGGTGATCCTGACAATGTAACAATGTCGCATGCATCACATCGGTAAAAGTTAACAATGTCGGATCCCCTAACAAATGATGTCGAATTCTTCAATATAAACCTCCCAAAAACTTCACTATTCGCTTCTCCTCTTAATTTACCTTCGCATGCATAAAATTCGTCAATTGAGTAAATTATTCTTCGTACTTAGCCACCGTTCGATCACCTTGAGTCACATCCAGAAATCTCCTCCTCATTTCTGTCTAAATCGTGAAGGGAAAATACTTCCGATGAAAGCGCACCCAAAAATATTCTATGGGCATCATATCCGTTTACTCTGACGTAGTAACCGACTCCCGCCACTAGAGAGCTGAACCTACAAGTTTAAAGAGGGCGAGTATCTGATTCTAAACATCACTACATTCCACCATACAAAGATGACGTTGAATATCTATCTTCCACTGAGTTGATATGACCACATCGGTTCCCCCTTGAATTTTTGGAGGATGCCCTATCTGAAAAGATTCCCGAACTCTTTCCCACACGGACAGCCCTAGGTGGGCTTGAAATAATGGAGCGGTAGGCTGTTGCTGAGCCTAAGGAAGATGTTATGCCATCGCCGTCATGGCAGCATTGACTGCTTGTGTTACGATATTAACAACTTCGGTTGCATTCATAGTCCCCTGAGGCACTTGGGTTTCTACATTCTCTGCCCCTCTGTTTGCCCTAGTTGAACGACCTCTTCTAGACAGCATCTGAAACAAAAGCAACTGTATCAACACATAGTTCAAGAAATTACGCATCGCAGAAGATCGTAAATGCAATATGAACACAATAGTCCTAATAATTGGGCTCTATATCAAGAAATCTTACAGAAGAGCGTAGAAAACACGCATAGATCCTAAGACACTAGAACCTGATGCTCTGATACCATATGTGACACCCCTCTTATTAAAATAACGGGTTTCCATCCCTCTACTAAAATAAAATAGAAATCTCAAATGGATCATTCTTAGCATCACTGCCGAATCTAATAAAAACATAGCTAACCACCCAATAATAAAATAAACGGATGCCAAAAATTTTTAAAAACATGCAAGAACATCAAACCAACAATTATAATAACTACTGAACATGATAATATATACAAGTACAACAAAGGAAAATACTCGAATATGCTGTCGAGTCACATATAATACAACATCTAGATAAAAAAAACATAAAAGAACTCCATATACATACTACCCTTGGGAATTCATACCCGATATACAAAAATTGATTCTTAACTATATTTACAAAGATAGTAAGCGACTACAATAGAATCCTCCAATAGTCTGCATCTTCTACAGCTCCATAGACTCTGAACAGAATAGGCATCAATGGCATCCTTGTGGTGGGATACCTATAATATTACAATATATGTATAGCAGGAGAAAAGATATAAACGGATCAGTACCCGGGGTTGGAAAATATTTTAGCAAGTGAATTAAAATTCATAATAATTATGAATGCACAAATTTCATAATTAAAGTGGTGTCGCACTCTCTTGGGACTCAACCTCACCCCTCAACTATAGCATGCACCTAAACGTCTGCATATGCACCTCAAATAAGCTACCCGACACATTCTAGGAATAATTTATCTTAAATCTACGCATAATCTACATCCGCGTAACCCACTATATCCAAAATCTAACCATATATTTTCTTTTATCAAATCCTAAGCTTACGCCCAAGCTTATACATTAATATTTCTCAACTATATCTCATCAATTTCTAATTATTAACTTTCACGAGTTATTAGTAATAGATGTCGCACATCATCAATAATGCTTGTATAATATTCTCCCACTATTTCACATAAATACAAGTACTAAGGACCAAATTTTTCCACACGCCCAACGTTGTGCTAAGTTTCGTGCATGGGATGTCTCGCAAAGTGAAATCCAAACAAGGAACCCCCCTCGATACACTATTCCATAACATTGTCAGTCATGGAAATTCGTTAGGCCCTCAGTCCATAACTTATACCCCTAAATCCGGTCTATTTGCATAAGAGTATACTCATTCAGCCTCAAGCTACAAAAGACAATACATAATATACATCACATAAGTATATGAATGCATTGATTTATATAAATAAGGTATCACACACTATCTTTAAGGTTTGTATAATATTACACTCACTATTATACAAGATCACACATTCCTTAGAAAGCACACATACATAGCCCACATAATATGTGTTTAAAACATACATATCCCATTCGCTCACGGGATGTAATCTCTACAATGCAATCATCTTCCAGCAATTACTCACATTATCCTGGGTACCAGTTATCCGATTATTATCACACTGCCCTGGTAAAAATCAAATTACAATGTATGGGAAGCGGTCATAGTTCCTTACCTAAGGCAAGACGAATCATACCTAAGACGTCTTACCCCTGAAAAGTCACACACGGTAAAATACTGGACTCCTATGACATGGGGACTATACACACCCTGCTCCTCAAGCCAGAGGCCTCACCCACATCGCGCAACTTCCCATAATAGCACTAGAGGGGTATGTTCCACATAATATATATCATACACACGATATATATACAGACACATCACATATATACAAACCATCTCATATTTGAATGTACATAACAATCATCTCGACTATATGTATATACACAACTACATTAGCCATTAATCAACACAATCACTACCGATTCATTTTATTATTTAATCGCTCATTTGAATTTTTATCATTTATCGCACAAATGATTTCATCCTTAAGCTTAACGCCACTAAGGGTATACTACTCATCTCTCATTGGTCCATAATCGTTTCTAAGTAAAAATCCCGTCACTAGGAGGAATTCACCACAAAAGTCGGTATAATAACTCAAAATCATACGTTTACAATCATCTCTATGTGTCCCCAACATCACAACATATAATAAACTCAGATATAATCTCCAAAATGTATTTCTCGTATCATATAAGAAAGTTCCTAATCGACAAACCCAGTTAAAACGGAGTAAAACTCACTCTAGAAAAACCTCCTAAAACAGGAGGATTTTCGAATCGATTCGTCCATGTCCGAATCGATTCGACCATGCAGCGAATCGATTCGACAATCTCCGAATCAATTCGGGATTGAGGACCTGATACTTCTTCCTAGCCTGAATCGATTCGCAAAGGGGTGAATCGATTCGGTCCCCAAGACCTGATACTTTTTCCTTAGTCCGAATCGATTCGGAGAGGTCCAAATCGATTCGAAATGGTACAAAATTCCTAGTTTTCTCTTCTGCATAAAACCCATGAAAAATCTACCCACAATTCTTATTTCTACACCAATAAAACCTCAACCCAACTAAGATTTCAACCATTACAATCAACATATATATCATCCCAACCAATTTACATCATTAAATTCATAATTATACCATTAAATGCAAGATTTCTCACAAATTCAATGGTTTTAACCATAATTGCTCAAACTCAACAATTTATCCACAAATTATGAAATAATTCACACACATAAATAATTTGGTAAGTGTAATCACTTGCCTCATGTTGTAATGGTTTAATCTTCCTCGAATCCGCGTATTGAGGCAAAAATCTCCAAAGCTCCAAGATTTCTCCTCTTTCTCTTCTTCCCTTTGGTCTCTCTCTTCTTTCTCTCTAGTTTTTTCTCTCAAAAATGAGATTGGCAACTCACGTAGCCTAATAAGCCTTATCTCCATAGATCCCAACTTTAAATGATAATAGACACTTAAAATGGCGTTTAGAATAATTCGAGTCAAACTAGTCAAAAATACTATGGAACCCAAATTAACCCCCTCGGACAGTCATTTTGACTATCTCGGCCCATCCCGGATCAACCGTTCCCTCTAAATTTACATCCGAGACTTTAAATAAAATAAATTTATTTCACCACAAAATTGCATTCCTATGTCCTCGAACACACGGGGTATTACATGGTGTATTTTTGTACTAGTTTGTTGGTTGATGTTTAGTATGTTAACTATGTTTAATGTTACTATGTTAGTTGGTTTGTGAACTTTTTGCTAGATGTTACTATGTGAACTATGTTTATTGTTACTATGTTAGTATGTTATCTATGTTTAATGTTAATATGTTAATATGTTGGTTGATCTGAACTTTTTTGTGGATTGTGAACCTTTTGTGGATTGGTAATGGATTTTAACATTGATTCATGATATATATATGCCAAATTAGTGTACCCTTACTCGACATATATATCGCAAATAAAAGTGCATCAGAAATTCAAAACCTCGTTGTTGGGGGTGAATGCCCCGAACCAGTGTCGCCTCTATAATTTTAGGGGCCCTTCGGCAAAAAACCAAAATCAAGGCCCTTTTACATTAAAAAAAATCAAATTAAAGAAAATGTGTTCTTTTTGTATTTTTGACTACCAAACCAATTTTAATATACTAAAATTAAAATTACCATTTCTACCATTCGGTACAACGTAACATAAACCAAAATTGAACTGTGCGATTTGCAGTAAAATTAATTTTTTCGGCAAATTCTGAAATAACAAAAAAAATTATTAAGTAGAAAACTGAACCATGACCAAATTAGTTGAAAGCTAAAATTTAAAAACTAACTTTGGTCTTGCTTATTACAACTTGCCCAACTACTATTTGAAATCATAAAAAACTTTCAAAATAAACGATTTTGAAAAAAATATATCAAACTACTTCATTTTTTATTTAGTCAATTTTTTTACCAAACTAAGGATGTTTCCCAAATGATAGAAATAATTTAATTTTCCAAAAAGAATTGAACAAAAAAAACTAGGACTAACATCATTTTATCAATCAATTTTTCTTTCACTAAAATAACAATGCACACCAAACCTTAAACTCAAAGTCTGCCAACTATTTAAACCGTAGCCAACATAGGTTTAAAGAGGGTAAGCAAGGTTATTTATAAGAAGCGGTTGGAAGGAGATTCACACATTCAACCGATGTGGGACTTCACCAAAGCACCGAAAGATCAATTTTTTTGTATCATTTGGTATTTAGCTAAAACAGATTACCGAACGATTTTTTTTAATACCAAAAAAAATCATTTTGAGCACAGTTTTTTTATGGGTTCTTATTATTCCCCTTAAATATTTTTAGCCTAAAATGAATTGCTTTGCTATTTTAAAAAAGGTGAAAAAACTGTCACTTTATAACCCCTTATAAACTGTCAGTTTTTTTTTATCGAATTCACCCTAAACATTATTTTTAGACTTTTTTCACCCAATTAATAATATAAATCAACAAATTTTGTGAATGAGAATGTTAAAAGTACGTGGGTGAGTGTGTTAAAAGTGGGTTAAATTTTGTGAGTTTAATACTAGAGTGGGTTTGGACATTTTTGGAGGCCTTATTAAGTGGTAAAAATGTTTAGTATTAGAGTGGATTTATTTTTGGGGGGGTCTTTTTAAGTGGTAAACTCTATTTTTTTTAATAACTACATTTTTTAAAACAAATTTTTTTATAGCTTTTTTTAATATAATTTTTTTTTTTAAATTTCAGGGGCCTTGATTAATCGGGAGCCCTAGGCTATGGCCTAGTTGGCCTATGCTTAGAGTCGGTCCTTCCTCAAACCTAACATTATTATGTTTGGTTCGGTATACAGATAAAGAAACAGATTGTATTACTCGGTATAAAGTCCTCGAACCAAACATAATAATGTTTATTTTAGGATAATCACCCCTAACAGTGAGATTTCCACTTTTCGAGGCACTTCAATTGGCGATATATATGTCGAGTAAGGGTACACTATTTCGGCATATATATCACGAATCAAGGTTAAATAATGATATTGACATAGTAACATTAAAAGTTCATATCAACCAACATATTTTCACATTAAACATAGTTAAATATTGATATTGATATATATATTTTCACATGATATTGAAATCCACAACATGATACTGGAATCTGTTGCACGTGATATTGAAATCAAAATCATGATATCCATTGCAAATGATATTGGTATGACATAATGATATTGAAAGACAAATCAACAAATTTACACGCAAATAAGTTAAATATTGATATTGATATATATTTTCAAAAACTTTACAAATGATATTAAAAACCAAATTGGAGTTGGTATTGACATATCCCTCATAAGCTACCTACACATTTAGTTACATGTGCACAAAAAAGACGATATATCCCTCACAAACTACCTACACATTTAGTTACATGTGTACTAAAATACAATATATCCCTCAAAAGATACCTACACATTTAGTCACATGTGTACAAAAAAGACAATATATCCCTCACAAGATAGTTACACATTTAGTTACATGTGTATTAAAAGACAATATATCTCTCACAAGCTACCTACACATTTAGTTGATTTCCATTGGAACATCACTTGTCGCTACATCCTTTGGGTAAATCTTCTCAAATTTAGCTATCCGATCAATATATTTATCGATCCAAGACCTGGCTTCATGCAAAGTTGTACTATGCCAGTAATCTGTAATTGGTGGCAATGGTCAATTATACTTCAACTTCAGTATGACAAAATGATTCTCGCATATACGAGCCATCTGCACAAACATTGAAAATTTTACCCATTCCTTTGTCATGGGTAGACACATAAGGCACTATCTCGATGGAACGAAGACACACACATATACACACATAGTTTTACACCTCGGCCACAAGGTAACCACACTCCGGCATAAGCATCCAAGGCTTAAGACCACACGAGCTAGTATACTTATCTAATAGATTTAGTACAGTCTTCGAAAGCCAACTCCAAAAATAGTCTACGCAAAAATAATTGTTTTCAAGGACATCATCCATCAAATCACCTCTCACACATCATTACCCATCGCTATTTGACCCCTTCCTCAAACAACGAGACAAACATCTAAAGATGTAATTTCCATTCGCTTCCACATCCATAATTTCTTCTGCAAAAGCTCTATAAAGATTTGGTATCTCCCTCATGTACTTCATGTACTTGGGTGTATACTTAAGGAACCATGGGGCTCATCACGTGAACTCCATAAAAATTAATGTTCTTTTTGGGTATTTGAATAGCACGATGTTCCCTCACAGTCGATTTCCAACCATATTTAAAGACAGAGGGACCCCTTTTGTTTACTTATCGTGTTTTGCTCACGAGCAGTTTGCTTTGTTACCCCCCGATCGCCCCTTCCCTTTTTCAGCACTCAGAACTCAAATAGCCTTATAGTAAAGAGATACCCAGTGTCTTTCAACTTACGTAACATGTCTCTTTGCTCATCTATAATTGATCTTTCCCACTTGTGTTTCAATAATATCATTTTTGGCTCATAATCAATCATATAGTACTTGGATAAACCAGGTACCAAAACTAATTTTCTCCAGTGACCATTCAAATCCACCTAAAGTATAACGCAACCATCCATTCGGTAGATGACCAATTCATGAGCACAAGGTATGCCATATACATTGCGCAATGCATGGACACATGATTTAAAATCCATGCCAACATTGTCATATGTATTTAACTCCTCAAGAATGAAGTCAATTGCATAATGTGAAATCCGTCCTATGAGTTCGCGTAACAAAGGAATATTATGCGAGTGCTTGATTTTATGTAAGGAGTCCTTGAATTCCTTATTAATTTTCCTAACCTGTAATTCAATGAGATTGTGCATGCCGACAAACACCTTTTCAAAGTCAAGTTGATAACTCTCCAAGTGGCTCTTAAGTTTGTTGTGAACACTTTCCCATCGACTTGTAGTTCGGTTTTCGTGGTGTTTGATCATATTTGTCCAAGCATGAATGAACGTATCCTTCAAGCTATACCATGTGTAGTCAATGTACTTTAGAGTGTTGGGGTAAGCCACCCAATCCACATGGAATAAAAACCAAGATTTGTTGAAATCGTTCTCTATTAGGGATTTAACCAAATGAACCCAATCTCTGAAGAATTTTTTAGTAAATCCTTGTCGTGAATCTGTTTTCTGGCATGGTTTTTCATGTTGCGTAAAATGTGGAAAGTGCATAACATTTATCTATCCTCGCAAAACACCACACCTAATGCATTCATGCACGAGTACTTGACGCGACTTTAAAAGTGTCTCTAGTGCAAGCTTATATCGGCTCAAGTGTAAGTCGGTCGCGTAATTAATAATCCGAGAAAGTTGGGTATCGAACACAGGGAATAGGACGTAAGATGTGACGATGAATAGGAAAGACGATTAACCTTACAGTCAACTAGAAAAAGAAGGAAAAGGTGATTTTTTTGATATTTTTTAATTAACTAAAGCAAACCAATTAAACTAGTGAATTACTACACATGCGATAATAACTAAGTGGTTTTAAATCAATGTGAGAAAATGGGATTGGAGTACACTCTCCCGCACCGTCGATAAATTCGTTGGATATAAAAGGTTCAAAAATTATATTAATAATTCGAAGAAGACATTAAACCTTTCAAAGAATTAACTATATGAGAACTTAACTCCGCACAATAATTAAGCAATAATAAATTTAACGTGAATGATTAGATTGCCAGTGTGCATATTATACTCTCAAATACATCGGTTACCTGGGGCAAACGAGGTTAAGATATGTATAATATGTGTTTCGACAAAATATCAAGCCTTAAAATTATCTCCATGTTTTTATTCAATTTTATACCCAACTCCTCACTTAGGTTGTGTTCATGTACCCCAACCCGCTAGAAACCTAGGCAGACATTGTGTAATTACTAGAAGATGCTAATTCTACATTGCATGTAATCAAAACCATAAGAAAACTAGATCTAAACATGCATGAAAAGCTTAGAATCTTAGAAAATAAACAAAGCAAGCAAATAATATTACTTCAAGATCAAGGTAGAAGAAAGGCAAACTCTATTGATGAGAATCTTTAGCATTAATCCATAAAAGTGTAATCTTGATGAAGGAAATTGAAACTATCTTTTTTTCTCTTCTATTCTTTCTTTCTGGGTCAAAAACTGATTAAAATTATGTCTAATATCCAATTACAACCTTACATGACCGTTTTTGCAAGAGTCCAACTTTCATGCAACTCTAAAAGAAAAAAATAATTAAATGAATTTTCATGTGTCAGGTACCCCAAACCGGCTTGGATGCACAGCCGGACCAGTTTGGGTTGCGGTTTGAATTTTCCTTATGTCTTGGTTGCTTCTTCTTTTCTTTGCCTAAGATTTCTTCTTCACTTTTCAAACTTGCAAAATTCTTCACCGTAGCTCAGATTGAGACGTCGTTTCTTCTAGTATTTTTGTGACTTCATCATATTTGACTTTCTACTTAGTCTTGCCTCCGGACTATGGCTGCAAAATTACCAAAATGCCCTTCAATTCTCCATTTTGTGGACTTCTTTCTCGGTTTCGGGTTCTCTAATGCACTAACTTGCATAAAATTTCTGTAAAACACATAAGAGATACACAAAACATGAAATACTTGTCAAGGAGACTTAGTAGCATAAATATGAGACAAATTCATGTTAATTACATCGCACGAGATCATAAAAGAACCAAATTTAAGGAGATAATTATGAAATATTTCTGCCTAATTAGTACTCCCGATCAGTGATGAAGACATTGGGGCATGCATGTAAATCGAATAGCATTTTCAACCGACCCAAAGCCAGCCAATAATTATCTTATTTATGTGTAACTCAAAAGGCAAACGCAATGTTGAAAGTCCGTCTGCAAAAGGTTACACCTACCATCTCAGATAATGAAATCTTGTATTGGTTCGTCTTGTAAGTGCAATCGATGATAACTACTGGTGGAAAACACTTTTTCAATAAAATGGAGTTCAGTTGAGCCGAGAATATGTCTTCCACCTCTATCCTATACTCATTCATGTGATACCAATAGACATAATGCTCATTTCCAAGCAATTTCATTAATTATTGCATCGTTGTTCTACCCTTACATTATCAAATCCTTAGTTTTTCCTTGGCATTGTATATTGTCTTCACCATTGTCACATTGATTATATCCCAACATTTTATCATCATTAGAAGAATGGATGGCTTTAAGCCACTTTACGACATATCTTTATTGATTTTTCTTTCCTCTACAGTAAGACACTCGATGTAAGAACACCCAACTAATGTTTCAGGCAATTGGTAGTTGTGAAATCAATTTACAACCTATAACATCCATCTCCCACTATCAAGTGGAATTCCCTTCAATAAAAATGGGAAATTGTACTCTCTAGTGGTCATATCTCTCTTCCTCTTCTTCTCACACTGAATTTTTTATTTGGTCTCACACTTCTTACCATGATGGTCCCGGTACTCCCCTCCACTCTCATAACCCAAATGTAAATGTCGACGATGCGTCAGACTTGGTGGTTATGATAATTGTTTTACTTGATCGCCCTTGATCTTAAGTCCAGTTGACCAATGCTTGTCGGGTGGGAAACACCTGAGAATATAGACACAAATTAGTTAGTACATTTTAATACACGTGTTTAACACCCCGAACGCGTTTAATGCATACAAAATTGTTCCAAAGGTTGTGTGTAATCAAAATATCAGATCAGTAAAGAAAGTTGCACTAACATCGACTCTAAAGAACCATCACCGCCTTTGTTCTCTCCATCACAAATGACGAATTCATTGTCAAATAATACGGAGTTAAAATCCATGAAAGCATCTTGTATAAGTAAAATCATGTGTGCGCTACTAGATATGTTTCCATCATAAAACAATATGAAATAATGTAGCAAAAAAAACACATTTATTCGATATAAACATGTTAACATAATGACATTGACTCGGGGTCATTATAGCGAATAGGAAGTCAAGACTCAGTATAAACACCTCAAACGAAGATTTAATTCAGCAAAAAAATGTTCTTCATTCGTTATCATCATGCCGAGAGTTGGCTATAAACTCGGCAAAAGGATCCCGAACTTACTTTTTGAATTTTGCCTTGGTTCGGGATGTTAAGAACAAAATATGGAATTCTACTCAGGATAAACTCCCCGAACCGAACTTTGCCTTCAAAAAAAATAATTACATTTGTTCGGTAGGGTCATCCCGAAAAAACATCATCTTCCTCGGGGGCCCGATACCGAACCACTATAAATTTTCATTTTCGGGTTTAGTTTTTTCTAAGGCTAAAATAATATAAAAAACGTATTTGAGCAGTAAAAATTACCTCAAACATATTATTTGGGCTATTTTCATTAGTTTTAGGATTTTCACACCCATTCTTAACACCTCAAACATTGATTGTTGTAACTCCAAGTGGTGAATTGAATTTTTTTTATATGGCATTTAAACATTTCAAAGGGTCCATATAAAAAAATCAACTCAAAATAACGTTTTTTGCTATTTTTAAAAAATCGGTCAAGCTTTCACACCTTTTAAAACACTATAAAAGCTATGAAAGTTTGATCGATTTTTTTAAAAATAGCAAAAAAAAAATTTTTGAGATGATTTTTTTATATGAATTCATTGAAATGTTTAAATATCATATAAAAAAATCAGCTCAAAATTATTTTTTTAATATCTTAAAAAAATAGGTTTTGTAACACAAATTCCTAGAATGAGCCCAAAATAGTTCTACCAAAAAGCTCCACAGATACTCCGTTACCACCAATTTTCAAGTCAACTTCAGAATGGATTATTTTACCTGCAATTTAGACAAATAAAAAAAATGTAACAAAATTCATCATATTTACACAACTGTATTAATTTTATTTAATTTATTACCCATACATTTTGTTATATGATATAAAGTGCAACTCATGTCTTAAATTTGCATATCCTAAATCTGAATAATAGTAGTGTGTAGTGTTTTCAAGTACCACATAGAAGTTACCCTAAATGCAAGTGTCATGACTTTTGCTGTTGAGAAAATCAACACCTACTGATTTGTAATGCAAAAAATGTTGTGCTCTGATACAAATTTGTTGGGCAAAACGCCTACGGCCCACAATAAAATCAAGATAAAATGGTAACGATAAACAAGCACGGTAAAAAAAATCAAAAGAGAACCAAGATATAAGTGGTTCACCAATTTTACTACATCCACACACAGGCCCGATTCCGCTATACATGATGAAATTACAAAGTACAATAAAAAATAAAAGGAATATTTTGAATTTACCTATAATGTAGGTATCATTATTTCTTTAACCCTTTTAACTTTTAGCGATTATTTATTCGTCACTAAAAGTCAAAAAGTTTTTTTTTTTTTTTTTGAGGGGGGGGAGGGGGGGGCGCTAAAGTCTAAAGACAAACAAAACAGTAGCTCAAGTCAAACAGTGACTCTCACATGAGAACTTTGTTCCAATGTAGTACCCAAGGGTGGACTATCTAAAAGACTAGAACTATTAATGTGAAAAACTTACAATGTAAGATGTCGTGGCGCTGGTCTAAGTAAAGACGAAATCATGTAAGTTTCACATCCGTGTGGAAATATCAAAACAAAAGTAATCGAATCAACAATGAGAGTACAAAGACTTACTAGGGGGATTCTCTGGAGGGCAAGACGATCTTCCTTGAGAATTTTTCATTAGTAGTGAAGTCGCTCACTATGACTAGTTGAACAGCAAATAGAGAAAGCAGATAATCAGATCATTTTGATTACATTTAATAGTAAATTGAGAATACGTTTGGCAAAATCTGGTAGATTTTGAATCAAATGATGGCTTCCACTGATTTTCACAGTCTAAGGATTTCAGCTCCTCGAATCCTCGGATCTCAGGGAGTTTCACACAGTCACGAGCTGATATTGTTCTTAAATTGGTAAGGTTTGACAAATTGGGTAACTTCTCAATCGACGCGCATCCATCAATGCTCAAGTGTTCCAAGGATTTCAGCTCCTCATGTCCCGGTATCTCAGCTAGTTTATCACAGCCAAAAGAACATAGTTCTTTTAAATTTGTAAGGTTTGACAAATCAGGTAATTTTTCAATCGACTCGCATTTATAGATGTTCAAGATTTCTATGGATTTCAGTTCCTCAAGTCCACGAATCTCAGTTATCTTATCACAACTAGAAGCATTTATTTCTTTTAAATTTTTGAGGTTTCTTAAATCGGGTAACTTGTCAATTAACTCGCATTCACAAATGTTGAACAATTCTAAGGATATCGGTTCCCTAGATCCCCAAATGTCAGTTAAACCCTTCAAAACACCATTTTCTTCGTTCTCTGAACACAATTCCTGTGAAATGGCCCATCTAACCTCACGTAACTTGATGCAATAGACTAGAATTAGTTCTTTTAGCATTCCCAAATTGGATAGGTCAGGTAATCGTTCTACGGATGTGCAGGACTCCATATTCAAATGTTCTAAAGATTCCAATCTATCTAGACCTTGAATCTCGATTAGCTTGCAGCAAAGCCTCATATCTAATTTTATTAACTGTTTTAAGTTTGAGAGGTCCGATAATCTTTTTAGGGAGGAACACCCTGATATATCCAAGTATCTTAATGACTCTAACTGTCCAAGCCCATCAATCCTACTTATCGGACAAGATGAGATATTTAGAGCTCTCAAATTTGTTAGATTCCTAAAAAACGAGTCAACTTCTCTTACCCGACAGCGATTGAGAGTCAATATTTCCAAATTAGCAAAACACTGAAAAGTCGAGCGGTCTACATATATGCCAGCAACGAGAGATTTAGAACTTTCAATTTTGTTGCCACCTGTAAAACAGGAAAACATAAATTCAATATTTTTTAAAGGGGAAGTGATATGACAATGTGAGAATTAATTAATAAAAAACAAATGCAGAGGGATTATTTTACAAGACCTTGATTTGGCTCCAACCCTCCCAGTTGTCTGTGACTTGGCTAGATGAGAGATCGAGAATAACAAGATTCTCTAGATCACAATTGGTTGGTGTAAACTCATTTGAGCTTCCCCGACACACAAGCCATCTTAACTTTGAAAAATGATGCTTAAAATCACCAGCCAAATGTGTGAAACCTGCTCTCAGATATCTTAGATTTGGAAGTTCATCAAATTCTTCTCCTAAAAGACAGTGGCGGCGATGTTTCCGGGACCCATCTAAATGAAGAGCAAGCGCTACAACCTTTCTTGTTCCCTGACCAATCAGAAAAAATAACTAAGGAGTCCAAAAGAAAAATGCTTATAAATCCTAATATATGAGGAATTTTTAGGGCCCCAAAATAGTTGACAAAACAAATATTTGGCAAGGGGGCTTATTATAAAAGTTCGCCTTGGCCCAAAAACTCTAGGACTGGCCCTCACTCAGTGGAATATTCTTTATCCGGCCTTATAATGGCAACTGGTGTGATGCTTACGTGGAAAACAACACCAACAGACTCAGCAACTTTGTAAAACTATCATGTAAAATATCTTTTTGTTGTACATAATTTTGTTGTTTTAATTGCATGAAGAAGGAAAAAAAAATGTAAAATAAGTATGATAAAATATATAACGTACTAGGGTCTTACCATACGCTTTTCCAATACATTCAAGGCTTCCTTGGGATGCCATTACCTGCTACGCTCCCCCAACTCATCATAATTTTCTTCCACGATTTGTCTACCGAGGTCTCTAAGTTGATCATGCATCCATAAACGATTATTATCTCTAACTTTTACGAGAGACCTAAGAGCAAGAACATTAATACTTGTTTCTGGATAGAATTTACAGTCATCCCACATGTAAAAAGGATAGTCTTTATTCTCCCTAATAAAGAGACATGCAATATCAAGGAATATTTGCTTTTGCTGAATAGTCAATACTTCAAAACTTATTCTCAATTTTTCCATGACTTCCTCGTGAGGTATATCTTTTAGCTTCTTTAATGTCTCCTTCCAAAAAGCTTTGCCCTTACCAAGTTTTTCTGATTTCTGCTTCAAGAAATATACCCAAGTTTTTCTTGAAAAATCATCAATGAAGAGAAGGAAATAATTACTTTTACCAAGAGAGCTTGGCTTGATCGGACCGCATACATCGGTATGGATTAACTCGAGTGGATTCTTAGCTCTTGAGTTTGACTCCTTTGGAAAGCTTTTTCTGAATTGCTTCCGATCTAAACATCCTTCCCACAGTTGGTCAGGATGATTGATGCAAGGTAATCCTCTCACCATTTCCTTCTTGGATAATAGATCCAATCCTCCCAAGTCGAGATGCCCAAATCGAAGATGCCATAGCCACGATGCATCTTTGTAACATACCTTTAGACACTTTGCAACATCGTTTTGAATATTCAAAGGGCAAATTCTATTCTTTGACATTTTTACCTTGGTAATTAAATCTCCTTTGTCATCTCTTATAAAAAGACTACAATTTTTCATATGGATATCATAGCCTTTTTCTAAGCGTTGGCCCAAACTCAAGATGTTGCTTTTCATATTAGGCACATAGTAGACATTTGAACTGAATTGATGACTACCATCTTTTGCACGAATAAGGATGTTACCTTTTCCTTTCACCGATATTGTGGAATCGTCTCCAAATGAGACATTTCCGCTTACTGACTCGTCCAACTCCACGAACATGTCTTTCCTTCCACACATGTGATTACTTGCACCGCTGTCAAGAAACCAGGAATTTTCTTGGCTACCATCAGTCTCCTTCCGTGCTAGAAGAAGAAGATTTTCTTTCTCATTTGTCTTATCCTCCGCATAATTGGCCTTCTCCTCAACTCTATTATTGGGTGCTCTGCATTCTGAAGCATAATGCCCAAACTTCTGACAATTATAACATCGAACTTGAGATTTGTCATACCTCGAGTTCGGATTGCTTCTTCCATGACCTCGTGTTGAGCTTTCCCCTCTCTTGTAGTTGTTACTGGAATTGTAGTTATTGGAATTATAGTTGTTAAAATTCCAACCTCGTCCACGTCCATAACCTCGTCCTCGGCCACGACCTCTTCCACGTTGGCTTTTATCGTTGTTGAAACTTTCTTCTTTCTTTGTCGGATAGAGTTCCGTCTTAAGAAGTTGTTCCACAATCTCTTGCTTCTTCTTCCTCTTCTCTTCGTATGCTTGCAATGACCCCATTAGTTGTTCGATTGTCAACTCATTCAAGTCTTTAGTTTCTTCGATCGTCGTAACGATGTACTCAAATTTTGGATCTAACGAGCGGAGTATCTTCTCCATGATCGTCACATCTTCTAACTTCTCACCATTTCTTTTTAATTGATTTGAAACAGCTATGACTCTTGAAAAGTAGTCGGAGATAAACTCGGACACTTTCATATGTAGAGATTCGAAATCACTTCTTAAAGTTTGAAGACAAACTTTCTTCACTTGTTCGGCTCCTTTGTAAGAGGTTTGCAGTTTCTCCCACGCTTGCTTAGAGGAGATTGCACTTGAAATCTTCTCGAAACCATCATCATCTAATGCTTGATAGATGAAATAAAGAGCTTTCTTGTCTCTCTTTCTTGAGTCTTTCAAACTCTCCTTCTGAGTTTGGTTTAAGACAACTTCATTTTCTAGCTCACTGTAACCTCTCTCCACCACTTCCAAAACATCGTGTGCACCCAAAAGTGCCTTCATCTTAATACTCCAATTATCATAGTTGTTGAGTATCGGAACTTGAAAGGATGCCATACCACCATTTGCCATAATTCTAGTGAGAATTTGGAAATTTTGATTGCGCGGATGGATCCGGAACGCCCAAAAACCTTAGGAACAACGTGGACCAAAAAAATGAAAATCTGGTCAAAGTCAACAGTCAAAGTCAACTTTTGGTCAACGGTCAGCCTTTGGTCAAGGCTCGATAGCTCGGTCAAGCAGCTCAAACAAGCTTCACGGCTCAGTCAACAGGCTTCACGGCTCGGTCAACAGGCTCCAACTCGGATGATTTGGCTAACTCGGTGAGTTAACTTCACGGCTCGGTGAGTTAACTCACTTTCTGGCAGCAACGTTCTTGTGACACATGGCGGCGTGTCAGACCTCCGATTGGGATGAATCTGGTGGCGTTGGATTCGTCTCGTCGAGAGCTTCGATTTGATATGCTATAGCGTATACTTTGAAACAAATTTCCAATCGCACTGATACCACTTTGTTGGAAATAAGCTTTCAAAGACACTCACACAACTATCTTGTATTTAGCACTCAAATATTATTACAAAGAAGAAGTACATTCTTACAACTCAACTTCTCTCTATTACAACTAATAAGCTTTGCTTATTATCTTCCTTGTTGTTTGATGATTGTAAGAACCCAAGGATGATGGCTATTTATACTAGAAGAAAATCAAATGCACTCAATGCGGTTCAAATTAATTAATCCACAAATTCATAAACCACACAATTTTCTTCCACTAATTCAACCACTATGAAGCACTAAGAATAAATAAACACACCTTACCTAACACCTTACCTAACTTACGATGCTTCTTAGAAATTGGTTGATTAAATATAAAATAAGTTTATATTTTTAACAGCCTTGGCCCTAAAACTATAGGGTCGGCCCTGACTTAATGGAAGGTTCTTTGTCTGACATTATAATATTTGGCAACCTGTATCATGCTCACGTGGAAAACCACACCAACAGACTCAGCAATTTTGTAAAACTATCGTGTAAAATATCTTTTTGTTGTACATAATTTTATTGTTTTAATTGCATGAAGGAAATAAGAAAATATAAAATAAGTACGATAAAATATATAATGTACTAGGGTCTTACCATACGTCTGTCCAATACTTTCAAGGCTTCATTGGGACGCCATAACCTGCTACGCTCCCCCAGCTCATCACAATTTTCTTCGACGATTTGTCTATCGAGGTCTCTTAGTTGATCATGCATCCATAAACGATTATCATCTCTAACTTTTACGAGAGACCTAAGAGCGAGAACATTAATACTTGTTTCTGGATAAAATTTACAGTCATCCCACATGTAAAAAGGATAGTCTTTATTCTCCCCAATAAAGAGACATGCAATATCAAGGAATATTTGCTTTTGCTGAATAGTCAATACTTCAAAACTTATTCTCAATTTTTTCATGACTTCCTCGTGAGGTATATCTTTTAGCTTCTTTAATGTCTCTTTCCAAAAAGCTTTGCCCTTACCAAATAATAACGACCCTATAGTAACAAGAACCAATGGTAAACCTGCAGCAGTAGATATAATTTCCTCAGAGAGCATATCATAATCTTGTGGAGGAAGGTCCCTCATAAAAGCATACTTGCTAAATAGTTGAAGAGAATGATCATGGTTCATGAACTTTGGTTCGTAACTCCTACAAATTTCAGGTTGACCTTTATTTTGATAAGTCAATTCAAGTTGGTCTAACACCTCTTTATTTCTTGTTGTAACAATAATCCTACTTCCTGAACCAGCTGTATCCCACTTTCCTGCTAGCTTATCAAATTGAGACTTTTCATCCACATCATCAAGAACAATAAGAACTTTCTTTCTAGAAATTAAGCCGTTAATTCTGTTAATTCCATCATCGACATTATAGATGTCGGGGCATTTCGACTGTGCTATCTTAGAGATAAGTTGATTTTGCAACTTCATAACACCGTCATGTTGTTTTGACGTTTCTCGTATATCTTCTAGGAAACAATAAAGTTGGAATTGCTCACAAATTTGGTTGGAGATAAACTTGGCAATAGTTGTCTTGCCAAGACCGCCCATGCCATGGAGTCCAACAATTCCTACACCATTGGAGTCAACATCTAGTAATCCATTTATTTCTTCGAAGTGATGATCCATTCCAACCAAGTTATCAATTACATGCTTGTAATTCTTCCTTAATTCTGACAAGACCTTTTCAACGACCAGCTTTACAAATTCCCCTTCGTACCTATAAGATATATAGTTTAATGTAATCTTTAAAGGAACAAGGCTGGTCAACAATAAGTTGACTACATGCAAAAGAAGGCACTTATTATTATAACCTAGCAGCTAGGCATACACCTATATTGTATGAAGCATGGACATGGAAACGGGATACGAATACAACTCGACGTGGACACAGTGACACAAATTTCTTAAAACAGCAAGACATAAACATTTGACGACACGCCAATAATAAATAAATATATATTTTTTTAACAATTAAGGTATAAATAAAAAATATTTATTACAAGTAAATCGAATATCATATTACTGCACTTCGAAACTTATAATTTATGAGTCATGGTAATAAATTACAACCTTTACCATGTAAACAAAGAAAAAGCCATACGCAATTATACATCTTAATATGATCATTATCATCTATGTACAATAGTTGTTCCTTTAATAAAAACTTAAGTCATTGGTGGAGATTGAGAGAGGATATTATATTATGATTCGAGAATATGCTATAATTGGTTGGGTGTGGGCCTCTTACTAGTAGAAAAAAGGGTAAATTACAGTGAATCCATGCAAATTTACAGATCATCCCCTATCTAAAAAATCCCAAGAAGTGCCCTTGAACTATTGAACCAAGGCAACTAACACATTGATGTTCCGCATACAAATTGTTCAAATTTTAACAAAAAAGTGTTAGTTGTCACGGTTCAATATTTTAAGGGGCACTTTGTTGGGATTTTTAGATCAGGGTGATATGTACAACCGGTATAGTTCAAGGGGGTTAACTGTATTTTACCCTGAAAAGAATTAATATTTGCACACAACCCTGATCCTAGTTTAGCTATCTACTAATTTTGCATGTGATGGTGTTCAGTCCTTTTAATTAAACAATGCGCAGGCTAGGGGCTACGAGTTTGAAATACTTAAACTTTCATAAACTAGGTTTTGACATTTTAGAGTTTTGTACGATATTTGAGTTGAGATTTTGGGTTATAACATTTTAGTGTTTAAACATCTTATGATGTATATCTAAAGTTTGAGTGGTGAGACGTATCATATTTTACTTTTTGGTGCAGGCGCTGTTGCAATATTGTAATAATTATTCGGTATAGTTTAAAATATGATAAAATCTCTGAATTTTGGTAATTGAATGAGTGAATGGGTTCCTACTTTTGGACAAAAACTATTAAGCATTAAGGAGTTCCCAGGTTGGGTCTTAAAAGGGTTGTGGAGTGCATTATGAAGGAGCTAGGTAGACTCTGGTTTCGAATTGCCTGACTAACGTATGTTTGTAGTTTAAGGCTAATGCCTGATTAACATATATTATCCAATGACTGATTAACGTATGGTTGTACGTGTACAGCTTGAGTTGTTTTATTTAAGGCTTATGTCAAATTTATCCTTCTAAGACATATTTTTACCACAGTTCTAAAAGGTGCGAGGTGTAGTCGAGGTGTAGAGGTCAAGCCTCAAGACTTAGGAGCCTAGGCACGCCTTGACGAAACCTAGGTGTAAAAAGCGTTTTCCCTTTTTGCTACTTTTAATTATTTTAAGGTTAGTAAAACAATAAAATAATGCATACCTTGAAATTTGAGAATATATCCGTATGTTTGCCAGTCATCATTCAATTAACAATATGAATAATCAAAAACAAAATGGTTCAATATAAGAAATGTATTTTTCAAATTTCAAATGAAACAAACAGGAAAAAAAATACTGAATTTATTTATATTGTCAAAACTTAATAGGAAACAAGAAAATACTTAAAAGTATTTATATCGATCTCAGTCTACATCATTTGTGCTCTAGGATTCTACCAACCTAAGCAAACCCCTGGTTATCGCAACGTCCCAAATGGACCAGGACTAAGGTCGACCCTATCAATCTCAGTCTACATCATTTGTGCTCTAGCATAGCACAAAGCGTTCCCCACTAACTATCGATTCTAGCTTCCTATGGCGGAAGACGATTCCCACATAACTCAGCACAAATCGCCCAACCTCCAGAATCATGTTACATCTCCCCTCGGGGCACCCATACCGACTCTAAGTGGCTTAACCCCAACGCTACTCAACTTTTCCTCACATTGACGTATCTCATCAAGGTGTATGGCTCAAAAGACAAATCTTTAAAGAAATGTCCCGAGACCACTTCAAGTCCAAGGAACATATTACCCGTTGGTTCCTTCCAACGAGTATGCGAATTACACAACCGACCACGCTAGGCCACTCACAATGCCAATGCCTTAGGAAATGATCCATAAGGCCATTCGAAAGCCTAATGGTTGTACAGGGATTTCCATCCATACACACTACTGCTCCGTCAATCATGTATTCTAAGGCGTACATTCAAGATATGCCTTTCGACATTAAGTCAACCTCCTCCATTCATTCATCCGTGTTAGGGGGTAAGGTATACTCCATTTCCATCCGGTTCCCATTACTTCATGGAAATTTGTACCAAACCTTCGACACGAATATCTAGTCTCGGTCTACCCTATTTTAATAGGCACCTCCCACGGTTCGACCATTCCTCCATAAAGAGCGGGCCGTACTCATCCACATGAAGTTCGTCCATAATGGCCGAAAATGCAACAGTTTGGTCAAACGATTAACAATTTTCTCAAATAGGATCATGACCAGAACGCTGCCGACAATTCAATGCAAACGTCTATGAATATACCCTTCTTCATTCCACCGATACTCTTCTTCGCACGAGTAGGTGAAACGGTCAATCACAGACCGAAATGCTCTCACTACAGAGTCTTTCGAGTCATACTCGCTTCATTTGGCTTTCCATGCCAACACAAATATCTCCGACGGGTTTCTTACTCGACGCATCTACTACCCCAATTGCATTTCCTTACCGAATGAGAATATCCAAATGATAGTTCTTTAAGAACTCCAAACACCAACTCAATTTCTCCCCCGACATATTGCAGCAACTTGTTGCTTGCGAGAAAGTCCAAATTTCCTGCCCAGGAAGTAGTGCCTTATCTATTTAAGGTGATCACTACCACGATGAATTTTAATTCAAGCATGGAATAATACTTCCCACAAGTTTAAGCTTGTGAGATGCATAAACAATGGGTCTAAGCTCCAGCATCATTACTCCCCAACCTGGCAGAAACTTCTTCATTACACCCACTCTCGAGCTCACTATCATGGGCTCAGGAGTGAGGGTCCACCCGTCCTTTTAACTCCCCGGAAGTGAAGTTCAAACGTAACACTATTTCTAAGAAAGGCCTCATCTATTTCGGCCAAACCTACCAAACCTCTCGAGACCCCATAAATCTCGTTCCTAGCGATCTAATCCCAACCCACAACTTATTCGTGGTCCACTCCTTACTACCTTCCTGAATTAACATCACATACCCTAATAGCCCTAAAGTTCTAATGAATTCTAAGGTCGATCTATAGATATCCTATCTAAGTCGTATCTATATGTAATACTAAGTATATCCCTAGTGTCCAAGACCTATCTCAACTTCCGACATTCGCTTGGTTTCGTGTGTGGGACGTCTCGTCGAAGCGAAATCCAAACAAGGAACCCTCCCGTTACACTACTACCTCGCATCGTCGGTCATTAAGATGTGACGGTCTAAAACACATAATCGGGATCAATAAATTTTAACTTGCAATTATTTCAACATAACTCTACTTCTACGTCTTACCACAGCATTAGTAAAGATTTTAACTGATCAGACATTCACTTCATATGAAGCCTTTCAAATACATATCTCCTTATATAAACATGGCCTTCTTATCAAGGCAAAGTCCCTAAGTCCCAATTCGACTTCGTATCTCAGTCTCCCTCACATCGATCAGAGGAGAGAACTATATACAGTGCTTCTATCTCGCACTTCAATAGCCCTTAATCACTCTACTACGTGATTCTCGGCTAATCCTTCCAATCCCACACCTAACAACAAAATAAATAAAATAAAAGAGAAAGAAAAGGATAGCGTCTCTCCAATCACAACATCGTTAAGTGTTCATGCGGCGGAGTGTCTCGCCGAAGCGAAATCCAAACAAGGAACCCCTCCGACACATGCCCACTTAACTAGTTGGTCATGGAGATAAGCGCAACATGCATAAACAAGACAAACAAACAATCAAACACTCACGCAAAATAACACAACAAAAAAAATATATATCCTACCCAACTCAGTCCGCCTCTATAAAGTCTCAACTTGTATCCAGGGGAGAAATTATAGATATAACTAGTTCCCTTCTGAAACTAGAAATGAGATAGCCTTGCAATTTATTTGCCCGCTATCACTTCGACCACAAGCCAAAATATCTTTACTCGCATAATGTATATAAATTAAAAGAAAGGAAAATGGCATCTCTCCACTCCCAACGTCGTTAAGGTTCACGCGTGGAGCGTCCCGCAAAAGCGGAATCCAAACAAGGAACCCCTCCTATGCATTACTACTTAACTTTTTGGTCGTGGAGATAAGTCATAACAACCACATACAATGCTACCAAGCAATAGAACACTCATACCACACATCACATATAACACATATACCTTTAAAATATCATCACTCGTTTCATAACGAGTGAAGAAATCATAAAACTTCCCTACCACGGAAGTCATATAATTACTCTTCTATAATCGCGTCAATACTACAACGAGCTCAGACTACACACCCGAATCTACTATGGATAAAATACTACTAAGTCTTATCCTAAGGAAGACACCACCCACTAATAAGGCGGAATTTCCACCAACAATTTATGCCAATCACTCCGGATCGACACTAATGGTTCTCAGACTCCATATCCTAGCCATTGTTCCAACTTTGGCTAACAACAATTGCCCACGCAGTCCCTCTTACTTTCTTAATAAAAGAGGACACGCTCTCGGCCTCCTCTTCCTCAGTTCAATGAAACCTCCACAGGCGGATACCAACCAAAGGGTTTCATGATCATTACTCCATCAGAAGTGTTAACGACACTTATTCTGGAGCCTATCATTTTATGATGCACGGTCTCCCTAACCGTACAACACTTTATTCACTGTCGGCCTTTAGCCGAGCATTCTGTGAACACTCAAGAATTCACCTCCTCCTCAGTCCAGTTATCCCGGAGAAACTTACGATAGAAAGTATCTATCGGTATTCTCCACGGGCAAAACTTCCGGCACCCTCGAATATGGTGGCCACATTTTCACCACCTCTACACTACTACGGGTGAGGGATTTTCCTCCATCCTACTTCAGGGCACTTCTCCACTCCAATCTAACATCGCTTGAAATCTCAAGCTTAGTACCACTTTCTACTTCTCGCGGTATTTGGGAAAACTATATCAACTGTAATTAGTAGCCGTCGTAGCAAGACAATAAAATGCTACAAAAAGGGAGCGACCTCCGAAGCGGTCCTCATCCCCGACTACAATTTACAGTTCTCAAAAATCCTCCCCATGACGTCCTTCTTCAATCGACCTACTACTCACACACGAATGCGCCAAAGATTCTATAAATTCTACCCCATGGCAGAAGAACGAGATCTCACTAAAGGAATCAACGATCTTAATCCTAAGGCTTTATGTCAAATCAAAAACAACGCTGAAACTTAAGGCGTCCACACAGATTCCTAAGGACTCTAGAACCTGATGCTCTGATACCATCTGTGACAACCCGCTCACCAAAATAAGGGGTGGCCAGCCCAATACTCCAATATAACGGAATCATAGATGGAATCATTCTCAGCATCACAATAAAAATATAGAGTATCCAGGATAACCACCCAATATTTCAGAAAACGGGTTGCCAAAATTTTGAACTTAAAGTAAATAAATGAAAACAAACAACGCAATTCCTGAAAGATAAGGGAAACCCCAAGACATATATAAATAGTACAACAAGAATACAATAAAAGGACCGAATATGTTACCGGTCACCAAACTGATACACCAATAATACACAAGTTTCAATAAATTTCATATTACATTTCATTAGGCATTTACAAAAGTTTGGGCTCCTCGCCCGAATAAAAGACTTGATCTTAACTAGAATGAAAAATGAAAACGTCTATACCACTTGTGTCCCGTAATACCCGCAATGCATCACGGCTCGCCGAGGACATCGGAATAGGAATTCAAATCAGGCATCCCTGCGGAAGAGTACCTGAGTGGAGACAAGATGCATATGCAAAAGGGCCCGGTTCTATATGATTGCCAGATGAATAAAGAGTATGACAGATATGAACATCATCATGCTAGAAAAGACAAAAGAAAACAAATCTATCTACACAGTACTACAGCATAAGCTAACGAAATGAAGAAGAGCATGAAATGAATTTAACTAAGCAGGAGAAAAGAAAGATTGACATAATTAAAACTTCTATCATATACCCCGATTCATGTCATAGTTTACTCCTCAACAAGAAAATAAATCTATAACTATAAGCTCTTTATGGCTTTTATCTCAATTTTATGCTCTTTGTGGCTTTTATTTTAATTACATGCCCATCCTGGCATTACCATTCCTTATCAGGAATATAATCAACCTTAAATGCTCTTTATGGCATTTATCATACATCAAGTCCACTTGATTTAGAATGGTTATATTCTTATACATACAACGATTCTAAGACCGCCCCTCCGAGTTTCCCCACTGGGCGCGCCCCTAAATGACCATCATCTTCCAGGGCCTATCTATACAAGACAACCTGGGCTCATAACGCAAACGTCGGGAAGCGGCCATATGCCTGCGGGAGAGTCAGGACTACACCCGGAATCCCCTCACCAGTGCAGAAAACATAACATAATCGCGCATATGGCCTAGGACTATATCCACCCTGCATTCATTAGCCAGGGGGCATCACCAAGCGCGCGAACTTCCCTTATGATGTCATTTAGAGAGGTGTGTTTAACCAAATTACCATTTATCATGTTAATGATTAAGTAAATTATCATTTACCATCATTTCCATATCCAATTACATTTTAGCAAATGTATATTTCATTTATCCGAAACCATATTCCTTTATATTTTGTAAATATTTCGCCTTTTTAAATCCGGAGCCATACGTATCTACATTGACATTTTGACCTCAAAGAATAAATAGACTTTCAATTATTCTCCCAAGATTCGTTGATAGATATAATAAGCCATCAAGGATAACATAGCTCCAATGAGCTTCTAAGGTCTCCCAAGCATAACAATGCATCCCCTAGTATTAAAAGAAATCAACTAGAAGAAAGAATGCCCTAATATCAATAGGCATAACCCCGGAAAACCCCGCCTAATCCATTTCTAATCTAGGGTAGTATCTCAACTCATCAAGAACTCTAGGACTCTAAGTTTACTTCATACAAGAAGGTTCCTAGTTCCTATTAAAGGGAATAACCTAGGAAACAAAATAAGGTTTAAAGGTGAAAAAAAAAAACAGGGGACCGCGGTCGACCGGTCATAGCAGACCTAGGGCTCTTCTTCTTCAAAAAAAATTAAACCCAAATCTCAAATCTCTTTCATTTGAACACAACCAACAACTTTTATCTACCCAAAGATTATCCTACATGATTTATAACTATTAAAACTCACAATTTTACCATCAAAACTAAGATTAGGGTTTAAATCCCATAAATTCATTTTTGATCCATAAATGCAAATACACAACTATCATACAAATTATTCAACTTAGATCACATATTAGCAAGTAGAAAACTTTCCTTAGGGTTGCAAATTCAGATTTCTTGGTGGTAGAAGCAATCTCCCATCTTCAATCTTCATTTTCTCTCTTCTTTCTCCACTTTTCTCTTCCTCTTTCTTTCTCTCTTTTTCTCTATATGTTCAAGACATAAAATGGGGAAAAATAAGGGATTTTAGAAGACTAAAATCGTGGCTTAGGTTAAAACTCCCAACTTAAATGGTTAATACCACATTAAAATGACTCCCAAATACGCATTTAAGTTAAAACCAGTCAAAAGTGCCCAGAACCCAAAAATACAATATGACACTTATTTTGACTGTCTCGCACCATCCGAGACTAACTACACCCTCTAAACTGGCATCCGGAAATTTTATAATTTATTTAGAGTCCCACTAACATTTAAACTATAATGCCATTTAATATACATAACACTATAAAATATACAACATGAGGATATTTACCTACATATATGGTAAATATACAACATCCCAGTAAATATTTACTTCTATTTCATTCAATTAATATTTACTCCAGTCCCCACATTTTATATAATGACCTTATGCGGTAGAATTAGTATAAAATGAGCCTCCCAGAATCGTGGGTTGTTACAGCAGATACATGGTGTAATTCAAAAGGAGATAACTTGTTTAGTGTTTAAATTAACAATAATAATATAAGGAGTAGAGGAAATAACTTGCCTAAAACACGACCAATAAATCTATCATGTCGGGATTGTCGATATATTTAAATTTCCCAACACTAGAAATTATGTTTTAGTTACTTATAGTTTATATATATTACAAAGTTAGTGTCATTTTACCTATTATGCTATAATATAGGTTGATTAACAAGAATGACTGAATGAATTACCCAAGTGTTTCTTTCTCCAATTCCAATCCTTTCAATTTTCCAACCTTTGTGAGATTCCCCTTCCATCTTTGAACAGTAATTGCATCAAAATTCCTCTCGTGTTGGCGAAAGGCCTTTTTGTAACTTCCCGTTTGATGTCGTACATCGAATGGACTCACATCGTAGAAAATAGGGAAAATATTTTGTCCGTCACTTGTGTGACCATGGATCATCTGATCAAGCTCAAGTAGACACCATTTACTGGAAGCGTAGTTTTTGGAGAATATAGGGACAGATATCTTTGAATCATTTATTGCTTTGAGAAGCTCGGGGCCAATCTCTTCTCCAACTCGAAGCTCATTATCATCCCGAAAAGTATGAATTCGGGCAACAAGAAGATCATTATAGAGGTAATCGGTGAAGCCTTTACGAGTGCCTTTACCATTAAAACTCAAGAACACTTCGTACTCCACTGTTAAGGTGGATACCGAGGTTGATTCTGAATTTGATGATGTGGATGACGTGTTATCGGGAGTTGCACTTCGTATTCTCCATTTCTTAAACAACTTACCAAAGACAAGGAGCTGGCGATTATAGCAACTGGCACGAGACGGATTTGGCTCTTCTTTCTCCGGTCCATTTCAAGAATATCCCAACTCTCTCCCAGAAGAATCTGTAGTGAAGTATATAATTCTAATTTAAATCATACAATAATGATGTGGCACCTCTTGATTGATCTCAAATTAATATGATTTTTTACATGCAATATCAATGTAAATGATTATTAAATATAACTAGTTGTAAACCCGCGCGATGCGCGAGAATTTTTCAATATTGACGCATTATTTTGTCCCACAAATTAATATAAGTTAAGCACACATAAATCAATATATTGCATCTAAAAAGTTTGAAAAATTCATGAAATAAATGTAAATCATATATACACTATAATAGTTTCGCAGAAACTCAAGATATCGAAAATAAATAAATAAAAAAACAATAATTCGCAACTCATTCACAAAAATTCAGTGAAAAATCAAATTGAAGGATAAGAATGAAGAGAGAGCCTCTTATCTTTCGTTTTTTGCGGGGAAAAACAACCATTAATATCCTTAAAGTACTTGATTAATAAGAAAAGTTATCCAACTAAAATTTACCAATTCAATAACAAAGCCTATATCAACAATTGGATATCAATAATTGGAGTGCACATCAAAATCCAAAGCTCTAAAGTTAGATGAATAGAGTAAAAGGGATAAGATGGGGAAAAAATTTAGATCTCTAGTTAGGTTTATAATGAACTAACCTTCACACATTATTTCATCCCCTCGTCTACAAAACACACAAAATATCAATCACAAATCCTAAATCTTAAATCTTAAAACACAGGAAGAAAAAATGAAACATATTATCTTGAAAATTCTAAAAAAAACAACACCTTTACTAAATTATTCAAAATATTTAATCAAATACTCAACAAATTCCATATATATAACATTATATTTAAGAAAACATAAACCGTATATAAAATTGTACATGAATCACAATAGTTTGTGTTTAACTGAAGGACGTGCAGAGTTACCGGAGCGAGGAATTCAAGAGACGCGTAAGAGGGAAAATGCTTGGGTTTCCAAGTTGAATGAATAAAAAGATAATGAGGGGAATATATTCTCAACCCGTTTTCTACGTCCCAAATGAATATAGGATCCAAAATATTCACACGCCATTCCCATTAAACCTCTCCGTCACTCTCCCATAAACCCAACTGCGAGGTTCTCAACATTCATATGCTCCACTTACGGCACCAATACTCGAGAAATTGAAGAACCCCACTTTGATACACAATTTTAAAGATTTGTTGTTATGTAAGAGAAACAAAGTCACCCATTTGGGGCATTTCTTCAAACATGTACCTTACAAATTCAACACCAAACCACCTGTCACAACCTCAAACCACCATTTGGACACTGCCACCGTGGACACTCTAGTTTCTACTACACCACACTGACCATTCTCTCAAAATTTGATTTTAGAATGGAATGTAGCAAAAGACTGTCTAACGTAGAGAGAGATGAGAAGTTGAATGAATAAAAAGATAATGTTTGGAATAGAGAATATTTTTTTTCTTAACACAAATAGATTTCAAGCTTAAAAAATTCTAATATCAGTATCCAAACCATAAAAGCAACTATCTTGTTCCCTCAGCAAACAAAAATAAAATAAAACAGAACTCAAATGCAACACAACAAAATATACCAATAATAAAAAACAAAACTTGGTACCCTTGTCCTTGTCAGCAGCGCACGACCCTTGGCCTTGCAATCGAGCAGGGACTTACGGTCCTTGTTGCGACGAAGCTTGGTAATAACAACCTTGGATGTGTTATGTAATACCCCGTGCTTTTGAACTATATTTATTTTTGAGGATTAATTAATTAAATTGTGTATTAATTGGAAATTAATCCGGGTTATAAATACTAATGTGATGCGAGTTGGTATTTGATTATGTGCATATATGATTATATATGAACTTGGTATTATAAAATTTGTCGTGGGATTTATATACGGCATTTTAGAAATTTTGTTGAGACGCGTGGGACCGCCGCGTCACGGTATAATATTCTGATAATAAAAGTGAATTTAAAATCTATAATCCGTATGGTCGTTTTGAGTGCGCCAACGCGTCCGGAAGGGTCGAGATAGTCAGAAAACACTAGCCGGGGGTATAGTTTGGGTCCCGGGGTATTTTTAGGTCATACCGGCACCATAAAGGGTATTTTGGTAATTTCACGTTTTGAGGAATTAAAAGTGACGAAAATTTGGTTAATTAAATCTGATGAGGATAAGACCCACTAAGCCCATAACCAACCCTTATTAACCTAGAAAGCTACGTAGGTTATCATTTAGTCTTCCAACTCTCCCAAAGGAAACCCTAGCCACCATAGCCACCTTTGGAAGAAGAAAGCTTTGAGAGGAAGGGAAAGAGGAGGAATTCTGCAGAAAATCTGCAGAAAGAGCTTACAAATCCAACACCAAATCCAGAGACAATCAAGGCAAGTGATTTATTCCATTTAAATTTCGGAGAATGCTTCTTCCATGTTAGATTATTCAAAAACTTTATATGTTCTTGGAAGATAATGAAAAACCCATAAGATTGGAGTTATTAGTTTAATTCTTGGGATATAGGTTGCATGTAGAATGTTACTGGAAGATCATATTAAGAGAATTACTGACTTTTGTGATACCAAAAACGGATTTAAGATGAGGTTTATGAATGTTCTTGAGATAAATTAGAAAAGTAGGTTTTTGATAAAGATTGATCCATATGTAGCCTTTAGTTGTTGAAATATTGATTTATGGACGTTAGTAAGATTGTAGGATGGTTATATGACATTACTATAACGTTATATTAGAGAATCATGCTTTAAAAATAAGTTTTGGGATGTTTTCAAATCTGCAAATCGAAGCAGTCCGTAACCATACCTGTGTAATCGATCGATCGATATTCATCAGTCGATCGATCGAAGGTCAAGGTCGATCGATCGACCTTCCCAGAATAAATGAAGTTTTCCCTTAATTGAATTTTAGTGGTGTTAAACCTTGGATAATAGTATTAGAGACTTTATGAATACCCTTAACTTTAAGTAAGACCAGTAGGCATGATTATGAGATGGGACTTTATTTGGAATGTAATTTGAGGAATTTTTCTAAATAAATGAAATTTGTCATGTGAGATAATATTTGGGTTAATAGTACAAATTTGAATAAGTTGATGAAATAAGGTTTGGGGCAGAAGCAAAGACCTTAGGTATAAAGATGTCATATGTGAGAATTATGGGAGACTTAATAGTCTATTTGAGATAGGTTTTAAGTTTAAGGAATTACGAAGTGAGACGTGTCGACCATTTAAATTATATATTATCGGGATACTTGAAACATATGAATTTGGAATAATGGTATAATGATGTAGAGTATGACTTTATTAATATTGAGATATCTAAGATGTGTGAATGCTTAGCATAAAATCTTGTGTGTATGACATACCTACCATACTTGCTATCACGGGAGGTTACGTTCGCTTAGGACCCTCTAATCCTTGTGTACCTACGGGAGGGATATAGACTGGTACCTTGATGAACATAGGTCATAGAAGGACTTATTGTGATATTAATAAGTCTGCATGATCATGGGAGCGTAGGTATGTGCGTGACCCATGTGATGGTGACTGTGTTCGCCTCCACTATTTGTGATTTGTGTTATCTGAACTATTCCTGAGAGATTCGGAATATGTGATCCTTATGTACGTGATGTACCGGGATGGATAGCAGAGTATGCGTGCACCATAGCTTAGATTGCGGGGTGCTTGTATCGTATATTTATGATGTGAATAATATACATTAAATTAATGAGAATCATCATGCTAATGTTGTAATTATATTACGGTATTGTTTCGAGAAATATAACGAGTTAATTGACAGTTATAAATATTGCATATTGAGTATCTGAGTTGACGTAAAACCCTATGTAATTACGAGCATTATTATGTAAATGGAACCAAGTATTATGGGCAGTACCTTTAGTAGTCTAGCTAGATATGTTGTCACTTAGCTAGTAGTATGGGTAGTTATAGATGGGTATTTGCGTTAGGAGTGCACAGTTAGACGAGAGGTGAGAATATCATGTGAGTGCACGTCCTAACATGTACTTTGCATTTAATGTTTTAAATGTTTTTAAAGCACTTGCAGGTTTTTAAAATATAACCCCACATTCGGGCTCTGACCCGTTTGCTTTTCAAATCTCTTTTTCTTTGTAAAACCATTTTAGGTGCCCAGCCACAAGGACACCAAGCATAGGTTACTCATTCAGGTGACGAGCTGTAGCTGCTTGTGGAAGCTACAGGGATTTGCATGTAGACGCTTCTATCTTTTGGATTCCAGAGTCATCATCTATCAGTTTTAGGGCATGTTGCCCATTTCTTTAGAGACATCTTTTACATTTCAGTTTTCAGACTTTAGCATGTTTTGGTTTCAGTTTATTTATTTCAGTTATGGGATTGTAGTGACGGGTTTCCTCCAGACTTTATTTACTGTTATGTGATGGTTATTCATTTTACCTCAGTATGGTGAATGGTGTTATTTATTTCTTCATTTCATTGGTTGCATGTTAATCAGACTTAAATTAAAATTTGGCAACTTGCTTTTTAAATACTAGGTGGTTAGTAATATTAAAATGTTTTCGACAGTGATGCTATTAACTGAGCCAACTTGGCATTTTGAATTAATTTTATAAAGGAGTAGCTACCCGGTATTTAATTAGTCGGGGTGTCACAGGTGGTATCAGAGCATCAGGTTCTAGTGTCCTTTAGGATCTGTACGGCTATTATGTTTCCGCTACGTTTTCTTTGATATAGAGCCCTATATTTTAGGACTGTTGTACTCTTTTTGTGTATGCTTCGTTCTTCAGCTATATTAAGTTTATAACCGTGAACTTATAAACTTTGTTCTTATTTCAGATGCCTCCACGACGTGCACGACGAGTTCCCAGGAATGCAACGCCCGAACCCAGCCCGCTCCAGTTCAGGGCATGTTGAACGCCGCTGAGGTTGCAGCTATAGTAGCTCAAGCGGTAAATGTCGCGATTGTCGTTATTCAGCAGGCACCACCACCGGCGCCGGTTGCTGCGCCAGTACAGGTTAATGCATTCCCGTCTGCTTGGGAGCGTGTACGTGACGCATTTCAGAAAGCGCATCCGCCAGAGTTTGCTGGTAGCTCAGATGTGGTAGTCTCGAGCCAATGGAGGAAGGACATACAGAGGCATTTGAGGATGCATGAGTGCACAGATGTTCAGAAACAGGTGCTAGCTACTTTCAAGCTAGTGGGATCTGCATTACAGTGGTGGGAGTCCATTACCACCGCGGAGGAGAGGGATACCCTCACGATTCAGGAGTTCTGGGTGCGGTTCGACCACAAATACTTTCCATCCGCAGTTCATACAGAGATGAGGAGGAAGCTAATGAGTTTGAAGCAAGAGGGCAAGACAGTGGCCGAGTATGAGGCCGAGTTTACTAACCTGTTGAATATCGTTCCAGACGAGATTCCAACAGAGAAGAAGAAGATAGAAAAGTTCACTGATGGGTTGAATTGGAGGATCCGTCAGCATCTGCTAGGGAACCTATCGTTGGCCACGTATTCTGATGTGGTTAACGCTGCATTATTGCACTGCCAGGACCACCGTTTTCATATGGCCGAGGGCAAGCGGTCGGGGGAGCCTAGCCATCAGGGCAGGACTGGAGGACATAGTGCCAGTGGGGCACAATCGGGTCAGGGGCAGAGGCAGAATGAGCAGGGCTCCCAGCAGGGGGATAATAAGAGGTTCCGGTCAGGGAACTACAGGCAGGGACAGGGAGGTTTCCGTCAGGGCCATCAGGGTCCAAACGGCCATCAGGGCCAACAGGAGCAGAATGGGCAGCAGTTTCACCAGGGCCAGCAGGGCCAAGGGAGGAACGGTAACGGCCACCAGGGCCGGGGACAGCAGGGGCAGAGGGGAGGGAACTTCCCAGGGAAGTGCTTTACTTGTGGCAAGACTGGCCATAAGAAGCAGGATTGTCCTGATAGGGGCAGGGCCCCACAGCAGCAGCAGGGTGCTCGCCAGGAGCCACAGAGACCTATGTTTCCCGCCGCTCTTCCTGCACCGCCACAGATGGCAGCTTTGCCACCCATTCCAGCAGTCCCAGTTCAGTAGGGGCAGCTACAGTATGGACGTGTCTACAACGTTCACCAGGCTGCAGTTCCACAGGCACCGCCCGCGATTGAGGGTACGTTTCCTATCCATGGCACTATGGGTCGGGTGTTATTTGATACGGGTTCTACACATTGTTTTATAGCTACACACTTCGCGAAAGCTTTAGGATTGTTAGCTATGGCAGAGAGCACAGTGACGTGTGTCGACTCACCATTAGGGAGTGGGTCACTTATTTTCTTTATATGCCGGGGAGTGGGGGTAGAGGTTGGTGGTTTGGTATTGCCTGCGGACATGTTAGTGTTAGACATGCATGTTCACGATGTGATCATCGGTATGGACTGGCTCGGATCATATAGGGCCATGATTGATTGCTTCAGCGGGAGCATTGTTTTTGCCATTCCGGGGCAGGAGATGTTTATAGTGGCGATGCCTCGCCCAGAGGGAGGATCGACCGCTCATCTGTATTACATAGAGGAGGATACCTCTAAGGAGGTTGTGATTCCTTTGGATTCGATCCCTGTTGTCAGGGAGTATTCAGATGTGTTTCAGGAGATACCAGGCTTACCACCCAGTCGGGAGATAGACTTCGTTATAGATTTGCTACCGGGTACGAGACCTATAGCACGTGCACCGTACCGTATGGCTCCAGCTGAGATGCGAGAGTTACGGGATCAGATAGAGCAGCTGTTAGGGCAGGGCTTTATTCGTAGGAGTACCTCACCTTGGGGCACTCCGGTTTTGTTTGTGAAGAAGAGGGACGGTTCACTGAGGTTGTGTGTGGACTACCGAGAGTTGAATAAGGTCACGATACGGAATAAGTATCCGTTGCCTCGAATCGATGACTTATTCGACCAGTTGAGGGGAGCTTCTTTCTTCTCGAAGATTGACTTGAGGTCGGGATACCATCAGTTGCGTATCAGGGAGGAGGATGTCTCGAAGACCGCGTTCTTGTCGAGATATGGTTCTTACGAGTTTCGGGTTATGCCTTTCGGCTTGACCAACGCTCCAGCAGTGTTTATGGACTTGATGAACAGGGTGTTCAGGGATTTCCTAGATCAATTTGTCATTGTCTTCATTGATGACATTCTGGTTTACTCTCAGACGGAGGAGGAGCACGCCGAGCATTTGAGGCAGGTTTTGCAGACACTTCGTCAGAACGAGCTGTATGCAAAATATGAGAAGTGCGGGTTTTGGCTGAAGGAAGTACAGTTCTTGGGTCACATTATTTCCGATCAGGGAATATCTGTCGATCCGGGAAAGGTATCAGCGGTGAGGGAGTGGGGACAGCCCACGACACCAACGGAGATTCGTAGTTTCTTGGGTCTAGCAGGATACTACAGGAGATTTATTCGGGGATTCTCGGAGATAGCAGGTCCTTTGACACATCTTACTCGTAAGGGTGTGCCATACATCTGGAGTGATGCCTGTCAGTTGGCATTCGATGAATTGAAGGACAAATTGACCTCAGCACCTGTGTTAGCATTGCCGAGACCGGGAGTTGAGTATTTGTTTTACACCGATGCGTCTTTGCAAGGACTGGGAGGTGTATTGCAGCAGGAGAGACAGACCATAGCTTATGCTTCCCGTAAGCTTAAGCCTCATGAGAAGAATTACCCCACGCATGATTTGGAGTTGGCAGCAGTGGTATTTGCCTTACGGATTTGGAGGCACTATCTTTTGGGGGAGAAGTTTCAGCTGTTCACGGACCACAAGTCACTACAGTATCTGTTCACGCAGAAAGAATTGAATATGCGGCAACGTAGGTGGCTTGAATTTGTAAAGGACTACCAGTTCGACATCCAGTACCACCCGGGTAAGGCTAACGTGGTAGCAGACGCGTTGAGCCGCAGGCCAGCAGATGAGGTGGCAGAGGTGTGGAAAGCTAAGTGGAAGGAATTGGGACACCAGGAAGCAGTGGCCCGATCTTTCATGTCTGTGATGACCGTTACACCGCAGATTGTTACGAAGGTAGTACGGGCACAGGCCAATGACCCGTTCTGTCAGGAGCAGATAGTTCGATTGCTAGCCGAGGGAGCCGAGTCCTATACCGTTAGCTCAGACGGGAGATTGCGCTTCAATGGGAGATTGGTAGTTCCAGAAGGGGAAGAATTGCGGCACGATGTTATGGCAGAGTCGCACGGCTCGCGGTTCGCGGTACATCCCGGAGGGGACAAAATGTACCAAGACATGAGACGGCAATATTGGTGGAGCGGTATAAAGAAAGATATCGCTGAGTTTGTCTCGAAATGCGCCACTTGTCAGCTTGTAAAAGTGGATCATCAGAGACCAGCAGGATTGCTACAGCCGTTGGAGGTTCCGGTGTGGATGTGGGAGAGCATATCCATGGATTTTGTCACGGGGTTGCCTACGTCGCAGAGGGGTCACGACTCCGTTTGGGTAATTGTGGACAGGTTGTCCAAGGTCGCTCACGTCTTACCCGTAAGGACCGACTACACTATGGGACAGTATGCCCAGCTCTTCATTTCAGAGATTGTGAGACTTCACGGTGTGCCCCTAAATATCGTGTCTGACCGAGACAAGATATTTGTTTCGCGGTTTTGGGAAAGTTTCCAGGAGGCCATGGGCACGGAATTGCGGTTGAGTACGGCTTATCATCCGCAGACCGATGGGCAGACAGAACGCACCAATCAGATGTTGGAGGACATGCTACGCATGTGCATTATTGATTTTGGGGGTGGATGGGAGCAGTACCTTCCACTGGTGGAGTTTGCTTACAACAACTCCTATCAGTTCACGATTGGCATGGCTCCGTTTGAGGCATTGTACGGTAGGCCTTGTCGTTCCCCAGCATGTTGGTTGGAGGTGGGGGACAACAAACTACTTGGGCCGGAAGTGATTCAGGATACTTCGGCAAGGATTGAGTTGATTCGGAGTCGCATTCGGGTAGCTCAAGACAGGCAGAAGAGTTATGCTGATGCGAAGAGGTTTTTCAGGGAGTTCCAAGTAGGGGACCAGGTTTTGCTCAGGGTATCTCCGATGAAGGGGATTATGCGTTTCGGGAAGAAGGGGAAGTTGGCACCGAGGTATGTGGGGCCGTTTCCTATTATTGAGCGGATCGGACCGGTTGCGTATAGACTCGGGTTACCGGAGCATTTGCATCGGATTCACGACGTGTTCCATATTTCCTCGCTGAGGAAATACCTTAGAGATAATTTGGCTCATTCTCACATTGCAGTGTAGGACATCGATCTCCAGCCGGATAGCTCTTACGAGGAGGGGCCAATTGCTATTTTGGACCGAAGCGAGAGGAAACTGCGGTCAAAGATAGTTCCGTTAGTGCGTGTTCAGTGGCGACATCACAATGTCGAGGAGTCCACATGGGAGCGCGAGGATGAGATGCGCGAGCGTTATCCAGAGCTATTTCTAGCAGGTACTTTCTAGTTTCGAATTTCGGGACGAAATTCAGTTATTAGGGGGGGAGTATGTAATACCCCGTGCTTTTGGGCTATATTTATTTTTGAGGATTAATTAATTAAATTGTGTATTAATTGGAAATTAATCCGGGTTATAAATACTAATGTGATGCGAGTTGGTATTTGATTATGTGCATATATGATTATATATGAACTTGGTATTATAAAATTTGTCGTGGGATTTATATACGGCATTTTAGAAATTTTGTTGAGACGCGTGGGACCGCCGCATCACGGTATAATATTCTGATAATAAAAGTGAATTTAAAATCTATAATCCGTATGGTCGTTTTGAGTGCGCCAACGCGTCCGGAAGGGTCGAGATAGTCAGAAAACACTAGCCGGGGGTATAGTTTGGGTCCCGGGGTATTTTTAGGTCATACCGGCACCATAAAGGGTATTTTGGTAATTTCACGTTTTGAGGAATTAAAAGTGACGAAAATTTGGTTAATTAAATCTGATGAGGATAAGACCCACTAAGCCCATAACCAACCCTTATTAACCTAGAAAGCTACGTAGGTTATCATTTAGTCTTCCAACTCTCCCAAAGGAAACCCTAGCCACCATAGCCACCTTTGGAAGAAGAAAGCTTTGAGAGGAAGGGAAAGAGGAGGAATTCTGCAGAAAATCTGCAGAAAGAGCTTACAAATCCAACACCAAATCCAGAGACAATCAAGGCAAGTGATTTATTCCATTTAAATTTCGGAGAATGCTTCTTCCATGTTAGATTATTCAAAAACTTTATATGTTCTTGGAAGATAATGAAAAACCCATAAGATTGGAGTTATTAGTTTAATTCTTGGGATATAGGTTGCATGTAGAATGTTACTGGAAGATCATATTAAGAGAATTACTGACTTTTGTGATACCAAAAACGGATTTAAGATGAGGTTTATGAATGTTCTTGAGATAAATTAGAAAAGTAGGTTTTTGATAAAGATTGATCCATATGTAGCCTTTAGTTGTTGAAATATTGATTTATGGACGTTAGTAAGATTGTAGGATGGTTATATGACATTACTATAACGTTATATTAGAGAATCATGCTTTAAAAATAAGTTTTGGGATGTTTTCAAATCTGCAAATCGAAGCAGTCCGTAACCATACCTGTGTAATCGATCGATCGATATTCATCAGTCGATCGATCGAAGGTCAAGGTCGATCGATCGACCTTCCCAGAATAAATGAAGTTTTCCCTTAATTGAATTTTAGTGGTGTTAAACCTTGGATAATAGTATTAGAAACTTTATGAATACCCTTAACTTTAAGGAAGACCAGTAGGCATGATTATGAGATGGGACTTTATTTGGAATGTAATTTGAGGAATTTTTCTAAATAAATGAAATTTGTCATGTGAGATAATATTTGGGTTAATAGTACAAATTTGAATAAGTTGATGAAATAAGGTTTGGGGCAGAAGCAAAGACCTTAGGTATAAAGATGTCATATGTGAGAATTATGGGAGACTTAATAGTCTATTTGAGATAGGTTTTAATTTTAAGGAATTACGAAGTGAGACGTGTCGACCATTTAAATTATATATTATCGGGATACTTGAAACATATGAATTTGGAATAATGGTATAATGATGTAGAGTATGACTTTATTAATATTGAGATATCTAAGATGTGTGAATGCTTAGCATAAAATCTTGTGTGTATGACATACCTACCATACTTGCTATCACGGGAGGTTACGTTCGCTTAGGACCCTCTAATCCTTGTGTGCCTACGGGAGGGATATAGACTGGTACCTTGATGAACATAGGTCATAGAAGGACTTATTGTGATATTAATAAGTCTGCTTGATCATGGGAGCGTAGGTATGTGCGTGACCCATGTGATGGTGACTGTGTTCGCCTCCACTATTTGTGATTTGTGTTATCTGAACTATTCCTGAGAGATTCGGAATATGTGATCCTTATGTACGTGATGTACCGGGATGGATAGCAGAGTATGCGTGCACCATAGCTTAGATTGCGGGGTGCTTGTATCGTATATTTATGATGTGAATAATATACATTAAATTAATGAGAATCATCATGCTAATGTTGTAATTATATTACGGTATTGTTTCGAGAAATATAACGAGTTAATTGACAGTTATAAATATTGCATATTGAGTATCTGAGTTGACGTAAAACCCTATGTAATTACGAGCATTATTATGTAAATGGAACCAAGTATTATGGGCAGTACCTTTAGTAGTCTAGCTAGATATGTTGTCACTTAGCTAGTAGTATGGGTAGTTATAGATGGGTATTTGCGTTAGGAGTGCACAGTTAGACGAGAGGTGAGAATATCATGTGAGTGCACGTCCTAACATGTACTTTGCATTTAATGTTTTAAATGTTTTTAAAGCACTTGCAGGTTTTTAAAATATAACCCCACATTCGGGCTCTGACCCGTTTGCTTTTCAAATCTCTTTTTCTTTGTAAAACCATTTTAGGTGCCCAGCCACAAGGACACCAAGCATATGTTACTCATTCAGGTGACGAGCTGTAGCTGCTTGTGGAAGCTACAGGGATTTGCATGTAGACGCTTCTATCTTTTGGATTCCAGAGTCATCATCTATCAGTTTTAGGGCATGTTGCCCATTTCTTTAGAGACATCTTTTACATTTCAGTTTTCAAACTTTAGCATGTTTTGGTTTCAGTTTATTTATTTCAGTTATGGGATTGTAGTGACGGGTTTCCTCCAGACTTTATTTACTGTTATGTGATGGTTATTCATTTTACCTCAGTATGGTGAATGGTGTTATTTATTTCTTCATTTCATTGGTTGCATGTTAATCAGACTTAAATTAAAATTTGGCAACTTGCTTTTTAAATACTAGGTGGTTAGTAATATTAAAATGTTTTCGACAGTGATGCTATTAACTGAGCCAACTTGGCATTTTGAATTAATTTTATAAAGGAGTAGCTACCCGGTATTTAATTAGTCGGGGTGTCACATGTTAATTCCAACATTAACAGTAGATCCATTAACCTTCTCATGTTTGATGCGTTCGGTGTGGATGACCCATTTGCGCCGGTAGACTTAGACGACTTTGCCCTCTCGACCCTTGTAGATGCCACAGACGACCTGGACCTCGTCATTTTTTCTGACGGGCTTGGAACGGACGTTGTACTTGGTTCGGAGATCAACAGAGAGGGCCACGCTCATAAGGACGCGACAGATGCTTAATGGTGCCAATAAATGGGCATTTCTGTTCTTTATCCCAGAGATGGTTACCCTTGGATTGTACTTCATTTTCGCTGCCTCTCTCTCTGTGCTCTGCAACTCTAGTGATGGCAGCTGGAATAGAGAAGATATAAGAGGTGAGAGTTGAGTAAAAGGGTTTTTAATAAAACCATAAAACCAAACGACATAAGAGAGAGAGGGAGAGAGAGGCGCTGGGAAGCCAAAAGGCAGGAAAAAAAAGGAACGCTTACGCTTTTAATAATTTCAAAACAGGGGATGTACAACAGTGATTAAAATATAGAGTGCCACGGGACACTCTCAATGAAGAGGAGTCTTAAATGCCCATAAATGCCTTGTTTTGCATTTTATAGTATATAGAGATGGTTTGTTTATCGAATAAGGTGTAAAAATATTTCAGTAATGTACTGATATAATAAGAAAAAAATATTCAAAAGGTTAACCAAAATGCAATAAAATTTCAACAATTGTCGAGGCGAACCCAATCATGAGCAGTCTCATCAGATTCATTAATTGTCTTGCTTGTATTCATTTTATAGGTTTTTGGTTTAGTGCTTGTTATGACATATAATAAGAAATTAATGAGGCATATAGAAAAGAAATTAAGAAACCAAGAGTCACAAACTGTATTGAGATAAGGTAATTTGTGTATTGTTTATCTGATGATACAGAAATAATGCAAACCACACTTTGATTATAACCAAAGCTAAGAACACGGGTTCTCCAAGTTAGTGCTATTGCAAAGAATAAAATACAAAAAGAAAAAATCTAGGGCAAGATCACCCCTAAATAAATATGATTTGAACCCCAATAGTACATTTACATCACAATTTAACCCCTCAGTAATTTCAAAATTGGTAAAAAACTTCAAAATTGATTCAGAATGCATACATATATACTATTGTAATATTATCATAACATATATACATACATATATAAATTAAATAAATATAGCATAAGTGGTGTAACATTTAAAATATTTCTAGTTAATTTAATTTTTTATGCTTTTTGAGATACAAAATCTTTAATAGTTTTTTTGTATTCAATATTTTCTTAAGTGTATTTTTCAATATATAATGTGGCTAAACCACATAAATTTTCTTGGCACGTTATCCATCTCAAGTATGATCTTTTAAATACCTAAAAAAAATTGTCTATTGCATGAACTCATTTCGTTTCCTTCTTTTTACTACATATTTAGCTCCACTTTCATTGTTTTCTAGTAGACAAGTTACAATAACACACACAAAAAAGGAAAGACTACAATCTAAAACACAAATAGAATGTAATAAATATCAAACAAAGATGGAACCTGACCTGGTAGCACAAGTTGTTCATCGAAGCCAAAAACTGAAGCATAATTTGAAGTATAAAAATTAAATTTCAAGCACAACTGATAAACCTGCAAATTTAAAATAGAAAATTTAAGAAATTAAAAATAACAGAATGTAAAGATTAAATCTGGACAAAAAATAAAAAAAAGATTGGCACAATGGTACCTAAATAAATTTTATTGGAACCCCAATAGTACCTTTACATCACAATTTAACCCTCAGTGAGTTCAAAATTTATCAAAACTTCAAAATATGTATAAGTTTTTACAAAACAATTGAAAATGCGACGGGATCAAATAGAAACCTCGAACTCAGGTCAAAATTGAAAATGACAAATTTTTTTATTCATAAAAACATTTGTCATTTTCAATTTATCATAAGAACATTTGTCATTTTCAATTTTACCACCATATATGTACTTCCTCATAAAAACATTTGTCATTTTCAATTTTACCACCATACATGTACTTCTCATTATTTGACTTTACTCACCATTTTGTTTTTCTTTAGACTTTGCCACCCATTGTGACATTTAGCCACGAAAAAAAAAGCTTTGTAAAAAGCGGAAAAAACATCGCTAAATATCGAAATGGGGGGCAACGTCTACAGAAAAACAAAATGGTGGATAAAGTAAACAATGATAACTGCATGGAGGGTTAAGTCAAAATACCCCTTATATCTTAGTCATTAATACCAGGATAAATTGATAAGAATGAATACTTATAACATCTCTACTAAGTGTCTTCCTTTACTTTTGATTAATATAAAAACTTGAAATTCAAACACTAACCCAAATATACAAAAATCCAAAAAAATTACCTACGCCGAAAACAATTCCTTCAGTACTCTTGTGAAATGAACTCAGTCCTGAAAAAAATGAAGATAACATCGTTTTAGCACCACAAAAGTGTCAACTCATATTTATTTTTGTGGGAATGTATTTCCCCTTTTTACATTCGTAATAAACATAATGTTAATCTTTAATAATAGAACTTATCATTTAATAACACGAAAAATGATAAGTACAAGACGTCGGGGGAAGCCTCTCCATACAGAGTAGTTCTATTTATACATAGGATTCGTAAATCCTATGTACACGTGTCGTATTTGTAATGGTCCGTGTTTTAAGTCTACTCAAGATGGGGAGCAATACACACACGACACATCAATCTGCACATAAGATGATTATGTACGAATACTATGTACAAATAGAATTTTCCTTCCCTATATGGGTAAGATCAGCGAATACTATGTAAAAATGGTTTCTGAGTTAAAGGTGTTTGGTGTCGTATCAGGTTGTTGGTTGCCGGTGGTATAAGGAGGTGGTAGTGAGTTGGTTGGAGTTTGGTGTGGCTATGGTCGCCGGATGTTGGAAGTGGGCGTTGGGTTTAAAGGGTCAGGGGGTAGAGAGAAGCACTGGTAGGAGTTGGGTTGTGAGGCTGCATTTGCTCCGGCGAGTATGGTTGCTGGGTGGGGTCTAAAACGGAGCAGGCTGGGCGTAGAAAGTGGCCGGATTTTGTTGTTGGGTTAAAGGTGTCGCCGGTTTTGCTGCCAGAGATGGCCGGAGTTGGGTTAATGGGGTAGAAAGTGACCGGAGTTGGGTTGTTGGTTGAACAGAAGTCCGATTTATAGTTTGTTGGGTTTTGGGCAGTTACAATTTGGGGTTGGGGGGGGGGGGGGGGAGGGAGGGGGGGTCACACTCGTGTGTCCGTTGTCGCTGGCGCGGACCAATTATAACAAGAAATTACAATTAATCGGGTTTTTTTAAATGTTTCATAAGGTTCATTAAAAAGTTCGGTTTTTAGGTTCACTAGAGAACCTCTCTCTCTCTCTCTCTCTCTATATATATATATATATATATATATATAATAAAGTAGAAAACTTATCTTATGTATGTCATAAGATAGAACTATGATGTCATCAATGTGTTTTTTCAACATGACCTCTTTTGCACTCAATTATTTGGTTTCCCCCTCTTTTTTTACTTACCAAATTTAAACTTCAATTCAAAATTAAGGGTACTTTGGTCAATTTTTTCACACTCTCTCTCATTTCTCACACAAAACGAGTGATTCTCTACTCTCCCATTCTCTCCTCATCAACCCAAAAGAACCCTACCTCATACATCCTCCCGCCTTCCCCCTGCCACGCTCCCACGATGGCACACTCCCCCCACGCTCACTCTTCCCTCTCAGACCTACAATGTTGCCTGTTGTCTTCCTTCAGTCCTCACTCCTACGCTGCCGCTTTATTCAACCAGGCCTCCACCGGATCTGGTATTTTAGATCTAATATTTTCTTTTTTCCTTTTTGAGACTCAGATCTATTCAATCTTCAACGGATCTCCACTTATAGTTTTAGGCTGCACAACACTGATTCGGGTTTGAGGGGTTTGGCGAATTTATTTTTTGGTGCATTTCGCATAAGACTGATTCGGGTTTTGGGGTTTTGTATAACACTAATTTCTTGGCGCTTATTTGTTGTTTATGTTCTTTTTTTTAGGTTGCATAACATTAATTCCTGTTTTGGGTTTTGGGGTTTTTTAGGACTTCGTATTTCAATGTTAATTGTTTACTAATTATTTATGCTTATTTGTTGTTTATACAGGCATCTACTAATAACTCTATTTTGGATTTGGATCATTTTTTTACACTGAATCAATTTTGATAAGTTTGTATATATATTTATTTCAATTTTAATCTGTTTAAGCACTGTGAATCACTTTGTCTGGATTTGAATTAGTTTTTTTTATCACAGTAAATCAATTGTTATAGATGTGACTATGCTCATTTGGATTTGAATGAGTTTTTTGGGATTTGACACTGAATCAATTTTGGTAAGGTAGTGACTATATTAATTTGGATTTTAATAAGTTTAAGCACTATGAATCACTTTGTTTGGATTTTAATCATTTGATATCAGTGCAAATCAATTGGTAAGTATGTGCAACAAATACGACTTGAGGCCTATTTTGAACTGAAGACACGAAAGTTCAATGCGAGTGCCTAGAGTTAAAAGTGGATGGACCTACTTCTTGCATTATAGTAAATGGAAATTCATACGTGTCCTGTTTGATAATTGAAAGTTTGGATATGGAATTTTCCACTGGACTAAATACATGACCATACTTTATTGAAAACATAATTGAAAATTATTGCCTTTTTAGATATCCTGAGTATGGTCAAACAGAATTGAAAACTCGATTGTTCATTGCAAAACTAATTACATTCCAAATCTGGAGTGCAATTGTATTTCACTACAGTTCAAAATTTTAAGATTGACCTAAAATTACTTTTCATATTGCATTTATCTTTTATCTCTACACCTTTTAGATAACTTCTATGAAAAACCGTAAAAATTTAGTAGTTTGAAGTTTGTTGGTCGTATTTTTAAGTGATATCTATTTTTTCTGTTTCTTTTTTCAGGTAATCTAAGATTGCACTTTCATGTGGCAAGCGAAGATTCAGTGGGAATACTATTTGCATGCTTTTATTTTATGAAATAAACTTTCATCTGACATAAGCCTATGTACACATCCCAATCTTTCAGTGCAACCTCTTCCAACCAATATGGCATATGGCAAGGCCTTCCGCCCTCTTAGGAGAATACCTCTGCCAACCAATATGTATAAGAGCTATCCTTTTTATTATTTTAATTGTTTATGATTTTTTGCAGTGTTGAATTATTCATGGTACTTACAAGCATGTTTTTTGAATCATGTATGATTCATACACGATTCTCTCCAATCTATCACGTTGTTCCCGATAATAGGAGCAGAGTGGGGCTAACACAACTTGGAGTAATGGAGATATTTCACTCAAGAATCATATGAACTGCCTCAATGTTTAATAAGTTGAAAGGTTTTTAACTTTTACATTTTAACGGTTGCATGATACATCTTCGATAAATAACTGTTGTTGATTATTGATGGCTAAAGGTGGTTGTTGATTATGGATGGCTAAAATCAGTGATGTTCCAATGTAATGTTGTTTTTATTTATGTTTGACATTTGCCTGGGTTATTAAATGTTTAGTACATTAACGATGTTGTTGATTTTACAGCTCTATACGAGCGTAGGTTCTTGCTTATAGCAAGACAGTCCCAATCTATCACGTTTGTTATTTGGTGAATTTTTTTGTTTGTTTATCTATGCCATGCTATTATTTATGGATAGGAGTTTAGGAAAACATATAGAATGATGATGTTGCAAACTGTGGTACGAGAAGTTTATTTTATAATTCGGGTGTCAAAATGCGTATCTTCAATATCTAATTTGAATTATATTGAACTTATGATTTACCTTCATTAATTTAGGTGCAGGGTGTAACCCAAACTTACCAATGGGGATATATTTTGTTCTAATTCATGGCTGAATCATCAAGTTATAGGCATGCAGTTTCATTCTACATAGTGATAGGTCCTACGAATGGGGATACAAATTGTTCTCAGTGTACTTAAGCTTGATGGTCCTACGAATGATGTTTTGAAGAGAATCTTAGTCGAACCATCAACTTTTTCAAAGGCCGACGACATCCTTTTGAGACTCTCGACTGGAGTTTTATAGGCAAAGGATGAGAAAGCCCGTTGCCACTTCTTGTTGAGCCCAAGTCAAGAAGTGGGATCAGGCAGCAAGATTTACTGACAAAAGTTGTGGACGTCAAACCCAAGCGGCAGAGAGTTTCAAGCCCTTCTGGTGGGAACCAGCCCACCTTAAATTCAAGTGAACGTGCTTCAACAAATGGTAAATCCGAGGCTAATGATCAGGAAGAGGATTGTCATCCAACAAAACCAAGTAAAGCAGAAATTGAAATCAAAGTGGACAACCTTGTTAAAAGCTTGCTGGTAGCATATGAGAGTTCTGATAATGAAGATTGATCAGAGATTATGTGTATGTTCTACTTGCTTTCATATGAATAAATCTTCACTACTTGGTAAGCTGTTTGAAATTTTTGAGAAAATCTGGATACGTTCACTTTCATAGTTATTTTGAATGATCCTCTACTAACATGTATCAACAATGCCAATATTAAATGATACCAAATTGATTATTTTACATATTTCTATATATTATTTTATTTGTTTTGGGAGCTTGGTTTGAGTTTTGAGTTCTAAGTTATTCTTAATTCCACATTCCAGTTGTAGTTGTGTACTATTTTAGAAAAAATCAATTAGTCATTGTAGTTGTAGTTGTGTACTATTCATATATAACCCCATTACTATCGATAATAGTTCTTTTACCCAATACTAAGGTGGGATAGAGTCTACTTTAGGAAGCAAACAGTCCTAAAGTAGATTGTATCCCACCTTAGTATTGGATAAAAGAAATATTAGGACTGTTTGATATTAGGACTGATATTAGGGCAGTTTGATATTAGGACTGTTAAATGTAAGCAAATGTGGGATTAGGACTGATATTAGGACAGTTTGATATTAGAACTGTTAAATGTAAGCAAATGTGGGATTTCTTTTATCCAATACTGGATTGATATTAGGACTGTTTGATATTACACATATCAGATTGTTTGATTCCATTTGTTATTATTTGATTTCATTTGTTTTTTTAATGATTTTAGGTTACACATATCGGATTAGTTTTATAATACGAATTATCTTATATTTAGACACAGAAATATTTCTTTTTAGTTGTCCTCCATAAACTGCAGCTGGTCATGGTAATGCTGCCTTAAATTCGAGCTCATGAGTTGTTTGTAGTGTGCCTTCCATCACTAAGCATTCACTAGACTCTACATGGAATATAATGTAATACTACAGGTCTTAAATTTATCTAAGAACTTTACTAGTAGCACATCTCATATATTATTTGGATGTTTAATGAGAATCTTAGAAATGTCTTTTTTTGTTTTATGTTTAATCCTTTGAGATGACATCCAAAGAGAGTGGCAACGGGGGTTAGGAGGGGCAAGTGTATTGATAGTTTTATATGAAGTTATCTAAGTACCGATTATTGATATTTTCTTACTTATAATTTCCACCTCTCTGTTTTTTTTTTTGTGTTTACATTTATTCATTTTGGTAGTTTTAATTTAAATGTACATGATGTTGTGATATAAGGCTTGATTTGGAGATTTTGTGAGCCACATTCTATCAGCTTTATTCTTTCAGATTTCGATTTGCGATTTTAGGGACTATTAGCTTTATTCTTTCAGAGCACCAACTAATGATTATCCTATATCAGCTTTATTCTTTCAGAGCACCTACTAATGCTTCCCCCCTCTGTATTTTAGGGACTGAACTGTATTTGTTATCTTATATCTGCTTTATTCTGTTTGTTTTTTAATGTGCAGCATATTTGGGAAAAATGACATGATTTCGTGTTGGGGAATTTATCTTTAGCATGAATGATACTGGCACAGGTTGGAATATATCGACACTTATTCGTAAATATATCATGGTTTGAAAAATATTATGGTTTCTTTGTATTATCGTGCGTATTACTAACGTTTGCAAAATATTCGCTGCCAAGGAAACAAACAAGTCAATCAGATCTGTGTTGGGATAAAAGGTGGCAAAGCAGTTGGGATATGATCCTTTCCAGTATCCTAATAAAAAAATTTGAGCAGTAGAGTCGGGGTAAATTTTATAGATGTCTGGTTAATGCATCTATGATTCTATTACCTGAACAGAAATTACCGAGGTGGATTTAGTGATAAGTGTGTTTATGCCTATCAATTGCTTGGGTGTCATTTGTTAATCTGCTTATTTCTTATATAAATGTAGTTTTATGTTACATGTTTAAGTAATTATTATGGTATGTTTACTTTTTAAGGGGTGAGTTTAGAGAAGTTTATGAGATCCGTTGGTGTCACAACCACATCAGGTTTAAGGCAGTCCAGGAAACGCTGAAGATAAGTTTTTTTTTTTAATTTTCAACACTGGATATCTTTTAAACCAGGTGCAAAAACACATAAACAAAATTTCTCTATTAGATTATATAACTTTTCATACCTGTTAGTTTACATAACTTTTAAACCAGGTGAGCAAACACATAAATTAAATTTCTCTATTAGTTTATATAACTTTTCATACCTGTTAGTTTACCTATTAGTAGAGTTGTTAGTGATGAGGTACTCTTCCTCTCTATTAGCCGTTGATAGGACCTATGACTTTTCATACCTGTTTTGTGTCGATCTTTGTCAAGTGGATTAATTAGTTTCGGTTTTCTATTTGGTGTGTGACAATAAATACTAATTTGAATATTATTATTTTTGACAGGTTCCTGTAGATAATTTTAGTTTTTGTTTTCTATTCGGTTTCTTGCATCACATCACATTACATGCTTTAGATGGAGGTAAATCCGCCCCTGCCAGGCTGCTGGATAAACTTCTTAGTTTTCGATTCACTTAAAGTAACGTGAAACAAAAATTCAATGTGCCAATTCATGTACAGATCTTCTTTAGGTACTGTTCTTATTCAACTTTGATATTATTTAAACATTGTAATTTTTCAAATTATTTCTTATTGAATTAATCACCTACATGTTAAGAACTTACCTTTTATTTATTGTAATCAATTTGATCAACTTTTCTACAATCCCTCATAATGTGACTGTCGAACCGAAGCTTTCATATAAAACCTTTTTTTTTACATATGAGTCTCGTCATCTAATTTTTTTTGGTCGTAATATTGCAGATTAGTTTGAATTTCATTTACATTATGTGTTTGGTGATCGAGTACGTTTGCACATGATGATCAATACTCGGTGGTTGACACTGGGGCTTACGACGATTAGTTTGAATTTCAGTTATGTATGATTTCCTCACATTTTTATGACAAGCCCCCACAGACTATTACTTCCCCAACTCTCTTCGACCTAGATAGGCTATTGAAGTTTCCAAATGCCAAGCAAAATGAGGGAAGGAACAGGCAATTCTGATGTTGTTCTAAAACTTGAAGCAGCAGAGGCAAAGCTACAAGACCTGAAATCAAACGTGGCAATATTGGGGAAGGAAGCGGCAGCAGCAATGTCTGCTATTGAAGCTCAGCAGCAGAGGTTAAAACTCCAGCGACTTATTGCAATGGTAAACTATGCCCACTTATAATCAAATTCTCTTTTACACATACATAAGAATTAACAATTGAAATTTTGTCTTTTTTCTTCACTACTAAAGGTTGAATCAGAACGTGGCTACCATTAGAGAGTTCTTCAGATACTTGATCAACTTGAAGGCGAGGTACATGATTTTGTTGACAATGCTTTTATTTATAATATCACATCACTTCTTTGGAGGGTTGTGTTGGGTTGTTGGAATACATAAAAAATCCTACAAATACAATTATATAAACAGTGTTTAACCTTTAATATTGGGCAGGTTGTTGGACGAGGGAGAACAGAGAAGCCTATGTTGAAGGCTGGGAATGCATATCACAAGTATAGTGTGAAGCGTAACTGCTGTCCTAAGGTTCGTGGTATTGCTATACCACCAATATAATTATCACGCCATTACTATTTGTCGCGATGCTCCACCAAGAGGACGAGTCGTCTCCGTTGACAAGATGCTTCTACGGGATGTTTTTTTTGTTAGCTTATTTGTCATCTTTATTGTGTTTGAGTCAGATTTTTCATGTTCATGGGCAACATTGTGGTTGGTTTTGAGTCAGATTTAAAAAGTCACTATTGTGGTAAGAAATGGTATGAAATCAACATGGGGTTGGTTTTGAATTTCTCTCTTTAGTCTATTAAAAATTAAGTAAGTCCTAGAGTTTTATCTTCTGATGGGTTGAGATTTCTTTGTAATATACTCGATATAAATCATTTTAGAATCAAAGTTACTTTCTGTCTATGCTGTGATGTTCACCATTATACAAAATCAAGACTCATTTGTGGGTGCGTTTTCATAGGTTATTGACCGATTTGAATTTCAAATATGTAATCGTCATTATACACCACCTTACTCATCGAACACAATTATAAATTATTAGATTTAGCATTGATAATAATAACTGTTATTTTTATTTTTAAACATGATGGATTGTCTCATAAACGAAGGAAATTTTGGCCCATTTCTTTAAATTAATAGGTTCGTACCATAGGTTATTTAAAAAATTATTTATCTTTTGCGAACTAAATATGACGTATGGTCCTATCAACGACGCATATTTTTTAAAATTAGAATCATGCCTTAAATCAAAGGGCAATATGCTTAACTGCGGGATCTTGAGAAGGAGGATGTCGGCTTTCTTATCCCCATATATGAAGAGCCAGCTCCTGTATCTCAAACCTCAGACCAACCATAGCTTTGGTGAGGGCACTTGCCATCGCACCAAGGCATGACTTTATGCTTTTGAAAATTATTAGCGTGCCTTCAGGCACGGGTATATATATATATATATATATATATATATATATATATATATATATATATATGTGTGTGTGTGTGTGTGTGTGTGTGTATTAGAACTATAGGGAAGTTTCATGCGCAACTTCAACATCTCCTGCCAACGGGTAGGCCTTTTTAAGACCTCTTTCAGAATATATAGTGCGGTTTCGAAATAATATTTTATTAGTATTAAAAGAAAGTTTCTGATGTGAATGAAGAATAGGGGTTATTTTTAGTATTTTTAGGGTTTTATTGTATTTTTGTTAGTTCCTTTTATTTCCTTTATTAGATGTATTTTCTTTTATTAGTTGTTTTGTTTAGTATTTAGAAGAAGAAAGGTTAATTGGCTAATAGGGACTTAAATGTAATTACTTCTTTAGCTTAGAAGCCAAGCAACCTCCTTCCTATAAATACTCCATATGTAGACTCATTTGGGTCATTCTTCCATTTTAAGAGATTTGATTAGAGAGAGTTTAAGAGAGAATTATCTTTTCTTGCTCCTATTGACGTCATTTACGTCAGTTGGTGTCAAAGCGTAGTAGCTCCACCCGTTGTTGTTGTTGTTGTAAAAAAACAAAAACTCGTAAACAATGTCACGTGGGTCCAAGAAAGATGAACAACTCCGCATCAAACACTCTCGAGCAAATCTTGAAAGCCATCAACCAAATGAATGCCCAAATGGAAGAGATGAATGCGCGACTTCCTCCATCGGCAACCGCCTCGCACCACGACCCCCTCCTCCTCCAAATTTCGACATATCCCCTCCACCACCCCCATTAACCCTAACCCTAATTCAAGAAACCAAAACCCTAGCTCCCAAAATCCCTCCACTCACGCTTTCGCAACCCATCCCGCAACCATTTCCAACTTTCTACCCCAAAAAAAAAACTATCCCTAACCTCATTTACCTCCAAACCACCACAAACACCATCCAATCAACCCCACCACCACAACCCGCTGACCAAACAACCCTAAACTCCTTGCAGAACCCTCGTCACTGCCTGAACCAGCCCTACACATCATCGAAACCCTACCCCGTACATTCCCCGACCCAAAACCTCACCACCCCAAGGCCGATCAACCTCCAAGAACCACCAGAGGTTGCTGCCCCCTTCGTTGCCCCAACATTCCCATCTTTTGGGTAGAACCACACCTCAGGTGGTCGGCAAGCCATCCCCTGCCCTGGGCGACCTTAACCCACTAAGGTTCTGACTTGGGGGAGGTCGGAAACCACATGAGACATCCCCTGACAGCTGCGTCTCCACACCCATGTTCTCCTCAATTTGAACAAACTAGTCCCAATAACTTCTTCCAAAGTAAGGCTGACTCTGACCAAGGGTTCCGACCAATTTTCGGCGTTGAAATTCTCAAATCAACCCACGATTTTCATCAACAAGGCATATCTGATCCAGACCCACTTTAGCAACTAAGATCCATCCAAGATCCACCCGAAAGTCTCCAAGAACCCTTCTCCCACAAAATCCATCAAATTTCTGCCCATTTTGACCCAATCCTATAAAGAACAAATTCAAGAACTAAGGTTTCACATCAAAACCTTGGTTTTTGATCCGGGAGGTCGATATTTTTATGATTGGCATGAGCGGCATGAGGAAAACAATGAAGATAGCCGCAAGAATTCAAGATATTTCTCCCAATTTTCAGAAATTACGTTTTGGCCCCTCAAGTTTTGCCTCTTCCGCAATTTTTGGGACATTTTTGCATTCGACCTCAATTTTAAAGTTCGAGGACGAACTTTTTCAAAGGCGGAGAGAATGATGTGAATGAAGAATAGGGGTTATTTTTAGTATTTATTTCCTTTATTAGATGTATTCTCTTTTATTAGTTGTTTTGTTTAGTATTTAGAAGAAGGAATGTTAATTGGCTAATAGGGATTTAAATATAATTACTTCTTTAGCTTAGAGGCCAAGCAACTTCCTTCCTATAAATACCCCATATGTAGACTCATTTGGGTCATTCTTCCATTTTGAGGAATTTGATTAGAGAGAGTTTGAGAAAGACATTAACGTCATTTACGTCAGTTTCTAAACATCAAAAAATCACATTGAAGTCGATATAGATTAGAGGAAATTGAGGTAAGCATATACATTTTCGTAAGTCCATAGAACTAAAATTAACCAAATACACATACACAAATTAATGATAGTACATTAAAAGCACAATCAAATTATCAATTTGGATTGTCGCAATACGACGAGAGACCTATCGTCTTTTGTAATTGAATGTTTTAAAAAAATTTGTATGATACTTTTGTTGAATGAAAGATAAATTTATATCATATATAACGTATTGTGGTAAATATCCAAAAATAATCTACAGATTTCTGAATCATATAAATTTTCAGTCCAGCATTAATGCAAAAAAATCAAAGCTTTTTATGAATCTCAAAATGTTTCGCAATTTCATTCCAATTATTTGTTTTTAGAAATTTGAAATTCAGAAGATTCGGAAATTGGAAAAAACTTGCATCCCCACTTTTGTATCCGACTTCTTCTTCAAGATCCCTAAAGAAGTCCATAGTAACACCAAGCCAAGACTTCAGTAGCACAATTAAGTAGGGTTCACTTGCAAGATAAAAAAGAAAAATTGGAACAAAAGTTTCAAAATGATTCAAAGTAACGTTATAGCCTTTTTGTGATAAATCCCTTTTATTCCTTTTCTACAAATTACTATTAAATGTAATCACAACTGCGTATGTGATAAAATATCAAGATCTTATAAGATTCCATAAGTTTCACATCCGTGTGGAAGTATCAAAACAAAAGTAATCGAACCGTCAACGAGAGTACAAAGACTTACTTGGGGGATTCTCTGGAGGGCAAGACGAAGACGATCTTCCTTGAGGATTACATTTACGTTTGGCAAATCTGGTAGATTTTGAATCAACTGATGGCTTCCATTGATAGTCATAGAGTATAAGGATTCCAGCTCCTCGAGTCCTCGGATCTCAGGGAGTTTCACACAGTCACGAGCTGATATTGTTCTTAAATTGGTAAGGTTTGACAAATTGGGTAACTTCTCAATCGACACACATCCATCAATGTCCAAGTGTTCCAAGGATTTCAGCTCCCCAAGTCCTAGTATCTCAGTTAGTTTATCACAGCGACAAGAACATAGTTTTTTTAAATTTGTAAGGTTTGACAAATCAGGTAATTTTTCAATCGACTTGCATTTATAGATGTTCAAGATTTCTAAGGCTTTCAGTTCCTCAAGTCCTCGAATCTCAGTTATCTTATCACATCCATAAGCATTTATTTCTTTTAAATTTTTGAGGTTTCTCAAATTGGGTAACTTGTCAATTAACTTGCATTCGCAAACTTTGAACAATTCTAAGGATATCGGTCCCCTAGATCCCCAAATGTCAGTTAAACCCTTCGAACCACCATTTTCTTGGTTCTCTGAACACAAATCCTGTGAAATGGCCCATCTAACCTCACATAACTCGCTGCAATGATCTAGAATTAGTTCTTTTAGCATTCCCAAATTGGATAGGTCAGGTAATCGTTCTACGGATGTGCAGAACGTCATATCCAAAAGTTCTAAAGATTCCAATCTATCTAGACCTTGAATCTCGATTAGCTTGCTGCAAAACCCCATCTCTAATTTTATTAGCTGCTTTAAGTTTGAGAGATCCGGTAATCTTTCTAGGGAGGAACACCATGATATATCCAAGTGTCTTAACGACTCTAACTGTTCAACCCCATCAATCCTACTTATCGGACAAGATGAGACATCTAGATCTCTCAAATTTGTTAGATTCCTAATAAACGAGTCAATTTCTGTTACTGGACAGCGACAGAGATTCAATATTTCTAAATTAGCAAACACTGAAAAGTCGAGCGGTCTACTTATACTCGAGCAATACGAGAGATTTAGAACTTTCAACTTTGTTGCCACCTGTAAACAAGAAAACATAAATTCAATATTTTTTTAAAGGGGGAAGTGATATGATGATGTGAGAATTAATTAATAAAAAACAAATGTAGTGGGATTGTTTTACAAGACCTTGATTTGGCTCCAACCCTCCCAGTTGTCTGTGACTTTACTATGTGAGAGACAAAGAATAACAAGATTCTCTAGATCACAATTGGTTGGTGCAATCTCATCTGAGCTTCCCACACACTCGAGCCATCTTAACTTTGAAAGATGATGCTTAAAATCACCAGCCAAATGTGTGTAACCTGCTCTCAGATACCTTAGATTTGGAAGTTCATCAAATTCTTCTCCTAAAAGACCGCGGCAATCTAAATCAAGAGCAAGCGCTACAACCTTTCTTGTTCCCTGTCCAATCAGAAAAAATACTAAGGAGTCCAAAAGAAAAATGCTTATAAATCCTAATATATGAGGGGTTTTTAGGGCCCCAAAATTATGTAACATACATTATATACATAGTTCTCAGTCATATGTTGGCTGTGTGCAACAGCTTAGACCGCATTGTCTAGGCGATGATTCATCATCATGTAAAATCTCCTCATGTTTTCCCTTTTTTGCATCTTCAAGAAGTTTATTGGGTAGATTCTTTTGGTTTGTAACTTTGTATGAATGCATCTTCAAGAAGAATAAATTGATTGTGCGATTGAGTTTATTGGGTGATCAAATGGATAAAAAATTCAATTTTATTCACCTTTGTATCAAAGGAAGAACCTTTTTACATTCCTCTAAATTCATTGGTTGAAAGTTCCATTTTTAAGAATTGTTGTAAACCTATAATTTTATGTCCATTTTTTTTTTGGTTGACAAAGAGATCTGATGGTGATCTCCAAAGTTGAAATCATTTTTTGGTTTAAAGTTGAGATCTTTAAACATTAACAAAAAGATCTGATGTTAATGTTAAGATCATTAGGCTCATTCTTTGGTAGTAGGAATTATAAACAAACTATTTGCTATATTAGTTATGTGTTTTCGGGAGTCTAACTAGCAACTAGTTAATATCTTCAGTTGTGAGGTGGGTAGTTTAGAAGAACTACATCATTCTTGATCCTAATGTTACACGTGATCATCACATAATATTATAATAAAAAAATAACTTCTCTTAAATAGCTGAACAAAAAATATTTGGCAAGGGGGCTTATTATAAAAGTTTGCCTTTGTTGGAAATAAGCTTTCAAATACACTCACACAACTATCTTGTATTTAGCATTCAAATATTATTACAAAGAAGAAGAACACTCTTACAACTCAACTTCTCTCTATTACAACTAATAAGCTTTGCTTATTATCTTCCTTGTTGTTTGATGATTGTAAGAACCCAAGGATGATGGCTATTTATACTAGAAGAAAATCAAATGCACTCAATGCGGTTCAAATTAAATTAATCCACATATTCATAAACCACACAATTTTCTTCCACTAATTCAACCACGAATAAATAAACACCCCTTACCTAACTTAGGATGCTTCTTAGAAATTGGTTGATTAAATATAAAACAAGTTTCTCTTAAACTTGTTTTGTTATGCCAAGAGAATTTCTTAATATGACAAAGTCCTCATACTTCAGTGGCTTGGTAAAGATATCGGCAATTTGGTCTCAAGATTTTACGTACCTCAGTTTCACATCTTTTCTTGTAATGCATTCTCTTATGTAATGGAAACGAGTATCGATATGCTTGCTTCGATCATGAAAAACTGGATTCTTTGCTAGGGCTATCGCTGACTTGTTATCAACACAAATCTCTATTGGCTCCTCTGGTGACAAACCCAGTTCCTTCAGCAGATTTTTGAGCCAAATTGCATGACAAACACATGATGTAGCGGCTACATATTCAGCTTCACATGTAGAGAGTGTGACAATTGGTTGCTTCTCTGACATCCATGTGAAAACGGTATCTCCCATGAAGAACACGAACCCTGTGGTGCTCTTTCTATCATCTGTATCTCCACCCCAATCGCTATCGCTATAACCAACAAGCTTGTAATCATTAGAAAAAGAGTATAACAGACCAAAGTCGGTTGTACCTCTGAGATAGCGAAGAATTCTTTTTGCAGCCTTAAAATGTGAGGTTGTTGGGGTTTCCATGTATCGACTTACAAGTCCAACTGCATAGAGGATGTCAGGTCTTGTACAAGTTAGATAGCGCAAACTTCCAACCAAACTCTTGAAGAAAGTTGGATCTACGCTTTCGCCTTCGTCATTCTTCGATAGCTTAGCTCCGCACTCCACTGGTGTGTTAATTGGCTTGCAGTCATTCATTTTGAACTTCTTGAGGATCTCCTTTGTGTAGCCTTCCTGTGAGATGAAAATTCCATCTTCTTGTTGTTTAACTTCGATGCCAAGATAGTACGCCATTAGCCCAATATCTGTCATCTCGAACTCTTTCATCATTGCTTTCTTGAAGTCATTGAACATGTTTGGGTTGCTTCCGGAAAAAATCAAATCATCCACATATAAGCATACGATCAAAATATCTCCATCTTTGATCTTGATATATAAAGCGGGCTCGTATGTACATTTGCTGAAATCATTCTCTTGAAAGTACTTGTCAATACGACTATTCCACGCCCTTGGTGCTTGCTTTAACCCGTAGAGAGCTTTCTTCAGCTTCAAGACTTTGTCTTCATGTCCCTTCACTACATATCCCAAAGGTTGCTCGATGTAGACTTCTTCTTTAAGTATTCCATTTAGAAATGCAGACTTCACATCTAGCTGATGAATCTTCCACCTGTTTTGAGATGCTGGGGAGATAATTAATCTCACAGTTTCTAAGCGGGCAACAGGAGCAAATACCTCATCATAGTCAATGCCAGCTCTTTGAATATATCCTTTTGCGACTAGCCTCGCCTTGTGTCTTTCTATTTCTCCCATAGCATTCCTCTTCATTTTGTACACCCATTTGACACCGATAGCCTTCTGACCTTTTGGAAGTGAAGCAAGTTCCCAAGTGTCATTCTTCTCAATGGCCCTAATTTCTTCGTTCATCGCGTCTCTCCGCTTCTTGTCTTGTGCAGCTTCTTGGAAGTTTACTGGTTCACAATCAGCAAAGAGACAGAAGAGTGTAAGATTATCATGTCTTTCGGTTACCTCATAGAGATCCCGTAGACTTGTGCGGGGAACAAGTCTTTCATTGAAACTTTCACTTGTTGATGGTGACGAGTCTCCATGAGTGGTTGATGTTGGTGAGGTAGGTGGAGTAGTGGTCTCTTGTTGAACTTCTCCTTCTTGCTCTATCATGGTTTCTCCATTATCTTCTTCAAAGTCGGGAAAGAAGTTGAAATCATCTATACTTGAGCCGAAATCAAATTCTCCTTCTTCATCAAATATCATATCTCGGCTAATTACAATCTTTCCATTATTAGGATTGTATAATTTATAACCTTTGGAGTTGTTGTTGTAGCCAATGAAGATGAACTTCTCGCTTTTGTCATCAAGTTTGGTTCTTCTCTCGTCTGGTACATGTACATGGGCTATGCTCCCAAAAACTCTTAGGTGGGAGATACCCGGTTTTCTTCCACTCCATGCTTCTTGCGGTGTCTTTCCCGAAACACTTCTTGTTGGAGAACGGTTGGACAAGTAGACGACACACGCCACTGCTTCCGCCCAAAATTCCTTGGGCAGTTTCTTGTTTTTGAGCATACTCCGAGCTATGTTAAGGATAGTTCGATTCTTTCTTTCCGCTACTCCGTTTTGCTGAGGGGATCGAGGAACTGTCATTGGTCGACGAATTCCATTTGCTTCACAAAACTCTTGAAATTCACTCGAAGTGAATTCTCCTCCTCGGTCAGATCTCATTGCCTTGATCTTACGACCACTTTCCTTTTCCACGACAGTTTTGAACTTCTTGAATATTTCAAAAACTTCTGATTTCTGCTTCAAGAAATATACCCAAGTTTTTCTTGAAAAATCATCAATGAAGAGAAGGAAATAATTACTTTTACCAAGAGAGCTTGGCTTGATCGGACCGCATACATCGGTATGGATTAACTCGAGTGGATTCTTAGCTCTTGAGTTTGACTCCTTTGGAAAGCTTTTTCTGAATTGCTTCCCAAGTAAACATCCTTCCCACAGTTGGTCAGGATGATTGATGCAAGGTAATCCTCTCACCATTTCCTTCTTGGATAATAGATCCAATCCTCCCAAGTCGAGATGCCCAAATCGAAGATGCCATAGCCACGATGCATCTTTGTAACATACCTTTAGACACTTTGCAACATCGTTTTGAATATTCAAAGGGCAAATTCTATTCTTTGACATTTTTACCTTGGTAATTAAATCTCCTTTGTCATCTCTTATAAAAAGACTACAATTTTTCATATGGATATCATAGCCTTTTTCTAAGCGTTGGCCCAAACTCAAGATGTTGCTTTTCATATTAGGCACATAGTAGACATTTGAAATGAATTGATGACTACCATCTTTTGCACGAATAAGGATGTTACCTTTTCCTTTCACCGATATTGTGGAATCGTCTCCAAATGAGACATTTCCGCTTACTGACTCGTCCAACTCCACGAACATGTCTTTCCTTCCACACATGTGATTACTTGCACCGCTGTCAAGAAACCAGGAATTTTCTTGGCTACCATCAGTCTCCTTCCGTGCTAGAAGAAGAAGATTTTCTTTCTCATTTGTCTTATCCTCCGCATAATTGGCCTTCTCCTCAACTCTATTATTGGGTGCTCTGCATTCTGAAGCATAATGCCTAAACTTCTGACAATTATAACATCGAACTTGAGATTTGTCATACCTCGAGTTCGGATTGCTTCTTCCATGACCTCGTGTTGAGCTTTCCCCTCTCTTGTAGTTGTTACTGGAATTGTAGTTATTGGAATTATAGTTGTTAAAATTCCAACCTCGTCCACGTCCATAACCTCGTCCTCGGCCACGACCTCTTCCACGTTGGCTTTTATCGTTGTTGAAACTTTCTTCTTTCTTTGTCGGATAGAGTTCCGTCTTAAGAAGTTGTTCCACAATCTCTTGCTTCTTCTTCCTCTTCTCTTCGTATGCTTGCAATGACCCCATTAGTTGTTCGATTGTCAACTCATTCAAGTCTTTAATTTCTTCGATCGTCGTAACGATGTACTCAAATTTTGGATCTAACGAGCGGAGTATCTTCTCCATGATCGTCACATCTTCTAACTTCTCACCATTTCTTTTTAATTGATTTGAAACAGCTATGACTCTTGAAAAGTAGTCGGAGATAAACTCGGACACTTTCATATGTAGAGATTCGAAATCACTTCTTAAAGTTTGAAGACAAACTTTCTTCACTTGTTCGGCTCCTTTGTAAGAGGTTTGCAGTTTCTCCCACGCTTGCTTAGAGGAGATTGCACTTGAAATCTTCTCGAAACCATCATCATCTAATGCTTGATAGATGAAATAAAGAGCTTTCTTGTCTCTCTTTCTTGAGTCTTTCAAACTCTCCTTCTGAGTTTGGTTTAAGACAACTTCATTTTCTGGCTCACTGTAACCTCTCTCCACCACTTCCAAAACATCGTGTGCACCCAAAAGTGCCTTCATCTTAATACTCCAATTATCATAGTTGTTGAGTATCGGAACTTGAAAGGATGCCATACCACCATTTGCCATAATTCTAGTGAGAATTTGGAAATTTTGATTGCGCGGATGGATCCGGAACGCCCAAAAACCTTAGGAACAACGTGGACCAAAAAAATGAAAATCTGGTCAAAGTCAACAGTCAAAGTCAACTTTTGGTCAACGGTCAGCCTTTGGTCAAGGCTCGATAGCTCGGTCAAGCAGCTCAAACAAGCTTCACGGCTCAGTCAACAGGCTTCACGGCTCGGTCAACAGGCTCCAACTCGGATGATTTGGCTAACTCGGTGAGTTAACTCACTTTCTGGCAGCAACGTTCTTGTGACACATGGCGGCGTGTCAGACCTCCGATTGGGATGAATCTGGTGGCGTTGGATTCGTCTCGTCGAGAGCTTCGATTTGATATGCTATAGCGTATACTTTGAAACAAATTTCCAATCGCACTGATACCACTTTGTTGGAAATAAGCTTTCAAAGACACTCACACAACTATCTTGTATTTAGCACTCAAATATTATTACAAAGAAGAAGTACATTCTTACAACTCAACTTCTCTCTATTACAACTAATAAGCTTTGCTTATTATCTTCCTTGTTGTTTGATGATTGTAAGAACCCAAGGATGATGGCTATTTATACTAGAAGAAAATCAAATGCACTCAATGCGGTTCAAATTAAATTAATCCACAAATTCATAAACCACACAATTTTCTTCCACTAATTCAACCACTATGAAGCACTAAGAATAAATAAACACACCTTACCTAACACCTTACCTAACTTACGATGCTTCTTAGAAATTGGTTGATTAAATATAAAATAAGTTTATATTTTTAACAGCCTTGGCCCTAAAACTATAGGGTCGGCCCTGACTTAATGGAAGGTTCTTTGTCTGACATTATAATATTTGGCCACCTGTATCATGCTCACGTGGAAAACCACACCAACAGACTCAGCAATTTTGTAAAACTATCGTGTAAAATATCTTTTTGTTGTACATAATTTTATTGTTTTAATTGCATGAAGGAAATAAGAAAATATAAAATAAGTACGATAAAATATATAATGTACTAGGGTCTTACCATACGTCTGTCCAATACTTTCAAGGCTTCATTGGGACGCCATAACCTGCTACGCTCCCCCAGCTCATCACAATTTTCTTCGACGATTTGTCTACCGAGGTCTCTTAGTTGATCATGCATCCATAAACGATTATCATCTCTAACTTTTACGAGAGACCTAAGAGCGAGAACATTAATACTTGTTTCTGGATAAAATTTACAGTCATCCCACATGTAAAAAGGATAGTCTTTATTCTCCCCAATAAAGAGACATGCAATATCAAGGAATATTTGCTTTTGCTGAATAGTCAATACTTCAAAACTTATTCTCAATTTTTTCATGACTTCCTCGTGAGGTATATCTTTTAGCTTCTTTAATGTCTCTTTCCAAAAAGCTTTGCCCTTACCAAATAATAACGACCCTATAGTAACAAGAACCAATGGTAAACCTGCAGCAGTAGATATAATTTCCTCAGAGAGCATATCATAATCTTGTGGAGGAAGGTCCCTCATAAAAGCATACTTGCTAAATAGTTGAAGAGAATGATCATGGTTCATGAACTTTGGTTCGTAACTCCTACAAATTTCAGGTTGACCTTTATTTTGATAAGTCAATTCAAGTTGGTCTAACACCTCTTTATTTCTTGTTGTAACAATAATCCTACTTCCTGAACCAGCTGTATCCCACTTTCCTGCTAGCTTATCAAATTGAGACTTTTCATCCACATCATCAAGAACAATAAGAACTTTCTTTCTAGAAATTAAGCCGTTAATTCCATCATCGACATTATAGATGTCGGGGCATTTCGACTGTGCTATCTTAGAGATAAGTTGATTTTGCAACTTCATAACACCGTCATGTTGTTTTGACGTTTCTCGTATATCTTCTAGGAAACAATAAAGTTGGAATTGCTCACAAATTTGGTTGGAGATAAACTTGGCAATAGTTGTCTTGCCAAGACCGCCCATGCCATGGAGTCCAACAATTCCTACACCATTGGAGTCAACATCTAGTAATCCATTTATTTCTTCGAAGTGATGATCCATTCCAACCAAGTTATCAATTACATGCTTGTAATTCTTCCTTAATTCTGACAAGACCTTTTCAACGACCAGCTTTACAAATTCCCCTTCGTACCTATAAGATATATAGTTTAATGTAATCTTTAAAGGAACAAGGCTGGTCAACAATAAGTTGACTACATGCAAAAGAAGGCACTTATTATTATAACCTAGCAGCTAGGCATACACCTATATTGTATGAAGCATGGACATGGAAACGGGATACGAATACAACTCGACGTGGACACAGTGACACAAATTTCTTAAAACAGCAAGACATAAACATTTGACGACACGCCAATAATAAATAAATATATATTTTTTTAACAATTAAGGTATAAATAAAAAATATTTATTACAAGTAAATCGAATATCATATTACTGCACTTCGAAACTTATAATTTATGAGTCATGGTAATAAATTACAACCTTTACCATGTAAACAAAGAAAAAGCCATACGCAATTATACATCTTAATATGATCATTATCATCTATGTACAATAGTTGTTCCTTTAATAAAAACTTAAGTCATTGGTGGAGATTGAGAGAGGATATTATATTATGATTCGAGAATATGCTATAATTGGTTGGGTGTGGGCCTCTTACTAGTAGAAAAAAGGGTAAATTACAGTGAGTCCATGCAAATTTACAGATCATCCCCTATCTAAAAAATCCAAAGAAGTGCCCTTGAACTATTGAACCAAGGCAACTAACACATTGATGTTCCGCATACAAATTGTTCAAATTTTAACAAAAAAGTGTTAGTTGTCACGGTTCAATATTTTAAGGGGCACTTTGTTGGGATTTTTAGATCAGGGTGATATGTACAACCGGTATAGTTCAAGGGGGTTAACTGTATTTTACCCTGAAAAGAATTAATATTTGCACACAACCCTGATCCTGGTTTAGCTATCTACTAATTTTGCATGTGATGGTGTTCAGTCCTTTTAATTAAACAATGCGCAGGCTAGGGGCTACGAGTTTGAAATACTTAACTTTCATAAACTAGGTTTTGACATTTTAGAGTTTTGTACGATATTTGAGTTGAGATTTTGGGTTATAACATTTTAGTGTTTAAACATCTTATGATGTATATCTAAAGTTTGAGTGGTGAGACGTATCATATTTTACTTTTTGGTGCAGGCGCTGTTGCAATATTGTAATAATTATTCGGTATAGTTTAAAATATGATAAAATCTCTGAATTTTGGTAATTGAATGAGTGAATGGGTTCCTACTTTTGGACAAAAACTATTAAGCATTAAGGAGTTCCCAGGTTGGGTCTTAAAAGGGTTGTGGAGTGCATTATGAAGGAGCTAGGTAGACTCTGGTTTTGAATTGCCTGACTAACGTATGTTTGTAGTTTAAGGCTAATGCCTGATTAACATATATTATCCAATGACTGATTAACGTATGGTTGTACGTGTACAGCTTGAGTTGTTTTATTTAAGGCTTATGTCGAATCGATCCTTCTAAAACATATTTTTACTACAGTTCTAAAAGGCGCGAAGTGTAGTCGAGGCGTAGAGGTCAAACCTCAAGACTTAGGAGCCTAGGCGCGCCTTGACGAAACCTAGGTGTAACAAGCTTTTTCCCTTTTTAGTATTTTTTTATTACTTTAAGGCTAGTAAAACAATAAAATAATACATACCTTGAATTTTGAAAATATATATGTATTTTGGAATTCGTCATTCAATTAACAATATGAATAATCAATACACAATGGTTCAATATAAGAAATGTATTTTTCAAATTTCAAATGAAACAAATAGGAAAAAAAACAGTGAATTTATTTATATTGGCAAAACTTAATAGGTTACAAGAAAATACTGAAAATATTTATATTTTTCAGTTCGGAGTCAGAGAGAGCTGAAATTGGGAAACCAGCAAAACTGGAGTGATTAGCGAGAAAAAATGAGAAAAAAAGAGAGATATACCAGAAAATCTGAAGGTTGGAGTCGGAAATAAGTGAGCTTGAGTCGAAAATATGTCGGAGTCAAGGAGGTTTTGGTCGGAAACAGAAAGGGGCTTGGTCGGAAGTTGGTCGACAATGTAAGTATTTTTTTTGGACAAGAGGTAGAAAGAGGCAGAGAGGTTTGGGTTTATGTTCGTCGTTTGATCGTTTTGGATGATATATTGGTCCGGTTTGTAAAAAAAGGCCTTTAAAAAATGATGTCATTTTGCTAAAGCATAAAAAATATAAAAACACGCCTTAACAAGCCTTAGTGCCGTTAACCACGCCTTACACATGCATTGACCGCCTTATACCACACATAAGGCACATGTGAGGGTTTCTCTCACGCCTCACGCCTAGGCGCGCTTTTTAAAATACTGTTTTTTTTTTTAAAGTCCACCTCCAAAATACTTTTCAAATCGCTCCAAAATATTTAGTTAATTTGGAAAATCTTGCACATTGTCCTTAAAGTGCCTCTAGCAAGGATCAGTTGTAAGAGAATCATATTTTCCAAATCAATCCTACGTTGTGGAGCCTGAGGGGAGGGGGGGAGATAATGTGGTAGAATAGTCGTTTTGACATAGCATATTTAATTCATTTCTCTTTGTTGAGTTTTTAGTTGTCTTGAATTTTCAATTTTATTGTGATTAACACAATTTGGGGTTTTGTGATGATTTTTGTTTCTGTTGATGGGTTGCAGGAACTACAATGACTACTATTATTTGACTCATATAGTATTATGGATGTGAGAGAGAGTGAGAAAGAGTCGTGATGTTAAATTGTGGGAATTCTGTAGGTGTTGATCATGTAACTAGTGGAGCAGCCTTTGTTTCCGAATAATAATTATATTTCCTAATTCGATTTTTTGAAGAATAAGTCCACAAACAAACTAAGACTAAATAAATAACTAATAACAATAAATGAAATAGTAATAGTTTTAGAATATTGCTATACATTCATCCTAAATTCAAATTCCAAAATTAAAGTATATACCGATGAGGTTCTTATTTACATTATTACTCCACTTCAACAGTTTTTATTTACATTATTTCTCCACTTCAATAATAAAATAGGGTGCACTTGAGATCATAACTCCGTGGTAAGTGCACCCTTCTTACATGTGTTGCAGGTTTAAAACTCCGTGTAAGCAGATACATGGTGTAATTCAAAAGGAGATAACTTGTTTAATGTTTAAATTAACAATAATAATATAAGGAGTGGAGGAAATAACTTGTCAAAAACACGACCAATAAATCTATCATGTCAGGATTGTCGATATATTTAAATTTCCCAACACTAGAAATTACATTTTAGTTACTTATAGTTTATATATATTACAAAGTTAGTGTCATTTTACCTATTACAAAGTTAGTGTCATTTTACCTATTATGCTATAATATAGGTTGATTAACAAGAGTGAGTGAATGAATTACCCAAGTGTTTCTTTCTCTAATTCCAATCCTTTCAATTTTCCAACCTTTGCGAGATTCCCCTTCCATCTTTGAACAGTAATTGCATCAAAATTCCTCTCGTGTTGGCGAAAGGCCTTTCTGTAACTTCCCGTTTGATGTCGTACATCGGATGGACTCACATCGTAGAAAATAGGGAAAATCTTTTGTTCGTCACTTGTGTGGCAATGGATCATCTGATCAAGCTCAAGTAGGCACCATTTACTAGAAGCATAGCTTTTGGAGAATATAGGGATAGATATCTTTGAATCATTTATTGCTTTGAGAAGCTCGGGGCCAATCTCTTCTCCAACTCGAAGCTCATTATCGTCCCGAAAAGTGTGAATTCGGGCACCAAGAAGATCATTATAGAGGTAATCGGTGAAGCCTTTACGAGTGTCTTTACCAGAAAAACTCAAGAACACTTCGTACTCCCCTGTTAAGGTGGAGACCGAGGTTGATTCTGAATTTGATGATGATGTTGAGCTTGGTGACGATGTGGATGACGTGCTATCGAGAGTAGCACTTCGTATTCTCCATTTCTTAAACAACTTACCAAAGACAAGTAAGGAGATGGCGATTATAGCAATTGACACGAGACGGCTTTGGCTCTTCTTTCTCCGGTCCATTTCAAGAATATCCCAATTCTCTCTCAGAAGAATCTGTAGTGAAGTATATAATTCTAATTTAAATCGTACAATAATGATTGATCTCAAATTAATTTGATTTTTGACACGCAAAATCAATGTAAAATGATTATTAAATATAATGGTTTGTTTATTGAATAAAGGTGTAAAAATATTTTAGTAATGTAATCGTATAATAAGAAAAAAATATTCAAAAGGTTATCTAAAAATGCATTAAAATTCCAATAACTGTCGAAGCGAACCCAATCATGAGCAGTCTCATCAGATCATTAATTGTGTTGCTTGATATAATTTTATAGGCTTTTGGTTTAGTGCTTGTTATGACATATAATAAGAGATTAATGAAGAATATAGAAAAGAAATTAACAAACCAAGAGTCACAAACTGTATTGAGATGAAGTAATTTGTGTATTGCTTATCTGATGATTCAGAAATAATGCAAACCACACTCTGATCATAACCAAAGCTACGAACATGGGTTCTCCAAGTCAAATGATATACCTAGTGCTATTGCAAACAATAAAATACAAAAAGAAAAAATCTAGGACAAGATCACCCCTAAATAAATATGATCTGAACCCCAATAATACATTTACATCACTATTTAACCCCTCAGTAATTTCAAAATTGGTAAAAAACTTCAAAATTGATTCAGAATGCCTACCACTTATCCAACTGATCATGCAAACATCTCATCATAACCAGGGCTAGCTCAAGACAAATCGGGGCTCTAGGAAAATTTTAAACGAGGCCCTTAATATTATTATCATAACATATATGCAAACATATATAAATTAAATAAATATATCACAAGTGGTGCAACATATAAAATATTTCTAGTTAAATTTAATTCTTTATGCTTTTTGAGATACAAAATCTTTAATAATTTTTTCGTATTCAATATTTTCTTAAGTGTATTTTTCAATGTATAATGCGGCTAAACCACATAATTTTTCTTGGCACATTATCCATCTCAAGTATGATCTTTTAAATACCTAAAATAAATTATCTATTGCATGAACTCATTTTGTTTCCTTCTTTTTACTAGATATTTAGCTCCACTTTCCATGTTTTCTAGTAGACAAGTTCAATAACTCGCACACAAAAAGGAAATACTACAATCTAAAATACAAATAGAATGTAATAAATATCAAACAAAGATGGAACCTGACCTGATAGCACAAGTGGTTCATCCAAGCCAAAAACTGAACCATAATTTCAAGTATAAAAATTAAATTTCAAGCACAACTGATAAACCTGCAAATTTAAAATAGAAAATGTAAGAAATTAAAAATAACAGAATGTAAAGATTAAATCTGGACAAAAAATTTAAAAAAAAAAAAAGATTAGCACAATGGAAATTTACTGTAATGAAAAAGGTTAGAGAAAAAATGTTATCTGGTTTGGCGGATTTCTCGAAAAATAAACAATGGAGAATTTCTTCAACCAAAATAGGGGGCAACGTCTAAAAAAACAAAACCGGGGGCAACGTTTAAAGAAAAATAAAACAAAGTCAAATTATGATAAATGCGTGGCGGGTAAATTCAAAATACCCCTTATATCTTAGTCAATAAAAACAAAATACCCATTATTATTATATTTTTTTAAGTGTCTTCCTTTACTTTTGGTTGATAGAAAAATTTAAAATTCAAACACTAATCCTAATAAACAAAAATCCAAAAAAATTAACAATTCCTTCAGTACTCTTGTTGAAATGAACTCAATCTCTCTGAAAAGAAATGAAGATAACATCGTTTTAGCACTATAGAAGTGTCAACTCATATTTATTTTTATGGCAACGTTTTTTCCCTTTTTGCATTCATAATAAATATAACGTTAATCTTTAATGGGTTCTTAATCTTTAATAATATAACTTATCATTTAAGAACACGAAAACTGATAAGTACTAGACGAGGGGTCAGCCTCTTCATATAGAGTAGTTCTGTATATAGGATTCGTATATAATCGTATGTACAAACTAACATGTCGGTCCGTATTTTGGATCCACTCAATATACAGATGAATATAGACACGACACGTCAGTTTTTACATAAGATGATTTTGTACTAATATATACAAATAGAATTTTCCTTTTAGGAGTTTGGTGCACCGGGTACGACTGGTTATCATTTAATAACAGAAAAATGTAGAATTTAATACACACGTGGGAATTTTATCAAACAACAAAAAAAAGGAAAAGAAAAAAAAAACTTGCAGGTAACAGTTTTAGACCATCAATAGAATAGAAATTGCAGCCATTAAAAATGGAGAAAACAAACCATGAACAATAAAGATTTCCCTCTGCTGGTTTAGTGCGAGAGAAGTTGAAATTGAAATGGTTGGAGAAAATTAATCTCACTCTCTCTTTTAAGAGTCTTAACTGATATGACAAATTAATAGAGAGGTTATTAATTCTCCATTCCAGCTATCTTCAGCCTTGACTGTGCATTACAGCCATCAGATCAGGGCCCACTTTCAAATGAGTAACAAAATGACTTGCAAAAAGTCTTTGCCTGACTTCAAAAAAAAAAAGACTTTAAGGTGTGGGAAAAAAAAAACTTAACTTCGCAAAAGAATGTAAAAAAAAATATTGTATTTAACTCCATTTTTATATTTGTATAAATTAAAAAAATATAATAATAATTAGTATTATCAATATTAGTAAAATTATTATTATTTATTTTCCTCTCATACTTTTTTAGTATCAAACCCAAATTAGATATTTGTATATAAACCCTGTACTTCACTTTATTTTTTTTGAAAAAAACATAAAATACTCTCATAAAATTCTTTGAGTCGTTTTGTGTCATGTTTAAAATTGTCGCTCATAACAATAGGGACTAAAAGTTATAAAGGTTTTGAAATTCACAAAACCAACTATAAAAATTAGGGGTAAACACGAATTAACCTTAAAAGAATCGTGTTATATAGTCATTTATTAACTTTTGTTATTCGAATTGTTTCTTTTAATATTTAACCATGTAATTTATCAGGTGTTTTTTTCATAGCCATAGAATACAAAAATATAAAACTTTGTTACTTCGTGTTAAATTCAACAACAAAAAATTTGTGCGTTAGGAAATATTTATAACTTTTATTATCTCATAGTGAAATTAGCACATGGATAAGGACATTAGTGTAATACCCCGTACTTTTATTGATATTTATTTATGGGATTAATTTAATTATATGTGAATTAATTGAGAATTAATCCGGATAAAATACTAGTGAGATGTGAGTTGGTATTTGATTATAATGTGTATATATGGCGATATATAAATATTGAAAATATTGAATTTGTCGTGAGATAGAAATACGACAATTTGGGAAATTTTGTTGAGACGCGTGTGACAGTCGCGTCAGGAATGTAATTATTTAAATTAAAAAGTGAATTTTATTTTTATCAACCGTATGATCATTTTGAGTGCGCCAACGTGTCCGGAAGGGTCGAAATAGTCAGAAAACACTAGCCGGGAGTTTAGTTTGGGTCCCGGGGCATTTTTGGGCCATACCAGCAACCCAAAAGGGTAATTTGGTAATTCCAGAATTTTGGTAATTAAAACCCACGAAAATTAGAGTTTAATTATGATTTATCATTAAACCTACAAACCCATTATCAGCACTAAACTAAGTAGTGGGCTACGGGAGAAATTAAGGAAAGATTAAAACTTACCAAAAACTAACCCCCACCTCCATCGTCATCTTGTGAGAAGAACTTGTAGAGAGAGAGAGAGAGAGAGAGAGAGAGAGAGAGAGAGAGAGGAGAATTCTGCAGAGAGAGAGAGAGGAATCCAACCATCTCCAATCTACAACAATCTGAAGAACGATTAAGGCAAGTGGTTTAATTACGTTAATTTCAAGCGAATGTTTCTTCCATGCTTAGAATTTAAATTAATTACATTACATTTGGAGTTTGATGAAAACCCATGAAATTGGAAATAGAAATTCAAGTTATGAAATAGGGATTGCATGTAGAATGTTATTGGGTGATTATACTGAACAAAATACAACTTTTCATGATGTAAAAACGGATGTAGTTATGGATATTGATGACTTTAAATTCTAGGGTTCATACTCATAAGGTTTGGGAAAAACTTTGGGAGATTTAATAATTAGGTGTTGTATAGGAAGATTTGATCCCATGAATGTGCTAGATTACGACCTAAGAATGTTTAGGAATGTTGAGGAACCTTAAAATATTGTTGGAATAATTTTTGGAGGAGTTTTGAGGTGAGAAAATTGGTGAAAAACGTAATAGGAATTTTCTGGGTTCAAACTGTCACCTCGTTAGAAGACCTGCCCAGGTCGTTCGAACGAGCTCGTTCGAACGAGCTTCTAACGAGTTGACAGTTTGCCTTCTAACGAGGGGGATGTTCGTTCGATGCCTTTCGTTCGAACGAGATCTCGTTAGATGCCCATTTCGTTCGAACGAACTCTCGTTCGAACGACCTCGTTCGAACGAGACTTCTAACGAGTTGACAGTTTGGACTTTTGGGCCTGGTTTGATTTCTAGTGTCCCGTAACCTTGGTTAATGGTAGAGATAACCTTACCTTGATGACTAATTGATAGAGTTGAGATATTTGGGATATATTGGGGAGTAAAATATAGAAGAATGATTTGAACCAAATGGTAATTGTGGATTAGGACACGAATAACTAATTACGACGTGAGGATAATGAATGATGTGTATATATATAAACCGGGGACACGTGTATTGGTATAAGAATGAGAAGTATACCACTAATAAATTATGGTAATTACTAAGATGTGTGCATGCTTAGTATATGTATATGATTTTATGTGTATGACATACCTACCATACTTGCTACCACGGGAGGTTTACGTTCGCTTAGGGCCAACTAATCCTTGTGTGCTCGGATTTAGATTGGTACCTAGAGGACATAGTTCAAGGGAATGACTTAATTGTGAGTTATTAGGTCAGTTGACTATGGAGCGTAGGTATGTACGTGACCCATGGATATGTTGAATTATGTTCCCCTCCATTTTCGTGTGTTGTGCTTATTCTAACAATTCCTGAGAGATTCGAAATTTGTAATCCTTATGTACGTGATGTACCGGGATGGATAGCAGAGTATGTGTGCACCGCAGCTTAGCCTCGGGGTGCTTGTATTGTATATTTATGATGTGAATGATATACGGTTAAATGAACAGAAGAGTTATGTTTAATTATGAGAATAATTTATAGTAACTCCTTGAGAAGATAAATAAAGGGATAACCTCCAGTAAATGGTAATGCTAATAATTGAGAATCCGAGTTTAACTAAAGCTATCTATTTAAGTGATAACATTGGGAATTCATAGTGTGAATTGAGTAGGAAGGTTAGAACTTATGTCGGTTTAGCTAGATATGAGAATCACTTGAATGGGTACGGTACGTTAGGAGTGCACAATTAGTCAAGAGGTGGGTATTTCATGTGAGAGAACGTCCTAACATGTATTTTGCATTCATTATTTTAATGTTATTAAAACACTTGCTGTTTTTAAAATACTATCCACTTTCGGGCTCTGACCCGTTTGCTTTCAAATCTACTTTTTGTAAAAATCTTTTTAGGTGCCCAGCCACAAGGACACCATGCATAGTATTTCCAGTCAGGTGACGAGCTGTAGCTGTTGTGGAAGTTACAGGGCCTTGCTAGTAGACGCTCCATTTGCCTTGACTCTATATTCAGATTTTATCAGTTGTAGGGCATGTCGCCCATTTCTTTTAGAGACATTTCATTTCTTTCAGTTATTCAGACTTTTGGTTTGTAATTAATTCAGGATGCAGACTTGTTTTATTTCTTTCCATATTGGGATTGTTGTGAGGAGTATTTCCTCTAGACTCATTTTTACTTGATGATTTACTATAGTTGTACTTTATCGTGAATGGTTGTGTTACATTTTTATATTTCATTTATTGCATGTTAATCAGATTTAATTTAAAATTTGGCAACTCATTTTTTAAATACTAGGTGGTTAGTAATCATTAAAAATGTTTTCGACAGTGATGCTATTAACTGGACCAACTTGGCATTTTGTATTGATTTAATAAAGGAGTAGCTACCCGATATTTAATTAGTCGGGGTGTCACAGGTGGTATCAGAGCATCAGGTTCTAGTGTTCTTTAGGATCTGTACGGCTTATTATGTTTCCGCTGAGCTTTCTTTGATGTAGAGCCCTATATTTTAGGACTGCTATATACCTTTATGTATGCTTCTCTCTTCAGCTATTTTATGTTTATAACTGCGAACTTATAGACTTTACTCTTATTTCAGATTCCTCCACGACATGCACCACGGGTTCCTAGGGATGCACAGCCTGAGCCACAGCCAGCTCCAGTACAGGGCACCATGAATGCCGCCGAGGTTGCAGCCATTGTAGCCCAAGCGGTAAATGCTGCTCTCGCCGTTGTACAGCAGGCACCACCCCAGGCGCCAATAGCCGCGCCAGTTCAGGCACATGCATTCCCATATTCTTGGGAACGTGTTCGAGATGCTTTTCAGAAAGCACACCCTCCGGAGTTCGCAGGTAGCTCCGATGTTGTGGTATCTAGTCAGTAGAGGAAGGATATTCAGAGGCACCTGAGGATGTATGAGTGCACCGATGTTCAGAGGCAGATACTAGCTACTTTCAAGATAGTGGGATCTGCATTGCAGTGGTGGGAGTCTATTACCACCGCAGAGGAGAGAGATACTCTCACGATACAGGAGTTCTGGCTGCGGTTCGACCGCAAATATTTTCCGTCAGCTGTTCATACGGAAATGAGGAGGAAGTTGATGAACCTTAGACAGGAGGGTAAGACTATAGCCGAGTATGAGGCCGAATTCACAAATTTGCTGAATATTGTCCCGGATGAGATACCGACAGAAGAGAAGAAGATTCAGAAGTTTACAGATGGATTGACTTGGAAGATCCGTCAGCATTTATTGGGGAACCTCTCGTTGGCCACTTATTCTGACGTGGTTAACGCTGTATTGCTCCATTTTCGGGACCACCGCTTTCACTTGACAGAGGGGAAGCGATCAGGAGAGTCCAGCCATCAGGGCAGGACAGGAGGAAATGGTGCCAGCGGGGCACAATCAGCTCAGGGTCAGTATAGGCAGGGTGATCAGGGTTCCCCGCAAGGGGATTCTAAGAGATTCCGATAAGGGGGTTTCAGGAACGGTCAGGGAGGATTCCGGAATGGCCAGCAGGGCCAGAACGTCCATCAGGGCCAGTAGGGTCAAAATGGTCAACAGTAGTAGTTTCACCAGGGCCAGCAAGGCCAGGGCAGAAATGGTAACAGTCACTAGGGCCGTGGTCAGCAGGGACAGCGAGGGGGAAACTTCCAGGGGTAGTGTTTCATTTGTGGTAAGATTGGCCACAAACGTCAGGAGTGTCCTGATAAGGGTAAGGCCCCACAGCAGCAGCAGCAGGGTGCTCGACATGAGCCACAGAGGCCTATGTTTCTCGCCGCCCTCCCAGCACCACAGATGGCAACATTACCACCCATTCCAGCAGTCCCAGTTCAGCAGGGACAACTTCAGTATGGGAGAGTGTATCAGCTCCAGCAGGCCGCAGCCCCACAGGATCCACCAGCCATTGAGGGTATGTTCTCTATTCAGGGGACTATGGGGCACATTTTATTTGACACAGGGGCTACACACTGTTTTATTGCTATGAGATTTGCACGCACCATTGGGTTATTAGACACCGCAGAGAGCACCGCTACTTGTGTAGACTCACCGTTGAGTAGGGGTTCCATGATTTCGCTTATGTGTAGAGGTGTGGGTATAGAGATCGGGAGGTTTACTTTACCCACTGATATGTTAGTGTTAGAGATGACCGAGTATGATGCCATTATTGGTATGGATTGGCTAGTTGCATACCGAGCCATGATTGACTGTTTTAGTAGGAGTATTATCTTTGCCATTCCCGGGCAGGAGATGTTTTTAGTGGCGATGCCTCGCCCTGAGGGAGGATCGTCCACTCATTTGTACTACATAGAGGAGGAGACCTCTAAGGAAGTGGTTATACCACTTGATTCGATACCCGTTGTTAGTGAGTTCGCTGATGTATTTCAGGATATACCTGGACTACCTCCGAGTAGGGAGATAGATTTTGTGATTGATTTGACACCGGGTACTCGGCCTATTACCCGCGCACCTTACCGTATGGCTCCAGCTGAGATGAGAGAGTTACGGGATCAGATTGAACAGTTGTTGGGTCAGGGGTTTATACGGAGGAGTACTTCGCCGTGGGGTGCCCTTGTATTGTTCGTTAAGAAGAGGGATGGATCGTTGAGGTTGTGTGTGGATTACCGGGAGTTGAATAAGGTCACGATACGGAATAAGTATCCGTTTCCCCGAATCGATGACTTATTCGACCAGCTGAGAGGAGATTGTTTCTTCTCAAAGATTGATTTGCGATCAGGATACCATCAGTTGCGTATCAGGGAAGAGGACGTCTCGAAGACTGCTTTCTTAACGAGATATGGTTCCTACGAGTTTTGGGTTATGCCTTTTGGCTTGACCAACGCTCCAGCCGTGTTTATGGACTTGATGAATAGGGTGTTCAGAGAGTTCCTGGGCCAGTTCGTCATTGTCTTCATTGATGACATTCTGGTTTACTCCCAGATAGAGGAGGAGCACGCCGAGCATTTGAGGCAGGTTTTACAGACGCTACGTCAGAACGAGCTGTATGCAAAGTATGAGAAGTGTGGGTGAAGGAGGTTCAGTTTTGGGGGCATATTATTTCTGACCGGGGGATATCTGTTGATCCGGGGAAGGTATCCGCGGTGAGGGAGTGGGGACAACCCACGACACCGACTGAGATCCGTAGTTTCTTGGGCCTAGCAGGATACTACAGGAGGTTTATTCGGGGTTTCTCAAAGATAGCGGGTCCTTTGACACATCTGGCTCGTAAAGGTGTGCCGTTCATTTGGAGTGATGCCTGTCAGTTGGCATTCGATGAGTTAAAGGACAAGTTGACCTCAACACCTGTGTTAGCATTGCCGAGACCGGGAGTTGAGTATCTAGTTTACACCAATGAGTCCTTACAAGGACTTGGAGGTGTATTGCAGCAGGAGAGTCAGGCCATAGCTTATTCTTCCCGTAAGCTTAAGCCTCACGAGAAGAATTACCCCACCCATGACTTGGAGTTAGCGGCAGTGGTATTTGCCCTTCGGATTTGGAGACATTACCTTTTGGGGGAAAAGTTTCGATTGTTCACGGACCACAAGTCCCTACAGTACCTATTCACGCAGGAGTTGAATATGCGGCAACGGAGGTGGCTTGAGTTTGTGAAGGACTATCAGTTTGATATCCAATATCACCCGGGGAAGGCTAACGTGGTAGCAGACGCGTTGAGTCGTAGGCCAGTAGATGAAGTGGCAGGGGTGTGGAAGGCAAAGTGGAAGGAGTTGGGACACCAGGATGCAGTGGCCCGATCATTCATGTCGGTGATGACTGTTACACCGCAGATTGTCACGAGAGTGGTAAAGGCACAAGCAGATGACTCGTTCTGTCAGGAGCAGATAGTTTGATTATTAAGAGAGGGAGCCGAGTCCTATACCGTTAGCTCAGACGGGGGATTACGCTTCAATGGGAGACTGGTAGTTCCGGAAGGGGAGAAATTGCGACACGAAGTGATGGCAGAGTCGTACGGCTCACGATTCGCGGTACATCCCGGTGGGGACAAAATGTACCAAGACATGAGACAATAGTATTGGTGGAGCAGGATGAAGAGAGATATTGCCGTGTTTGTTTCTAAATGCGCCACTTGTCAGCTGGTAAAAGTGGACCATCAGAGACCGGCGGGACTTCTACAGCCATTAGAGGTCCCGATGTGGATGTGGGAGAGCATCTCCATGGACTTTATCACGGGGTTGCCTACGTCACAGAGAGGTCACGACTCCATTTGGGTAATTGTGGACAGGTTGACCAAAGTCGCTCATTTTCTACCCGTAAGGACCGACTACACTACGGGACAGTATGCCCAGCTCTTTATTGCAGAAATAGTGAGACTTCACGGTGTTCCCATAAATATCATGTCTGACAGAGACAAGATATTTGTTTCACGATTTTGGGAGAGTTTTCAGGAGGCCATGGGCACGGAATTGCGGTTGAGTACGGCTTATCATCCGCAGACCGATGGGTAAACCGAGCGTACAAATCAGATGTTGGAGGACATGTTGCGGATGTGCATCATTGACTTCGGGGGTGGATGGGTGCAGTATCTTCCACTGGTGGAGTTTGCTTACAACAAGTCCTACCAGTTCATCATTGGCATGGCTCCATTTGAGGCGTTGTACGGTAGACCTTGTCCTTCCCCAGCATGTTGGTTGGAGGTGGGGGACAACAAACTACTTGGGCCGGAAGTGATTCAGGATACTTCGGCGAGGATAGAATTGATACGGAGCCGCATTCGGGTAGCTCAGGATCGGCAGAAGAGCTACGCCGATGCGAAGAGATTCTTCAGGGAGTTCCAAGTGGGGGACCAGGTTTTACTCAGAGTATCTCCTATAAAGGGGATTATGCGATTTGGGAAAAAGGGGAAGTTGACACCGAGATATGTGGGACCATTTCTTATCATCGAGCGGATTGGGTCTGTTGCGTATAGACTTGGGTTACCGGAGCATCTACACAGGATTCGTGATGTGTTTTATATTTCCTCGCTAAGGAAATATCTTAGAGATGATATGGCTCATTCTCACATTGCTTTGGAGGACATTGATCTCCAGCCCGATAGCTCCTACAAGAAGGGGCCGATTGCTATTTTGGACCGAAGTGAGCGGAAACTGTGGTCAAAGATAGTTCCGTTAGTACGTGTTTAGTGGCGGCATCATAATGTCGAGGAGTCCACATGGGAGCGCGAGGATGAGATGCGCGAACGTTATCCAAAGTTGTTTTTACCAGGTACTTTCTAGTTCCGAATTTCGGGACGAAATTCTGTTATTAGGGGGGAAGTATGTAATACACCGTACTTTTATTGATATTTATTTATGGGATTAATTTAATTATATGTGAATTAATTGAGAATTAATCCGGATAAAATACTAGCGAGATGTGAGTTGGTATTTGATTATAATGTGTATATATGACGATATATAAATATTGAAAATATTGAATTTGTCATGAGATAGAAATACGACAATTTGGGAAATTTTGTTGAGACGCGTGTGACAGTCGCGTCAGGAATGTAATTATTTAAATTAAAAAGTGAATTTTATTTTTATCAACCGTATGATCATTTTGAGTGCGCCAACGTGTTCGGAAGGGTCGAAATAGTCAGAAAACACTAACCGGGGGTTTAGTTTGGGTCCCGGGGCATTTTTGGGCCATACCGGCAACCCAAAAGGGTAATTTGGTAATTCCAGAATTTTGGTAATTAAAACCCACGAAAATTGGAGTTTAATTATGATTTATCATTAAACCCACAAACCCATTATCAGCACTAAACTAAGTAGTGGGCTACGGGAGAAGTTAAGGAAAGATTAAAACTTACCAAAAACCAACCCCCGCCTCCATTGTCATCTTGTGAGAAGAACTTGTAGAGAGAGAGAGATAAGGAGAATTCTGCAGAGAGAGGGAGAGGAATCTAACCATCTCCAATATACAACAATCTGAAGAACGATTAAGGCAAGTGGTTTAATTACGTTAATTTCAAGCGAATGTTTCTTCCATGCTTAGAATTTAAATTAATTACATTACATTGGGAGTTTGATGAAAACCCATGAAATTGGAAATAGAAATTCAAGTTATGATATAGGGATTGCATGTAGAATGTTATTGGGTGATTATACTAAACAAAATACAACTTTTCATGATGTAAAAACGGATGTAGTTATGGATATTGATGACTTTAAATTATAGGGTTCATACTCATAAGGTTTGGGGAAAACTTTGGGAGATTTAATAATTAGGTGTTGTATAGGAAGATTTGATCCCATGAATGTGCTAGATTACGACCTAAGAATGTTTAGGAATGTTGAGGAACCTTAAAATATTATTGGAATAATTTTTGGAGGAGTTTTGAGGTGAGAAAATTGGTGAAAAACGTAATAGGAATTTTCTGGGCTCGAACTGTCACCTCGTTAGAAGACCTGCCCAGGTCGTTCGAACGAGCTCGTTCGAACGAGCTTCTAACGAGTTGACAGTTTACCTTCTAACGAGGGGGATGTTCGTTCGATGCCTTTCGTTCGAATGAGATCTCGTTAGATGCCCATTTCGTTCGAACGAGACTTCTAACGAGTTGACAGTTTGGCCTTTTTGGCCTGGTTTGATTTCTAGTGTCCCGTAACCTTGGTTAATGGTAGAGATAACCTTACCTTGATGACTAATTGATAGAGTTGGGATATTTGGGATATATTGGGGAGTAAAATATAGAAGAATGATTTGAACCAAATGGTAATTGTGGATTAGGACGCGAATAACTAATTACGACGTGAGGATAATGAATGATGTGTATATATATAACCCGGGGACACGTGTATTGGTATCAGAATGAGAAGTATACCACTAATAAATTATGGTAATTACTAAGATGTGTGCATGCTTAGTATATGTATATAATTTTATGTGTATGATATACCTACCATACTTGCTACCACGGGAGGTTTACGTTCGCTTAGGGCCAACTAATTCTTGTGTGCCCGGATTTAGATTGGTACCTAGAGGACATAGTTAAAGGGAATGACTTAATTGTGAGTTATTAAGTCAGCTGACTATGGAGCGTAGGTATGTACGTGACGCATGGATATGTTGAATTATGTTCGCCTCCATTTTCGTGTGTTGTGCTTATTCTAACAATTCCTGAGAGATTCGGAATTTGTAATCCTTATGTACGTGATATACCGGGATGGATAGCTGAGTATGTGTGCACCGCAGCTTAGCCTCGGGGTGCTTGTATTGTATATTTATGATGTGAATGATATACGGTTAAATGAACAAAAGAGTTATGTTTAATTATGAGAATAATTTATAATAACTCCTTGAGAAGATAAATAAGGGGATAACCTCCAGTAAATGGTAATGCTAATAATTGAGAATCCGAGTTTAAGTAAAGCTATCTATTTAAGTGATAACATTGGGAATTCATAGTGTGAATTGAGTAGGAAGGTTAGAACTTATGTCGGTTTAGCTAGATATGAGAATCACTTGAATGGGTACGGTACGTTAGGAGTGCACAATTAGTCGAGAGGTGGGTATTTCATGTGAGAGCACATCCTAACATGTATTTTGCATTCATTGTTTTAATGTTATTAAAACACTTGCTGTTTTTAAAATACTCTCCACTTTCGGGCTCTGACCCGTTTGCTTTCAAATCTACTTTTTGTAAAAATCTTTTTAGGTGCCCAGCCACAAGGACACCATGCATAGTATTTCTAGTCAGGTGACGAGCTGTAGCTGTTGTGAAAGTTACAGGGCCTTGCTAGTAGACGCTTCATTTGCCTTGACTCTATATTCAGATTTTATCAGTTGTAGGGCATGTCGCCCATTTCTTTTAGAGACATTTCATTTCTTTCAGTTATTCAGACTTTTGGTTTGTAATTAATTCAGGATGCAGACTTGTTTTATTTCTTTCCATATTGGGATTGTTGTGAGGAGTATTTCCTCTAGACTCATTTTTACTTGATGATTTACTATAGTTGGACTTTATCGTGAATGGTTGTGTTACATTTCTATATTTCATTTATTGCATGTTAATCAGATTTAATTTAAAATTTGGCAACTCATTTTTTAAATACTAGGTGGTTAGTAATCATTAAAAATGTTTTCGACAGTGATACTATTAATTGGACCAACTTGGCATTTTGTATTGATTTAATAAAGGAGTAGCTACCCGGTATTTAATTAGTCGGGGTGTCACAATTAGTACATGTAGAATTATTTATTAGCCCGTGTTGACTAAACACTAAATGATTTTTTTTACGAATAAAAATTAATTGACCCTAAAAAATTATGTACATCCTTACTCATTAACTAACGTTTGACATTTAGCCATGCAATTTATTATTTTTTGTAATAGTAAAATATTAAACATAATAAAAACTTTGTTGAATTAAAAAATTAAAATAGTAACTAAATACAAATAAATGCGTGGTTTAAATAATTTTATGGGGTTAATTAAACACAAAAGAACCTTCATATACATAGTTTCAAGAACTTAATTTTGGGGTTAAACAAAAAATATATATAGGGAATCTCCCGTGAGAGCTTCTTATCTGCATGCTCTGGGCTATTTTTTTAAAATAGTAAAAATATAATTTTTTTTACGACACTTCTTGGATATGATTAGGGTTGTAAATGGATATTCGAAAATCCGCATCCGTCTGATATCCAAATCCGAATCTGCGGATATTTATCCGAAAAATGGAAATGGATACGAATATGGATACTCTATAAAAATATCCGAGAAAACGGATACGGATACAGATAGCAGTAGTATCCGACACGGAGTATCCGTTTTACCGGATATCCATTTTTTCGGATATCCGTATCCGTCTAACAAAGTGTAAAATGTTAGTCATATAATATTTTATATATAAACTAAAACTTAAAAAAAACCTGGGCATAAGTATAATTATATAAACTTTAAAAATCTAACATAACCCTAGTAACCAAAAACACACCACAGTCTCATCTCCTTATTTCCCCAAAACCATTCCCTCTGCCCTCGGTCTCCCGCCGCTCCCTCGCTGTCCTCCGATCTCCCACAGCTGTCCTCCGATCTCCTCCAACTCCCTCCGATGTCCTCCCATCTCCCCTGCGATCCCCCTGCGATCTCCTCCAACTCCCTCCGCTGTCCTCCCATCTCCCCTGCGATCCCCCTCCAATCTCCTACGATCTCCATCAGCTCCGGTCTCACAAGGTCAGTACCCATTTTTTCAATATCACAACACAAACTGATATGTTTATGGTTGTTTATGGAGTTTCATAAATTCAATATCACAACACAACACAAAAGTGGATATCAGAAAATCTGGTGATATGTTTATGGTTGTTTATGGAGTTACATAAATTCTATTTTGGTGATATGTTTATGGTTGTTTATGGTGATATATTTATGGTTGTTTATGGAGTTTCATAAAGTAGACTAACTGAATTATGGAGTTTCATAAATTCTGTTTTGGTTCAAATTTTTTAGTAATATTAGGATAAAAATTATGTTCCAGTGGCGAGTCCGTGTTTGTTCAGATAGAGAGAGAATTAGAGATTGCAGTTGTGTAGGGGATTTTAGTTTAGAGGTAGGGGAAATTATTTTCCATACCCACCCGTTACATCTCCATTTCAATTAGGTACTAATAATACTGAATTAGGATTTCAACAACATAAAAAAATGCACATTCCAATTCGGTAATAAATTTTTTTTGGTAACAAATTTTTTTGTTAAAATTAGTTTCATATTTTTTTTAAAGATCAGTTTTATGCCTTTTCTACGTTGTAATTTTTTTTCTTTTAAAAAATAGATTATATTTGGGAACGTTGCATATCACTTATTATCCCTCACTTATTATCCCTAAGCACTTATAAGCCCATGGGTCCTTATAATTTTATTGTTTTTACTAATTATTGTTTGTAATCAACATGATGCAATTTAATATGTCTATAGAAGCTAATCAAAACAATCCCTCCACGCATGAATCTTCTCATGTTCCAGTGGAGAGTATTTAGTCGGATCGCGCAAGTGTTGCTAGTGAGAAAGGAAAGGAGATGAGAAAGACACTACTAACTTGCGAGTTGTGATTACCTTAATGCTTAATTCGACAAAGATACAAAGGAAAGGAGATGAGAAAGACACACTTCAGGAACTTAAGGGGTAAAAAATAACATCCCTTCTTTATTGTAATATATTCTTTATTTTCTCCGTTAATATTTTAATTGAGTTATTCTTTTCAGGTAAGATGATGCTTCATTTCATTTTTGTTCAAACATTAGAGAAACTGAAGAGGATATAAATTTCAATGGCTCAAAATTGAATAAGAAAATGCACATTAAAGGTTAGTACTTTTGCTTAAACCTTCTTTTATAGTTTAATTTGATGCTTTACACATTCTGTATATCTTACATGGAATGAAAAATTATATATTTAATTAATTGATTAAATTAGTGTTTAATATGCTATGTGTATCTTAATGTATCTTAAACAATAAAAACGGATAAGGATATTATCCAAATTCGGGAAATACGAGAGGATACGGATATGGATAGCTAAAATTATTATCCGGGCGGATACAGATATTGATACGGATAGTGTGGAGTCTTGACGGATACAGATGTGGATACTATGGTATCGTCTTCGTATCCGTCCGTTTTACACCTCTAGATATGATATCCATAGTAAGTAGATCATGTCCATTTTTTCATCAAAAAACTCAATCAAAAAGTAGGTGAGATGAGGTGATATGCAAAAATGGCGTAAATTTGCATTTTCGGACGTTAAAACTTTTGATGATCATCTCACCTGATTTCAGTTTGTATCACTGCCAAAAGCACATATTTCTTTTCAATTATTAAGGTTTGACAAATCAGGTAGATTTTCCAATAACTTGCATCCATTAACGTGTAACAATTCTAAGGATTTCAGACCCTCGAGTCCACGGATGTCAGATAGTTTTACACAACCAATAGCTTCCAATTCTTTCAAATTTGTAAGGTTTGATAAATCAGGTAATTTTTCAATCGACTCGCATTTATCAGTGTTCAAGGTTTGATAAATAGAGTGAGTATTGAGGACATGAAATAAATTAATTAACCAAATAACTCTCGATAAAACCAAATACAATAATCCACTGATACGAAAGTAAAGTAAAGTCTTAACAACATAAGAACTGTCTAACTGGGAGACATGATCAAAATGGAAAGTAGAGTAAACATCTTATCTAAATAACAATGATAGAAGCGTCTAATTAAACCATATAGTTATCCACAGCTGCTACAACATTATCTGACCGGAAGGATAGTTAAACCTAGAGTCTCTGTGGTTGAACACCTAAAAGATTTTGAAAAATAATTTTTTATACGGGTCAGAGCCCAAAACCATTACAAAATATTTTGCAAGTATTTAAAATGCAATAATGAAAGCAAAATTGTTCATATTTATCTGGCGTCGCACTCGCATAAATTTGTCCTCGCTCCTCATCTATAGTGCGCACCTAACGCATTTTATTTTATTTACCTAGTTATGTTACCCCGCCTAACTAGTAAATCACTTAACTTAATCCCACACGCTAAACCTCTAGCCAAATCGTACGTCTTTTACTTTGCGTTGTTTCTCATTTAGCTATCATATACGCTTTATCATTATAATTCTCAATTATAAACTTATCGTTACTCAATTTACATAACTATACACTTGTTATAATTTCAATGTTCACACATTCGTTTTATCACACATATAAATATAGCACTCTTTTATACGTATGTACATAGAATTCCCGAGCCGTCCTCCCGGATGCAATCCCTATTATGCTATTAGGATCCAGGTACATTACGTACCACCCATGGGCCACCTGGTCAGAATCTCACCACCGAACCCAAATCGTAAATACATAAACTGGGTGAGATGATCGTAAATACATAGAAGATCACGTCCATGAAGTTTCATAAAAAAATTCAATCAAAAAGTGGGTAAGATGATCACCAAAAGTTCAACTGTCGAAAATACATATTTATACCATTTTTTACATATCACTTCGTCTCAACGATTTTTTGATGAAAAAAAAATGGAGATGATCTTCTCAGCGTGGAGATCATATCCATGAAGTTTCATCAAAAAATTCATTTTTTTTACTATTTTAAAAAAATGGCATGTACCGGGATTTGTACATATAAGAACTTCTTACAAGACTCTCTCTCTCTCTCTCTCTCTCTCTCTCTATATATATATATATATATATATATATATATATATATATATATATATATATATATATATATACACCAGTCCGATTCTTCAACATACCTCACGTAACATACCTATGAACATACTCATTTAAAAATAAATAGAAAAAAATATATTTTTCAACCAAATTTGATACACATGATCTATAGTAAGGAGATCATCTATAAAAAAATCATTAGAAAATTCAACACGGAAGAAAGTGAGATGATAAAAAAAATTTGAACAGTTCAAAATGCACCTATATACCCACTTTTCATTTCACCCACTTCCGTATTAAATTTTTTTATGACTTTTTTCTTGTAGATGGTCTCCTTACTATGTAGATCATGTATGAAAAATTCTATTTATACAGAGGATTCGTACAGAGTCGTCTGTACAAATTGACGTACGTGTCTGTATTGATCCGTGTCTTGAGTGGACCCAAGACACGGACCAATATGGACACGACACATCAGTTTGTACAAACGATTCTATACGAATTTTCTGTACGTGTAGAACTACTCATCATGTATATCAAATTTGGTTAAAAAATTCATTTTTTTACTATCTTTTTAAAATAAGTATGTTCGTAAGTATGTTGGAGACTCACTATAGATATAATACGTCAATAACTAATAACCTAAAACTAACTCCTCAAGTAAACAATTTTTTCATCCCCCAAGGAGTATAACAAAAGATTTAGCTCCTGTAGGATTACAACGTCAAGTGTATCACATTCTCCACTGACTAAAACAAAACAAGGTGGTAAGAGGGCATAAAATCTTACCTCCCATATGAGGGGCCCAAACACAAACCGGCCCATGATCACCTTTGGGTACTTCACAAAATTTATCAACCATTTATCTTGGCTAATTAAAGCACCCTCCTTTTTAACGCCATAAAATTTGAGAGAACCCAAATATGAATACCAGTCTCTAGTCATAGTGGTAGCATATATATAGTCGATTTGATGTAACACCATAAAATTCAGAATAACCAATAATAGATTTACTATCATCTTCCCTGATAGTATTGGATATCGATACTCCACGGATACTCGCGGATACATATTGAATACTTCTTCTTACGTGTTTATTATTTAATGAATAAACTTTAAAATTGGATACTTTGCTGACACTCTTGGATGCTTCACGAAAACTTTCCAATAGTCTCGGATACTCTAAAATACAAGTCCATTACATTATGTTACATGTGAACACAAATATTGGGTATTGATATATAATTAGCCTTTAGCATATCAAGAAGTACTGATAAATCAAATAACTGATTATCATAGCCGCAGTAGAATGAAAGATGACTATTCCTAAAAAATATTCGTGTAAAAAATAATTCATCATAACTGTGTGTATATTATTAATAACTAACTTCGGAATTTCGGACATTAGACCAACACTTTTTGGAACTCTACAACATATGAGCATGATAATTGGTGGTACAAGACATACAAACTAAATATTACATTACAAAATAGTTCTACCAAAAATCTCCACATAGACTCCGTTACCACCAATTTGCAAGTCAACCTGCAAATTCAGACAGATAAAAAAAATTGTAACAGAATTCATCTATATTCCTAAATTGTATAAATACAGGGGTCCAACCTTATCAATATGAAAACATGTATGAATATAATTTCCAGTACAAGTGACGGTGTAATTTTTCAAGCTTCCTAGAGCAAGTTATGACCATTTCTTTACAACATAAGAAATCTTCCCTACAAGCTCCTCTATTGTTCCTTCAACTTCCAAGAATTTTCATAATTTTTGTCCAGCATAACTTTCTATAATTTTCAACCCATTTTCCGTACACATACTTAATAGTACAGAATTAAAGTTTCATAATTGTTTGACTTCATTTGCTATCTCAAAAGATTGACTAGACTCAGGACATATAGAAATGAAGTATACAAACAGAAACTATGTACCAACTTGAAATCATCATTACGGCCTAACCACAAAGAGATAAATTATAATTTTCGGATATGATATGAATATGAGTCTAATTTCATATCCAATTGGAATTTTTCAATTCCGGTAAGCGCACAAAGAGATATGTAAGTTTGAATACAAGGGGTTTCAATACAAAGCAATATGACCTATAAACACCACTTATCTCACATATGAACCAATACATATTATCACAAAGGATGATGGAATTTTAGTCAATAATCCACGATTTATATACTTTGAAATAAGTATAATACAAGATTGAAACAATATTAACACATAATTTTACCTTGGAAACACCTTAAGAATTTTCTTGGAATTCTTTTCCTAGCTTTTCCTTGTAATCTTTCTTCCTCAAATTCTAATTTCTCTTTCCTTAAGCTCAAATCTCTCAAAACTGAACCTAGGGTTATATTTGCTGAAGAAATAAGTTAAAGGGAGAAGTTTAAATCGGTCAAGGCATGCCTCCTTTCCATCCAATCAAATTAAGCCATTTTGTTTACTAAAAGACAATTTACCACTTAAAGGGAATGGACAGATTTGCCCCTTGTTCGTAAATTCGGTATAACTCCTTACTCGGGAATCCGTTTGATGCATCATTTGTTGTGTTAAAACCCTAACTCACATGTCTACAACTATATAGTTTTTACCTCAATTCAATTGTAATTTGATAAGGGTCAAAACTAGTCTCTAACAGGAACATTTCTACCGAAAACAACAAAATTTTGTGTTTGTAAATAATTCGACATTTCATGATTTATGAAAGTAGGATTAGACTAAACATAACCACTTAACATTAGATATACTAATAACACATTCTTCATATCACATAAGATACGCATGATTTAATTATAATTTATCATAATTATATCCGGGTTGCCACAAGTGTAGGCTCATCAATCCCTAGTGACATCCATGAAATCGATCTAGTGTTCTAGAGGCATATCTATGGGCTTAAGTCATCTATCAACATGATACCTCCTGTTGAAGATGAGCGTGACTTTGATATCCGAAATGAGGGAGAATTATCCGTCTACGAGCAGATTAAGGTCATTTTTTGCCTTCCTTTTCACCTATCCATCAGGGTAATACCTTCTGCTATTGGCATTGCCCTCGCCCAATTGATACCAAATGCCTGGAGGATCCTTTTTGGGGTAACAAATCTTGAGAGAGTTGCCTTGGATGCAGATCTCCCGATTGATGTCTTCTGGGTTTGTTATACTGTGGTTATTATGAGAGCTAATCCTTTCTACTTCCATTTTGGGCTCGTCACACTGATCGAAAGCTTCTTCACATTAAACAAACTTCTAATTGTGATTAGAAATCCCATTGGTAGTTTGGCGAGGGGGAATCATCTTCTACTATTGATGCAAGAGTGCCTCTAAAATGAGACTGTATCTCGATCTCGGCTAATGTGGACCCAAATCTTAGTGTCGAGATGAGAGAATCCATTGACTAATTTAGGGGGACGACCTCATCCTCTTTAAAGACCTGATGATCCTAGAACTCCTATAATACTTTAGCATGGGGGTGACCCCCTCGAATCACTTCATAAGAAAATATTTTAACACTTTGTTAATTTTACTATCATTTTCAAATTATTCTAACCCAAGACATGTCGATACTTATTTTTTCCCTTTTTTGCATATAATCCTATCGGCGTGTCTGTCGAAATTTCAAAAATGGTAGCACCTATGTCAAGAAAATTTCTAGCCCAGATCTAAAGGAAATCTTCATATCTGACTCAGACTCGAAAAAAATCCACAACCGGAGACCCCTTCGCTATTTAGGGGTCTAAGAAAATAAAGGAGGTCGTTGATGGGGCCTTTGTTACTTCTTATCCAAATAAAAAAAGAGGAATAAGATTCTGTCGAGACAGTCTGCTGATCCTCTCCTTCTCGTCAGGTACAACACTGCTACGACAACATGTCTGGTCCAGTTAGGTGTTAATGCGAACTCTTTTCTTGGGATTCCATTGAAAGCTCGAGAAGTTATAACACCGATTGTCTCTGAATGTGATGATCGTTATTTTGATGCTCAAGACCCTTCTCGGGTTTCTTAACTTCGCTCTTTATAAGGCGACCTAGGTAAATACCAACTGAATAATTTTATCTTCTTCAAATATCGTCTCATACTAACTCTTTACTTTTGTGTTTTTCTAGTCTGTCACCACCCTCCAAAACATCCAACAATTGGTGGTGGATGGAGCTTGAGGTTAAGATAAAAGTGGTCGATGAAACCAAATCCAACTCAAACACCTAAGGCATAAGCTGAAAGATCAAAAGGTTGAGTACGACTCTAATGTTCAGGAAATACGGGATCGTTACAAGAGGTGAAACTACACTGAACACTGATTAGGAAGGAACTGAGTCAGCTAGTGACCAAGAGGGGACTAGTGTAAACCCCGATGAGAACCCGTTCGAGTCATTGTGATTGAAACTCTTGTGGTTGATGCTTATCGGGATGATCATCTGTGGTCTTTCAAGCCCAAATTTTGTAACTATTTTATTTTTGAACGTTGTATATTGTAGTTCTTAAACGTGAATGAAATTTTGAAATTTTCTTGAAACTTTAAGTATTATATCTTCTCGTTTATTTCATCATACTGTTTACGTGGCATGAATGTTAAAGTAGTGTCTTCACCATAAACCATTCATAAATTAGGTCTCTCTCTTTTAACATATATTAGAGAATTTCGCCATGATAAAATGATGTTAAAGATCTCCCACCTCTCAGGATTTATATAGAGTGGTGCCTTGGAGCTGAGATTACTAAGGCACTCTCATACCCTCGAGAGAGAGATTTAAGAATTCACCATACTCAAATTATGTTTAACAATTTCACCACACTTAAATATTTTTTAAGGGTCTCCCACCTCTAAGGATTTATGTAGAGTGGTGCCTTGGAGCCGATACTCCTAAGGCACTCTTATACTGTCGAGAGAGATATTCAATTATGCATCATACTTAAATGATGTTGAAGATTTCAACATAATAAAATGATGTTAAGGAAGTCCCCACCTCTCATGGTTTATATAGAGTGGTGCCTTGGAGCCAAGACTCCTAAGGAACTATCAGACCGCCCAAAGAGAGAATTATTTACCATGATCTAATGATGATTAACAATTTCACCATACTTAAATGATGATTAACAATTTCACCATACTTAAATGATGTTTAAGGGTATCCCACCTCTCAGAGTTTATGTAGAGTGGTTCTTTAGAGCGGAGAATCCTAAGGCACTATCATACGAATATGTTCAATGCAATAACTCAGCCTGTTAGTCTCTGAATATTTTTTTATCGTCTTCGGCATTTTCATGTCAATCAATGCTTTAATCTTAAAAGGACTCTCTTCAATGCCCCTCTAGTATATGATGAACCTCAAGATCTTTCCATCTCTGATGCCGAATGCACACTTACTCGATTTTAATTTCATTATGTACTGATCCATCCATATGACTCTCATCCTTTAACCTCTTCATGAGAATATCGTCCACATAAACGTCCATCGTCTCTTTGATCTTATCCTTGAATAATTTATTGACCAACCTTTGGTACGTATCCCTTACAGTTTTTAAGTCGAATAGCATAACTTTATAGAAGTATATTCCTTTGTCTGTGTTGAAGGAAGTTTTCTCGGCATCATCTTTATGCATTGAAATTTGATTATAACCTAGAGTAAGCATCCATGAAACTCATAAGCTCATGGTTGGCTGTGGCATCCACCATTTGGTCGATCCTTGGCAAGGGGAAACTCTCCTTAGGGAAAGATTTGTTAAAATCAGTGAAGTCCACATACATCCTCCACTTGCCATCCTGCTTGGGTGAGAAACTGTTACTAAAGCTGCTTAATACAAGATTAAACTATTAAGTAAGTCCGAACTATTTTTTGAAGAAATTCTTTTCTATAAAATAAAATCAGTTTTAATCACAAGATGTGTTTAATAAAACATGCATGAGATCAGTTCAAGATTTGTTAATAAGTTTTGAAAACAAAACTGAGACAGTTTAAATTAGCACACCAATCAGAATGAGATGAGGAGATGTAGAAAGATTAAAGACAAGAGATTTTTAACAAGGTAAAACCTCACCCAACTGAGGAAACATCCACAGTGACTTCTAAGTCACAAACCAAAAGTCCACTAAAACAATATATCAGTTACAAACTATATAACACACATGCACACAAGTCAGACCTATACAAGTTTAGGAATATACCCACCGGTGTCCTTCTAACTTTTTTGCAGTTATAATTGTTGATGTGTCTCTCCCAGTTTCCTAACTTCCACTTTGTTCCAGTCTTTACGTCGACTCTTGTTTCAAGATCTTATTACCAACACTTACAATGTTGTCGTGTGTCAATGTTTTTGATGGTGCTCTATCACATGCATGCACACACCCACCCTTATTTATACAAACAGTCCTATCAAATTATAAATTAGATCTATATGCTGTGATTTTAAGTTTCTCTCTTCTTAGAAAACTAAAACCTTATTTGACCTTTAAAATGATCCCGGAATCCACAGCTATCTTGCTTGGAAGACGATTCAAGATCTTAATCAATTTCAGGGTTTTGAAAATACTTTTGAAATTAAAAACTGCCAAGTGCGATTCTAACTAGGTCAAAGGTCTTGTTTCAAAAGAACTAGAAACAGAAAATGATTTTGTTGATTTTAAAGATAAAAATATTTACAGAAAATAATCAACAAAAGATTTCTCAAGATGAGAAACTAAGAATGCAGATCTACGTGTAATATAACATAAAATGATAAGATTTATGATTTCTGTAAAATAGAAATACAAATCTGACCTAATGTTTAAGTTGGACACAAGATCTTAAAATGAAGAGGTTTGAACCACGAAACACCTTTCAACCCAACACAGAAAAAATCTCAAACACTCAGGGTTTGTGTTTGGTGTAACTTGGTTTTGAGAAAAAGGTTTAGGATTTGAAAAGGTATTTAAACGAATTAGGGATTCTATTCTCTCTCTGGTTTCTATCTCTTCTCTCTTCTCACTCGAACTAAACGAAGTGGCAAAAGTCTCTCAAAGGTTGAGGGTTAGCCTCCTTAAATAGTGGGCTGAGAAGGATCGAGAAGCCTATTCAAAATCAAGGGTTGAGATATGGTCTACCCATATTGACTTTGATCCAACGGTGACTTAAAAGTGGTGAGTTAAATGATTTCTGATTGGCTTAGAGATGTTCACAGGGATTGGGTTTGGACGCATGCAGGTTTTTGATAAAATCAATCCAAGGTCTGAGATTAGCCAAAGCAAATGAGTCTAACAACAAACACAATCTGAATCGATATCAGGTTGACGAGTGTAGGGCTAGAATGGGCTCTCACACGCATGTCTCAAACTTAATTACACAAGCCCCCTGTTGTCTCTAGCGCTTTCGATTTCTACCCAAGTGAACTTCCAGGAATAAAACCAACAATCAAAAATTACATTTTAACCCCAAAAACTTTTAATTCCAATTTTAATTATGATTTTTTTTTAAAAAAAACTTTAAAAATTCCCTAAAATGATTTAAAATATAGTTTTAAGGGAAATTAACATACACAACACACATACAATCAATTTATACAATGTATGACCAATGTATGCAGTCCTAATGTGTGTGAGTGTTGGTGAATATACCTTTGATCAATCAAATAAGAGGAATGAATGTAGTGTAGTGTCTGAAGCTCTTTAGTATCTAGGGAAAAGACTCAATTTTGTCACTATTTCCAAACTAGATGAGCACTTATACAATGTAGACTCAAGTGAGTCAAGAGTATAAGGTTATTCAATCTCCCCCTTTGGAAATATGAGACAATATCTCCTTTGAGTCATCTAGGACTCGTAGGGCTGCAAAGAAATAAGGAAAAACCTATTCCTATACAAAAATTCTATCTACCCATTTTCTAGAAAAGAAAAATACATAACTCAACTAATTACAAATCAATACACGATTACATATGTTGAGAAAAACCGTACAGAATCCTATAAATATTTACTAAGATCAAGCTTATTTAGAAATATGTACAAAAAATGAACTCACAAGAATCAAATTTCTCCCCCATTTTGTCTTAAATACACAAAGGGAAAAATATGCAAAGCAAAGATTTTATTCAGCACAAACCATACCTATCTATTTACGCAAAGCAATAAATCTATTGTAATCCAAAGGTTTGGTAAACATATCTGCGAGTTGCAAATTAGTAGGACGATAATTGATTTTTAATTCCTTAGTCTCAACTCATTCGCGTATGAAGTGATGTATAATTTGTATGTGTTTAGTTCGCGAGTGTTGAACATGATTTTTAGAGATATTGATCACACTTTGATTATCACAATAGATATGTAATTGTTCTTCTTGAATACTATAATCACTTAGCATTTGCTTAAGCCAAAGTAATTGAGCACAACAACTTTCGGCGGCTATGTATTCAGATTCAACTATAGATAAAGAAGTGCAGTTTTGTTTCTTACTACTCCATCCTACCAAATTATTACCTATATAGTAACATGCTCCTGATGTGATCTTACTATCATCAGTACACCCAGCCCAATCGGCATCAGTGTAACCTATTATAGTGCTAGGAGTATCATTGGTGTACCAAAGTCCTAAATTTAGAGTGACTTTTATGTATTTAATGATTCTTTTAACACAAGTTAGATGGCTCTCTTTAGGATTGTTTTGATAACGAGCACACACGCAAACAGCGTACATAATATCAGGACGTGAGGCAGTAAGATATAGTAAGGTTCCTATCATACTACGATATAAGGTTGGATTTACCAGATTCATCTTTAGATAGTTTAACCGTAGTACTCATGGGAGTTTTAGCATCTTTTGCACTCTCAAGGCCGAATTTTTTTAACAATCTCTAAAGCATATTTTGATTGCGATACAAATAATTCTTTTGAATTTTGTTTTAATTGATGACCCAAGAAAAATTGTAACTCCCCATAAGAGACATTTGAAATTCTTTATGCATAATTTCAGAGAAGGATTTAACTTCGAAGGGGGAAGTCGATCCAAAAATGATATCGTCAACATAAACTTGAGCTATAATGATATGTTTGTCAAAATGTTTGACAAAGAGGGTTTGATCATTTACACCTCTCTTAAAACCTTTATCGAAGAGAAAATTGGAAAGACGCTCATACCAGGCTCTTGGCGCTTGTTTTAGGCCATACAAAGTCTTTTTAAGACGAAAGGCATTATTTGGATATTGAAGGTCAATGAACCCTTTTGGTTGTTCTACATAGGTCTCCTCAGTCAAAATTCCATTAAGGAAGGCATATTTGACATCCATTTGGTAAAGCGTAAAGTGTAAGTAACAGGCTATGTCAAAGAGAAGACGAACATATTCTAATCGAGTAACAGGAGCCAAAAGTCTTGTTAAAATCTATTCCTTGAATTTGAGAATATCCTTGAGCAACTAATCTGGCTTTGTTTTTAATGATTATCCCACTTTTATCAGATTTATTTTTAAATATCCAACGTGTGCCAATAACCTTTTTTGTGATCAGGCCTAGGTACAAGATAACAAACATCATGAATAACAAATTAAAGTAATTCTTCCTGTGTGGAAGAAATCCAATGAGGGTCATTCAATGCTTCATTTACATTCTTTGGTTCCACAAGGGAAACAAAAAATGCATAATGAGCATAGTTTCTCAATTGAGATCTTGTATGCATAGGTTCACTAGGGTTACCAACAACGTTATCTATGGGATGGTCTTTAGAAACCCAGTTAGGTACTTCATGTGTCTCAATTGGTAAAGAATCATCTATTTCTGGAGAGTCATTTTCTAAAACATTTTCAGACTAATCCACAATAGTTGGTTCTCCAGTCTTACTCTTAACAGTAGTGTCACTTACAATTACGTTTATGGATTCCATTATGGTCTTAGTGCGAAGGTTATAGACATGGTATGCTCTACTATTAGGAGAATATCCTGGAAAGATAGCTTTATCTCCACGAGTCTCAAATTTGGATAAGTGTTATTTGTCTTTGCAGACATAACACGTACCACTAAAGGTTCTAAGGTACTTAATATTGGGCTTCTTCCCATACCAAAGTTCGTAAGGAGTTTGTTTAAAATTCTTTCTAAGATAGACCCTATTAATAATGTGACATGCAGTACGAATGGATTCTACCCAAAAATACTTAGGTAAACACTTGACATGAATCATAACACGTGCCATCTCTTGAAGGGTATGATTCTTTCTCTCAGCAATACCGTTTTGTTGAGGAGTCTTAGGAGCACTAAACTCATGTTTGTAACCATTATAGTCATAATAATCTATAATACTTGTATCTATAAATTCTCCACCTCTATCACTACGAATTTTATTTACTTGAGTGTCCTTCTCATTTTCAATTCGAAGTAAAATCTTCAAAAAGGTTTGGAAAGTGTCAGACTTTTATTTTAAGAAAGCTACCCAAGTAAATCTGGTGAAGTCATCAACCATAACAAGAATATAATTGTGTCCACAGAGACTAACAGTTCGAGAAGGACCCATTAGGTCCATATGGATGAGCTTCAAGGGTTTAGAGGTAAGTATATATCTAACTTTTTTATGAGGGGCCTTAATAATTTTTCCTTCCTGACATGACCCGCAGACAATATTAGAAATAAATTTGATCTTAGGTATACCTCTAACTATTTCTTATGAAGATAGTCTACTAAGATTTTCGTAATTTATGTGACCCATCCTGTTATGCCATATTTCATTATCATCCATTCTGGTAACATTACAGATTTCAGTACTGTTCATGACAGTATAAAAATTGTCAAGAATCCTAAGTCCTGTAATTATGCATTCACCCTTTTCATTTAAAATTTTGCAATTGTTATTTAAAAAGGTGATAATATGATTTGAGTCACAAAATTGTGAGATACTAAGTAGATTGGCCTTGAGACCTTTTACTAGAAGAACATTTTCAAGCACAGGTAATCCTTCTTCTTGGAGTGTCCCTTTACCTATGATTTGAGATGATACACCATCACTAAAAATAACTTTTCCTCCAGCAAAGTTGGTTTTGTTTAAAAGTTTGGCATCATCCCCAGTCATATGTTTAGAACATCCAGAATCTAAATACCATCCAGAAGATGTGTGTTCAGCTTTTAAAGAAGTAATCACAATGTTACACTTCATCTGGGCTAATAGATCATCTTTTCTAACCCAAATATCTCTTATTTTCATTTTGCGCTTATTTTCTCTCATTTAATAAAATTTGCGAGCATTCGATTTCTGTTGGAAAATATTTTGCGCATGAGGTTGAATTTTATGGAAAGTATGAGCATTTGATTTAGAAAGGTGTCTAGGAATCCTTCTTGGAAGTGATCTTTTTGGTTCGGTCTTTCTTTTTCTGTAGTTAGAGTTTTTGTCTGGTGGTCTAGGCAGAACATAATTATTACGACTTCTCCTAGAGTAGTTAAAGTTTTGGTATTCCCCAGTATCAAACTTTGATTGTTTTTCATCAAACTCTTGTTTTAGAGAATGAAAATCTGGGCAAGTATCTATAGGTCTTTTGCCTCCTGACACAAACGTGATGGTTTCAAATTTTTAGTTTGTGTATTTAAATTGGGGCAAAACCCTATTCCCGTTTGATCATCAGAATTGGTTTTTGAATCAGCAACAAAACCATCAAAATAGTTTGAATTATTTTCAAATTTTGCAAATTTTTTGAAAACTGTTACTGTCTTCTCTTTGGATTGTTCCAATTCTAATAATGTCCCTTTATATTTTTTCTCCAGAGTTTCATTTTCTTCAATCAAATTCTTCAATTTTTTATCAAAAGTTTTAACTTCATTTTCATGAGTTAAACATTGGGTAGTATACTCTTCAGCGTTAAGTTTAACCATCAGACTTAGGTCTTTTAGTTTATTAGTGATATCTTTCACTATCTTCTCTAGTTTAGTGCTTTTCTTGAGGGTTTTAGCATAAAAAAGTGTGAATATTAGGGAGGTCTTCAGTGTCGGAATCACTAAGTGTAGTGTGTGAAGTGACCCCTAAGGATTCAATTCTTGAACTCACACACCCATTGACATCGTCATTATCACTTTCCCTTTAACTCACACACCCCATGGTAGAACAAGCAATATTCTTAGAAATTAAAGCATCTAAACCAGCAGCATCATGATTCATAACAACATAAGTAGGGTTACTAACATCATTCTCATACACAGGCATAGGCATGTCATCATTATAGATTATCTTGGTAAAGAAAGACATGTTAGGATCAAAATCATCAGATGATTCAGGTTCCTCATTTTCAGAATCACTTGAATCATCCCATGTTTTGCAAACGTTGGCCCTAGTATGTTTATTGGTAGTGTTCAGTTTAACTCTACAGTCTTATGCTATATGACCCAATTTTCCACATATAAAGCATTCAATGTTCTTGAAGTCTTTGTTAGGTCTCATGTCCTTATGATGTTTGTCTTGACCTATCTCATGGGGTTTGTGATTATAATGAGTTGGATAATTTGGCTTGCCTTGTCTGTTTGCCATTTTATTTCTAAATTTAACAATTTTCTTAAACTATTTTGACATGAAGGAAATTTGATTATCAAAACTATCTATATCACATTCCTCATCAGAGTTATCATTAGGAATAGTAATCTCAGGTTTCATTAGTTTAAAAGTAAAACTCAAGTTGGAACTAATCTGTTTCCTATGGGACTGAGTCATTTGTTTCTTAAATTCTAATTCCATTTCCACAGTTCTTAGTTTACTACTGAGTAATTCAGGAGTGAGATTTTGGTCACACATTTCCTCAATAACATATATTTTGTTATCAAATTTCTGTGGTAATGATCTTAGAATTTTAGATACAATTTCATGTTTGTCATATGTTAGCCCATTAGCATGCAATTTTGTCACAATGTCAGTCAATTTCATGTAAAAATCATCAAAGGATTCAGAGTGTGACATAATTAGGGAATTATACTGATGGACAAGCATTCGGGTTTTAGCAACCTTAACTCTAGTGTCACCTTCATGTACAGTAATCAGTGTATCCCAAGCTTCCTTAGAAGTGGCACAAGATGAGATCCTTTTGAACTCATGTTCATTTATAGACATAAAAATGGTATTCTTGCCTTTGTTATTGTTTCGAGAAGTTTGCTTCTCTTCTTAAGTGAATTCACTTAATGCTTTCTTAATCCTCTCATTACTTCCTTCAGTGGATGGTTTAGTAGGATAAGTGTATCCATTTTCAACAATATCCTAGAGATCATCTCACAAGTTTCCTTGTATGAAGGCAACCATCCTTACTTTCCAGTAAGCAAAGTTGTTTCCATCAAAGAGAGGGGGTCTGATCAAGTTGCCAAATCTTTCATTTTTCTCGTCCATTATTTGATTTTCAGGAAACAATTTCAGAAACACAAGATCTTTTAAAAAGAAATTTCCAAAGATCTGATACCAATTGAGAAACTATTACTAAAGCTGTTTAATACAAGATTAAACTATTTAAGTAACTCCGAATTGTTTTTTGAAGAAACTCTTTTCTATAAAATCAAATCAGTTTTAATCATAAGATGTGTTCAATAAAACATGCACGAGATCAGTTCAAGATTCGTTAACAAATTTTGAAAACAAAACTGAGACAGTTTAAATCAGCACACCAATCAGAATGAGATGAGGAGATGTAAAAAGATTAAAGACGAGATTTTTAACGAGGTAAAACCTCACCCAACTGAGGAAACATCCACGGTGACTTCTAAGTCACAAACCAAAAATCCACTAAAACAAAATTTATCAGTTAAAAACTATATAACACACATGCACACAAGTCAGACCTATACAAGTTTAGGAATGTACGCACTGGTGTCCTTCTAACTTTTCTACAGTTCTGATTGTTGATGTGGCTCTCCCAGTTTTCTAACTTCCACTTTCTTCTAGTCTTTACGTCGACTCTTGTTTCAAGATCTTATTACCAAAACTTATAGTGTTGTAGTGTGTTAGTGTTTGTTATGGTGCTCTATCACATGCATGCACACACTCACGCTTATTTATACAAACAGTCGTATCAAATTACAAATTAGATCTATATGTGGTGATTTTCAGTTTCTCTCTTCTTAGGAAACTAAAACCTTATTTAACCTTTAAAATGATCCCGGAATCCATGGCTATCTTGCTTGGAAGACGATTCAAGTTCTTAATCAATTTTAGGGTTTTAAAAATACTTTTGAAATTGAAAACCGCCAAGTGCGATTCCAACTAGGTCAAAGGTCTTGTTGCAAAAGAACTAGAAATATATATTTTTTTGTAGATTTTAAAGATAAAAACATTTACAGAAAATAATCAACAAAAGATTTCTCAAGATGAGAAACTAAGAATGCAGATCTTCATGTAATATAACATAAAATTATAAGATCTATGATTTCTATAAAACATAAATACAGATCTGACCTAATGTTTAAGTTGGACACAAGATCTTAAAACAAAGAGGTTTGAACCACGAAACAACTTTCAACCCAACACAGAAAAACTCTCAAACACTCAGGGTTTGTGTTTGGTGTAACCTGGTTTTAAGAAAAAGGGTTAGGGTTTGAAAAGGTGTTTAAACAAATTAGGGTTTCTATTCTCTCTCTGGTTTCTCTCTCTTCTCTCTCTTATCTCTATTCTCTTTTCTCACTCGAATTAAACGAAGTGGCAAAAGTCTCTCAAATGCTGAGGGTTAGCCTCCTTAAATAGTGGGCTGAGAAGGATCGAGAAGCTTATTCAAAATCAAGGGCTGATATCTGGTCTATCCAGATTGACTTTGATCCAACGGTGAGTTAAAAGTGGTGAGTTAAATGCTTTCTGATTGGCTTAGAGATGTTCACAGGGATTGGGTTTGGACGCATGCAGGTTTTTGATAAAACCAATCCAAGGTCTGAGATTAGCCAAAGCAAATGAGTCTAACAACAAACACAATCTGAATCGATATCAGGTTGACGAGTGTAGGGCTAGAATGGGCTCTCACACGCATGTCTCAAACTTAATTACACAAGCCCCCTGTTGTCTCTAGCGCTTTCGATTTCTACCCAAGTGAAATTCCAGGAATAAAACCAACAATAAAAAATTACAGATTAACCCCAAAAACTTTTAATTCCAATTTTAATTATGAATTTTTTTTTAAAAAAAATTAAAAATTCCCAAAAATTATTTAAAATATAGTTTTAAGGGAAATTAACATACACAACACACATACAATAAATTTATACAATGTATGACCAATGTATGCAGTCCTAATGTGTGTGAGTGTTGGTGAATATACCTTTGATCAATCAAATAAGAGGAATGAATGTAGTGTAGTGTAGTGTCTGAAGCTCTTTGGTATCTAGGGAAAAGACTCAATTTTGTCACTATTTCCAAACTTAATGAGAACTTATACAATGTAGACTCAAGTGAGTTAAGAGTATACGGTGCTTCATTGGGTACTATGACAACGTTTGACAACCACTTGTGGGTACCTCGATTTGTCTCTTTGACTCAGACGAGTAGTCCAATTAAAGACGACCCAAAGTCTAGAGGCCCTGTGCCTTTACCAATTCAGTTTTGACCTAGTCAGTTTTGAAAATCTCTCTTTAGAGATACCTTAGGGATTGTGGGCTAACGTGGAGGAGTCCCACTCCTCCACTCTCCGAAATAACATGTATATATCAAACCCCATGCCCGGGGAAAAGGGCATGCAATTTGTAATCACTCCCCCGGAGTAAATAGCAATAAAATACTGAGAGCACCCCCGTGGACGTAGGCCTTATTGCCAAACCACGTATATCTTGTGTTGTGTGTTGTGATTTCCATTCTTTTCTGCTCTTTACTTATTCTAGTGATTTCCTTTACTTGTTATTTTGTGTTGAGTTTAATTGACACCACAATTGGCGTCGTCTATAGGAAACGTTTGTTTTCCTTTAAGAAAGCCTTCACCAAAAAGAATTTGGAATGTCTTGTCACAAAAATGATGCCCCTCTAGAAAGGGATATTCAAGAGCAACCTGCCCCTCACAGGATCAATCTTAAGTTCTACGTTCAAATCCTAGGGCTCGCCCATAATGGCAAGCTTCGGAGGAAAGCTAAGGACCAACCAGGTCCACACGGGTCTCCAGGCTGATAGATGCCTATAAGTCCAGGCTCCAAGAGCAAGAGGAGGCCACTCACAAGAAAAAAGACAAGAATGCTCATCTTAAAAGAAGATTAGAGAAAATAGAGAAGGAACTCCATCGTAGCACCAGGCAACATCAATATCACACTCCTAGCCCTCGAAGAACAAGTCTCGCAGCCGAGGAAGGACCCCTAGACGCGGATCTCAAAGATTTGAGCAACACAGGTCAGATGATGACTTGCTCGAGCAAGCGCAACCAACTCGCCATTACAGGAGCCCAACTCGAGGAAATGATGGCATACGAAATTTGGTCCAAAGAGAAATGGACCAATACCCAGCACATCGGGGTGCCAGATCTACTAAAGATATAGCCAGGTGAGCTCTCAGGACCTAGATGAAATACCCTTTCTTAATGGAGATAGAAAAAGAAGAAGCCCCCAATAATTTTACGATTCCCAAATTCAAGATCTACGATAGAAAGACTGATCCTATTGACCATGTTAAGTAGTACAGGTAGGCCATGACCCTCTGGAACCATAAGGACGCATTAATGTGCCATATCTTTCCCTCGAGCTTACACGATGTGGACCAAAAGTGGTTTGAGAGACTCCCTCACACATCCATCAGGAGCTTTGAGTCCCTGGAAGATCTCTTCATGGCTTGCTTCATTACCAACAGCTCCCATCCGAAGAGGATGGATGCCTTATTGATAATGAAGAAGATGCCTGAAGAGAGCCTCAGGGATTACACGAAACGATATTGGGAGCTATTCAATAAAGTCGAGGACTGCTCAAAGCAGGTCGCTATGGAATATTTTAAGATTAGCCTACCCAGCTCATGCCTCTTGCACCAATCCCTGATTAAGAAGAAGGCCACAACCATCGATGACCTAATGGCTCGTATCGAAAAATAAGCCAAAGTTGAGGATGTGACCCGCCTTAGGGCAGGGGAGAATGGTGACGCCAAGTTCGCCGACAAGAACAACGATAAAGCTGAGAACCAAAAGAAAGGAAACAAAAATGGGGGCAAAAGTGGCTCCAAGAGCGAAAATAAGAGCGATGCTTCGAAATCATTTTAGGAAATGAACACTGTCTTTAAAGAACCAATATACAAGATCCTAGCAAAGATCAAGGACGAGTCGTTCGTCAAGTGGCCCAGAAAGATGGGAGGAGACCTCTAAAAAAGGAACAACGAACTGATATGTACTTTCTAAAAAGTGGGTGGGCACAAGACTGACACTGCAAAGCTCTCAAGTCTCACCTTGAGGATTTAGCCCAAACTAGACATTTGAATAAAATTGTGGAGAAGAAGGTAGAGAAGGTCACTGCCAATAGAGACCCGAGGCCTGATAACATGCTCGAGGAAGATGTTGGCCATGAGTTCGCAGTAATTCATGGGGCATCAGATTTAAAGCATATTCAAGGAAACTAAACTCGAATGGAAGTTAAAAATATTACGGTAGTGATGCAAGCTTTTCAAATTGATCCAGCTAAAATGCAGGCAGGAAAGCGTCGGTGAGCATATGACGTCGACTACAGCAAACACATCGTGTTCACGGATGAAGACCTAGTGGGAGTGAGAACCCCACATCATGATGCCTTGATCATTACACTCAGGATAACTAACTACGATGTCAACAAGTTACTCGTCGACCAGGGAAGCTCATCTGAAGTAATGCATCTCGACCTATTCAAAAAGTTGAAGTAAAGCGTCGTCGACTTGCAGGAAGCCACTGTCCCTCTAGTTGGCTTCGCTGGAAAAGTGACTATCCCTTTGAGAAAAATTGTACTGCCAGTAAGGGCAGGAAGCGTGTCTAAAATGATTGGGTTTTGGTGGTCGACATTGATTCGCCCTACCAGGCCATCTTTGGCAGAGGGTGGCTACATGCGATGAAGGCCGTCCCCTCTACCTACCATCAGAAACTCCAATATATGACTGAAAGAGGAGTGATGGAGATCCATGGAGATCAGGCGAAGGCAATAAAGTTCTTTATAGTATCCATATGCCCAAGGTCGGAGAAGAAGGTCGAGAAGGCCAAGGAGAAAGTTGAAGAATAGGAAGGTTTAATACCTTCCAAATAGCAGCTAAAATATGGAAGAACAGGAATGGAGGAGACCAGTCACCTCCCCTCTGAGCGGGTCATTGAGAACCTGGACGGCAGTAAGAAAGACATGATGTTCTTGATCGGAGCCTCTCTCACAGATCGAGAGAATAAGGAACTATTAGCACTTTTGCAGAAAACTTAGATGTTTTTGCGTGGGAACCCTACGAGCTACCCAAGATTGATCCCAATGTGGTTTGTTATCAGTTGCATGTTGACCCGACTTTCAAACCGATCGCACAAAAGGTACGACGAACTACCCCCAAGAAAGCTAGGGCTATGGAGAAGGAAGTGGAGAAGATGCTGGATGCAGGATCCATACGGGAAGTTCAATTCCTTAAGTGGTTATCCAACCCATTAGTGGCCCCAAAGAGCAATGGAAAATAGAGAGTTTGTATTGACTTCACTGACCTTAACATGGCGTGCCTTAAGGACAGTTTTCCTCTACCAAAGACTGACCAGTTGGTGGATGCCACAGCAGCTCATGAAAGAATGAGTTTCCTGGATGCATACTCTGGGTACCACCAAATACCTTTACACGAGCCAGATCAATAAAAGACAAAATTCATCACCACCGTCGGGTTGTATTGTTATAAGGTCATACCCTTTGGGCTAAAAAATGCAGGAGGAAACTACCCGCGGTTGGTCACCAAAATGTTTAAAGACTAAATGAGAGATACCATGGAGGTATACATTGATGATATGCTCGTCAAGAGAAGACATAAAGAAGAACACCTCTCAGAACTATCAAGCACCTTCGAAATCCTTAAAAAATATCGAATGAAAATCAATGCAAGTAAGTGTTCCTTCGGTGTCCAGTCAGGAAAATTTCTCGGGTACTTGGTTAGAGAGAGAGGTATTGAAGCCAACCTGGAACAGATTGACCCCATCAATAGGGTGAAACCCCCCATATGATAAGAAACGTGCATAAGCTCACGGGGATGCTCGCGGCCCTAAATCAGTTCATCTTGAAGTCATCCAAAAAGTGCCAGCCATTATTCCAGTTATTGAAGAAAAGAAAAATGTGGAGTGGAACGAGGATTGCTCGAAGGCATTAGAGGAGCTCAAAGCTTACCTCAGCACCCCACCCTTACTCGTATTACCTCACGAGAACGATTCCCTGAACCTATACCTCACAGTTTCCAGCCACGCTATCAGCTCTGCACTGGTATGTGAAAGAATGGGAATCCAACACCCAATCTACTACGCGAGCAAGACTCTCTTGGACACCGAACAGTGATACCTGCCACTGGAAAAGGTCGCCTTTGCACTCGTGGTAGCCTCGAGGAAATTGAAACATTACTTCGAAGTTCACTCTATAATCATCCTTACATCCCACCCCCTTAAAGCATTCTTGCGTAAAACAGATCTGTCCCGCAGACTATCAGAGTGGTCAGTCGAGCTCGGGCGATTTGATATCCAGTTTCAGCCAAGGAATGCAATCAAGGGACAGTTCCTCGCCGACTTCATCGAAGAATTTACAGGAGAACATACATGTGACAAACTTCAACCTGTTGGTCAAAGGGAGGACCACTCGGCGCAAGGTGTTTGGCGACTGTTCATTGACGGAGCCTCCAACTCCAAAGGGGCAGGAGTGGGCATTGTGTTGGTTACCCCTGAAGGTGCAATCATCGAGCAAGAATCAGGCTTGTATTTGAAGCCTCCAACAACGAAGCATTGATAGAAGGACTACAAAAGGCATAGGTATTGGGGGCAAGACAACTTCAAGTATTAGGAGACTCACAATTGGTCTCCAACCAGATAAGTGGAGACTTCAACGCGAGGGATGAGAGAATGTAGGCCTACCTCGCCACAACAAAGAAATTAATCTCTAACTTCGAACAAGTTAGCATAAAACAGTTTCCTAGAGGATAAAATAGCCATGCTGATGCCCTGGCAGCCTTGAGCTCAGCGATCGATTCGTACTTGAAGAGAACAATTTTGGTCAACTTCCTTGCCCAGCCAAGCATCAACCAGAGCTACGAACTGCAAGAGATAGGTCATGTTCTCTAGATTGAATCATCCCCCAGCTAGATGGACCCCTTAAGGGATTATTTGAAAGATGGTTCCATGCCAGACGATAATAAAGCCGCTCATCAGATAAGAGTCAAAGCTGCTCACTTTCACTTATCCCCTGAGGGAAAACTGTATAAGATCTCTTTCATCGATCCATACCTCCAATGTGTGCACCCAAAAGACATCGAGTAAGTTCTGCACGAGCTCCATGAAGGAATCTATGGGAGTCATATTAGGGGTAGGTTATTGGATTTTCGAGCAATGAAGGAAGGCTACTGGTGGATGTACATGCATAAGGACTTTGGGGTATATGCTCGCAAATGCAAAAAATGTCAACTTCATGCCCCTATGGTTCACCAACCAGCCAGCGACCTAAATTCACTTACTATCCCTTGGCCTTTCTCCCAATGAGGAATCGACATCGTGGGCCCTCTTCCTACTGCCGTAAAAAATTACAAGTATTTATTGGTCGCAACAGACTACTTCATCAAATGGATAGAAGCAGAGCCGCTAGCAAACATCAAAGATGAGGATATGATTAGCTTCATATAAAAGAACATTATCACCCGCTTCGGGATACCCAGGACCATCATCACTGACAACGGAACCCAATTCAAAAGTGGCCTCTTCCAGGGGTTCTGTAATGACCATGGGATCAGGCACCATTTCAGCTCGGTGGCATATCCTCAGGGCAATGGACAAGCTAAAGATTCTAATAAAAAAGTTATTGATGGATTCAAGAAATGATTGGATCGAGCCAAAGGGGCATGTGAGCGAGGTGCCATACATCCTACGGGCTTACCGCACCACCCCACGATGAGAAACTGGGGAAACCCCATTCTCACTAACATATGGTATGGAGGAAATTATTCCCTTAGAAGTTGTCCTCCCCACCATGAGGTCCACCCTGGTCGACTAAGGCCAGAACGATGCAATGTTGCTCATTAAACTTGACCTAGCTGAGCTATGAGCAACAGTTAGCAAATCACTACAACAAGAAGGTTAATCTAAGAGCATTCGAAGTTGGGGACTATGTCCTAAGGAAAGTTCTTGGCCATGCAGTTAAACCAACGGACGACAAGCTAGGACCAAACTTGGAGGGACCATTCAAGGTGATAAGGGACAATCTACAAGGAGCCTATCACTTGGAAACACTGGATGGAAGGGGGATACCTCGAGCTTGGAACGCAGTCAATTTAAAGAGATTTTATTTCTAGTTTTCTATGTTGATCTTTTATTATAATGTTGAAATTTGCAATTCATTTCTGATTAATGAAAGATTGAATGGCAGGGGCATTCTTCAAAGCGTTGATTTTATACTTTATAATTCATGCACCTTTTCCAAGCCACATGATCCACTCTTGACATACAAAAGCAGGGTATTACCCTCCTCAGGTTTTTGTCATCGAACATGAATAACCTCATATCATTGCCCCTTATAATATATGAAGCCCTAGAGGGGATCCTTAGGCAGCTCGCCCAACCCAAGTTAGTCGCCAAACAATGTTTGGCTCAAAAAACCTTCTCGGATAGAATATCCAGCAAGTGTGTCCTCGCCATTGCCACATTTAGGCCTAAGGAAGTGTGATTACACAACCTAAACGGTAAAGTGAGGTAGAATGGTATCTTATAAGCATACTGAACTGGGGGGATACTTACTCAACAAAATAACACTGCCTATGCTAAATCTAGTCGGCTAAGAAGAGCCCAAGATAATCGAACAAGAAATCAATGAAGTGAAAAATACATAACACCTGTTTAGTCAGTAAATCGCCCAAGACATAATTATTTTATTACTTCATTACATATACAAAGAGTTACATTGATTGAATTGAACAAATCCTAATGAGGAATCGGTCATCGAGCAAGGTATCCAGCCACTTGCGCTCTTCGACCATCATCTGGGTGATGAACTAATTCCTCCTTGACTGCATTTGCATCTGGCACCAGTAGCTTCCTGGGGATAGCATCTATGGGGACCCATTGATCATCCCTCCTGAATGGGTTAGGCATCAAAGTTGAAGGAGAGATCTCATGGCGATACCAAAAGACTGAGTTCCTAGGGACCTGTAACTCCCTAAGAGAACTCAACCATCCTCTAACGAAGAATAGCTCCTCAACCTCCTTCAACTTCATCGGTGCATCGGTCCAACCCTGATCATAAACATCAGCCTACACCTGTCGAGGACCTTTCTTGAACAGGTGCCTCAGCAGGGTAACATCTCTTTGGAGGCCAGCAGCTATCACATAAGCCCTACAAACATCACCTAGAAGCTCGGCAATCTCCCTAGCTGAGCTATTATTGTCAGTATTAGCTCGTGACCTAGTCGATGAGGAGGAGCCCCACAAAACTTGGGGGCAATTCTCGATGCATGCTCTCTAAGTTGCGAACCCTCTCTCCTCAGAGAGCCATTCTATTATTGAAGAACTTCTCCAATTTGATTGATCTTGAAGGCATCCAGAAGTTTAGCCCTCACAGCATTCACTTCCTCTTGAACAGAAGTGACAACCTCTTCCATCTCCTAAAGCCTATCTTTCAGTTTGGCAACAAGCTCCGACTGGTCCTTAAAGCTCTAATTCCTCGACGTAAGGGACTTGAAAATACTTACCAAGGCTTAGCGATCTTGATTACTCGCACTAGGATCAAGAATCCTTCCTAGTTGATAATTATAAGGTATATACTCATCAACATCAATCAGCTAGAAACCATATAAGCATTGAAGGATAAATAAATTAGTACGCAGAAGGAAACAAAATTTCATTTCATTAAGAAAGGGTTCAAAGTACATCATCAAAAGGAAAGAACAATAAGAATACAAAAATCTCCCTAAAAGAAGACTAGTTGGCAACCTCAGTCTACTCCGAGGTCGCTGGTTGATTTCCCTTGTCTGCAGCTGCCCCGGGCACACCTCCCTCAAATGGAGTGGTCATCGGCCCTTGGTCAAGAGGAGTACTAGCAAAAGTGGCCTGAGCAGTTGGATCACCTTTGTTGACAACATGAGCAGGCATCGCATCCACGATAGGCTTAGGGTTAGGGTCATGCTCATCAAAAATTGGGGAGTCAATGTCCATATCGGCAGCAAGCAAAGCCTTGTCCCAACCCTTCTTGAAGTTGAGATGACCAACGTAACCGATCTGGGCCTCAGATACCTCATACGCTGTGACCCATCCGGTATTGTATGATCTCTTCTTAAGGGTGGCCGCCTCGGATTCCACCTTCTTCACCTTCTTGGCCAGCACCTTGTTCTCCTCTACCACAGCCAGCTTGCTTGAGCAGACTAAATCATAGGACTACCTCATCTCTAAAGCTCCTTGGTCGCCGCCTCGTTCGCTTGATTATCTTGAGTCAGGGCGAGATAGAAAGACTTTTGACCAATATTGGCCGCCTTTAAACTAGCCTCCAGCTCAGCATTCTTCCTATCCGGATCAGTATTTCTCCTCACCAGCTCGTCATGGCTGAGGTAGAGGACAGTGAAATCGGTCACAAACTACAGAAAAAGGGAAATATTAGAAAAAGAAGTATTGAATGAATATTGCAATAATGGACAAGTAAAAGAAATCTTACCAAGGCTAGCCTCTGACTTGCCTTCAGATATAACTGGTCAGCCCCCATCGCACTCTGGCGATCAGTTGACAAAACTGCTCTCTCGAGCACTGCCAGAGCCAACTGAGGCGAAAGGGCAACAAAAGCCCCTTCGGGAAGAACAAACACGGGCACCAAAGACTACCCTGCCTTTTTCCTTACCTCTTCCCTCCTCTTTTCTTCTTCTCTATTATTTTTCTCCTTCTCAACCCTCTTTCTCTCCTCCATCCTATTCCTCTCCTCTTCTTTCTTCCTCTCTTCTTATTTCTTCCTCTATCTCTCTCTTACCTGTGCCTCCTCCTCCTTATTCCTCTCCTTCTTATGAGCAGCAGATTGTGAACCGGTCGCAACATCCTTGCTCCTTGATTTCTGCTTCTTCGATCGGCGAGAAAGAAGCACATTATCTTCATCATCATCTGGAATTAAATTCTTCCTGGGAGGAGCCATATCTTCCTCGCTGGAGCTACTTAATTCACCCGAAGAATCCTCAACCTCTGAACCCTCTTCCGATCTAGAAGATTCTTCACTACTAGATCTCTCCTAACTGGAATTACCTTCAGCACCGCCCCTGTTAGCACCCTCGCTCTCCTCACCAGAGCTATTTTGCTCCTCGTCCAATTGGGTTGGGTCGGTAGCAACCTCTTCTAAGATGTCTAGCTCATGAATGCTATCCACATGTCGCGTAATAAAACTAGACCCAATGTTCTTATATTCTAGAAGGAACGCCTCTGATCGAGGATGCTCACCATCAGTTAAAATTTCCCTGATTTTCTAGGCCTTAACCAGTTCGGCAGCTCGAATCTCGTGAAGATTTGGTTATGAGTTCTTTGTCTTCACTGAAAAGAGAAAGCGAGAAAGATATGAGAAAGACCATGCATCATTAGAGGATCAATGAGTAAAAAATATCTATGCCTACCTATGTATTACTCCCCATAAAAAGTAATCACAAATTTACCAGACCTCGACCCTTCAATATGGGAGGAAACTGCCAATTTCTGGCAATAAAGCCCTCATGCCAGTAGTCCTTGTGGGAATCAGGTAGGTTCATTACCAATACCCTATCAGGACTCCTGGCCTTGAGATAAAGAAGACCAGAGCTTGCTCGAGCAAAATAGAAACAGAAGCAGATTTCAGCAAGCCCTAGATTGGTGCCACAGAGCTGATTGATTCTATGCACGCCATTGATAATTTTCCAAACAGTTGGCGAGCATTATGCAGGGACTATATCAAAGTAGCTAAAAAGTGAAAGAATAAATGATTTTGGGGAAAGTAAGACCCCCCCGGGATAACAAAAGAACATAAATCCAGTGACCTTCCTTAACATCTCTGACATTACGAGGAACAGCGGCACATTCAATGTCCACCCAGTTTGGAATGCTATAAAATTTCCTAAACTCAGTTATCGATCTATTGCCTATCTTCGCCATCAAAAAACAGAAACCCTAGTATCGAATATGAAGAAATTCCAGTAGAAAAAGAAAAATAAGAAGTGAGAAGAACTTGCGGAATAAAAGTCAGCTTGAGACGATGCAAAGTGGCAAGAAGGAATGATGAAGAGATGAGAAAGAAGCTTGAGGATGGGATACGAGACCTGTAAGTGAGAAAGCAATAGTGAAAGCTCAAAGAAATATAGAGAATGCGAAGAAATATGAAGCGACAATTTTGGGAATGACCTTTCCGAAATGATTTAAACCTTTCTAATCATGATGCACCGAAAACGAGGCAATCTGCCGCCTACATCAGTTCGGGAAGGGCGCTTTAGTCCTAAAATATTGCAAGAATCACAAAAATTCCATTAAGGCAAATCATTTAAAATTATTGAGCCCAAATTGTGACCCAAAAATTTTAGGGGCAATTGTGGGTACCTCGATTTGTCACTTTGGCCCAAATGAGTATCCCAATTAAACACAACCCAAAGTCTAGAGGCCCCGCGCCTTAACCAATTCAGTTTTGACCCAGTCAGTTACGAAAATCTCTCTTCATAGATACCTTAGGGATTGTGGGCTAACGTGGAGGAGTCCTACTCCTATACTCTTTGAAATAACATTTATATATCAAACCTCTCGCCCAGGGCAAAGGGCATGCAATTTGTAATCACTCCCCCGGATTAAAGAGAAATAAAATACTGAGAGCACCACCGTGGATGTAGGCCTTATTGGCGAACCACGTATATCTTGTGTTGTGTGTTGTGATTGCAATTCTTTTCAGTTCTTTACTTATTCTGGTGATTTTCTTTACTTGTTATTTTGTGTTGAGTTTAATTGTCACCACACCACTCTAGGTAATGCACTTCCCTGATGAAATATATGCATTGCCGCTACTTCACTTCGTCTTTTATAATTTCATATCTATCTCAGAAAAAGGTCTGTCTTCGTTGCTTTACGGGTTTCACTGTCTCGCCTCTGTTGAGTCTATGAAAAATATGCTCAGGTTCAATTCCTATCATATCACTATGGATACATGCAAACTGATAAGAACCTAAAAGTGTCTAAATAAAACCCCAAATAGACATTTTTTTAATTGTGTAGAGGAGGCCTGAAGGTAATCCTGGGATTAGGGATAATCCACCAATTAGCAACAGTGTTCTGAGGATAAGCTCAGCGAGGCAGCTCAGCGTGGAAGCTTGGCGTGGCAACTCGTACTTTAGCTTATTGTTACTTTGTCATATTATAGCTTTGTTTATATTGACTACGAGTTGTAACAACTGTAATGTTGTAACGAGAATAATGAATGGGTGTGAGGTCGAACGGTACTCGCGAGAGACCAGGCTTGGCAGGGCATGGGAGAGCTTTCATGCTCTATCGAACAACCTCACCGTGGGAACTTTAGAGGGACTTGGTTTGGAGGATTGAGAAGTGGGGCACCGTTGGGGCTTGTCCTGACCATCTTAGATACACCTGGTAAAACACCGAAAGATCTTCACCGTGGAACCTAGAGCAAAGTAGCTTCGAGTTCCATCGGGAGCTTTGCTGTGAACCAAACAACCCTCTACTTTATGTCCCATCTACTGTAGGTGATATCACTAGCCAGCTAGACAACGTCAAGTCTGCACTTGAGTAAACCACCGTGGTATTTGGGGCTGTCAGACGGTTGGTAAGCAACCTCTGTGGCAACAGCCCCCTGACATACAGTGGTTAGGCAAAAGGCATGTCTTGGCATTTAATGTTTATGACGTAAAGACAACTAGTGCATCAGGTATTTAATGCTGGTGACATAAGGTATGAGGGAGGTCTTTCACAGGCATTAATGACTTAGCTGCCTCGGGGGTGGTGTGGGGGCTATTTAAGGCCCCAACCACCTCCAAGGAAGGGGATCGATCAAAAAGTTCTAAAAAAAGTTCTTTTGGAGATATTCTTCTAAGATTTTGAGAAATTATTACTAGAGAAAGAGTTATTGAAAAACCAGAGAGTTCTTCCACCCACCATTTGTCATTTATTAGGGAGCTTTAATAACTTGACAGAAATCCTTGAAGAAGACCTTTTCGGTGGGTGTTTTTTTTTACCTGCCTACTAAGGTGTATCTAGGATGCTTACTTCTCTCTCCCTCTAGCTAAGTTATTTTTGAGTTCTTTATTATATTGTGAGTTATACACGAGAGATTTGTGGGTTTAAGCTGGGTTTCATACGTTCCAAACTGTTCTTTATGTCTTGTGGCTAAATCACAAGTGTTTACTGATTAACCTTGTCATCACCATACTCAAAAGGGGTTACGCCTCCATCTTATCTAAACCACCCTCTTACATTTGACGACTCTGATGGGGAGGCATTCTTCTAAGGAAGGACTATGGCGCAAGATAACGTTAATCGAAGGCTCAACTTTGATGATATCCAACAAAGTGAAGAGCAAGCAGCGGTAGAATTGGAGGCTTTAAGGAGCGGAGCTCCTCGAATAGAAGTGCCTCCAGTTCAGACAACAACAGGCGCTCAAGGAGTGACGCAGGATTCCACGAGCGCTGGGCTGGGACCTGCCCAGATGACCCTCCTCATGAGCAAGTTCTATGAGTTTTTGCAAACTCCTGCAGCTTCAACGGTGCTGGGAGGACTCGAAGCCAATTCCTTCGTAACACCAGGGGCAGCTTCAACGGTTCCACCAGGCACAGGTACAACGGGAGAAGCCCTGGCAAGCATACCCTCCGTCGTGAATCCGTCAGTGGGAATCTCCGGAGTATCAATGGCGCCAGCTGTAACGATGGCTCCAACTGTAACGGTCATTCAGCCAACACCCCCATTGGTCATTGCCCCATCGCCCATGGAGGAAATGAGGAGAGAAATGCAAAAGGAGATGTTGAAGTTCATGCAGGCTTCCTCATAGTCTATAGGCGAGGTAGCTTCAGTCTATGACGACTTTAGGACACCTTATCCTCAGGAATACAACGATGAGCCTTACCCGAGGGATTATATTCCCCCCATCTTTGAAAAATACACAGGGAAGGGTGGGAATCCGAAAGAGCACATTAAATGTTTTATTGAGCACTTGGGGGAGCATTGCAATAACAAGAAGCTCAGGTTGAGGGAGTTTTCCAAATCCCTAACCGATAAAGCATACACGTGGTATTCTCATTTGTCTCCTAAGAGTGTTTCCACGTGGGAAGAGATGCATGTGCTGTTTGTCCAAAATTTCTTTCTAGCAGAGGATGAATTCACTCTGACCCAATTAGGGAGAGAGAAGCAACGACCAGGAGAAGACGTGGTGGCATACGTTCGGAGGTTCAGGGAAAGGTCTCTAGATGTGAGAGAGGAGGCCAAGGAGTCTAAAGTATTACAAATCTGTGCCGAAGGACTACTCCCGGAGTACATTTGCCATCTTATCAATGAGACGCGCGAGGGAACTTTTTCGGCGTTCTTAAAATCTGCAAGGAATATCTCATTGGTCATACGACCAAACCCGGTGGCGGTGCCTATGATATTCAGGCAGCCGATACAACCTGGGGGAGGAAGGCCTCAACCCCCACGAGTGGGATACACCGAAGGAACAGATGGGGGTAAGGCGGCGAAGAAGGACAACAAAAGGAAGTTCGGAAGGGATAGAGAAGACCCACCACCGTTACCGTGCACGATAAAAGAGGCGGTGAGCTGTTATAACACCATGGTCCAAGGTGGAACGGTCTACCTACCAAAAGGCGTTCCGGCGGAAGAACCCGATGACGCAACGAAGGCGGATATTAGGTATTGTCAGGTTCATCGAAAGATCCAGCACCCGACAGAGAGCTGCTTCACACTGAGAAGAATCATTGACAAGTACATGAAGGCAGGGACGCTGCAGATCCCCCCACAGAACGTTAACAACAACCCACTTCCAGCGCATGGGGCCAACTTGGTGATGGCCTACGATGATGAGGCAGAAAGAGAAGGAGGAAGGTCAACAATGAAGCAAAGGGAATTTGAAGAAACTCTAGAACATTGCACCACAGGAATGGCTAACGTAGTTTTAGCCTACGATGAAGCAAGCGCTAAAAACGTGGAAGACGTATACAGCGTTGAGGGTGAGGAAATGGAGGCAGTCGTTGAATACAGCGCAGTTTCAAAATACCCAAAGTTCGCTTGGTTCTTCGATCAAGTGGGGATACCAAAGGAGAGCAGACTGGAAATAACTCGGGCGATCCTAGACATCGCGAAGAAGGACGCGGTTCCCTCGTTAAAATGGAGGGGACCCATGGCGAGGCTGGTGAAAAAGTTCCTATCAGAGGTGACCTTCAGCGATGCAGATAGAGCTGTAAGGTTCCCTCATAACAGGCCCTTGTATGTGACGGCCAGTATCAACGGGGTTAGTTTTGCAAGAACGCTTATGGATGGGGGTGCTTCCATCAACATTATGCCGATCAACTCCTTCCACGCAGCTAATATCCCAGAAGAAAGGTTGGTCCCCATGCCTCTGGTAATCTCAGGGTATGACAACCAATCTTCCAAATCCATTGGGTATGTGAATGTGGGAATTGTAATGGGAAATCTGAGTTCCCACATCAAGTTCCATGTAATAGAAAGTGCAACTTCCTATCATTTACTAATAGGAAGAGTGTGGATGCACAATCAAGGTTTAGTTCCTTCAACATATCATCAATGCGCCAAGGCGAATGTTAAAGGAACAGAAGTGACCATTAGGGCTACAAAAAGGCCTTTTGCTATCGAGGAAGCTCACTTTGTAGATGCGGCCTTTTATACAGAGCTGGAGGAGGATGCTCGAGTCCTAACGAGAAGAATGAAGGGGGCATGGGTTCCCTCGATCAGAGATAGAATGGGGCCTCTGAACGAGCAAAGTAAAGAAGCCGCGAGTAACGAATGGGTGAGGGCCGAAGAAACCCATCAGGTGATCCCTCGACCCCAAAGTACCACGAAGCAGCTCAAAAACAAAGTAAGGCTTAGAGTGGATCCTGTGGAGCATGAGGTCCAACGACAAAGCGTGCTGAGTCGCTTTTCAGGGGGAAGAATCGCTGAGGCTTCGAGAGAGAGGAAGAGGAAGGCCGTGGCAACATCTACCAACAGGCAATGCAAGAAGGTGGTCACTGAAGAGAGGAAGGTGGTATACCGTTTATAACGATGTGAGCGGGCGGCCGAAGAGACCGAGGATGGGGCTGACCCGTTATATGAGTGTTTCTTGGTGGATCAACAGGGACAATGTATGGTGATAGATAACTCCAACATACAGGAGTTCGTGGAGGAGGTCGCCGAAGAACGAGACTACATGGCAAATCAACCAAAGCCCCAGGCACAAGAGTTGGAGAAGTTGAACCTGGAAGGAGAAGGGGAAGACCCAAGGCCCATCTTCATCGCGAAGGATCTCGGTAAGGAGAAACGAGAAGCCTTGGTTGGGCTAATCTGGGAGTTCATAGATGTCTTTGCATGGAAATATACCGAAATGGAAGGGCTAGATGAGGAAGTGAGGTGCCACAAGCTAAACGTGATGCCTTCAGCCATCCTGGTGAAGCAGGCAACAAGGACTTATAAACCTGAGTTGGACTTAAAGATTAAGGAAGAGGTTCAGCGTTTGTTGGCAGCAGGATTCATCAAACCAATACAGCATCCCCTTTGGCTATCTAGCATTGTGCCAGTAGGGAAGAAGGACAAGAGTCAAATAAGGATCTGTGTGGATTTTAGAGATTTGAACAGGGCTTGCCCCAAAGATGAGTTCCCTCTACCCTCCATTGATAGCTTGATAGATGCCACGGCTGGGCATGAGATGTATAGCTTCATGGATGGGTACGTATGGTACAACCAGATCAAGATGGACCCCGCGGATGCAGAGAAAATGGCATTCAGAACCCCATTGGGCAATTTCATATACAAAGTAATGCCGTTTGGACTTAAGAACGCGGGAGCTACTTATCAAAGAACAATGATGGCCATTTTTCACGATTTCTTCCACAAATTTGTAGAATTCTATGTGGATGATTTGGTCATCAAATCGAAGAAGGAGGAGTCCCACCTAAACGACTTAAAGAAGGTGTTTACTCGATGTAGGAAGTATAAATTAAGGATGAACCCATTGAAGTGCGTCTTTGGAGTAACAAGCGGGAAGTTTCTAGGATTTGTGGTTGATCGACAAGGGGTGCATATGGACCAGGATAAACAACACGCGATCTTAGAGATGTCGTGCCCAAGAACGGCGAAGGAGCTAAAAAGTTTCCTCGGCAAAGTCTCCTACCTTAGAAGATTTGTACCGGGATTGGCCGAGGTAACACACCCGTTGATGCAGCTGCTGCGAAAGAACACAAAGTTCAGGTGGGAAAAGGATCACCAGGAGTCTCTCGATGAGTTGAAGAAGCTACTCGTTTCACCACAAATCATGGTTCCTCCACAGGCAGGAGTACCGTTGCAGCTGTACCTCACCTGCACTACAAGGTCCGTTGGAGCTTTGCTGGCACAAGAGATTGACGGGGAAGAACGACCAGTGTATTACCTCAGCAAGATCATACATGGGCCAGAGATTAGATATAGCAGCATAGAAATGCATTGTTTGGCCTTAGTCTTTGTAGCACAAAAACTTAGACATTATATGTTGTCTTTTACAATTCATATTGTAACTAGATGTGATCCTATTAAGTATTTGTTGGCTAGAACTATCTTGATTGGCAGGGCAGCTAGGTGGTTCCTTATTCTCTCCGAATATGATTTAAAGTGTGTGGTTCCTCGTGCTATCAAGAGCCAGGCGTATGCTGATCTGTTGGCAATCTTTCCATCAGGAACGTTTGAACCACCTAAAGAAGACATTCTGGGAGACGACTTACAAGCCAACTATCTGGATGCAATCGATGAGGAATGGACGATGCAGTTTGATGGGTCTTCGGCAGAGAAAAAAGGAGGGGCAGGGGTCATCCTTTCAAAAGGAACGGAGGAGATTTGCCTTTCCTACAAACTAGATTTCCCTTGCTCCAATAACGAAGCAGAATACGAAGCGTTGGTACTAGGGTTAATGGAGGCTCTTCGAAGGGGAATTCGTTCACTCTGCATCAAGGGTGACTCGAACTTAGTAATTCAGCAAGTTAACGGAGAATATGCGTTGAAGCACATGAGTTTGGCACCATACAGAACGATCATTCAAAGGCTCCTCAGCCAGTTCCATCGGACCAAAATCAGAAGACATCCCAGAACGATGAACCGTCATCCAGACGCTTATGCCACTATTGCTCAAAAGATGGTCATGAGGAGTGATACGACTATCGTTACGATCCAACAAAGAACAGCTCCTTCGGTGGTGCAGTCAATACTACCGATGGAGGGAGACACGGATTGGAGAGGAGAGATCAGGAAGCAACTGGAGTCTGGCGAAGGAGCTATGAGACTAAGAGAGTTAGCCCAATACTTTACAAACCAGGGAAATCTTTACTTCAGAAATGCAGGGGGATGGTTATCGAGATGCATTGGGCCAGAGGAAGCAGAGCGGAGGTTGAAGAAAACACATGAGGAGCACTGCGAAACAACTGAGATGCCTCTTTATAGGAGAATTCAAAGAGGGGGATATTTTTGGCCTAGAATGAAACAGGATGCGGCAGAACTACAACGGAATTGTGATAAGTGTCAGCTATTTTTCGAAGAAGCTGAGTGCCATTTCATCGAAGCCCAAACGGACTGGAGGCAGCCCTATATCGACTTTATTCAAGATGGAATTATCCCAACGGAGAAAATGGATGCTATGGGACTGAAGCGAAGGGCCCCGAGGTTCTATATCCAGGAGGGGCAGCTTTATCGAAGGCGGTACTTCAACAGGCCATTGCGTTGCATCACAAAGGAAGAAGCAACTGAGGTCCTCAAATAAGCCCATGACCCAGCTCACATAGGAGGGGCCAAGTTATATGATCAGCTGATGACGTTGGGGTATTATTGGTCAACAATGGAGAAAGACTCTGCCGAATTTGTTCGAAAATGCAAAGCTTGCCAACTTCATGGAAATATGATCCATGCCCCATCGATGGACTTACACTCTCTGGCAATGCCTTATCATTTCCACACTTGGGCGTTCGACCTCGTGGGGGCGATACATCCTTCGTCGAGGGGCAAGATATGGATGCTGGTAGCAACAGAGTGCTTTACAAAATGGGCTGAAGCAATACCACTCAGAAGGGCAACGGCTGGGGTAGTGAGTAACTTCATCAGAGAGTATATCATTTGTCGTTTTGGGATCCCAAAGGTTATTCTCTCAGATAATGGGACTCCCTTCATCAACTCAGAAGTAACGATGCTCACAGACAAGTACTCCATTGTTCATCACACTTCAACGGTGGCATACCCGAAGGTGAACGGTCAGGCCGAAGCAACTAACAAAACTCTGGTTAATATCTTGGCTAAAATAATAGAGGACTTTCCAGGATCGTGGGATGATAAGATACCAGCAGTGTTGTGGGCCTATCGAACGACGAAGAGGAAGCCCACAGGGTACACTCCGTTATCCCTTATCTACGGGGCTGAGGCAATCCTTCCAGTGGAGTTGGAAGTTCCCTCTGCTCGATACGCCTTGCGAAGTAGCATGCTTCCTCAGAACAGACATGTGCAGTTGGAGGCATTGGATGAACACAGTGACAATGCGATGCAAAATTTTCAAATGTATACAAAGCAGCTCTCTAGGGAATATGACAACTTGGTAAGACCAAGGAGGTTCGTGCAGGGAGATCTCGTTTTGAAAGCAACGGTGAAACACATTAGGGGACTTCCTCTGCCAAAGTTCGCAGCCAATTGGGAGGGACCTTTCGTCGTGAAGGAAGCTCATGATTCAGGTTATTGCTTAATTTCTAAGTTGGAGGAAGATAAGCCATTAAAAATTAACAATAAATGGCTGAAAGTCTATCATGTGTAAACAATTAAGTTTGTACCATCGATGTATCTAGTCTTTGATTATGAATATACAAGTTTTATTGATGACGTGAAGTATAGACATTGATATGAAAGCAGTCATAACTCAGAGATAAACTGGAAAATATTCATTCTTTCATTCATTAAACAAGAGAGCATTACAAAAAATTGGGAACTATTGCCCAAGAATTACATGAATGGACGAAGAAGGAAAATATATACAGGACTTTACTACCCTAAGAGGAACCATAGGTCCAGGGAAGAGAAAAAATCCCCAGGAAGGCCCGAAGAAGCTGACGCAAAGGAGATTTGAGAGTTGACAACAACCTCTAGCCTGGTTTGCACCTGTGCGCGTTCAATAAGAAGTCTCTCCCGTTTTAGCTTGGCCAAACGCAGAGCCTCTTCGGCATTCTTTACTTCTTCATCCGCCGATTCCAAAAGAGGTTCCAGCTCAGCTAACTTAACCTCCTCATCCCGTTGGTCCTCCTGGTGCTTTCTCAGTAGTTCCCTCTGGCCGATCAGCTGCTGACTCTTCAAAGTTTTCAAATACGTTATAAGCCAGTCGAAACGGAAACCGTCACGACCTAATTCCTTCAGAAAATCCAAAAACTGATTAATGAGGGCTCAGGTGACACTGGAAGTGGGAGTACTGGAAATCTCAGCAACAACGATCACCATGCCTTGCAGTCGATGACTCATCACGGGAATGTTGGACCGTAGGCAGTCCATGGTGAAGGTCTCGGGGTGATGGTTCACTAACTGCTCAATCACCAAGCGATGGCTCACAGGCATTTGGGGAGAATTGTGAAGCACCATTAGGCAAAAGGCAGGATGAGTTAAGTCAGGAAGAGGCAATTCGCACCCAGATTCACTTTCTGCCTCGGCACCAGTCGTGGAACCTTGGTCAGCATGATCAGATTCTTCCGAAACAGCAGGTTCCTGACGAGGTGTGCCCATAAGTGAAAGAGCTGGTGAGGAATCCTCCCGAGCAACCTGAGAAGAGATATAAAAAATAGTGAGATTATATAAAAATCTTAACAAGCGTTTTCGTTGTTAAGTCACCGTTATAAGGTGGAGATTATATAAAAATCTTAACAAACGTTTTCATTGTTAAGTCACCGTTATAAGGTGGAGATTATATAAAAATCTTAACAAGCGTTTTCGTTGTTAAGTCACCGTTATAAGGTGGAGATTATATAAAAAATCTTAACAAACGTTTTCGTTGTTAAGTCACCGTTATAAGGTGGAGATTATATAAAAATCTTAACAAGCGTTTTCGTTGTTAAGTCACCGTTATAAGGTGGAGACTATATATAAAAATCTTAACAAGCGTTTTCGTTGTTAAGTCACCGTTATAAGATGGAGTTATGAAAAAAAAAACCTAACATACGGTGGAGTTTATGCAGAGAATTAAGAAAGTACCTGAGTCACAACAGGGGCAGGAATGGGAGTCATCACGGAGGTGAAAGGGGCAGGAACCGTTGGGAGGGGACTTGTTACCTCATCAGCCTCAACGGGGTCTCTGGCCGCAGAAACCTCAACTATCGGCAAAGTTCCCTCGCCCACATAAGGTACCAAAGCAAGCGTAGGGGGTTCATTGGGAATAGATGATGGACTCCCGAAAGAGGCCCCAGCACGAAGGGGCGCAGAAAAACCACCAGGCTGCGAAGAAGCCCCAACCTTAGCCTTGTGTGCGTAAAGACTACCTAAAGAAGAGGGTGATGAAAGATCAGGGGAAAGCTGCAATATAAAATCCAATGTTAGTAAAGAGGAACAAGTACAGAAAAAGGGCAAAATATATTCAAGTGTTACTTACCTCAGTCAGGACATTGAAAAGGGGCACTGTGGTCAGAGGTCTCGCCAGCACCGTTGGACGAACAATGTTTGCTAGCAGCGAGGACACTTCGACCTAGGGCAACCAACATCCCAAATTCAGCACACAGAATGGGGTGAAAGAGAAGGAATGCCAGATCAGACAAATTAAGTATGAAATCATTACCTCAGGGTCACTTGCAGCAGCCAGAACAATGGGCAGAGCAACCTCAGGGGAAGCCAGTGAGCCAGAGGGGACTGAGGTAGTTATCTCGGATTGCGTTGTCTCTGGTGGCGAAGAGACATCCATGGGCTCTATAACCTCACCCTCCACAGCTGCCTCCCTCGCCCGTCGTGAGATTGAACGACGGGAGTAAGTAAGCCCGGTCATTGGCGAACGGTGTGGGGTAGTATCGGATGAGAGGGCACCACAGCGACCACCCACGAAACGGCTTATGGGGGGATTTGGGGGACTAGGTGGACGAGGCCCAGTTTCTTTAAACCCCTGCACCAAAGTAATTAAGAACAATATATATAAGCAAATGCAGCTTGCTTTAACTAAAGAGGAAAAGAGAACAAGATAAGTGTACATACCTCAGATCGGGAAGAAGAATGAGAAGCTTGCATCGTGGGAGTTTGCTTCCTCTGGGACTTGGTGCCTAAAGTCTTCCTCCTTGTCTTTATCACATCACTGCCAATAGCTTGAGGAACCTTCGAACTTTTCCTCCTCCCTGCAGCTGGCTCAGTTGGATCGACGACGATCGTAGGGAAAGCAACCGAAGGAGGAACGACGACAGCGCGCCGTTGAAACTCTGCATTTACCCGATCTACCTCAGCCTGCACCTCCCTCCTTAACCTCTCAGCCTTTTCAGCAGACATGGGAGGAGGAACGGAGGCTATGGGAAGGGATGCTACAGGAATCTGGGATTTGGACTTTGATTTTTTCGTGGAAGCCACCCCACTCTTGGCCTTCTTGGTTGATGGCTGCGAAGACCCTTCATCAGCAGTGGCTCCAGTCGAAGGAGCAGTCTTCCTGGATACCCCAGCACTTTTGGCTTTGGGTATGGCAGTAGGAATCATGGGGCATAACGGAGGAAGCTCTTCGGTAGGCCTTTTAGGGGTTTTTCTTAGAGGAAACTCAATCCCAAGAACGGAGTTGCCTTTAAGTCCCAGCTCCAACGCAGAAAAAGACAGAACTGGAGGGTACACGGGCTCGCCATCTATGAACTCAGCAATGTCAGCCAGTTGTTTCGGCCAGAACTTCGTGGCAAATAGACCGGTCACATCCCCTTGCCTTTTGTTGGAAGGAATGGTGACTCGCCCAGCCATTGATTCACTTATCCCCCACGCAGCAGTAGAGGAAAACAAGGAACATGCCTTGCTGAAGCTAACCTTTGGGTTTGAAGATTGGAAAACTGGGCGAGGAGCCCCCTGATCAAACCCAAATTGACGACTGCACCGATTGGGGTTATAATATTCGCTGGAATATCCCCACTCGGTGTAGGACGGCAGATACCCCGGAGAAATGAGAAACACCACAGCTAACTGAGGATCTTCAATGTCTACCCCCACCTGAACCACCCTGGATTCATGCTGGAAGAAATCACAAGTATGAAAAAAGACGTCCTCTCCGTAAGGCCTCATAACAAAGTCCTCAAAACGGTCAATTGAGGCGATCAGCTCTTTTTGGCTCTGCCTCTTGTGATAAATATAAGAGCGTGGGGGTAGAATGGTTTCCCCAGAAGGAGGTCGGTTGGCCTTGGCCGCTACAACAGGAAAGCGCACGTACAGGAAGCCAGTTAGAAGGACACTGTTGGCAAAATTGGCTAGGTTATAACGACCAAGCAATCGTTCTATGTCGAACAATGTTCTGTCGAGCCAGGTGTAGAGGGACCCTAAGGCAATTGCAGCCAAAGGAAGTTTGATGCCCCGGGCCAAACGAAGGGATATGTTGATAAGGTCCCTTCGGGGCTGATCATTTGTTTTTCCCGTCAAAAGAAAATGGGAAAGAATCACAAGGATGTAAGCGGGGAGCTCTAACGAAGTACCTTGACCAGGGGCATCCGTTGAAGTTGAAGAACTGCCTTCACTAGAACCCTTGAAGAAGTAGTTAATCAGCGGAGTGAAGGTAGCTTTGTTTGAAGAACCGATGCAATTTCGGCATATTCGATCCAACGCCAAACGGTCAGCAATCTCTTGGGCGTCGAGAGGCTCATCGGTATAAGGCTCATGGCCTGCTGCTTCGAGCCCCAGGAGCTCGCAGACATCTTCTAGGGTTATCGTAAACTCGCCCCACGCAGCGATGAATAAGTGAGTCGTCACGTTCCAACGGGAAACAAAAATGGGGAGAGCAACATTATTTTTGGAGAGAGTAAACTCACCAAACCATTTGGCCCGTTGAAGGCCAATCTTACTCAGAATATCACCATGGGAACTCACCATGTGAGAGTTCCAAGAAGAAAAATGGGCAGGAGAACCCCCTGGTGCCTCTAAATCAATTTGGGACCATTGGAAGTCCCCTCGCTCCAGACGAAACCTGAGAGTCCCCTCTGGAGGAAGAAAGCCCCACTTCGAGGGTTCTTCGTCCTCGTCTCCCAGCAATAAGGTCTCAAACTTGCATTCAAATTTGACAGTCTTGCAGGCAGCAGCAAAGCTATCATCCTTGCCAAAAATGGGAGAGCGATGATAAAACCTTAACTGTTCACGACGGGCAGCGTCCAAAGCGGAAGCAGCAGTAGTGGTAGCAACAGTGGTAGCAACAGGGGTAGCAGGCGACGCACTGGTTGAAGAGATGGTGGGGTAACTTGGAGACGCCATGGCAGAGTGTTAGAGCAAACGAAAAAAGCCTTGAGTAAGAGGAGCTTGAGCACGATAATGGAGGAGAGCAACCACAGGAGGTGGCGTAGAAGATGAGAGCAAGAAAAGGAAGGCACAAGCTTGAATAGCAATAGAGGTTTCAGATGCTCAACAATGGAAGCTCTCTCTCTCTCTCTCTCTTTCTCTAAAAGCGAAGGAAATTTGAAGAAGGTAATGGCAAAGTAAGAGAAAGGAAGGTTTTAAGTGTTTGGGGGATTTAGCCGTTTGAATTTTTAAGTTCGTCGTTTAAGTTTCCCACCATTGCACGTGCGAGGCCGCCTGCAATCATTTTAAATGTACACGTGGCACTTCAGGAAGTGTTCTGACAATGGAAAAGACAACGCTACGTCATTAATGAAGTGACACCTAGGGAACAACCATCGCTACCTTCCTAAGCAAGATTGAGTTTTGGGCGCCAAGATTTTCTCAGACATATCCAATAAACCCCCCAACGAAGAAGATGTCCCAATGGTTCAAAAAAGCCACGATGTCCCCTCGTCAGAAGCTCAAACGTTGTTTAGTTATGACTCAGTTACATCGGGGAGAATTTTTCGCTTTTTCGAACATTACTGGGAGAATATTAGCAGGTCCTTCGGGAGAATTTCAGATATTCAAGCTAGAACGGTTGAGACTCGGCATTGGGAAAAAGTAGCAGGCCAGACAGAGAAGGTTCATCGGATTGAGAAGTTTTCGTGGAGGCACTTCTTGTTCCCATAAAAAATCCCTCCACGAAGGGGCAAATGTAGAGGGGGCCTGAAGGTAATCCTGGGATTAGGGATAATCCACCAATTAGCAACAGTGTTCTGAGGATAAGCTCAGCGAGGCAGCTCAGCGTGGAAGCTTGGCGTGGCAACTCGTACTTTAGCTTATTGTTACTTTGTCATATTATAGCTTTGTTTATATTGACTACGAGTTGTAACGACTGTAATGTTGTAACGAGAATAATGAATGGGTGTGAGGTCGAACGGTACTCGCGAGAGACCAGGCTTGGCAGGGCCTGGGAGAGCTTTCATGTTCTATCGAACAACCTCACCGTGGGAACTTTAGAGGGACTTGGTTTGGAGGATTTAGAAGTGGGGCACCGTTGGGGCTTGTCCTGACCATCTTAGATACACCTGGTAAAACACCGAAAGATCTTCACCGTGGAACCTAGAGCAAAGTAGCTTCGAGTTCCATCGGGAGCTTTGCTGTGAACCAAACAGCCCTCTACTTTATGTCCCATCTACTGTAGGTGATATCACTAGCCATCTAGACAACGTCAAGTCTGCACTTGAGTAAACCACCGTGGTATTTGGGGCTGTCAGACGGTTGGTAAGCAACCTCTGTGGCAACAGCCCCCTGACACACAGTGGTTAGGCAAAAGGCATGTCTTGGCATTTAATGTTTATGACGTAAAGACAACTAGTGCATCAGGTATTTAATGCTGGTGACATAAGGTATGAGGGAGGTCTTTCACAGGCATTAATGACTTAGCTGCCTCGGGGGTGGTGTGGGGGCTATTTAAGGCCCCAACCACCTCCAAGGAAGGGGATCAATCAAAAAGTTCTAAAAAGAGTTCTTTTGGAGATATTCTTCTAAGATTTTGAGAAATTATTACTAGAGAAAGAGTTATTGAAAAACCAGAGAGTTCTTCCACCCACCATTTGTCATTTATTAGGGAGCTTTAATAACTTGACAGAAATCCTTGAAGAAGACCTTTTCGGTGTGTGTGTTTTTTTTACCTGCCTACTAAGGTGTATCTAGGATGCTTACTTCTCTCTCCCTCTAGCTAAGTTATTTCTGAGTTCTTTATTATATTGTGAGTTATACACGAGAGATTTGTGGATTTAAGCTGGGTTTCATACGTTCCAAACTGTTCTTTGTGTCTTGTGGCTAAATCACTAGTGTTTACTGATTAACCTTGTCATCACCATACTCAAAAGGGGTTACGCCTCCATCTTATCTAAACCACCCTCTTACAAATTGTTAATTCTCGATAAAACTGGTCTTATGCGCGTTCGTACTTATCTTGTAGGTCAAATGTCGTTTGCGGATTCAAAAGCATTAAATCAAGGAAAAATGCAGCAAAGATGCGATTAAAAGTGCTAAACCCAAGCCCCGTAGCCTAAACATATCCCGAACCAAGCCCTAACCCCCTGCCTGTCCCAAAATAATACCTAGTGTGCATGTTGTTATGTTCGTATATGATATTTTTATGCGTGCATTTTTAGTATTCTTGTTTTATTAATTTATATTTCATTTTATTTTATCTCCAGTCGTGTATGTTTTAGGATTCTTATATTTTATTTCGGTGAGTGTAGTTGTATATATTAGGTTTCAAGTATTTTTAATATGTGCGCTGAGTGTTTGTATCCATATTTTCCTCTATTTTATTATTATTATTATTATTATTATTATTATTATTATTATTATTATTATTATTATTATTATTATTATTATTATTATTATTATTATTATTATTATTATTATTATTATTATTATTATCATTATTATTATTATTATTATTATTATTATTATTATTATTATTATTATTATTAAGTTTTAGTTAGTTTAATTTTATTATTATTTGATCTTATTTGCTTTATTTTATTTTATTAGGTTCATTTTATTTTTATTTAAGTCCTTTATTAATAGATTAGAATTTTATTTTTTAAATTTAATTGTTTAGTTTTATTAAATTTATTTATTAGTTGGGTAATGTTATTTTTATTTTCATTTTTTCAGTTAGGTACAAACTATTCACAAACACATCTACTATCATCTTCTTCCCTACACCACCCACACACTTTCTCTCACCTCCTCTCCATTAACAAAACTCAGTAATACATCGATTCTCTCAACTCTCTCGTCCCTTCCACCAAACTCGAGATCCATCTCAGATCCCGACTCCGACCTACCTGCAACCCAATCGGCGACTCGCCAAAAATGAACCCAGCTGGCCCCGTGACCCGGCCAGCTTGACCCACTCCACAACCCGCCAGACTTGCTCCCTTGAACCACGAACTCCATGGTAGCCCATACTAGTTCAACAGGAACCCATTCAAATCGTCCATCCAAAACCCATATCAAACAAGCTCCGATCCAAGCCACACCAGCCTAAAAAAAACCTATTGCCAACCCGTCTGCCACTAATTCTTCAACCCGATACACATTTTCCCATCTTTGACCCAATTATTCAAAGACCCATTTCTCACTACTTGTTCACGATTCTGCATAATATCCCAAACCAAATAAACCCTCATGTGTTTTAAATGCCAAATCATCCCATTTGTCCAAAATACCCTCCAACCTCCCTTACTCACATCTCCTCTTCCTACATGCACATGTGTTCATTACCCACCTTACCCTCACCCAAATACCTTACATACCTCATGCATATTAATTCTTCCTATTTCACCCCAAGCCACTTCCATCTCCTATAAAAGAAGTTGAAGACTCATTTCAAGAGGAGGCTAGAGAGAGGAAGATAGAGAGCCAAATTGTAGAGTTAAAAATAACTTTTAGCATCAAAATTTTATCTTTTTTAATTAATTTTAGGGAAATAAATATTAGTGACAATCAATTTTAGTGAGAGAGATTCATTTGATATTTGTTTAGACGTTCAAATTAAGTGGTGTATGCTTCAAATTGAAGGATTGGAGTTCAATTTCACGCAAATAAATTTAGTTTGATTGTTCTATTCGCTATTATTATTATTTTAATTCTTTTGATTAATTATTTTTCATGTTTCATATAATCTTAGGCTAAACACCCCTTTCAAGGGGTGGGATGAACCCTTATTTTAGGTTATTTTAATTAATTAGTTTATTTATTTGAAACTCCCTCTGAATGATAATTTTAATTTTTCACCTTTCAATTTATGCCTCAAGATAGGGTAAATAATTTTCGAGAAAAATTGAAATTCGAGATATAGTACCCATTTTAGAATCGAACTAGAGATAGGGGTTTCTCAAGTGTGGTATTAATCCTTGAATTTCTACTCTAAATTTTATTTTCCATGATGTATATGAGTTTTGATGAATCGATCCTAGCGGGTGGTTTATTAAAAGGAGTATAAATCTAATTTCTGGAGTTGTGGGAGGTTAGAACCTAATTTTCTAAAAGGTTAGTGTTAAAATTACATTTGTGATGAGAGTTGACTTGTAATTTTAATACTAATTTGGGAGATTTCAAATGAGAAAATTAATTAACTAGAATAACTAGAATTTGTGGTGTAGTCTCATTCCTTGATTGTTCTCACAATTATTTACCTCACTTTATCTCTTATTTGGTGTTTGATTTCATCCATTATTTTTTAGTCACTTAGTTTAGTTAGTTCACCACTCCTTGAAAATTGTTTTGATATAAAAAAATCATAAAAAAGGATAACAAAGAAAAAGAAAAAGAAAAAATATATCTAGAAAAATGAATTACATGACCTTTCTCGTGTTTCACTCCTTAGAGTTAGATTGGCATCCTTACTTACCTCTATGAAAGTTTATATTATGTTAGTAGGTATTCAAGGATTCTGATTGGAGAGGCTATTCAACGATATACAAAAATCCAATCTATCAAATCGTGTCGTTGCCATAGATAAATTTTATTTTCCATGAAATGGCGTCATTGCCAATCTTTGGAGTATGAAGCACTTGCGATGATTTCGGAGTGTAGTTCACTTGTCATTTATTTCTTGTTTTTCTTACCATTTTTATTTTTCTTAGAAGTTTTGCACTAGGATTATATTATTTTTCTTGTACTGCGGTGCTTGAAGACACGTTTATTTTTTTCCTCATTTATATTTGGAATAATTTTTAAAAAACATGATAGGGAAATCGAACAAGGTAGAGAGAGGGCATCCAACGGTCAAAATTTGAATGCCACTCTATTTTGGGTCAGTAGGACTCCCAGGGCCGACTCCCTTGGTCGACTCAAATCAGTCTTCACTCCAGGTGTGTAAAAGTCAGGGGAGGTACATTTCTTTATCACTCGTGAATCTCCCGTAAGAGAGTCCATTCTTGTGTGCTTTCCAGTATGATTTTTATTATCACATTGCATTCATTTTGGATGGTTTTATGAATTAATGAACCTAAGACCTCGACCCGGTCATTAAAACAAGAATGGATTTTAACACCAGACTCACTCGCTTATCCATTGTGTGCTACCCTAGCTATCATTAAATTTAAAATCAATCAACTAGCTAGCCAAGTAGGAACACAATTTTGGCACAGGCGATCACAAAGATAAATTTCATGATTTTTGTCACCCTTGGACTTAACTAACATTTAGCTACCCATCCACTAATTTGAAGATATAAATTAACTAGGTGAGAGTTAGTATTTATCCTTAACTCGTGTGTGTCTAATTCAATCTTTTGGTAGTTGATTTTAGTGAGTTCGTCTAATTCGAGAGTCCACATATTTTTCTCCCATTTTTTCTTCCAAAAATAATCCAAAAACATTTTCTTCCTTTCATTTTCTGAAAATCCAAAAATACTTTCTTTCCCTTTTTTAAAGATATAAAATCCAAAAATATTTTCTTTCCTTTTGAAAAAAATTTAAAAATCCGAAGAAAAAATTATATTCTCGTCATGGTCGAAGAACGACCTTTACAGGAATACTTTGGTCATTTCCCACTCTCTCAAAGCATGTTTGAAGTTGAGACTGAGTTGAACCTCCATACTTTACTCATGGATTCAACTCTCATACACACACTGTTGATACTCATGTGTCATCCACGCACATATCTCACGTTTCATCACCTCCGGTGATGAGTGTCAATGTGTCCAATGCTTCATCTTGCACCTCGTACTTTCAAGACGGTCAAATGTACTATGAGTTCTCGTACCTTCCTTATTCTTTTGAATCCACCATGGAACGTGTGTATCCATATGACACTGTTTCGGAACCCTCCATGGCCTATTATCACGACATATACAATACCGAGTAGTGTAAGTACCCTAAGTATTCGTCGAGTCCTCATCACCCTCCTATGCAATACAAATCCCAACCCCATGTTGTGGATCCCCACATGTTCCAACAATCGTCATGGTAACCTAATGCACCTGATCCCGATCAGTCTCGTCACTACGCTACCAATGAATATCAACCCTTTGAATCTCACGAAGGGCATCCTCTCATGTATATATAACTTGATCCCTCTCCACATACTTCATATGAGTATTCTACTCTTCGCAATGTCCATAGCGAGTTGTGTCCACCTCAACCACCCATCACTCCACCACCATATTCCATATTCGATATCGAAATCCTCTTGCAAAAGTTCATCATTGGGCAAGATAAAGCCACTCAATATCAAAATCAAGCTATCAAATGGCTTGAACAACGCCTTAATGCATTTAAGTGTGCGAGAGATTCGAGTTTCACCTCAAGTCAACCCATTATTGCCCCCATGTGGAACGATGATGAGTTGTCTTGTGACACTGATTTTGAGTGTGACTAACCCTATCATCCCGAGAATCTCAAAGATGAAACCATTCCACGGTTCGGGACCAAAGTTGGTAATTGTGTTGATTTATACAAAGATTATGAGACTGATCCTAACCCTGACGCATTCAAATAACCCGTCCTCGAGGTTCATCTTTCCCCTCCCGATGAATCCAAAAAAATCCCCGAGTCTACACCCATTGAGACCACCACGTGTATTCTGAGGAACCATTTCATCATAAGTTAGCTATGTCTACGAATGTTCACCCCTATCTTGAGATTGAATCCTATAAGGTTTCTACCTCTCTAGATATGGATTCGGTCCCACCAAGCCTGGATCACTTTAAGTCATATATTAATGTTGTTTTTTCTCTCTAATTTAATGCCTCGTTAGATTTTTTCACCAATTTGTATGGTGACTTATGGGTGAATAAATTGATCACTCAATCGTTTACTTCCACACCTCCTCCTGCGAGTCCCCTTGAGGACCACTCCGAGCCTCAAGAGGATGGTGTGTCTTCTACTCATGAGTTGGATCATCTTCCCCCACCCTTTGTCCCATCCGACACACCAATTAGTTCACACTCTCCACCACCACGTTTGGACCTTTTTCCCTTACCATTTTCATCTACCTATTTAGGTACTTACTTGACACCGCCCTCCTCCATTCATGAGAGTACATGTGGTACCACTCTCACCGGTGACATTGAGCTTGTTCCTTCACGCTAACCACTTCCTTGTGATGTTGATTTTTCACATTGTTAGCTCATCAACGTGTCATGGTGCGACCATTAGCATCGCCCATTTATATAATGGTCATGTGCTTTCTTTGATCCCTACCACATCCCAATTTCCAAACCCTTTTCCCTCCCCATCAAAATTGAGCATCATGCTTATAGGGCACTTGTTTCCCTCACCTTTCGGATCAATAAAGTCCTTGACTGATGCCTCTCCAGCCTCACCATTGCCTTTCTTCTATATACCTTTCTCCACACCCACCCTTGATCCATCGATGCTCTGCACTATGTGAGGACCTTTGCTATACAAGTTCATTGACCCTCTTTAGCCTTTATCCAATAAGACTGACACTTCAGTCTTGTTTGGGGGTGATTATCATCACCCCATTTTTCTGCTGCCCCGCACTTTCCTACTTCTTATCCTTAGGGTAAGTTCCCTTCGGTCTAGCTGAAGACATTAAACTTAGTGCTGCCGGGAGGCGGCCGACTATGTCTTGTTTTGATGTATCAGTCTTATCCTATTTGGGGGTGGTGTTTCACACCACCCAATGCGTTATCATGGTTTATAGACTCATACATATCTTTTGTGCCACTATTATTCTTCTGATTTTCCACTTAATTCCATCATGCGGTCCGAAATTCATTAGCAGTTGATTATGGTATTCTCTTTCCTACCTTGTGCTTTCAACTTTCGTATATAGTTTTAAACATCGAGGACGATGTTCTCTTTTATTTAGGGGTGGAGAATTATCAAAATCGTACCTCTTTTGAAAATTTTGTCAGAAACAAGTCATTTAAAAAAAAGCTTATGCAGTTTAACTCATTTTTTTATGACATGAGATGTCTATTATACCTCTTTTATAAATCTCGGATTACCCTTGTTTGTGCCCAAATTACGTCCTTACCATAAAATTAAGTAGTACCTCTTAAGTAGTACTTGCACTATGAATTTCAAAACTCAGAAAATTTTCACTTTCACGTTTACAATCAAAAGTTGAAGAGTAACTATATTCACAAGATAGCCATAAAAGATCACTTGGGAAGACTTAAACCCATGAGATTTGAGCTATTAACCTTTTTTAGGGTTTTAATGTATCTCTGAGTCACAAGATGACTCAACTCTTTTTGGATAGCGCACTAAGTCGTTGCATGATCTCATTATTATTCATCTTTGGCATAACTACCGAGAATGACATCATTTTCGAGTCGTAAGAAACATGTGTCTTGTAGTTTGTCTAGAGAACCAAACCATTCTTCACCATACACTCACCATTTCTCCATATCACATTACCATTCTCATCACCCATTGTCTTTCCATATTTCCTTTATCCTTACCATCCATCATATTTTTTAGAAAAAGAGTTTTTGAAAGTCCAAATGTAAAATATCTTCATTGTTGGCTTGTTAAAAGAGAAATGCATTGTAAAAAAAAAGAGTGAAAAAAAAGAAAAAAATTTGATCATAGTTTGATAAAATGAAGGCATTTGTTATTCAGATTGTGTTCCACTCTTAAAAAAAATCGTACCCTCGTTACCATCAATCTTCTTCATCTCATTTTCCCCTCACTTCTTTCATAAACCCCACTTTCATCATTGGAGAGGTGTTCGGGAAAACGGGAAGTCTATATGGTGAAGGACTCCACATTTTCAGTATGGTGTTAACATTCGTTCTTGAAATCAATTTCTTTCATATATCTACCATTTCTTATAAGTGTGTGAGAAGTTTGAACTTGTTTACATTTACTCGACTTCTCACATGCTAGAGAGATACATTTACCCAAATCTCAGAGTGTTCGATTCAGAGAGGCATATTTACTGAGATTTGAAGTCAAAGCATTGATTCTATAAAGGCCGATCTAAGAATTACTCTTATGACACTTGAAATTGTTTCACACTACACACCCTGAGGGTTTTAGGAAGGATTACTCCTTTGGTACTAAGTAATTTTATGTCATTCATTGATGGATGAACGCTGTAATCCTTGAAGTCTTTATAGATGAGTTGTATAGCTTTTCATCGTCAAATAAAAGACTTCATTTTCAATAATTTTTTGAATTTTGCGGTTACATTAACTGCAAACCCTCATGAGACAATACTCATCTTGTAGCGCAACCTATAGGTTTAAATGCTTGTTGCACATGCTAAGTGAAATCGCAAGTTCCCATAAAAGTGGTACAGTTTTGATTTCTTATCTTTCTTTATCTCTATATTTTCTAGAGGACTAGCAATGTTTTGTTTGGGGGTAGTGTGATAAGCACCCAAAATTATTTAAATAAAATCCCAAATAGACAGTTTTTAATTTCTAATTCTCGATAAAATGGGTCTTATGCGCGTTCATGTTTATCTTGTTGGTCAAAAGTCGTTTGTGGATTCAAAAGCATTAAATCAAGGAAAAATGCGATAAAGATGCGATTAAAAGTGCTATACCCAAATCCCGTAGCCTAAACATATCTCGAACCAGGCCCGAACCCCTCTACCTGTCCCAAAATAATTCCTAGTGTGTGTCGTTATGTTCGTATATGATACATTTACGTTTGAATTTTTAGTATTTTTATTTTATTAATTTAGTTTTTTTATTTTATCTTTAAACGTGTATATTTTGGGATTTTTGTATTTTATTTGCGTGCGTGTATTTGTACATATTAGGGTTCGAGTATTTTTAATATATGCGTTGAGTGTTTGTATCCATATTTTCCTCTATTTTACTACTACTACTACTACTACTACTACTACTACTACTACTACTACTACTACTACTACTACTACTACTACTACTACTACTACTACTACTACTACTACTACTATTATTATTATTATTATGTTTTAGTTAGTTTAATTTTATTATTATTTATCTTATTTGTTTTATTTTATTTCATTAGGTTATTTTTATTTTTATTTGAGTCCTTTATTAATAGATTATAATTTTATTTTTTAGATTTTAATTTTTAGTTTTATTAATTTTATTTATTATTTGGGTAATGTTATTTTTATTTTTATTTTTTTAGTTAGGTACAAACTATACACATGCACATCTCCTATTATCTTCTTCCCTACACCACCCACACATTTTCTCTCACCTCCCTCCATTAACAAAACTCGGCAATACATCCCTTCTCTCTCCTCCCTCGTCCGTTCCACCAAACTCGAGATCCATCTCGGATCCCGAACTCCAGCCTACCCACAACCCAGTCGGCGACTCGCCGAAAATGAACCCAACTTCCCCCGCGACCCGGCCAGCTTGACTCACTCCGCCCAGACACAACCCACCAGACTTTCTCCCTTGAACCACGAACTCCATGGTAGCCCATACTAGTTCTACATGCACACCGTTCAAATCGTCCGGCCAAAACCCATATTAAGCACGCTCTGATCCAAGCCACAACAGCCTTAAAACCCGATAGCTAGCCCGTCCGCCACCAATTGTTCAACCCGATACACATTTGCCCATAGTTGACCCATCATGCATGATTACGCATAATATCCCAAGCCAAGTAAACCAACTAAACTCCCATATGTTTAAAATGCCAAGTTATCTCATTTGTCCAAAAGACCCTCCAACCTCACTCACTCACATACCCTCTTCCCACATGCACATGTGTGCATTACCCACCTTACCCTCGCCCAAATACCTTACATACCTCATGCATATTAATTCTTCCTATTTTACCCCTAGCCACTTGCATCTCCTATAAAAGAAGTTGAAGACTCATTTGAAGAGTAGGCTAGAGAGAGGAAGATAGATAGCCAAATTGTAGAATTATAAATAATTTTTAGCATTAGAATTTTATTTTTTTATTTGTTTATTTAATTTTAGTGAAATAAATATTCGTGAGAATCAATTTGAGTGGGAGATATTCATTTGATATTTGTTTAGACATTCAAATTGACTGGTGTAAGCTTCAAATTGAAGAATTGGAGTTCAATTTCATGCAAAGAGATTTAGTTTGATTATTCTCTTCTCTACTCTTATGTTAATGCCTTTGATTAATTGTTTCTCGCGTTTCATATAATGTTAGGCTAAACACCTCTTTCAAGGGGTGGGATGAACCCTTATTTTATGTTATTTTAATTAATTAGTTTATTTATTTGAAATTCCCTTTGAATGTTAATTTTAATCTTTCACCTTTAAATTTACGCCTCGAGATAGGGTAAATGATTTTTGAGAGAAAATCAAAATTCGAGATATAATACCCATTTTAGAATCGAACAAGAGATATGGGTTTCTCAAGTGTGGTATTATTCCTTGAAATTTTTCTCCAAATTTTATTTTCTATGATTTCTATGAATTTTGATGAATCGATCCTAGCAGGTGGTTTATTAAAAGGAGGATAGATCTAATTTTTAGAGTTGTGGGGGTTAGAACTTAATTTTCTAAAAGGTTAGTGTTAAAATTTCATTTGTGACGAGAGTTGACTTGTAATTTTATTACTAATTTGGGATATTTCAAATGAGTAAATTAATTAATTAGAATAACTAGAATTTGTGGTATAGTCCCATTCCTAGATTCTTCTCACATTTATTTACCTCACATTATCTCGTATCTTAGTGTTTGATTTTATTCATCATTTTTTTAGTCACTTAGTTTAGTTAGTTCACCACTCCTTGAAAATTGTTTTAATATAAAAAAAATTATAAAAAAAGATAACAAAGAAAAAGTAAAAAAAAAATAACTAGAAAAATGAATTACATGAATTTTCTCGTATTTCACTCCTTAGAGTTGGATTGATATCCTTACTTACCGGTATGCAAGTTTATATTATGTTTGTAGGATTTCAAGGATTTTGATTGGAGAGGCTATTCAACAACGACATATGAAAATCCAATCTATCAGAAACACACTTTGCTTTTTTCTTACAACTCAATCAACTCTTTCTTTATTTCTAGTTTGAGAGAGGAGCCTATTTAGATGAGTTTTTTCATTTTTTCCTCATTTAGGAAGATAGATTATACCTTTTCACCGGCTCTCCCTTTTTAGCTTTTGTTCATCTCTTCGGTCAAGAGTGTCAATGTTGTACAAGGTCACATTTTTCTTATGGGCTTCCCTTTATTCCGTTAAAGTGAAGTAGAACTCGCGTGCTTCCACCCGATCACCATTCACTTCCCCTATTCCATAAGAAGTCAAGAATTTCATCATTTGGTGTATGGTGGAAGGAATAACTTAAAACTCCTTGAGTGCTACCCTCCCCAAGATTATGCTGTAGGTCGAGAAAATGCTTTCATCCATCACGAAAAAGTTGATCTTCCTGGTTAAGCATCTTGGCCATGTTCCTATACACTATACATTTCAAAAACTCCCAACGAGTGATCTTCTCTCTACTGAACCCAATCAGTAGGTGATTATAGGGGACGAGTCTCTTATTGCTCAGCTTTAACCCTTTAAAATAATCCCAGAACATGACGTCAGCTGAGCTTCCATATTCACCAAAATATGAGTTACATTGTAATCGTGCATTCGTGTGCTGATGACAAGGGGATTATCATATTGGGATAAAATTCTTTTGAAGTCTTTTCTTGAGAAACCTAACACAAGATTATCCATATCTACTTACATTAGTTTTTTTGGCTTACTCTCAGCCTCGACCAAATTAATTTTAACTCTCCTAGGCCCTGCCTTAGCCTCAATCAAATGAGCCTTTTTATCAGTCGACTCAGTCCCTCCACCAGCCACTCCTCCACATATCATTTTCACATAAAAATAAATCATGTTAAGGTTTTCACGAGGTTCGATAGGTTTATCTGGATCATGTTTATCATAATCTTATGATTCTAGGTTGTTATTGTTTTCTTGCACCTTATTATTTTTGGGCCCAGTGTCCTGTGGTGAAGAGTATCTCTTTCTGTTTTCATCTCGACCTCCTCTCTTGTCAACGTACTTTCATAGCTTCCCATGTTTAAGTAACTTTTCAATCTTGTCCTTCAGAGCGAAGCATTGGTGTATAGTGTGGTCGTGATCTTGATAAAACTCACACCATGCATTCTTGTCCCTCTTGTGAGGGGGACCTCTCAATTTCTCTCGCCACCTAAGATATTTTTCATCCTTTATTTTGAATCATATCAGTACTTACCGTTATATAATTTTACTTAGCAAATTTATTGTCATTTAACCTTTTCTCCCCTTCTTTTCTTTATCTAGACTTTGTCCTAATTTGTTACTGCCGACCTCTTTTTGGTCACATCTCTTGGCTTCCATGGCCTCCTTTGTGTTCATGATCCTCCTGGCCTTGGCTAAATTTTTTGTTATGGACTTTGGGGGATCCTTGGAGAGATTCTAATAGAGTTTTCTTTGATGCATCCCACTTATTAGAATTATCATCTAAATGCTCTCTTTATAGTCCTATACATTCAACTTTTCCTTATTGAAGTGGTACATATAATCTCTTAGAGACTCACTCTTCCCTTATCTGACGTTCAACAAAGAGTGACACGCTTGGCCGGCTTCATGCCGAAACAAAATTTATGGATAATTTTTTTTGCTAGCTACTTAAAACATTCAATTGATCCTCTCAGTAGACTCGTGTACCATACACGAGAAACACCAGTAAGCGTAACAGAGAAAGTCTGGAACCTCATCTCATCTGGGGTGGAATATATGTCGGCAACTGACTAATATATTTCTTTGTGAGGGGCGAGATTAATACTACCATCATATCTCGGCGTTATAGTTGGAGGTTTGAATTTCCTATGGGTTGGATAATTGATTATTCTCGGCACAAAGGGAGATCCCTACAAGTATCCCCTATGGCTAGGATTTCGAATTAATGAGGATGTTGATTTTGTCCTCTATCCTTTGAATTGAGTTATTCTAAGGTTTTTCCTCTTAAATTTCTTTGTGTCCTTCTCCTTCCACTTCAGTAGCTATCTCGATGATCTCCCCTACTTGAATTCCTTTGTCCACTATTAACTTCTTTGTACTCTCTACTTTCTTAGCCTCGTCTTGGAAAATTATTATCGTGACGACATTGGTAAGCGTGCCCATACTCTATGGAATATTATCTCGATTACCATAACCTCTTGGGGCGAGACAGTCGAATGTTGACCCCCTACTTAGACTATTAAATAAAGAACCTTTATGACAACTCTGAGGGGTGTGATGAACACTCCTCCCTTGATAAGTTAGAGATGGGGTGGTCCCCGACCGATAGGAGGTATATCCCAAAAGTTTTTGTCTTCATATGTTAACTACTCAAGATACTCTTGAACTCCTTTACCAAGGCGGAGATGCCATTGGTCGGTAATCTCTCTGTGCCTGAGATGATGTTGGACTTCTTTGGAGATAGCTAGGGGTGGTCCCCCAACTACTGAATATGCTACGTCTATTGCTTCCAAATTAATGAGATTGATGGTGGGATCTTAAGGGATCATGATCATGATATCTTAGCTAAAGGCCAAGAGTTACTGCTACATCTATTGCTGGATGGTCCCAAGGGACCTAAGAGTTATCTCCATATCAACCATTTGTAACTATTGAGATAGTTGGTTAGAACAAGCCCCAACATTTGATAGCGGATCAGTGTCCATCTTCGACTAAACATAAAGAATTAGCAAAAAATGTGAAGAAAGTAAAAAACCAGAAACTGGATGAATCGATGAAGCTTATGAACATCCCAAATCAAGCTATTTTAATGGCGATTCATTCCTAAAAGTGGTGGGGATGGATCACCACCAGAGGTGAGAAATTGAGAGTTTAAGCTGAGATGAGGAAGAAAACACCATCTCTTCCACAGGTGGCGCCAAAATGACGATGATGGAAATAATCCTTTAGGATTCAACATGTTTTATATCCTGCTTAACAATGGAGAAGATAATAACATATATAAAATAACATAATAGGTGAGAGAAAATTGATGAACATGAGTATGTAAGTAGTTCAGCCTTTGCCTACGTCCATTGTGAAAGTTTGGGAGTTATTTCACAACTATGAAGGGAAAAATGCCATAAATGGTGTATACAAGCTTCTTACTTTCTCTCTCTATACAAATGCACATAATAATAGTACGGTTTTTGGTTTGTGATTCATGGGGAAGGAGACAGAAGTGTCTTTTATAGGTCTGTGAGTGTGTAGTGTCACCTCCCAAGCATGCACTCCATGCGCAAATATAAGATGAGCCAATGAACATGTGACACCTATAGAGAAGGGTGTATAAGTAATGATGGAGAATATTCTCCCTCCGTACTAGTTGATCTTCTATAATGGTTTTAGTTGGATATATCAGCAATGCCCCTGTCAAGATTTTTGTGCGTGCACGAGATCTCTGAGGTAGAGGGTCTCGGTTAGACGAGACTACGGGAGGTTCATTAAACTATGGTTAATTCAAGACGAGACCAACTTGGTGCTTTGGACCGGTACAGATGGTGTTGTTGAGTCGGCCTCCTAGAACTGTCTGAGTCCAACACTATTAATGGTTGAGACTATTTGTCATTAGGTGAGATGATTACCCTTCCTAGTCATCTGAATTAGTCTTTGAGCACAAGACCATTTATGACAAGATTATTGGTGAGAGATTTTGAAAAGTGATGACTATGAAAACATAAGTATGGAGGAAGACTCTTCCCTGGAGTGTATTTAAGGATGAGACCAAGGAACATCTTAATCAATTTCAGAATCGGAGTTAGAAAATTCCTCTTTTTTTAGATTTAGTTTTTAAAGGTATTCCTTTTCTTTTTTCTTTTGGGTTTTAGTAAACATATCTAATTCATAAGTTAGGATATCATGTATGAGTTTTTCTATCCTAATTGTGTCTAGAATTCCCAAAGAGTTAAGGACGATAACTTTCGCATTAAAATAAGATGGGAGAGACCTTAAAATTTTCTTAACATCTCTCATTTTCGAAATTTTCTCACCCAAATTAAAATAGGAGTTCACAATATCAATTATACGAGCATAAAATTCATCAAATGTTTCAGTTTCAAGAATGTGTAGAGTCTGAAATTGTGTGTTGAGGTTTTGAAGTTGATAAGATTTAACAACATTGGTACCCTCGTGTGTGAGTTAGAGGATATCCCAAGATATTTTAGACATGGTACACATCATGATACAATGAAATTCGTCGGGTGTGACAACACTGAAAATTGCATTCAAACCTCGAGAGTTAAAATTACTTAATTTATAGTCACCTTCATTCCAATTTGTGATTGTCTTGAGACTAATGACATTTTCATTAGTCACGATAGGAAGATTCCACTGATTTAAACAACAATCCAAACGCTCTCGTCGATTGATTTTAGAGACAATCTCATTTGAGGTTTCCAATATGCATAATTTTTATATCTCAAACATAGATTCCCTATTATACCAATTCTCCATATAACTACTAGTATTCATCTAAATTACTTGTATAAATAAGCTTCGGTACCAATTTGAAAAATGTGTAGAGTGGTTTGGTTATATGGTCAACGGTAGAATCCATAAATTAGGTCAGAAACAAGTAAAGTCCAATTTTTAATCCAATTTTATCTTAATTAACTAGGTGAAACTAAGCATCCAATATATTTAATCCAAATCAAACAAAAAATAAATCTCAAGAGATATGAGGAAAAAACCCTTTCGAGAAAACCCATTTTCACCATTATTTCAACTAAGGTATTACAGACGACACAAATAGACTTACTAACTTAGACACCTCTATGTATCGCACTCCAGTCTCCTTGCTTAATGATAATAGAAACTGATGCAGATCCGGTAATGCCCACATCAACCTCCACTCACATCGATATCCACCAATCAACCTCGGGAAACTCCTTTCCTCTTTTTAGCAATGAAGAATGAACTCCCAATGGATTTGAACAAGTTAATTATTATTTTGGGATTGATAAGTGATCACAAATATCCTAGGGGTTTGGATTTTAGAAGAACACTAAAGAGGTTTAAAAAGTCTTGCAATAATGTGCAGGTTTGTACCTCTTAAATAAGATGGAAAATATAAAAGAAATAAGCTTGAAAAATTGAGAAACCAACTAAAAAACAAAACCAATTGTTCTACATTTGAATGACCTTCATAAACTTGATCAAACGGCTATCGAAAAAGAGACTGAATGACTTTCCAGAACGTTGAGAAACATTCACATTTAAAGCTTGTTCGAATGGCTATCCAAAGAGTTATATTAACTCGTTCGAGCGACCCTCAATCTCGTTATAAAAAAATTATACTCCCTTGATCCAAAAACCCAACGATGGCATGGAATCCTCAGCCTCAATAACACACATTTCTACACATCCAAAACCTTCGGATCCCTCAAATCCATGGAAATTTTCTTTTGTTAATGTCATGAAAGGTACATTTTCTTCCCACGAAATTGGAATCAAACCTCTTTCTAAGTTTCATGGATAACCAACCATTTTGTTAACCCAATAATATGTCAAAAACCTATTAAAACCTTTTAAGCATGCCATTATAGCAAAGTTTTCACATGGTAAGCCTTCGACGTAGTTCATTAGGAAAAACTTTGATTCATTTAGTATAAAACAAGGCTTTAAAATAGGATGGTTGGATCACAAACACATCCTTATCAAAGTTAACTGTAATGAAGATTTTATCAGGATGTGGATCAAAGATTAGTGCTATGTGGGAAAATATCCAACGAGAACATTTAAATGGTCTCCTTTTCTTAGGATGAATCAAAAGAGTCCTATTGTCCCCATTTGAATAAACCTTTCTGGCCTGCCAATTCGCCTATTTTCAAAGGATATCATATTCTTAATAGCCCATGTAGTGGATAATCCTATGAAGTTGGATAATGCTACAGAGAACTTAACAAGATCAAGTGTTTCTCATATTTGTCTGGGGTTAGATATTTTAAAGGAAAAACCTAATAGGCATTGGATTAGTTTTGGAGATATGGGCTTCTGGACGCCAATCATTTATGAACCTATACCCCTATTTCTCTAAGTGTTACAAACTAAGGCATAAGGACTCACAATGTCTATTATTTCTTCCAAAATTAATGACAAGAAAGATGATCCCAACAAGTCTGACAAGAATGTTCCTTCTAAATTGGTGGCACCAAAATATATATATAAGAAGAGGACTACATAATTTGAACATCCTAAGAATTTGACCATCTTATCCCCAAAGACCTAGAGAGATAGGAAAAGAGCATAAAAAAATCCAACCCTAAAGGTCCTAAAATAGAAGCTACTGTTGAAGAAGAATCAGATCAAGAAGGCCTCATAAGGAATGGGAATAAGGAAAATAATTTAGAGGACCTTTATGTAGAAGACCTATCAATAACAGCTTTGGAAGAGTACTAAGACATAGAGTTGATGAATCTAGAGCCTAAAAAAGACAACTGCTACTTTAAAATCTTATCAGAAGGAGAAAAAGAGAATAAAAAAGGATTATATTTGAGAAAAAAGGGTTACAACTTAGATTTAGAAGTTTGGAAGATCTTCAAAGTTTCTCTTCCTAATTAAGAGATAAAATGGAGGCCATGAAGAGGAAGAATGTCTTGCAGAATTTCCCTATTCTAAAAGAAACACCAATGTTTGGTCAAAAAATAAAACCTCCCATTTCAACTTCAGAGGAGACCAAAAAATCCCATATATCTCAATTTTAGATGCACACTGGATCGTTAAATAAAGTTAACAAAAGACATGCCTTAAAACTTTCCAATTGATCAACTCTATAATTTGGAATGGTAAAGAAGTTGGGAATAATACAACTAAAAGGAGACTCAAGTATCTTTGTAAGTCAAATAATTTTTATTTTATTACTATTTTAGAGACAGTGATAAGTTGTAATAAAATTGAAAATCTTAGAAGAGTTCTTCAATTTGAGGGTTTCTTGGCTAATTCTTCAAATAAAATATGGTGCATTTGGAGACATGGAATTAATTGTAATCTTTTAAGTGATGGGGATCAACACTTGTTCCTCAAGCTAGACCATCCAATGGCTTCTGTGGATATAGGTATTAATGTGACATATACCAAATGTACTAGAGAGGATAGAAGAGATTTATGGAATTCTATTATTCAATAATCCTTGTCTTATGAGGATATTCCATGTTTATTAATGGGAGATTTCAATATTGTTTATGATAGCTCAGAAAAAATTGGAGGAAATGATATTGATATATGTGCAGCCTTTGAATTTAATGATTGTATTTCTTATAGTTCCTTATCAGACCTAGGCTATTATGGCTCTAAATTCACCTGGGAAAGATCTAATAAAGGCAATATGGCGTGGAAAGACTAGATAGAGGTTTAATGAATAAAAAATGGCTTGACCAATTCCCTTTAACCAAATTAAACCATTTGAATAGAAGTTGTTCAGATCATAGCCCTGTTCTTATCACCATCCAATCCCAACCTAAAAGTCATTTCAAACCTTTCAAATACCAAAATATGTGGTGCTCTCATCCCAATTTTCTTTAAATTGTGAACAACTCTTGGTCAGTTCCAGCCTCTGGAAGGAAGTTAGAAGCCTTTACCTTTAAAATCAAAACACTTAGATCTGATTTGAGGAAATGGAGAAAGGAGGTCTTCAAAAAAAATTCCAAATTATAAAAGACATTGAACAGCAGGTCTTGAAAGGTGAATTTGATTTGGAATCTTCCCCCACCAGTGTTAATAGAGAGAACAACTCAAAACTTAAAGATGACTTGAATGGTACAATAACTAATGAGGATACCTTCTGGCATCAAAAGTCTAGATCTAAATGAATCGAAGATGCTAATAGAAACACCAAGTTTTATCATTCAATTTTGAAACATATAAGAAGTAACCTCATGGTCCATAACATTAATGATGAAGATGGTACTCATGCTCAAGATGAGGAGGACATCACTAACATCTTTATCAACTATTTTTCTTCTTTATTTTCTACAAGTAAAATAAAGGACCCAAAAATGTTAAAATCAATTCCAAATAAAGTTAACTCTCAAATGAATGCATATTTATCAAAGATTCCTGAAGAAGAGATATTAAAGGCTATTAAAGAGCTTGATTCCAATAATGGAGCAAGAGATGGTCTATCATTCAAACAGACCTGATTGAAGCTATCCAGAGTTTTTTTCTAGGGGTTCATCTTCCAAAGTCTTGGGGAGCTACCCACATTTGACTCATTCCTAAATCCGAAAAAACTTCATGTTGTAAAGATTTTATACCTATTAGTCTTTGTAACTTTAATTACAAATCATTAATAACAGACTTAGCCCTCTATTGCCAAATTTGATATCCCCATGTCAATCATGATTTATTCAAGTTAGAAATATCTTACTTGCTCAAGAAATGGCTCCACCTATTAATAGGAAAGCCCATGGAGATAATATAGTGCTAAAATTAAATATGGAAAAGGCTTATGATAGGGTTTCATAGTTGTTTTTTTTATCCAGTCTTGTGCTTCTGAATTTAGGGAAGTTATGGTTGATCTTATATGGAGATGTATATCTTCTCCTTGGTATTAAATCTTGGTAAATGGTATTCCCAAAGGTTTTTTCCATCCCTAAAGAGGAATAAGATAAGGGGACCCCCTTTCCCCTACCTTATTTCTTTTATCAACTGAAGTTTTAAGCATGAATCTGATGGCTCTTATGGAATCTCATGATATTATTCCTTTTTCTCACCCCAAGAGGATGTTTAATAATCATCCATTTAAGCTATGTAGATGATATTTTTATCTTCACTAATGGTGATAAAAGAAGTCTTAAAAAGCTTATGTCATTGTTCAATGAGTATGAGGAAGAATCAGGTAAGTTAGTGATTAAAGAGAAAAATAGCTTCTCCATCTATTCCAATGTTCATCCTAGAAGAATTTCAGTAGTAACATTGCCACCCCCTAACCGCATTAGGATATAATTAATCAAATAGTTCACAAACCACATTTATTATTTATTTACTTATTTAGTATTACATATTGAAACAACTTCAAGGTTAAAATGAGGAATACTAAAAATCCAATTGTTTTAAGGAGACATAATTTAAACAGAACTCACATACCATTTAACTTAATTACAACTAGTATAATGTATAAAACAAAACTAATAAGACCCTACTACTATTTACTCAACCTCCTAGGCCTGGCAGTGGCAGCTTCAGAACCTGAAAATGTAAACATATAAAACCATGAGTTTAAAAACTCAGTGAATGTACTACATCTATATATAGTAAAAAGTACTATTTTAACATCTCAACATATCAATATATGTCCATATCTATGCTAAATTAGGCCATATACATATCAGGAGTTAATAAACTCCACATCTTCTGCTCGTAGGCAATAATCATATCCATAGGTTTTAATAACCTAACATCTCCTGAATTTCATAGTAACTCAACATATCCTGGGTTTTATAAAGCCATAACATCTCAACATCTCTTGACTTTTAATAAGACATAATATCTCAACATCTCATGACTTTTAATAAGCCATATCATCTCAATATATAATACATACATCATATCCATAATCAACTCAGTAAGTACACTAACATTGGGTTGTTAACTATGTATTCACGTTTCGTTCCGGTGGAGCTGAACTGGGTTGATTTGACCTTACACCTGTTGATCCAACTAAATCAGTACTGAATCTCAATCATAAGTATTGTCTTAATATATCTATGTAATTTTCAATGACTATACAACAACAATATAATTTAACTTAAGTCGCATTCGATGAAACATATGCAAAGACTAAACAATTTTATATATGTTGATAACGTTATGAACATTCAACCATAGAAAATACCTCGTAAGGAATTTATAACTGAAATCAAGTAAACATTAAAGTATACTTATCAATGTATATACACATGAAACAAGTACTCAAAATACCCTTGGGAAAGAGAAGATAAAAACATTCTTTCATGGGGTATCCAGTATGGCCTCAAATTATTCTCCTCCATACATGACCATCCCATATTCATAAATTGTACAAATACAGGTGTCCAAGCTTGTCATTATGAAAACATATCTGAATATACTTTCCAATACAAGTGACGGTGTAATTTTTCAAGCTTCCTAGAGCAATCTGTGACCATTTCTTTACAACATCATAAATCTTCCCTACAAACTCCTCTATTGTCCCTTCAATTTCCATGAATTTTCATAATTTTTATCCATCATAACTTTCTATGATTTTCCACCCATTTTCAATAAACATACTTAATAATACATAATTAAAGTTTCATAATCTTTTGACTTCATTTCCTATGTCAAAAGCTTGACCAAACTCAGGGTATACCAAAATGAAATATACAAACATCAACTATATACCAACTTGCAACCATCACTAAGGCCTAACCATAAGGAGTTAAATTATAATTTAATGGATTTTATATTTTTAAAATGGATTATTTTTGCAAAAAAAAATGTGCTTTGATAGATTTTGAGGGCTTTGAATTTTTGGATATTTTTATGGTTTTTTTTTATAAGTTTTTCAAGTAGTTTTCAAATTTTTAGGCATTTTTATGACAAAATTTGTGGGGGGTTTGCTGATAGGCAGAAAAAAGGGTGTGACTATAAAAAATTGAACGAAATCCTAAAAGTTTTTTTGTATACCAAGGGATCCTATCCAGTAGGTGCACTGGCGATTGATAATGAGACTCGTACCATGATATCAAAAACATGGATGATGAGAGGATTTTGTTGAGGGAGCCTAGGAATCACCGCTCGATGAGGGTGAAGAACCCAAATTGCTATGTTAATGTTCTTTATTTATTTTCTTTTTTATTTCTTTTTTCGAGGATTAATGATTATTTCTCTTATTTAGGTGGACATTACTTCGTTGGGTATATGATCTCTGGGATCGACGTTGATTAGGAAGGTATGGGAGAAGCTCACCAAGGAACTAAAGCTAATGGTGGAGATTGCAGGGGCATTGGATGACATGCCAAGATCTTCAACGGTTCTGTGTGGTTTATGAGACCATTAGTGGGACACTACCCCGCGTTAATACGGACATGGGTGAGATAACAGTCAATTCTCTAGACGTGCATCGGCTGACGAAGTTGAAGTGTTCGGGTCAATAGAATGTGGAAGATTGGACAATTCACATTTATGAGGATACGATCCAGGTTGCCTTGGGGGAATCCTTCAGGATACCAGTGTTGGAAAAAAACTTGCTGACGCATTAAGTAGACATCAAATATAGATGGCATATGTAGGAGGCAACCAGCATGTTCTTTTTGTTTCTATTGAAAGGCTTCACGATTGTGCCGAGTGGTGATGTTGTCCACATGTGGTTCTTGCCCTTCCTTCAGGTCATCTCTGAGATTAACATGTACGTTGATTAGGGGATTTTCATGTTGGCATCTCTCTATGATTCTCTCAATGCTTTCATCATGTGTCGTCGATGGACTTTATGGGGCGCACATACCTTCAAGTAGATTTTAGTTTTTTGCATTTTTTTTATTTTTTATTCTTTTAGATTTATAATGAGAAAGTTGTGTTGTCTTTTATATATGTGATTTTATGAGGTGATTGAGCAAAATACAGGGATGATGTCTTTGTAGGCAAGTGAAGCGGGGGATTTCCTGAGGATGCATCGGTGGACGAAATCGAACAGGGTGTCAAAGGAGTTTTTAGCAATGAAGGATGTGAGGGTGGTGCTGAATGCCCTTACGAATGACCAGTTCTGCCTTTTTTTTGTGTATTTTTATGCTTTTGTAGATTTTGTCAATGATTGATTTTTATTTTGGGTCAGGTGACGTTCTATCCTTGGCGTCTAGCCTCGAGGGCAGCAAAGGCGATGGGTGTGCATGTACAGATGTGGAGGTTACTAGCGCATGACTTTGGGTACGTCTGTTACATAGCAGAGAGGGTGGTGAGGAAGGTGATAGAGGTTGAGGAGGAGATCCCACCATCGTCACCTCCTACTTATATAAGGAAGGTGGGGGAGTTATCGACGAGGAGAGGGTGGTGGTAATAGAGGGTGAGCCTTATGCGTTCTACACTGATACGACGGAGGGATATGATTATATGGACTTCACGGCCTGCTAGTTGATATCGTCATCCATATATAACAAGGATGGTGGACCCCACCATTGGCAAGGGCAACGGGTGGTACCCGTTCACCAGGTTTTGTGATGCGTGCATAAGGGAGCAGTGCAACGACGATTGAGGCAATTAACATTCAACACTTTTCTACTCCTTATTATCACTCTCAGCTTTACGGATGCCCTATTCTATCAGTGCCTCATCCTCCTCAGGCGACAATAGATGGATTCCTTAATTCTTAGAGGGGTTCTTTAGAGGGAGGTATGACCATATCTTTCAATTCTCGAACTTGGATTTTGATCTTTTCCTCCATTTTTTACTTGCATATTTTTTATTCATTTCTCTTTTGTAGACAGTGTGTGTGTGTCTGTGTCTTCATCCTGGTTACATGATACTAGAGATTGTATCTCTTTTGCATCCAATCATATGGGGCAGACATATTGATCTTGTGTGGCACCGATTGAGGATCGTGATGAGAGCTCTGAATCTAAAAGTGTAAGGTCTATTGCTCACAGTTGAGATAAATGTGTTCATCAGGGTCCTTGAGGTAGTGGTTCTTGATGTTGGAAAGTCCAGGATACGTCCCGACAATTTTGGTATTTTTTTCCTTTCTCTTTTTTTATTCCTCAAAATTTTAAACACAATGCTATATATATATATATATATAAGATGACGCATTTTCATTTTGGCTTGTCTTGAATTAAAGGCTCAATCCACATGCACTTATAATTTTCCACTAGTGATTTTATTTAATTATGAAAAGTAAGAAAAAGGTGTAAAATGATGGAGGATAGGAATTACTAGAAAGGATAAATTAAAAATCAATACATGAGATAAAAGTTAAGTGTAGCTCCCATTAGTGATAAATTAAGAGAAAGTAGACTTAGGTGGTACGGACATGTGTTGCATACACCAGTAGAAGCCCTATAATAAGAGGAAGATTGTGGGAAATAGGGGTAAAAGAAAAAGAGGTCACCCTAAGATATCGTGGGAGGAAATTATTAGGAGAGACCTTAAGGAATTAAACTTGAATGATAATAATGCATATAATAGATTATAATGGAAAAGGAGAATCCATATGGCCGACCCCATATGATGGGATTAAGTCAAGGATGATGATGATGAGGAGGAGGATGATATGACTTTGAAACCTTTGTTGTAAAAGATTAATTTAAAGAGGGACTTATTTGAAAATCAAGGAGGAAAAAAATAAAAGGGAATATTCTCAAAATAGAGGCTTAGCGATCGGCATATCTTTGGCCTTCCTATCGGTATACCCCCACAGTTTTGGCTTCTTTTCAACCACAATTATCCTTTTTCTGAATTCTTTAGTATTTAGAAATTATTGTTGCAACAATAGATTGACTGCTTCGTCTTTTGTGGATTATTTCAAGTATACAAAGGGCCCTTTGAGTGGAATTTAAAACCTCACTTCAACTTCTTTTCTTATTTTTTTGTTTCTCCGTGCTCTTTTGCATTTTAGATGTTCATTATGATATTGAATCTTATCTTGAGGGTTTGGAGGCCATGTGCCTATACAACGTCAATTGTGAGGCATTCAACTTACACCTGGCTACGATATTATGCAACCATCCAATTGATTGGAATATTTTGGAGGTGGCTCACCCTGAAGACCATATGCTTCGCTTTGGCCTTGGTGAGGTGTGTCCCACCTATGAAGAGTTTTTTGTCCTGCTTGGTGTTAACCATAGAGTTTATACAACTATGCCTAACCTGTACCATTATCCTCTGGTGTCGTTGGTCGAATTATTTCATATCTCTCCTTCTACTACTCGACCACTAGTGCGAGAGGTAAGTTTCAACCTTTCGATGTTATAGCATGTCTTACAATTGGATAAATACTGTTACTTTTAGCTATTGGGTCTTCACCAAACCTTTTTCTATTTTCCTTGCAGTTTCTCCATCAAGTGGGTTGGGAAAAGATTTTCCACCCTATTATAACCAACTTCTTTCCTATGGAGGATTTGACCGAATCACTGACCATAACCTTGAGACCTTTGTCGCATCACCACAGGCAGTCAATCCCTTTATCCCAATCTTCTAGGATCTTGGGGTAATATTTGGGTATTATCTGAGGTGGTTATGGGGAAATATGGTTACGACGGTCTGTGATGAGGAGATTAGGCAGAGGTGGTTCATGGTGTTTGAAACTAAGGAGGTGGGTATTGTGATATCTTTAAAGATTACCAAGGCTTATCATCGCATGGAGCGCATAAGGAGGTGCCGTGAAGATTGGGATTTTTTGTGTCCTTCGGGAAATGATGGTGGTGATGATGATGATGGTGATGATGATGAGGCAGGGCCTTCTAGTAGTTAAGGAGAGTTTTTTAGTCTTTGTTAGTATGGGGTATTTTTTTTTAGAAATTATGTGTTTAGGTATAGAATTGGTAAGCTTATGTCGTTGTTCTTGGATGGGCAGTTCATGTACATTTTAGGGACTTTTCTTGTCACTGATACTTCATGTGATTGGAGTTTTTAAATAGAATAAATAAATGATTATTTTGTCATATCTTATTGTGCCTTTGGAAGAATTTCTAATTATTTGAACCATCTATACCGATCTCTAAGGCATACGTAATCCTTTTTTTCATTCAAATGACGAGTGAGAACAGTGTCCTTAGGTGGAAGAAAATAGTATTTTGTGAAAAATAAAGGACCATGCCAAAATTACTCTATGTGTCACCTATTTACCTCTGTGGGGATAGGAAAAATTATTTTGTAAGTTTTGAAAAGGTGATTCTGAGAGGATCGGGTCCTATATAGTTCTTGCAGAGGAAGAAGAGAAGATATTTTTTTTAAGAATAGAAGAGAGGTGAGAAAAGTCATAGCGCAACAAGAATTGGATTAAGGATAAAATTTATTGAGATGGTCCAAGTTAACTAGACGCATCAGTTTTTCTCCATCAAGGTCTATGAGCATAGTAGTGCCACCCAATAAAATCTTCTTTAGACGGTACGGACCACTCCAATTGGGTTTTACTTTTCCTCTTGGATCCTAGATGGGCTATACTATTTGCTTGAGAGCGAAGTCACCTTCTCGCACACCATGTTCTTTAACCTTATTTTTGAATGATTATGCAATGCGGAGGTGGTTCCCTTGTATGTGCTATAGATTTTTAGTATCCTTTCATCCAAGAGAACAAGTTTGTCGCAATATCTTTGTTGTCAATCAACTTCTCGGACTTGAATTTCAAGAATAACTCGCAGAGAGGGCATTCAATAGGAAGGAATGCCTCCATTCCATATACCAAAGAATAATGGGTAGCCTCGGTTGGTGTTCTAACGGATGTGAGGTATCCTTAGAGGGCATAAGATATTTCATCAACCCCGTCACGACAACCTTTTATTATCTTCCTGGTTATGGTATTAAGGATTTTTTTTAAATGCTTTGACACCCCAATGGTTTACGATCGATATGGAAAAGATTTGTGCCTCCGAATATCGTACTCGTCAACTACTTTTGTAACCTCTGCTCTGAAATGTATCCCATTATCTAATAATATCTTATGTGGGACCCTGTAGCGATAAATAATATTCTTCCTGATGAACTTAGATACTTTATTTGGTTAAATAATCAATGGTAGCCAGGATGAATTTGTTCCCATTAGATTCTTTGGAAGTGACTTTCCTAATGATGTCAATGCCCCAAGTTGAGAAGGGCCAAGGTGAAGTCATGTTGTATAACTCACGGGGAGGCAAGTGTTGAAGGTTAGCAAGTTGTTCACACTTAAGGCACACTCTAGCATAGGTAGCGCAGTCTTGAATTATGGTAATCAAGTATTATCCTTAGTAGATGATCTTCTTGGAAAGCATAAGGCCATTTATGTGGGATCCACATTCCTCATTATGTATTTTCTGAATCATATCTTCAATGTTAGCCCTTGCTATTAATTATAAAAGGGTTCCATCAAAGTTCCTTTGAAAAAATTCCTTATTGCAAATAATATACTGAGCTACAAAATTGCGAAAAAGTTACACGATATTTCTTATCATCCCCATGAGGGTATTGAACATTCTTTAGAAGGCAAAAGATATTGTAATACCATAACCCGACTTTGTTTGATTCCTCCTCTATTGTGAGCTCGATGTTGTAATAATGAGTGGTCATAGATTATTTCTTAAAATTAAAAGGGGGCCATTGTTATTTCCTCGGGCATGTCAATCATGGAGGCTAAGGTTGCCAATGCACTGACAAAGCTATTTATTGATCAAGAAATGTAGTATAAAGTGACATTTTTTAACTATGAAGCGATATCTTCAAGATAAGCATGGAAACTCAAAAGCTTCTCATCTTTAACTTTTCTATTTTTGGAGAACTTATCCTATGATGAGGGTCGTGTCTCCATAGATGTCAAGGTATTTGATTCCTTTCTTGAGGGAAGTTTGATACCTATAGTTCAGGCTTCATACTCTGTCATGTTTTTAGTGTCAGGGAAGTCCAGATTGATGGCAATGGGAGTGTGAGAACCATCAGGGGCACTCAAGAGTTTTAAAATGCTTTACCCTTTCTCTTTAGCATCTCCATTAAAGAACATCTTCCATCAGAGATCTTCATAAGAAGTATAAAGAATGTCCTCATTCAGAAACTCATACATCCACTCATCATCTTCCCTTGTGGGATTGTCGACAAGGTAATCAAATATGGCTCTTATCTTCATGGATTTATAGGTGACACATGGGATGTTGAAGTTGGCGAGTAATAACAATAAAATATCCATTCGGCTTGATAAAAAAGGCTTTTCCAATAGATATTTCATAGTATCCATTTACAATACCAACTTAATGGGGAATACAAGCATATAATGTCGAAGATTCCGAGTGAACTAAACTAAGGCAACACAAGTCTTATCCAATGCAGTGTATTTTAATTCATTCCCAATAAGTTTTTTACTAGAGCAGTAGATAGTTTTCCATTTGCATTATTCCTTAAGGTGTTAGGATAGCATAGCCCCTATTATGATGTCTATAATAAATAGGTATAGAAGGAGGGTAAGATTGGGTTGTAGTGGCATCACCATCGCAAGTTGGGTGAGATATTCTTTTATCTTTTTGAAGGCCTTTTAAAATTCCTCATTCCGTACTTTTGTTGAATCCTTATGGAGGATATTGAAGATGTGATTATAGATAGATGTGAATTGGCTGATGACTTTGCTGATATATTGGAATTTACCCAAGAAATCGTGAACTTATTCCTCTGTTTGAGGAGGTGGCATTTAGAGGATAGATTTAAGCTTAAAAGGGTCTTCTTATATTCCTCCTTCACTCATCATGAAGCCAAAGAGCCTACCTCTTGGGATGCCGAAGACACATTTATTGGGATAAGACACGTCTGGTGCTACCACAATCATTTAAAGAATTTCTTCAGGACAGGGATATGACCTTTGCATGTTTTGGACTTGACAATTATGTCACTTACATATACCTTAACCTCTTGGTGTATAAGATCATAAATAATGGGTGTATATGCTCTCTGGTAGGTAGCCCTATCATTTTTAAGACCAAAAGGCATGATGGTGTAGCAAAATGTACCTCATGGTGTAGTGAAAGTAATCTTCTCTTGGTGATCAGTATCCATATTAATCTGGTTATATCTGGAGAAACGATTGACGAATGACTTGAGAGCGTGATTGGTAGTGTTATCAATAATCACGTCAATGTTAAGAAATCGGTAATCATTCTTCGGGGAAGCTTTATTAAAATGTCGATAGTCAATGCACATGCAAACTTTTCTAGCTGACTTTGGTATAGGGACGATTTTGGCGAGCCATGTTGGGTATTTGACTATGTGAATAAAACCTACATTCCGTTATTCATATTTGACCTTGAGAGACCACTTGTGCGGAGCTTTCTTAATTTTTTCTTCATAAGCTTACATTCTAGGTAAGTGGGTATCTCATGATGTACAATCTCCGGGTCGATGCCAGGCATGTCACTATAGGAACATGCAAACATGTCCATGAATTCCTTGAGGAGTTCCTCAAATTACGATTGCTTATTCTCATTGAGGGTTGACCTTATCATAATCTCGTGCGGATTGGTACTAAAACCAATATTAAAGATAATAGTCTCATCATCATTATCTTTAATATGGTTATGATGTTTGATTTGTCCTTATTGAGATCAGTTGAGAATTGTTCATTTATGATATCATCTTTATCAATTATTTTATTAGAAGCAATGCAATTAATATAAAGAACAACAAGATACTCAAAATATTCATTCATTTCGTTAGAAACATTTTCTAGAGGTACGATAATGATAACCTCATCAAATGAGGCCTCGTTTACATTGATATCAATAACTAGAAAAAAGTGTACACGTTCAGGTTCATTTTTTAGAAGGTAGACATCAGATTTCTAGATAGTTGGAGTTTGTTTGATAGGGACACTCAGTTGAGAAGTGTTTTACCAGCAGGGACAATCTTTGCAGACGGGTCGAAATACTCCGCCTTAGTGTGAATTATGTAGATATATGCATCCCCAGTTATGGAAGCCAAACGATCATCAGTGCTACTATTCTTAGTATATTATATGTTATTAGTTCTCTTAGTGTCAGAGAAACTTGCATCTAAATATTTGATAGCTAAAGGCCCTCATCCTTTATCCCTTCAGTCTGAGTAATCTTATTTTCAAAGAAGATTTCGAATATTGGTTTTAAATTTTTCTCAGCAGGGTCATACCACGGTTCAGGTAAACCACAATATAGGAAGTCTTCGCCTTTCGCCATTCAAGTAATCATAAGAAATTACTTATTTTCTATTTAGTACTTGCTTCTGATATAGCTAACTAAGGGCCATGAGTTCAGAGAGATGATTGATATCCAAACCATGCGGATGAAAGGTTTATTTTAGGGCTATAAGTTTAAGTATCCCTTATTGTTGGGTACCTAACCCCATTCCAATCATGAAATCGCATATTCTTGAACATCTGGATCATATTAAAATTTTCATGAGGACTATGCTCTAGACATACTCTCTCCTTGAAGTTATACCATGTCGAGACAAGAAAAGACTTAAATATGACACTTGAGAGTAACATGTCATTTCCTCCATGTCGGATTTCCAAAATGAGGTTACTTGCGCTTCCATCAGAGGTATTGTCATACCCAATAATTGTGATAACTTTGTTATTCTCAAAGAACTTTAACTTTTTAAGAGGCCACTCATGTGATGCTATGAAGCCAAAAATGACCCAAGAGAAAGTTAAACATGTCAGTAAATAAATGACTTGGAACTCTATTTAGGGTCATATAGGACCATCCCCTAGTGTGATATTTATGGAACACATAACTTCTCCGTGATTGTTATCATACGCATGCAGAGTGGAGGAAGTGGGGATGAGTTCACTCATTTTTATCCCTAAACAATTAAGAGTCCTCAATGGCCAAACATTTAAAGCATATCTTTTATCAACATGTACCAACAAAACTGTCTTTTCCATGACCTCCGTTGAGATATTAAGGGAATATTTTTATCATGACCAATTTAAAAAATTTCATCATTGGGAAAGAAGACGAGCCTCATCACGATCAATGTCCCGACTATGTGGACTACTTCTTCAGGGGTAGGTGGTGGAGGAGGAACTATGGGTTCGATGAGGAGCTCGCTCAAGTCATTTTTATACGATCGGGAAGACATGAAAAGCCCCCATAAAGTAATGTTGCCTTGGGTTTTCTTGAGGTGTTCAAAGGATTTACTGTCTTTAACTGACATTTTTGGCATCGGGAGTTCTTTAGCAACTCCTTTCCCTTAATCTATATGCCTAATTCTTGAAGGAAGAACCGTATCTATGTATTATCAACCTGATCGGGACATATGATTCCTGGATGTTGGGAAGAACATAAACCCTGTCTCTTCATTCACTTTTGGTATAATGGATACTTCATTGATTTATGATAGTAGTTCTTCACAAAAATCATCCCACAGTAGGAGGTAATTATTCTAGTATTTCAGGTTCATCATCAGAATCATCTAAGGGGTTAGAGTCATCACCCCACCTAATGGAAATAATATTATATTTCTATAAGAAATCAATGCATTTTATAACTTCAATTTTTTCATCATACAAATATTCCTACTCAACGGAGAAGTGATGCAAAAAAGGAACCGAATATATCTTGAGCCGCAGGATGGTGAGCAGCCTAGAAGTTGTGAATATGTATTTCTCCTTAATGAACTCATCTTACATGACTTGCATAATACATTTAATTCATCTGCTGACACAAATGAATGATTATACTATCGATCCAACTCTTGGTCTTCCATTTATACATTGTTGATCCTTTCATAACTATTTTTCTTGATGATCATTACAAGCGATAACTTAAGCCCAAAGTATCTGAATTGATTTAAAATGGTTGGTAGCTCTATTCTTTCCCTTTTTAAGATGGCTCGAATGGTGATACAAGCCCTCGTCAGGAGGGATAAGGCTTGGTCTAGAGCATTTTTAGGGTGCAAAAAGAAGGACATATTTTAAGGGGTTTGGGGGAACTATAAGATGGAACAGGTGCATTGATGGGTTAGATTTGAATGGAAGGATCAAAACTCGGGTCTCATTATTAAGGATGGCATTTACACTAGTCTGGTGTGTTGACAAGGCTTCGAATGACATTCTTTGGGCAAAAACATTGGTCAATGACATGCTCGACGATCTGAGGGAAATCATAATGAGCCTCATGTTTAAAGTGCCTTAGAAATAGTGTTATCAATGGATGAGGGCTCAAAGGCTTGATGAGGTTCCTCGACAAGAGGGTTTAGCATACTTTCAAAAGAGGAGCATGTATGGTGTATTCCTTTCTATAAAGGGATGACCTTTTGGCAACCATGATATAGAGGGATGAGAAAGGTTGTTGATGGTTAAAATAGTGGTATTAGCTAGTTTGCGAGTAGTGAACTTCCATGTTGGCCTTTTTAGGTCAAACTTGACTTACTGATTGTTAAAACTCTCTTCAATATCGACCCCTCCTCTCGGGAGACACTAAAATATAGGTATTATTGGCTTCCCATTGAGGTTTAAATATGTGGTAGAAAATTCTTCTTCACTATTCTCACTTGTTCCTCCTCGAAAGGTCGGGTTGTCATGGTAGCAGACTTTTATCTCCACCTGATGATAAATTTATTGACTGACTTTTGAGGATTTTGATTAAGTATCTCAAGGTATTGATGCATGACTTACAACTCCAAATTATGTTTGTATTGGTCCATGAATTCTCGGTCAACATCTTCCCAACTATGGGTTAGAGATCCCTTTAATGATAAGAATCATCGAAGAGCGCTTTCTTTAAGAGTTTGCTAAAATATTTGGTCCATTATCTATTCGGAGGACCCTAATAGGATCATGTAATAGTGATAGTTACAAATATGCATGACGGGAGGTCCATTACCCCTAAACTTTACGATGTCCAACATTTTAAACTTTTCTGGAAACTTCGCTTTTAGGTAGGTGGGCATATGGGTGTAATCCACAAAGTATCCCGAAGTATTGACTTGGAAGAAATTATCAGATAGCAATTTGAGGTCTTCCTTAACCTTGTTCATTCTTCGTTTTAGGGATCAATAGGGATAGGCAGCGACATGTTAGCCCCTGGTTGGATAAGGTTCAGTATCGACAACTGAGCTGATGATGACCTATGGAGCATGATAACCCATGATATGAGGTAAGACAACATTAGTTTGAGGAGCTTCAGGAGTTTGAAACCTTTTTCGATGCATCTCTTGTACATCTTCTTGTAGGATGTCTATCTTGGAATTGAGCTAAGTAAGTATCACTATCAAGTTGGCTTGGACATTATTATTTTGATCTTGGTTATCCATAAGGAATCTCTAGTAGGATCTCTTGGTTTTTGACGAAGATGATGAGGGTGTATAAGTTTGGGGTGGTTTAATAGAAGATCTGAGCTAATAGGGTGTCAGGCCAAACTGGGATATGAAATCGCACCTGAGAGGGAAGAAATTTTTTTTAGGAAATAATATTTTTGGGTGTTTTCTAAAAAAAGGAGATTTTTTTTGGTATTTTTAAGAAATAGAAGGAAATATTTTTGGTATTTTTGAGAGAGGGAAGGAAGGAAAATGCCTCAGGGTAGTTATTATTATTAGGTTTCACTTATATTATGTTCTACCTAGAGTGCAAGTGAAATGTCAGACATAACCCGAGTCTGGGAAAGAGCAGAGTATGCGATGCAAGACATAATTTTACTTGGTTCCAGACTCACGAACAGGTTCATGTTTTAAAATTAAGAAAAATAAAATAAAATTTGAGCACTAAGACGACCCAAAATTATGGCAAAGTTTCGCGTTAAAATCGGTAAACTAGGTATAAGTGTCCTAGGGTAAAAGCCTATACGAGGTTCATGCATTGAAGGTTAATGTAAGGGTTCCCCCCTTTGGCATTAGTTACATGATATATCTCTTGCTCATAAAGGAAATCATTCATCAGTATGTGTGGAGAAGCCATTTGATATACTGAGTGTACATGAATTGCCTCAAAATATACCTCAGGGTGACGATTCGTGTGAGAGAGAATTCGATACACTCGGCATACGTGAACCAGTTTTCTACTATATACCTCCCTTCATGAGTTTTGTTAAGCAGTATGATGAAGAAGGAACCATTTAATATAAGTTAAAGGTATTAGGCCAATGGAAAGTAGGAATCATGTCACTTGGATTAACCACACCCCGCGAACCAGTAACCCATCACGAAATGATCCCCCGGTATGAGACAAAATTTTGGTTAAAATATAATGCTGACATTAAGAAGTGTATTAAAATTCACGAGTCTTAATTACTTTTTTATGCAAAGTTTTATGTATGCTAAGGGGAGTAGGAACTACTACTAAGCATGAAGTAAAGCATGGGAATATACTTGTATGACACATGAAAAAGAGCTAAGTTAATAGGTATGTACAAGTAACACGAAGCATGGAGAATATATAAAGCATGATGATATATACAAGAAGTGAGACCTATGAATATACAAAAGTGAGATAGGTATATGTGCAAAGTGACAGTGACATGAAAACATGTATCATGGAAGTGTGTGCAAGTGAGAATAACGTGAACTGTGTGCAAGTGAGAGTAAGGTGGATATATGCACAAATGGTGTGTGAAGCATCTGAGTAATCATGTGAATATATACAACTGGGAACAAGGATGTATATCTAGAAGAAACATGGAGAATGTAAAATGTGAATAAGGGGAATGGAACATGGTAAGTATATACAAGTGCGAGTGAAGTGTGTGAATAGAGCATGAGTATACAAAAGTGAATAAAGCCTCATGGATGTAATAGAAAAGGTGGTACATACATGTGATGAGAAAGAGGAGCCTGATAGAGAAAAGAATATACATGGATAACATAATATGATCAAGGCATATATACACATCATGTAACCATGAGAGTAAGAAGAATATAAAAGTGGAAGTAGGTACATACATATAGAGAAATATAGAAATGGAGAGAAAGGAAAAGAAAACCCATGTAAATAGAGTCTAGTCCTCTAAAAATAAAATCCCAGTGGAGTATCCACTATGGGCATCCGAGATTTGATACGTTCATCCTAAGAGAAAAAATGGTGCAAGGGGATCAAAGAAGAAATTCCTCTTTTTGCCACTTACGCGATATTCACGGGCTCCCATGGACATAATCGATCGTCGTCAAGTGGTGTAAAATAGAAAGAATGGAGTCGTGAACATATTTTGCTCAAAATAGATAAAATATGTAGTCATCCCTAAAGAAATGACATCATAAGACAAATTGATGCATACGAAATCAAATATATCACGTCTCCGGGGACAACGTTATGCAATGAAAATGTGTTAAGCACCCATTCCACCCTCTTAGACTCTCATGGGCTATAATAATGTTCTCATTTTTTTCAACAATGCAATTTTCTGTGTATAATGTGTGTGGAGTGAAATAGGTGAGAAAATAAATCGTCATGCCCACGTCATGGAGAAGAAGGGGACGAGTCATTTTGTGGAGTATAAAATATAAAAAAATATAAAAAAGTAGTTAAAATGTGAGAAGCACACTGAATCGCAATCCATCGCAAAGAATGGAATACACATGTTTAATAGGATCGCTAATAATATAATGACGATAAAAGGATACTCTCTATATGCAATACACCAGATCATAATCCACTATGCGAAAGTGGATATGCATGTTTGACGGATTGACAAATCAAAAGAGAGTAAAAATATGAAAATATAATATAATGTGAGCAATACACCGGATCGTGATTCACTATGATTAATTGAATATGCATGTTTGAGGGGGTTGTTAAGAACATGCAACTAGAATATATATAACAAAAGAGAGTAAAAATATGAAAATATAATATAATGTGAGCAATACACCGGATCGTGATTCACTATGAGGAATTGAATATACATGTCTGAGGGAGTTGTTAATAACATGCAACTAGAATATATATACTTATAGATTAAACTAATAAAAGTAAGAACTAATAAAGTGAAAAAGCAATAAAATATGACTTGAATCCCGAGAAAAATTCGAGATGCCTATGTAGCCGAAAATGGAATCAAAGTCCCATAGTTCGAAAACACAAAATGGCGGGATGTAACCAATGAATCCAAAACTAGAATTTCCTTATTTTGCTTTGTTGAAAAACTTTCACAAGTGAGGTAAGTATAGTAAAAATGTAAGGAAAGCTTTAATTTGGGGTTTAAGGATCATATCCATTTTTTTGGTTTTTTAAGTTTATGAAAATAAATTTGGTGAATATATAAATAGTAAAAAGGTTATTAAGGAGAAGAAATGACAACTAAATGTGAACAATATACTAATAAGTAAAAAAAGTGAGTAATAGCACTAAAGTAGCAAGTTTTAATGAATTGGATTTGGACCTTCTATAAAGCTTGAATTTTTACTTTGATGGTGATGTAGGCTGATTTTGATGGCGGTGTAATGGTGGCGAAGTGGGTAATAAAGGTGATGTGTATGGATGATACAATGGAATGTATGAAGACTGTTTTGAAAGGGATATGTAAAAGACTCGGCACTGATTTCGAGGCAGAGGTTTCTTTAGATCTAAAAAAGAGGGTCCTTGACAATGAGGTCATGGCTTCCTTAAATACTAAATTTTGTGGATTGGGTCTTTTGGTCATCATAGGCCTAGCCCTGAATATTAATGTACCACTTGATTTGTAGGTTAAGTACCCATATGCCGATAGGCAGAGGGACAGGGGTTCCTATAGGCAGTCTGAAATGGACTTTTTCAAACAAACGCACATAAAATGCATGCCGTAAGTTTGAGTCGCCCATGACTGAGACCATTGGAGAGAAGATTCAGAGCTCTACAAATATTAATTGAGAAACTATTAGTTCTAAGATTTGACCAAAGTCAAATAGAGATCGGAAGAAGTCGGCAACCTTTAAATTCGGATTTTAGAGTAAAAAGGAAAGAAAAAGCGAACCGTAAGGCAGATTCACACATGGTATGGATTGTTAGAAACGTATTTAGATCCTTATGATAGGTGATTGAGTTAGAATCGGTTCCTATATATGAATGAAGTCAAACAAATCTCGAAAGCATCCAGTGGTCTCTTAATTAGGGTTTCAGAGGGAAATGGCGAGTAAAAGCATACCGTAAGGCAGATCCGCGCACTGTATGGATCGTTAGAAATGGTATTCACAGCCTTATGAAACTGCATTCATATACTCTCAATTTCAAGAGTTGATCAGATTCCAACGGAGCTTAGAAGCATCCAGGGGTCTCTAGTTTATGGTTTTGGAGGGAAATGGAAAGTAAATATGAATCGTAAGGAAGATTCTCACACTGTATGGACCGTTAAAAAGGGTATTAATGGCCCTATGGATTTGAATTGAGATACTCTTGGTTTTAAGAGTTGAACGAGGTCAAATAAATCTCATAATCATCCTCTAGTCTCTAAATAGGGTTTCAGATAGAGGACCAGGGTCTTAGGGTTAAAGGGATTTTACTTGGGACCTATCAAGGTGTATAAGGGGTACTAAGATGAGGGTACTAGAATTGGGTGCCTACATATCAGTGCAATAAGAATCATATATATATATATATATATATATGAAACATATAGCATGTAGAAAATATACAATCAAGGGTGAATAAATGTAGCACACTAAATAAACAACGGGAAGACGAACGCCTACCTCAAATGAATAGATCTACAAAGCCATAAAATTATGAAAATTTTAAATCTTTCAACTTTAAATTATGATCTTGAATTCATTATCATCTCAGAAATTTGATCAACTCTTTATGTTGAAGCAATCCCAAATTCCATGTGTAAATCTTTTATTGGAAGTTTGAAGGTGTTTATTAATGGATATTTAGTGTTTTATAGGTAAGGGATGAAGTCTAATGTGTATTCTAAATGTTATCATGGATAATAAGTGTAAAAACTAAGGTAAATCATGAGTGAGGCTACATATAAATATATATAACCAATAAGATTCGCGGGTGGCCCACAGTTTGGCCACGGGCCTTAACAATATAGTCACGCTTATTTATCCCATGGTCATCGCTCTATTCCATGATCGCGACTACCTTTTCTCATAGTCGCAGTTTAAAGACGACTTTAGATAATCCCCAACTCTCTCATCTCTCTTTCAAAATAAAATACAAAATTTCCACTCCTATAAACCCTAGCTATTTTCCTAAGCTTAGCCAAATAACTAAATTACCCTTGGCATCTAATTCAAATTACAACTTAGGCCAAAACTTAATAAAATCCACATAATTCCAAGTTGAATCTCATAAAATACTCAATAAATCATCTAAAATAAATACTGAAAATATGGGGTATTACAGGGAATTTCCCAATCTTCCTTTTTAGATTCTTTCTTCACATATTTACACTTATGTCCCACTTGGCTTGCCAAAAATTATGTTTTGGGGGAATTATATATAAATGTGTTTAATTTTTAAATATGAGTGTTATAGATAAAATATAAAAAAACATTTGATTATGTTTGTTTGTTAAGATGCCTCAATTAAAAGGACTTGCAATATAGGTGTCAAAGTGAAAGAATGAACATGAAGACTAAGAAAAATCTTTAAAAGTAATAATTGTGGTTGAACCTACATTATTGCTACCTCGACTAAAAATATTGTAAAGTAAATTTCATAAATGTAAATAAGGAAAATAAAATTAAAGAATAAATAAGCGACGTGAACAGAAAGTAAATAAACTAGGAAGCATATGTATGAAAGTTACATGGTAAAATGTACAAGGGAAAGGCAAATTTAAACTTTAAAGATTCAAATGTCAATAAATGATTAAATAGTGAAATAAGAAAACTTATCATATTTACAAAGAATGCAAATAAATTTAGATTTTTTATGCTTTAGTCCCATTTTGAAAGTTTTAGTGGGAAGCCATTCCATGTATTTTTTTAAATTGTACTAAGTCGTCATCATCAATCTCTCCTTTTTTATGGTAATGGAAACCGATTGATCATTTTCGTTTGATAGCCATCTCTCTATGTATCTCCTCGCCTCCAAAAATCATCATCAATATCAATAATCTCATCTTGAGAGTCTACCAACGTTGTAGAGATGGGGTCAACTTTCAATTAAAGTGGAGAGTTTGAAACCCGAATTTGTAAACCCAAGATTTAGATAAAATGTCTAACAAAATATGAGGATTGAGACCTCTTTAGAAACTAGTTATAAGGTTTAATGTTCATGAGAAGTCAATTTTGTTGAGTTTGATCATCATAAATTAATTGGTTTGAATTGACTAGTTTGAAGTCTCACCACCAGATTTAGATTTGAATTAGTACAAAAATACATTTTAGGGTCTAAAATTGATTCTCAAACCTTGATTTAAGGTGTCGTATTGAATTTGGTTTACTTATGCTAAACTCATTTGATTTCTAATTTTCATGAGTGATTGTGGTCAAGTTATAGAGGTTGGTTAAGTCTTACAAATAATTAGTATATAAAATTGTAATATGATAGATGCGTTAAAATATGACAAGTGCCAAGGACGTTGCATAATGATATTATAATTTACAGTTGAATTTTTGGGAGATTTGTCCGTATGTATTATCATCTTGCATTTGATGCGAATTTAAAGCAAAAAATCTAGTTGAGGCACATCTAAAGCGATAATTCCTACATCTAGTTTATCAATATGTGACCATTATCTAAGTTCAACAATATAGTAAAAAATACTAAATGAAATACACACACATATATATACCCAAATAATTATTATCCCAAAATGATTATGCACAACATATCAATAATTATCTTATGGACTTATATACACTACTATATGTCCAAAAATCGATCATTACATTTTATTTGTAAGATATTAATATTTCTTAATGTATTCACATTGAAAATATAAATTTACCGACCATTCACAAAACGTCATTATTTAACATTTTAACAAATAGATGTTGTAAGACTTGTCGCAATTAAAAAAAGGAGCAGCTGCTATTGCAAAACATATTCCAACCTACAATATAGATGATTAGTTTAGAACTCACCCATAATTTTTCCTTGATGCCCCGTTTGTGGGTAGTAATATTTTGGATGGATTATGGTTGTTAAAAAATGATATCCAAAACTTGTTTTACAAGTATTCTGAATTCTATTACTTTGTTTGGTTAACCAGTTGACTCTTACTAGAAAATAAGATTTAGTGTTTGATTAATACATTGAATGTAACATGAAAAGTACACTATATAACAGTTATACTTGATAGAAATTTTAGTATATATATTTTTTCAACTAATCTATTTTAGGCATGTACTAAAACCCAAAAATATGGTTGATCATTTATAAAAGCCTGAACCTAAATATGTTTTTAAAAAATCCAATATTTAACAAGCATAATTATTTATTTTCACTAAATTGTAAATTCCCGTGATTTATTTAAATTGTGAAATTTATTACATTTTTATGGTGTGATGTCACCATTTACCTTTTATATTTGTTATATAATTCATAATTGAAATCGAATTTAATAAACGATAATATATTAAACACATATTGGAAAGTGACTTAGTGTTATAGGTAATTATGGAATGGCCAGGGACTAGGTGTCGAGGATTTTCTTATTTGGATTATTCCCTCGATGTCAGGTCCCACCAATCGTGAAGTAGTTTATTATAATGTCATGCCGAGCTTAACTAATTTATAATCAAATAATTGATGTTTAAACTCATACCGACTAATATATTAGTTTATTGTTAGATTTAATTTTTTGGAATACTTTCATATTTCGGGTTGGCATTTTGGACATTTAGAATGTTCATTTTTTTATATAAAATAGTGGGTTTTAATTATATGGGATTACTACATGGATTGGGTGGAGTTTTAGGCCATTTTGAAGTGGTATTGGGCTCATTTGGCTGAGGCCCGTAATGGGCCTAAGGATAATTTCATGGGATGCTAGATTAGGAGGTCATTAGGCTTAACCTAAATTACATTAGAAGTATTGGAGAAAAAATTCTAAAGCATAGATAGAAAAGGAACTCAAGAGAGAAGGAGCTTTGGAGGTTTGGAAGATTGAATTCATTTAATTAGGCTAAGGTAAGTTTAGTTAGTTTAGGAATTTAATTTAATTTTACGTTATGATGATAACTAATCATTGAAATTTAAAATTTACATGTTTATAAACATGATTCCCGAACGCGAGAGGGATAAGACTTTGCATTTATATTTGGGCTCGTGCGCATTCCATTTACTTGTATGTGTTGGGGACGATACTTATGTGGATACTAAATTTTGAGACCACCTTTCCTCATTAATATTATACTCGAGATGTATACACTGGCATATAATATGGAACCTTTTAATAAATTCAATTGAGAAGAAATATAATTAAACATTGGGTATAATTGGGCTTGGTATTAGACACGTGTTATATTTAGGGTTGTTTGTATTGGGATAACTTAAAAATAAATCAAATATGAAAGGAAGATGCATAGTCATTATTGTAGCCCAAATTTGATTAAATTCTTACTCTCTGTAGAATTTTTCTTAACATTTTTGTTAATATATATTTGCAGGTCCTATGCCGCCATTATAGCCTTAACATTGATTCCCACTTGCATTCCTTCATTTGAAGATCTTATATAGGATGTAAGCATCGAGTCTGTGTGCTCATTCCATTTATTTTCCATTTACATTTCCATTTTATTATTTTGATTGGGCATTGGTTTTACATTTGAGACAACTTATATTTCTTGTGCTAGATTGTATTTACTGTTGGGTTTATGATATCAAAGATTATGTTGGTTTATTCATATTGCTATTAGTTCCCGATTACATTAGTCTATTGTAGGCATGATTAGAATGGTATTTTATTATTTAGACTCATTTATTATTTATTTTTGGACTTGATTAATCTATCAATAGATTTTACGGGGTGTGAGGGTTGGTATTAGAGCAATCCTATATTTAGTGTCCTAAGGCATTGAATGCGTCCATCATTTTTTTACATACCGTTCTTTGATACTTAGATCTTTGTTATTAGGTTGGTGTACTCTTAATTAGTGTACACTTACTGATATGCTTTTGTTTACTAACTTTCAGATGGTGGGCACTACGAGGTGAGTAATATGTTAGAGACCTGACGTGATCGCCAAGTCGAAGGCAGCAGTGCCTCAACAGTAGAAATTATATCAGCCTCGCTAGGGGTAGATGTCAACTTAGCGCTGATATATTTAGCTACCATTATTACACAAATAGTAGTATGACTATGGAAGCCATGGGCCAGGATCATCCAATACCACCACCACTTGTGGACATACTTATACATGTTCCTTCCCCTCACGCCACTTCTATCTGGGAGAGAGCCAACAATGACTTCAGTAAAGGCAATCCACCTGAGTTCATATGATTTACGGAACCGGTTATAGTGCTACAGTGGAGGCTCAAAATAGGGATTCACCTACATCTCATAGATTACACAGATGTTCGAAGGTTGATGTTAGCCAATTTTATACTTATAAGAGATGCCTTACAGTGGTGGCAGTTTGTTACCATCGAGGAGGATATGTCACTTTTGACCATACTACAATTTTGGGTCAAGTTCGAGGGTAAGTATTTCCCCCCATCGTAGTAGACACATTTTCGAGCACAATTTGACCGATTAAAGAAGGAGGATCATATATTAACTAAGTATGAGTAAGATTTTACCAGCCATACAAACTTAGCTCTAGATATTGTCAGTTCAGAGATAAAGAAGATGGATTTTTTTGTTAGACTTTTGATGTGGAATATCAGGTAGGTGTTACTTGGAAACCCAACCTTCACTATATACACACAAGTAGTGAATGTCACATTGCTCCACTACCAAGACCATCGGGACTACCAAAGAGAAGGGGCCGAAAAAAGGGAAGGTAAAAGTCATCCAGGGGTGGGCTCAAAGAATATTAATGGTGGTGAATCGTCTTAGAGACATGAGGCTCATAGAAGCACGAGAGGGGTCATCTAAAGAGGGAGCGAGCCGCTAAGAGGTTTAAAGGATAAGATGAATGATGATAGAGCGACTAGAGATAGGTCCACCCGAGACAGGGACATTATAACCAACAGAGCTAAGAGCATCAGGGCTAAATAGGACAGGGCCAATACTAGAGAGGGCATGATTAACCCTAGGGTCAGGGTTAGTAGGGCCACCCATTTTGAGGGATATGTTATACATGTGGATATCAAGGTCACTATTTTATGATGTGCCCTAAGGGCGCTCAGGCAGGGCAATGTTAATTCCAGTAGGGACAACTTTAGAGACAACAACAGTTTTGGTTAGCCCACCGTCGTATTGGGTATTACTGCTAGAGCCGCAGTACATGACTTTTGCATCACGAGAGATTAGTCACATAGGCTCCCATAGCTTCATTATGGATATGTGTTCAATGTTTATTAGCTGCATCATTTAGCACCATCTTAGGGGATTAAGGGTATATTTTATGTTTATGGTAGTTATTGAGAATGCGAGGATTCTATGGAATGATTGGTATATTAGTCAACCACATATAATTCAATTTTACCAAATTTCATCTTCAATCTAACTTAATGTTCATACAAAGATTTGGTTCACATTAAATTCAGCAAACCAGGTAAAGAAAATCCCTAAAAATGGAAAAACCTTTTATTCAGCACTATACAACATTTAATAGATACAATTGACTTACAAAATACTTAGCTCACTAAGTATGATGCTTAGTTCTTCAAATCTTCTAGAGTAACAGTACAGTCTAGCACTACCCATAGGAAGCAGTCTTCCTCGGTATCCACCGATTATCCTTCTTCTTCAGTGGTAGAGTCTCGGCTCCATAAATCAATAGTAGAGATGAACTCTATAAGTTCTTTGAACAATGAAACTGTTCTTGATTTTTTAAAGTGATCTCTAAATTTTCAAAGGATTTGGATGATTTTTGGAAGAGTTTTATAACAAATGAAACTCTTAAAGGGTGTGAAAAAAATTATAAAAGCCTTCTTGAAGACTCTATTCCTGCATCTCTTTTTATAAGGAAGTTTATTATAAAGAGATAAACATACGAGATTTGCATTGTATTTTATTATAAAATATTTTTTGCGCTTTCATTCGAACGACATACCCGTTTTCATTCTAACCAGCTTCCAATGGCCTATCGAACAACATTCCAGAAAAGGATGAAAAATCAACTCTTCCGATCGTGGGAACCTCGTTCTAACGACCACGTGTATCTCATTCGAATGATATTGCAATCTCATTCTAATTAGACAGTGAGATTTCCAAAAACATTCTTTAAAAAATATTGAAATCATTTGGAAATACAAGCACTTAAAATTATAAAAACCCCTGAAAATTTAAAGGCTTTACCAAAGTAATCATGACTCTTCGGAATATTGTTAAGATGAACGATTCTTCAATCTTAAAAAAGTATTCAACTTTGTCTTCAAATCCGTAGAAGTATTTATGTAGGTGAAGTGTATGTGTAACGGGATAATCCAAAATAAAAATACATTTGAGGAATTATAAAAATTTGCTCTTACGAATCTCCCCCTTTGGCTATTCTGGTACAAAACACAAATTGAAGCTAAATTGATCCCTAACGACTAATACAATAAATACCCTCCGAAATCAAGAAATGAAAATGCATCCTTATATAAGCCTTCAACTGAAATTATTCTTCCCTTTGGAAAACTTTGTCTTCATGTTGTGCAGGTCCAAGTAATCATAATCTAGGCGGAACGTCCAACACACATGAAACAAAATAAATACCACGACGCATACGAGTCCTGGGAAAAGAAAACCTCAATTTGTTCTCCCCTTTTTGTTCGTAATAGACAAAGGAGTAGAATAGATACTTGAATAATAAGCATCACACGAAGAAGTAAGATATCATCACAAAGATAATTCATCACGCACATGTAATGATAATTTCAAAAAGCATATAGTTCTCTACCAACTATTTTTGAAAATTTTCAAATATAAAGTATAAAATGTACAAAACAACACTCCATGGATTAACACTAAAATATTCTAATCGTGAAAAATAGAATGAAATTTTGTGTGAACATTTTTCATACACAAATCAACATAAATAATCATAACATAGGTGCACGAGGTCATGAGACACTTCTAAAGAAATAACTCAAAGTCTACCTTAGGGGTACAATTGTGAACTCAAATGAAATTGACTCTATTTATGCAATATGTCATGAATTTTAATGATTCTCACACCAATAACGTCAAACTATTTAATGTTTTTCAAGAAAGTCCGTTGTGCAGACCTATTATGGGGACCCATTGATCTTATAATATATAACTCCCTCAAAATCTAACATATATAAGAATTCTCTCAAATATTTTGAAGAAGTTATAATGATCATATGTAGAGAAGCATCAATAAATGTAAAATAAATTGCCTTGGCGCTTCTTTTTTTATCCGTCGTTAATCTTTTTAGACTTGTTTATGCTAATGGTGGATTTTAACACATAATATTTTGATCTTTCGTAGCTCCTTTCCATTACTTAACATTTAACAATATTTTTCAAAAAATAATCAATTTAGGCAATCGTTCTTACATGAAAAACTTATCTTTTTTTTACATTTGGTTCGTTATTAAGAAGAATTGAGATGACAACATCGTATTCGGCACATGACAAGTAAACACAATGTTCATAAAGTTCATGCACGTGTGTAATAAAAGTGATAGGAGTCAAACATATAAAAAGTAGTCATTAATGATCAACGTAATGATAGCCACACATTATTAATCACACTAAAGAAATAAAGTCATGTCTCAAAACATTATGAAAAAGTCATGTGAATAGATGGAATGTAGGGGCGATCTGAACATCTTAAATTTTCATCCGTATTGTCACATCCCGATTTTCACTATGAAGCCCATAATGTTTCTGGAGATATTATGTTTTTCAAGGATATCCTAGGTCACAGTAACTTCGAAAAATAATTCGTAATGGTTATAAGTGATATGGTAGGGGTTAATTAATTGCCATTCATTGCTAGGGTTGTGTGAAACTTGGGAAAATTTTAGTTTGTCGAATAGGTTTTAGTAAGTAATATCATTACATTCTAGAGAGTGGAACGGTTCAAATTAATATTTTAAATGCTTCTACTTGTTCTTTAAAGACATTTACAATTCTCATCAAGGAATTCTTTTATGATTTTACTATCTATTCCTATTCAGGTACCATTCTAATAAAAGTAATATAGTTTCGTAATCTAGTGGGAATATTATGCAGTATAACAAGAGTACAATGCAAAAGATGGAAATTAAAAGGTAAATAGAAAAATGAGACAACTTTCAAAGATGAAAAATGGAGTTCCAAATAAAGCAATTCATTTAAAGGAGAGTGTCAATTGAATAATTCAGACAAAAGAACCGCGTTGTACATACAGACTTATGGATTATATTGTATACAATCCCATCCAAAGATAACTTTCTTAGTACACCTCTAATCCTCAATCACATTGTTCACAATCCCAAATTCTTAACGATTCTTTCGGCCATGTAAAATATGAATATCAAAATTAATCACATGTCTCCAAATTGTAGTTCAAGGATTTATTCTCATAATCCCTATATAAATATCTTACATATATAAACTACCATTTATACCTTCCAAAACCTTTCATAACCACAATCCTAATATTTCATATGAAATTTAGAGATCAATTTTCCTACCCAAGTCTAAACACTATATCCTCATTATTCTTGTGATCTGAACCACTCTCCTAATAATAATGCTCAACTTATGTCCCTCATATGCTACTTAACCTAGTTGATCTCTGATATCACATTGTCACATTCCGATTTTCCCGAGTGTGATGTTCATCTTAATTATTTCTAAACTGTAAATAAAACCATCATTTCTTCAAAAGAAAAATCATTTTTTTGCTAATCATGGCGTTTCATCCCATAGTTTTAACTGAACAATGATAGATACATACCTCATTTCCTGAGTAACAACTGCTCACGGGTAATGATTTTCTAACCAACACTATTCCCAAGCTTCATATAAGTCTAGTTAGAACTGCTCATCATCACCTATAGGTTCTTATTTAAAATAACTGGAAGCCAAATAATAAGAAAAACCTTACAAGGTAGGTAATCCTATTTTTATAAAAATGCATGCATGTGAATATGTTTAAATAACATAACTGGGACTGAAATGTTGGTAATATAACCCAGTTTATAGTAATTTGAAGCAAAAATGAAATATAAACAGTATAAAATAGGGGAATACTAAAGTATGTGATATATAGAAGAACTGTATGGTAATTATAACTGGATATGTCATTTATCGAGTTACAGATAAAGGTTTAGACTATAACTGGGACAGGATATGCTGCAATCAGGTAAAATAACTGAAACCAAAGTTTTAATAAGATGCAGGGGTGTACTACAATCCGGGTAAAATTGATGAAACCAGTGGGTTTACTAAAATCATAGGTTGTCAGGGTTTGGCTGGCTAGATTTTAATTTTATTGAATCAATATTCATGGTAAATGTGAACTACACAAAAGAGTTCATAAATGAGAACATGAGTTTAGAGGATATTACATAGTGATAAAAACAATACAGTAATTTCAAGGACATACGCTCAAAGTATAATAGTTAAATAGAATCACGTACTAGAATTCCTATGATTTTTTACTGGCTTGATACAAGCTATATTTGATGTCATTAGCTATGATTTTAATGGAGGGTTATTGTGAATAATTAAAATAGACACTTCACTAATTTATATGTATGCACACTACTTTGTTATTGTGGACACATGCTCAAAATGTTCTTTTCGATGCTGCGAATCCAATGGTACATTCTATATATTTTTTTTGAGAAACGGTTTGAAAGATATGATTTTTCAAAGATTAAAAAGGTGTCATTTCAACGTGTGTATTTGTAGTTACTGTTTGGTTTTAAAAGAACACTAATTTTCTTTCTCGACAATATATATATATATATACTTACACACACACTACACACATTGTTTTATGTTTAAATAAACACACACACACACATACACACACAGTACACTATCTCTCTCTCACACACACACGGGGTATATATTTTTACACGCACTGAAAAATAGGAACACAAAAAAAACTTACCTATTATGGAAGAGTTCAAGAGAGAAGTTTGGCCTAATTCAAAAAACCATTTGGGGTATTATAGGATGAGATGAGTTTTAACTCATTTGGCTTTTTAAAAGTTTTATACAGGTAGGAGGCCGGTTAGTGTTTAAACTTTCCCCCTTTTTTTCCTTAACCGAATAAGACAACAAGGAGTGGGGCGGTTTGTGATACCCCGCCTATATCAATCATGGGTGATCAATCATTTACTAAAATAAATATAAATCTCATTTAATTCATTCTTAGCATCACTGTCGAAAACTTTTTAAATTACTAAACACCTAGGTTAAAATAAGCCAGTGCAAAATTTTATCTTTTTATTAATCAAAGACACTCATAATAATATACTCTTTGAAAGTATGATGATTTCCACCCCCCTTGAACCTTGTATAATACCGCTATTTATATCAAACTCTTGAAGATAAGGAGTGAGTGGACTGTCACAGTATGGTTACGGTTCCCCTGAGCTCTGACGGTGTCAACAGGGTGGTGGAGTATTGGACAAAGGTTTTGTAGGAGGTGTAAAGTAGTTGCTGGGTAATTAAATATGGATGGGAGTCTTCAATGCAAGTGGAGTTGAGTGGTGGCAGTAAGTGGAAGAGTGATTTTTTTTCACCTACCTTCCAGATGAGTTGCAGAAGCTTGGTCGGAGGCCTAAGAGGTTCGAAACTCCCATTGTTCCACCATAGGATGATGTTGAAGTGTTTTACAATCATACACCTCCGTGCTGAGAGTTAATTAACATTGGGAAGTCATTTATATTTATATCAAAGTCTTCTTTATGTGCCAGTTCTGGAAGAACTTAGGTGCTAAGGTCTCTGAGCTTAGTTATAGAGATATGTTGGAAAGAATAAGCCTTTTGGGATATTGAGGAGGTATCTAAGGTTTGCTTCAATACGGGGGGCCTTTCTCGAGGATTGCAGAGGTTTTATGGAAACGGTAATCGTCCGTCAAAGGTATAAGGTTGACCTTAGAGCTTTAGTCTTTATATAAGGAGTTTAGTAAGACCAAGAACTCTTAGAATACTAAGGATTATATCTGGTATCACGAGTAGCTCCTTGTTGTTCCTTGCTAGAATAGCAAGGGGAAATGTTTATTTATTTATGCAAGTTATGGGTAATAATTACCCGCCCATATTTTGTCATAATTAAATTGCATTGGGAACGATATTGAAAGTGATTGAGAGCATTGATAGGACATGCTTTAGGGCATATGTGACTGAATCATTAGGCCTCGGGGTATATAAAACAACTCCTTATGATGGTTTGAGTTATTTACTGCTAACTTCGACTATCCTTTCTCTGTAGAATCCTTAATCACTCAACTTTAATTTTTCTCTCTTACTTACCAAAATGTTTGATGATAATCTTTCCCCCTTAAATTTTGGACCACCCCCTCTTTTTGCGATTGGACTTTATGTCTCCCTTCCATGAACTGCTGAGAAACACCTGTGCCATTCTACCTGGTTTAATGGTGATCAGCTATCCGGGGGTTAATAACCCTAACTTCATCAAGGGGCTCATTATGCTTCTCGAATCTCTGAGCCAGAGTGGTAGAAATCAAGAAGACATATATGATACCAGAGTTTGTCATCCTGAGAATAGTAAGGCCTAACCAGAAGGATTTTTACATGGTCACCCAACACATGTGTTTTAATGAATTCATCTTTCACTATGGAGATAAGTTCCCACCGGGTTTTTCGGTGATGACTATTTTAAAGCCTATTGGGATAACCACTTTATAATTGGTGGTTAATTCTTGGAGAGATTTGATGGACACAATCCTAGACTTTAAGGAATTAAGTGGGGGACATCATGATGTCACCCTAACTCAATTCTTTAGGTTGTACAGGGTCCAAGAATAGAGCAAGCCCAAAGATAAATGACTGAGATACTTTTCCCATATGACAACTGTAGCCTTTGCAAAGTACAAGCACAATACCCCTAAGAATTGGAAGGAGATATTCTTATCCCTGGGGGATGGGGGTAGGGTACTTCAGACCCTACTGAGTCCATTAAATGACTTACCCTCTGGTTATCTTGACCATTTGTGGGTAATGGTCTTTACCTCTTATTTTGCACTCGAGTTTATTTACTATTTTTTTACTTGAACTTTAATCATTCTTTTTTTGCAGCTATTGTGGATCCTTCCCACAAGGAGGAAGACATGATTGTTAAGGCTGAAAATACAATCTCCATCCTTTTTTGACACATTTTTCATTACAAAGTGTCTCTTCAAGTTGGGGTTAGGGCTTGAGCCCAAGGCCCTAGCGTTTGTGAGTGCTCATGAAGCCCCAAGATAGTGGTTAGGGAGTCTCTTAGTGATGCGACCATTTTTATGGTACCAAGGGAGAGGAAGGTCATTACTAAGGTTTATTTTAAATCTCCCGAGGTCTCTAAGGATGAGGATGAAAAGCCTAGGGGTAAGGTTGAGATCCCTACAAGGATTGAAGTAGTCCTCCCCATAGTTAAGGAGGATATCTTGTTTGATTCTAACTGCTCTCCCAATAAGTAATTTTCATTTTCTCTTTCACCCCACTATTACCCTCATTCTTGGTCATTTGATAGGAAATTATAATCTTATTTTCGATCTAGTAGATGAATAAGAGGATTGGAAAATGGCCATATAATTTTCCAAGAAAGCCCACGTTGAGGTTGTCGTTAACAAGAACAAGACATCCAAATACACCAAATGTTTCAAGTTCAGCACATCATTGGGTATTCCAACCCCTGGTCTCAAGTTGGTGGAGGAGGCGGAGCTGAGTTCAATCTCTGGTGAAAGTTAACTACTGGAGTCTACAATCAAAACTCTACCCTTGCTGCAAGCATATTCGAGGGTAGGTGGGACTTCTACGGCAACCCATAGTGATCCTTCTATTCTGAGGGACTTGCATCCTTTGGTCTTAAAAATTAATGAAGCCCTGCATGTTCCTCTAACTAAAGGGAAAGAGGTAGTCATGTCCCCCAATAAAGAGGGGGCTTGAAGGTTACCGCCCAGGTCTCAATCCAACCTAAACCTAAGGGGACAGTGTAACACCCTGTATTTTTAATGATTTTTATAATTTGATTATTTGTAAATTAAATTGGGATTAATTAAATTATATTGGAATAATTAATCCGAGATAATAAATATTAATTAACGAGATAAGGATTCATATTTCTTTATTGAATCTTACTTGGTGAACGAGTAATAATAATAATAATATGAAAATATTATAATTGTCATGAGTGAAAAAAATATGGCAGTTACAATAAATGTAGTCGGGACGCGAGTGTCAGTCGTGTCGGGACATAATTTGAGAAATACTGACAAGAGAGTTAAGCGGAGCGATTCCTTCGAGAGTTTAATGTGGGGGACCAGGTATTACTACGAGAATTTCCTATGAAAGGGATAATGAGATTTGTGAAGAAGGAGAAGTTATCACTGAGGTACGTGGGGTCATTTCCTATCATCGAGATGATTGGACTGGTGGCATATAGACTTGGGTTGCGGAGCACTTGCACCATATTCAGGATGTGTTCCACATTTCCTCACAGAGGCAATATCTCCGGGATGAGTTGGCTCACACCCACGTTGCATTAGAGGATATTGACTTACAGCCTGATAGTTCATATAAGGAGAGATCGATGTCTATCTTAGACCATAATGAGAGGAGATTGAGGTCGAAGGTAGTGTCGCTTGTACGTGTTCAATGGGGGCATCATAATGCCAATGGGTCTACTTGGGAGCGCATTCTGTTATAAGGGGGGAATTATGTAGCACTCCGTATTTTTAATGATTTTTATAGTTGGATTATTTGTAAATTAAATTGGGATTAATTAAATTATGTTGGAATAATTAATCTGGGATAATAAATATTAACTAGCGAGATAAGGATTAATATTTATTTATTGAATATTACTTGGTGAACGAGTAATAATAATAATATGAAAAGATTATAATTTTCGCGAGTGAAAAAAATATGGCAATTACAATAAATGTAGTCAAGACGCGCGTGTCAGTCTTGTCGAGACATAATTTGAGAAATAAATTGTAACTTTATCTTTGGTATTTCAAATGGTCATTTAGAGTGTGCCAAAGTGTTCAGAAGGGACGAGATAGTCAGAAGAGCTTACCCGGGGGTTTAGTTTGGGTCCCGGGGCAATTTTAGGCCAAATCGTTACCCCATAGGGGTATTTTAGTCATTTGTGTTTTTGAGGAAGGAAGACCCACGAATTTAAGAGCTGTAAATCAGATTGGGAGTGGGAGAAGTTAGGTTTATGTGAATCAAACTTGGAGAGGTTATCAAGGGAGGAAGAAGGAGAGCCCTGAGAAAGAGTCCCAAAACCATAAAACACTACTCTTGTACCACCAACACCACCATCGCATAGATCAGAAGGAGAGGATCGCAACCAAACCAATTTTCTGTAGAGAATCAGACCTCCATAACAAGGCAAGGATTTATCTTACTTAATTCACGTAGGACATAACATTCATGTTAGAATAGGATCTTCATTATATCAAATCCATGAGTTCTAAAAATTAAATCATGATTTGGGTTAAATTAAGGTTAAGATTGATTCTTTTATATAGCATGATGAAATTGGATGAAATTTTGATAATATAACATGAATAAATATGGGTTTGTAGAGGTTCTTGATTAAATAAGATGAACTACGATTTTTAAGAGATAATCTTGAAATAATTTCATTTTTGGAGTAACTTTGATGATTTAATGATTCTTCTACGTTAGAAATTGTTGATATATGTTGGCATAACATTTAATATGATTGTTTGGGAGTTTGGGAGTGATTAATGGTGGTTTGGATGTGTAAAAATGGTGAAACCTGTAAGTGTTCAAAGGTAAAATACGAGACCTGTAGGAGGCGAATCGATTCGGACCAAGGCCGAATTGATTTGGTTGCCCAAATTTTGTCAATTTCCCCTCTTTTTTATTTGAACTCGTGGGAAATGACCGAATTAATTTTAGGAATGAATTTTAATAATAAAGAGAATTAAATTAAAATATCAGTAGCCAAGAATGACCTTGAGGATTAGTCATGTGAGAAGGAATTTAAGGATAAAGACTATTAGGTATAATCATGGGATAAAACCTAGTTTGGAGAATTTTGTAGTACCTCAAGAGGCTGGGGAGAATAGTGACTTAGGCCAGTAGGAGATGAGTGAGTTACCTACTGAAAAATGTTAAAGCATAAATAGCACACTTCGAATGATGAGGAATATTAAAAAAAATCGACAATAAGTATAATTAATGATTGGTCATACATAAGATATTTGGGGGATTTATATATACTATGTATGAGATGTATAATATAGGTGGGGAGTATGCATATACTGTGGATACAAATATATAGGTTGTGTGTATACCTGTTGTATGATTCTTATGTGTATGACATACCTACGCTGCTTGTTACCGGGGGGAGGTTTCGCATAGTGGACGGTCTTATCACGATGAGCCCATTGGGGGGATTTGAAACTTATAACCATAACATAGGACCTTCGATATGTGCTATTTGAGATTATGATAGTTTCTACGGTTGAATGGGAGTGTAGGTATGTGCGTGACCACTTTGGCTAGGGATTGTGTTCGCCTCCAATATATGTGATTTGTATTTTTTGTTCGAGAGAAATACATTACCAAGAGTCCTTTATATAGTGCGTGATGTACCAGGACATGATAGAAGAGTATGCATGCACCGCAAGTCTTAGTCTAGGGGTGCTATATTAATATATATGCAATTAGAGTGACATGGATGTATATATACTTGTGATTTAAATCTATTGTATGTGCTTATTAGATGAGAAAGATTATAATATCTAAATTAATTTAAATATGTGAGATCTAATTCTAAATTGAGGAATTTATAAATTTTAAATTGGTTTGGAACATCAATAGCTATTGTATGGGTAATACATATAAGCACTAAGAGTTTATCGGTGTGGTGATGGATTTAATTCTAACTAGTTAGACGGGGTAGCATAACTAGGACGGGTTAGGAGTATACGTTAGGCGTGCACACTATATGAGGTATAAGGACCTCAAGTGAGAGTCGTGAACCTAACATGCATATAGTATCTTCTAATTATGCATTTTAAATACTTGTTAAATTTTTAAATATTTTTACTTGGGCTCTGACACGTTTTCCAAATCTATTTCTTTTTGTAAAAACCATTTTAGGTTCCCAGCCACATGGAGGCCCAACATAGGAGTTCATTTCTATTTTTTGTTGTTTCAGTTGATGTGGACGATTTCAGGTCCTAGTTTGATAGACGCCTCCATTGTTTTGCAAATCTGATGCACTCATTACTTTATCTCAGTCAGGCATGTTGCCCATTTTCCATTCGTAGTTGTTCAGGGGACATTGTACTTATTTTATTATCCAATTGTGGATTTAATTTTTTTTTATAGATTATTGTATTAGAGTTTCAGACTGGGGTGTTTACTCCCATCATATTTTATTTGATTCAGTATTTCATTATTTGTGGTGTTAATTAATTTAATATGGTGAATGTGATATTTAATTGTTTAATTATTTTAAATCATTCCATTTTAATAATAAAGATAAATTTGACACCAGATTTTGAAATACTAGGTGGTTAGTAAATATTAAAAAGTTTTTCGACAGTGATGGTAAGAATGAACCAATCTGGATAATCTATTTTTAATTTAATAAAGGCCTGATCACCTGGTATTTAATTAAGTGGGTTGTCACAGATAGATACTAATGTGGGGGAGGATTTACTAAATTTAAGAGTTGAGGGATACTCCATATATCCTTCAATTGAGGAGATGAACTCATATGTCTCGGTCGTAGCTGCACTTCATTTTCTATCCAAAACAAATTATCCTAAGATGTTGGACATGCTGAGTGACCTACACCAATGCTTAAGAATTTCTCCATCTGATGGGCAAGGTACTTGTGCATATTTTTTTACTTTTCCTTAGTATCTTTTTTTCTTCGTACTTTGTTCTCATACTTTTACCTCTTTTTATAGGCTCGTCACCTAACGGAGACCCTGAAGGTCAATGATGTGGAGAGACAAAGAGGTTGGAATAAAGCCATAGAGCTAGCCAATAAGTGGGACCTCATTTAACATCAACTGAACCATAGAATTACTAACTAGGTGCTGGCGATGGATGATCTAGAGAAGGAAATGGTCGGCCTGAGGTTCATATTAACCTCGTCGGAACATGATAAACTTCTCGATGAGAAGACTCTTAGGAACATTGCTTCCCTCATTGGTTATATTGGCACTCCTTGGATAAGGTCGAGGAGGACTATGTTTTGTCCGAATTTGAGGATAAGGTTGCAATGGAGGCACTTTAGAGTCAAATCCTTAAGCGTCAAAGTGCCTAGGAAATGCTCTTTTAGTCTAAAAATAACATGGATGTTCTAAAGCAACATATTGATGATTTCAATGCTATGAAGGATAAGGTCCTACAAAAGGAGTATACTAAGGTCCTGGTAAGGAATACTAAGATCCAAGTAAGGATTGACACAAAGGTGAAATCAAATTAAATGCTTATCTAGAGCCTGAGTCCAATACGAAATTTATTTTCTAGAAGTACAACTTTGGGTATAAGGCTTGTAAGGCCAAAGTCCAGGAGCTATTCTTAATGTGGATGTTTCAGACCTATTTTATAAACCCCTCGGTCTAGTGATAAGAGATTGAAGGATGAGAAAAATAGTGGTGATGATGTTGATGAAGCCTCTTCCTCCCAAGTCCAATAAGAAAAAAAAGATCTAAAGAAATCCTCCACCTCTTAGCCTCAGTTAAGCATTTCGAAGAAGGAAAATGAAGCCCCTGTGAAGGAAACCCTTATCAACCTCAAGCCTTAAGGAATATTTTATGGATTTTTTTTAATTTTCTTTTGAATTATTTTGGGTCGTGAACCTTTTGATGTAAACCTTTACTCTCTATCACTTGATGACAATAACTTGGTTTTTCTAAAATATTAACTTTTGTACTACTTTTCTTTGCTTCATCCTTATTTGACTTCTACTTTGCAAAGGAATTTTGGCAAAATATTCATCTATTTGAGAATTTCTAGTAGGAAGTATTCCCCCTTATCCCCTAAAGATTTTTTGGTAAAGCAAAATAATTTGAGAAGCAAATTTATTGAAGTAGATTTGAGGGTCCTAAGACCTATACCATATATTTGTGCAGTTTTTGAAGAAAAGATTGAGTCTCTGAAAGGGGTTATATGACCTTAGAACCATAACGTCCCTTGTCCTAATACATTTTAGTGCTGAAGACCAAAGTTTTCTCATTAACACTTAGCCCTCCCCCAAACCCCCAAAATTTGGGTATAAAGGCCGAAAGATAAATTTGTGAAGGGTTTAAGGACCTTTAGATTTAAAATTTAGACTTCACATTTACTTCAATAATGGTCCTAAGATCTCCAAAATATGTTTTACGGAGCATAATAGCCTTAAAATATTAAATTTGGTTATTTAAAGGCCCCAAGGACCATAGAACTTAGGGGTTTTTACAACCTTAAGACTCCCAATTGGTCTTAAGACCTCTGGACTTTAGGATTTTTGAAATCTAAAGTCCTAAAATGGGTCATGAGACCTATAAACTTGGAAAATTTGAATATAAAGTTCCACAATGGGTAACAGGACCTCTGAACATGGAAAATTTTGAATCCAAGTAACACAATGGAGAATAAGACCTCTAAACATTGAAAATTTTGAATCAAAAGTTCCACAAAGGGTCATAAGGCCCCTAAACTTGGAAAATTTTGGATCCTTAGTTCCACAATGGGTTATAAGACCTCTGAACTTGGATTTTTTTTTAATTTTGATGTCTAAAATGGGTCTTAAAACCTTGGGACCTTAGCCCACTAGGATGAATTGTAATACCTCGTAGTTCTTAGGATATAGGATTTAATTAAATTTGGTGATTTAGCATTTATTTAAATCGATGATTTGGAATTTATTTAATTCGAAGAAATAATTTAATTTGGTGATTTAGAGTTTAAATTAATTTGGTCAATTTAAATTTCACGCGTGATCGCATTTTGAGGAGGAAATAAGATAATTATATAAAGTGACTCGGATGATAATTTAAAGGTCACGGTTGATTCCAAAAGGGTCGAAATAGTATACTCAGGTCTATAGTTTGGGTCCCGAGACGATTTTAGATCAAACTAACACCGTTTAAGGGCATTTCGATCATTTGAGAACTTAGGGTTAGAGGAAATCTGAAAATTATAAGTTTATATCTTCCCATTAGAGTGAGAGGCTAGGTTTAATACAAAGCTTAAGGAGGAAAGGAAAAAGGACAGTAAGGAAAGAATAAAGCCAAAGCTTCCTTCACCAATTTTCACCCCTAACATGAAGGAATTGAGATCAAAATGAGGGGAGAACAAGCACATCATCATATCAATGAAATCAAACATTCATTTTAGAGGCAAGTGTTTTTTTTTGCGTTTATTTTAATCATTTTATTACACCCATGTAGAATAGGGTTTAATTTACATGTTTTTTGAAGTTTTAATATGAATTTGGGTGGGTGGAATCTATGAATTGAAGTAGGATTGCATTTAGTTACATTTCTTTATGTTGGTGACACGAAATAAGAGGGGTTGGGATGATTTATGATAAAGAAATTTGGGTTCTTAATTAAAAACATGTGAAGAACATGAGAAAACTAGGGTTTCTATGATTTGTGAATATTAAATCGTGTATGATCCATTTTTGTTGAGGATTTAATGATATAATTTGTTAAGAACTGTTAGAATGATCTTATTTGAAGTTTGGTTAGGTTTGGATGGGAGTTGGGACATTTGCGTGAAGATTTATGAGAGTAAAAATGGTGAAAAATGCAAGAACTGAACGAAGGAGATGAAATGCAACATTTTGAATTGATTCGGCCCCTGCGCCGAATCGATTCGGCCTCTTGGACGAATCGATTCGGTTTGTCCAAAATGGACAATTTTCCCTATTTAAGCCTAGAAATTTTGAATGATTAAAAGAGGGACTTTTTGGGACATCCTCAGAATATGATGATGAGGGATATATTGGATCACATAAGACCTTGGTAGGTTTAGGACTTAGTTATATATGAGAGAGTTTGAGACTGTGGTTAGTTGGGCTTAATGGTAAACGTAATGAACTCGAACGAATGAGAACATGGCATGAAGGTTATGAGTGAACCTAGGATGTTGACCAGTAGAATATGAGTGTAATAACTACTGAATAAAATTAAGGGGTAACTATGGGCCCTTCGGATAGAGAATAATACTTGGGGAATTACTATTGAATTAATATAAATGTGAATGAATTGTACAGTGAGTATTCGAGAGATAAATACTACGTATGGGTTATAATTATAAATTGAGTGTATACATATACAGATTAATTATTATAGGTCGTGTGTGTACCTATATTGAATATACATATGATTAGGTTGTGTGGATGACTATTATGTGCTTTTGTGTATGTTAACATACTTACGCTACCTGCTATCATGGAGGTCCCGAGCCGTGAGCGATCCCACCTTGACGATTCTAGTGAGGTCTGGATTTGTGCCCCAGAGCATCGTACCGATAGTGGATAACTATATGAAATAAATAGTGATGTTGGTAAGTCGTTTGGGTACGTTAGGTATGTGCACAACCCCAAAGACTTAGTGCTATATTTGCCTCCAATATGTGGTTTGATTGATGGTTCAAGGAGACATTCTGAACCGATACTACATGATTTGGTATGAGAGGTACTTGGACTAATTGCAGAGTACACGAGTGCGCATCATTATGATATGTTCGGGAGATGATGTATTATATATATATATATATATATATATATATATATATATATATATATATATATATATATATATATATATATATATATACTCATGGGTGTTTAATCTTACTTCTGTTTGATAGGAAGGAGACTAGATAGTGTATATCTAAATAATGTTTAATCTACTTGTGTGTGATAGTAGCGAAACTAGATAGTGTATATATAAAACAATGTTTAATCTACTTAAGTGTAAATAGTATAAAAGATAGATAGTGTGAATCTAAAGGTAATGTAAGTGTGAGAACTTAACATGAGGATAATAATAATAACGTAAGAGTAATATTAATTATTAGTTGTCCAGTAACAAAATGAATGAGCGGCACGGGATAAGTTAATGAGAAACTTAACTAAAGGATTAATGATAATTGAGGGTATACTGTAACATAATGTGTGGGTGGTATGGGTGAGCTAGACTGGTATTATGGTTAGTTAGAGGCTTGGGACCTAGTTAGATTGGGTAGCTTGACTAGGTGGGATTAGTAGAAGACGTTAGGTGCGCACTATAGATGAGAGGTGAGGAACTCAAGGGAGTGTACGCAACCTAACATGTGTTTCTAATAAGTGTTTATTTAAACTTCAATTGAAATACTTGCTAAATATTTTCAATTTTTTTACTTGGTCTCTTACCTGTACTTGCAAAACATTTTCAAAATCTTTTAGGTGTCCAGCCATAGGGACGCCCAGCTTGATGATATGTTCCAGGGATGCGTAGAAACAGCAGTTGTAGATGCTTGCAGGATTTGGACTTAGACGTTTCAGTTACTTCCTTATTCCAAGAGTAGGATGAAGTTCAGTTGTTTAATTTGGGCATGTAGGCCCTTCAGTTATATCTCTTATTCAGTTTTATCAGACTTTGTACTTGTGGGTTCAATTTGATTTCATGAGATTTTTAGTTGGACTTTGTATTCAGGTTTATTATTATGTTGGAGTTTTTATATTAGACTTGGAGCTGATGGTTTATTCATCAATTGCTCATATTAAATCTTGTGATGTTTTCGAATATGTTACTGTGTATGATATAGTTTTATTTCTCCATGTTGTGATTGTTTAATAAAAGGATAAAATTTGGCACCGACTTTTTCTGAATACTAAGTGGTTAGTAAACTTTTAAAATGTTTTTACAGTGATGATAATAATGAACCAGATGAGATTCCTATTTTAATTGGATGAAGGACTCATCACCCGATATCTAATTAAGCGGGGTGTCACATGAAAGCCTTGTGGCATAAGTTTGAGCTTCCACCAAGGGTCCTAATACCTCTAAAACTTTATTTACAAAGTTTGGGACCTTGCACATTTATAAAACTGGATTTTTAACAAAAAAAATCGTGTTAGTTCCCTCAATTTTTTTAAAATGGAAGTTTTTTTAAGTCTCAGTTTATTAGCTATGGTTATAAAAAGGACTTATGATTCTTTTTTAGTGGTCTTTTTATAGAAAATGGGGTAGAGGAAAGTGACTTTCTAAGGTTTTTTCATCTTTGTGTAATTTTGTATTTCTAAAAACATTTTTTGGTGCAAATAGGGTCCTTTTAGGTTGATGTTATGGGTCCCTAGTCCTAAGTCAATTCTGGTGAAGCCTTAGTAATTCCTCTTGTTTTGGGAGTCTTTAGACCTTTGACTATTAATTTGATCCAAGGATTAAAGCCTTTCAACTCTTTTTGGGTCTTTTATGACCCTGGGGACTTTGAAAGGCAAGGATTTAAGCCTCGTGGCTCCATGAGTCATTAGTCTGAGGTTTTATGAAATTCAACCTTTTTTTGAGAGCTAATAATTAAAACCTTGAAACTTGTGGTTAGTCCTTAGTGCTTATAGATTAAACCTGGTACTAAGGATTAAAGCCTTGTAACTCTTATTAGTCCTTAGACTTTATGTTTAACTCAGATCTAAGGATTAAATCCTTATAAATCTCATTTAAACATTGTATTGGAACATCATAGGTAATAAAAGATATATTTTCATTTCATTTAAGTAGCGTAGTACATCATTGATAATATTATTTTAGGTTCTCTATGTTCTAAGGGTGAGGAAGTTCATATCCCTCCATGTATTTGAGGTTGTAACACGTGTAGCACATTAACAACACTATTTTTTTAGGTGCTCTATGTTCCAAAGGAGCGAAAATTCATACCCCTCCATGTCTTTGAGGTAGTAGAACTACGGCCTTGCTATTTTGGTCACCACGTAGGGACTTTTCCACTTAAGGCCAAGTCTTACTTCATTTGGATCCATGGTTTCTAGAGTGACTTCTCTTAAGATCAAATCCCCCACCTTGAATTTTTTGTGGAGGACCTTGTTATAGAAATAAGAGGTCATCCTCTATTTTATGCATCCATTCGGACCAATACCTTCTAACTCATTGACAGATCTCTTAAGACCTTCGTTATTAACCCCCAATTTTTAAATGAGTTACTATTTATGTGATCACTTAATCCTTTTTTACGAATACTTATTCGGTGCCAATGGTCAGGGAGAATGGAGTTTCTCCCATTGGGACTCAAAATGTGACTCTATAGGCCCATAATATACTCGGAAGCTCCTCAAACCATAACCCCTTAGCCTTATCCTACCTTTTCTTCAAACCAAGGAATATTGTTTTGTTAGTCACTTCAACTTGCCTATTGGCCTGAGGGTGTACTGAGGATGAGTAGTGGTTGGTAATGCCATAGGTTGAGAAGAATTACTTGAAGGCTGGGTTGTAAAATGGTTTTCCATTTTCATAGATGATGGTCCGATGCAAGACAAACTTATAGATGATGTTCTTGCAAATGAACTTCATGGTTTTCTTCTCCATGATGGTGACTAAGGGTTCATCCTTATCCCACTTAGTGAAGTAATCAGTAACCCTATTGCATAACTTATTTTGGCTTTTGTTGAGGGGTAGTGGCCTGACTAAATCCACTCCCTATTGAGAAAAAGGCCTCAAACTTAGCATCGGAGCCATATTTTCTGCAAGTTATTTTGGAATAAAGGAAAAACTCTGACATTTGTCATAATGCTGGATCAAATCATTGGGTTCCTTTACTAATATAGGGTAAAAGTATCACTCCCTCAAATTTTTTCAAACTAAGGTATTTGGGTCTATATGGGCATCATAGACCCTTTCGTAGAGGTCTCTAAGGACATAAATGTCCAATAATGGGCTAAGGCACTGCTGAGGTACTGAGTAGTACCTATTTTTGAATAATACCCCATTCTATATGTAGTATCTGAAGGCTAAAGACCTCATCCATCATACTTGAAGCTTGTCTTTAGGTAAGAAACCATCTATGAGGTACGTTTTGATTATGGTGGTCCATTCTGAGCTATAATCAACACGTTTTGATGCTTGACTGGTCCAAAGTAATAACTAGGACCTCTAGATCTGTTTCATCTAATGAGGCTACTCATACGAGATAGTCAGCTTTTGAGTTTTCTGCTTAGGGGCCCTTTTGATGTAAAATATGAGGATTATCTCGATAACGTGCTTCATAATTTCCAAGAACCCTACCATTTTATAACCATTGGTCACATAGACCTCGATGACTTGGCTTACCACTAGTATAGATTCAATAATGGCTTGTACCTATTTATCTCTCGAATGGATGGCCAGACCTAATCCTTCCACTAAGGTTTCACACTATTACTTGTTGTTAGAGGCCTTAAACTTGAAAAAGAGAGTAAGAAAGATATTAACTCCTTTTGGGATCATTAGGTGAAGTCCCGCTCTACTGCGTGATCTGTTAAATGAGCCATCCATGTGCAAGAACCTTATTGGAGAGTTGTGGTATATGGTTTGGAACAAAGGTTAATTTTGTTCTTTTGCCTAAGTTGCTTCTATTTTAGAGCTCTCGACTTCTTTATCCCCCTCTTACAAGTTATTAAAATCTACAATGAAGTCAGTTAAGGCTTGGCCTTTAGCAACACTCTAAAGTTGATACTTGATGTAAAACTCTCCCAATTCCATAGACTACTTGACAAGACTTCCTAAGGTATTAAAATCATAAAGGATATGCCAGAGGGGATGATTGGTCAAGACAATGGTGTGGGATTGGAAGTAGGGCCTTAGAAATATGGCTGAAGTGATAAGGAAGAATGCCAACTTTTCCATCCTTGGATATTTACTTTCATCACCTTGTAAAGCTCATTTGATATAATAAACTGGGTACTGAACCCCAAATTCCTATCAAATTAGAGATGAGCTAACTGTTGGTTATGAATCATCAAGGTATTAGTACATATCTTCCCTAGAGGTGGTCCAGGATAGTAGATGTGGGGACCACAGGTTCTTTTTATTATTTTTAAAAGATTCTTCGACCTCACGAGTGCACTCAAAGTCCCTCTCAATATTTTAAAGAAAGGGAAGAACTTGTATGTCACCTTTATACAAAATGGTTAAGGGTGCTAACTCTCCCATCTAGGCTATGGACCTCTTCAACTATTTTTGAGACTTCATGTCTAGCAGAGCTAGAATCTTATATGTATTGGCTTCTATACCTCATCTGGTGACAATAAAGCCCAGGAACTTACCCCAATAACCCCAAAATAAAATTTCTTTAGGATGAGTCTCATCTGGTTCCGCTTAAGGATGAAGAAGATCACTCTGATGTTATGTACATTATTCTGATCTTATAGCCTTTTGACTAGCATGTCATCAATATAACCTCCATGGTTTCCCCAACGAGGTCTGTTAAAATAGAGTTTACCACCCTCTGGTACATTGCACCTGCATTTTTTTAGTCCAAAAGGCATATTTTATAATAGTATGTACCTTTGTCTATAATGAATGAGGTATTTTCCTTGTCAGCAAAGGCGTTCTTTATTTAGTTATACTCGAAATAAGCATTCATGAATGTGAGGAACTTGTGACCTGCTGTAAAGTCTGCCAAAGTGTCAATATGAGTTAGAGGGTAACAGTCTTTGTGGCATGTATTGTTTAACTCAATAAAGCCAACAAACATTATTTACTTTTTATTGGCTTTGGGTACTAATACCACGTTGGAGAGACAGTATGGATATTTGATTTCTCCAATGAAGTTGGTGACCACGATATTTTCAAACTCCTCAGCATTAGCATTGGTCCTCTTTGGACTAGATAAACTCTTTTTTGACAGGCATGCCTATAGTTTGGATCTATACTGAAGTGATGGACCATGAACTCAGCGTCTACTATGATCATGACTGAATGGCTCCAGGAAAACATATCTTTATTTTCCTTAAGGAACTTGATGAGTTTCTCTCTAAGGTTAGGGATTAGGCTTACGTCAATTTGAATTTCCTTAGTTGGATCCTTTATATCAATGCATACAGTTATCAAAGCCTCAGATAGTTCACCCCTTTTCTCTTTACCTTCATCTCGGGGATTTAAATTTCCCATATTCAGTAACTCTAAGCTTAGTCTCTCTAGAGGGAGCATAATTATTGGTGGTGGAGTAGTAAAAATCTATATCTCTTGAGATTCCCTATAATCTTTCTGGGGTCTTAGACACATTGTAGGAGGTCTCTGATGATTTTTTCTTTTCTATCATGGAAGTGTTGTAACACTCCCTATATTTCTTCTCCTCTATAAACTCCTCTTCCACTCCCTTGGAGGTAAAGAATATCATCACCAACCTTCGTGTTGAGATAATGGCATCTAAGTCAGTGAGCGATGGTCTTCCTAAGATCACATTGTAAGATGAGAGGAGATCCACCACTATGAGCTTGTTCCAGATGGTTATGCAGTAATAGTTGGAACCAAAGGTGATGGGGAGAGTGAAATATCCCAAGGAATAGGTCATCTCTTTATTGAATTTAATCATAGAAGTGGTAGCAGGTTATATGTGTCTTGCTTCGATGTCCATAGCCTCAAAATCATCAAGAACAAGATGTCTGCAGAACTCCCACTACCGATTAGGACCCTCTTTATATTGGCTTTCCCATGATTACTGTGATTATAAAAGGGTCGTTAAGAGGCAGACAAACTATTTTGAGGTATGTATCAGGATAAACCAGCATTGTTACCCCCTTAGGGTCTTAGTGGGGGAGGAAAACACTATTGACTTGCATTCCTTCCTGTTTAATGCTCTTAAGGTGAGATTTTTTGCCTCTGGAATAAAGCCCACCTTTAATAAATCCCTCGTACATATTATTAACGTCAATCAAAGGGACATCATCCTTATTTTTGTTATTTTAGTTGTATCACCCCTTCGATAGATTTCTTATGACCAAAGCATTCGCTGGTGTTATGGCCATGAGTTTAATCTCTTATTATTAAAACCAAAGTTGTTAAGACTAAAGAGTCGGCAAACGGGGGAAAAATATCTCCGTTCCTGATTCTCCTGCAGCTGGATCCTTCGAAACCACAAGAATCCTTAGTCAGAATGGGATTATAACTCAACACATTTTGAGTGAGATTTCTAGAAGAGTTTCTCTTTATAGAGAACAGTACGATGAAAGTTGTAAGATGTGTTCGTGGGGGAGTAATCATCTATCGTTGGCCTCTATGGTAGAATCAGTCAGGGGACTTGCATTCCGGGGGTTTACCCTGTGGGAGATATCAACGGTTTGAGTCAGCTTATCTCCAACTTATGTACAGTAATTGGTTATGTCCCTATGGTCATCTATGTCCTTCATAGGCTCTGGAAGATGTAGGACATCCTAAGCTTCTTCAACCGTGAAGACCTATTCAATGGTGGTTATGAGCGAAGTGAAATGCATAGCTTTTATAGGTTCGTTCTTTTTACTTCTACCTTTATTCTTCTTAACCTTAGCTTCTTCAGAGGTCTCCTCGAGATGAAAGAAGAAATATTTCCTCTTTCCTTATTAGGGTAGATTATGGTATATCTAGTTGATATGGCTTCCTCTACATTCATGCACTTTTGAGATATTTTGAGCAACTGGGTCATGGATTCTGGGGGATTCTTAATGAAAGACTTCAGCAGGTCTTCTGAGGTGAGACCTGAGATGAAGGAAAATACACATATGGTGTTAATTTGGTCATTAACTTAGAGGGATTCTTGGTTGAATCTCTTAGCATATTCTCTGAGAGCTTCATCAGTCATTTATGTGAAATTAAGGAAGTGATAGGCTTCCTCATCCTCAGATCTCCAATGAAATGGCTAACAAAAGTATCTCACCAACTCAGTGAAACCGCTAATGGTCCCTAGTTTGATCTTGGAAAAACCTATTCCTAAATGTTCCCCATAAAGTAGCTAGAAAGATTCTACATAAGACCTTATATGGGGTGTATTTTAGGATAATTAATGACCTATAGGTTTCCAAATGATTAATGGGATCCTTAGATCCATAAAATGTTTCAATAGTAGGAATCTTGCACTTTGGAGGAAGAGCATAATGTTGAACGCCGTTGAAGAAAGGAAACAGTATATTTTGGAGGGCCAACTCAATGGTGTTGAGATTTTGTGTTTTATATTAGTTGAGGAAGTCACCAACTAGTCTTGCATCTTAATAATCTCATTATCCTAGTCTTAGACATACTGGAACCGCCTTGGGATTGATCCCCAAAAAGTGAAAACCTATCCTTGATAAAAATGTGGGTCACTATTCGTTGGGGGACCTAGACACGCCTTCTAGATCATTTTCCCCTTATAACTGGGGATCGTGGTTCTTTATAATAGCACTATGTTCTAGTCTAACTGGTTCCTCTACCACTGGTTATAGGGTAAGCCTACTCAGAATGGTAGCCAGCTGCTCTTACAGCTCCTTTTATCGAGCTTCCATTTTCTTTGAAATAATGGGCTAAGACAATGTTGTTTGGCATCTTGAAAATAGTAAAATATGTATTTGAAAGGAATGAAACTTATCATTCTCACAAACGATGCCAAACTGGTGGGTATTAATATTATAAGTGACTCCAGATCTAATCAGGTGTTTCCCTTTGTACCTCAGATATCTAAAAGGGGAGGAGTATTAAAGTGTGAAATAAATATTTAATGTAGTTCGGACCTCAACTGAGGATCCTACGTCCACTGTCAAAGGGTGTTATACTGTTCATTAGATTATATGAGAGTTATTAAAATCTATCAAACCTCTCGAGATTTGGCCAAGAGAGTCTGAGGTCCTTGCAGCCTTTGTCACTAATCCAAATGACCTTAGAAAATAATTGATGGACTTGTTTAAGGGTTCTTGAGTACTAATTTAGGGATCGGTAAGGCATACAATGTATACAAGAGCCATAACTGATCCAAACTATAGGTTTATACTGAAAATAGTGGGTTTAAAGTCTCTAGAATAATGAGTAAACACTTGAATAAGTTAAAACTCTTGGCTCTCTGAAAGTATGGTGATATCCCCCTTGAACCATGTATAATACCCCTATTTATATGAAAACTCTTGTAGAGAGAGAATGAATGGACAATCACAGTATGGTTGTGGTTCCCCTGAGCTAAGACGGTGTCAATAGGGTGGTGGATTATTGGCCAAAAAATTTGTAGGTCATGGAAAGTACTTGATGGGTACGTTAAATACGGATGGGAGTCTTCAATGCAAGTGGAGTTGAGTGGTGGCGGTAGGTGGAATAGTGATGTGCTTTTCACCTACCCTCCAGACGAGTATCAGAAGCTTGTTCGGAGGCCTAAGAGTTTCGATACATTCATAGGCCACCATATGATGATATTGAAGTATTTTACAATCATACACCTATGTGATCAGGGTTAAGTAACATTAGGAAGTCATTTCTCTTTAGATCAAGGTCTGCTCTGTGCACAAGTCATGGAGTAACTTAGGTACTAAGGTCTCTGAGCTTGGTTATAGAGACATGTTGGAACAAATAAGCCTTTTGGGAGATTGAGTAGGTATCAAAGGTTTGCTTCAGTACGAGGGCCCTTTCTCAGGGATTGCAAATGTTTTATGGAACCAGCAATGGTCTGTCAGAGGTCCAAGGTTGACCCTAGGACCTTAGTCCTTGTATAAGGGAGTTTGGGAATTCCAAGAACTCTTATAATACCAAAGCATTATATGGTATCATCATTTGTGCTTCTGTAATCTTCAGTTTTAATTTATCACGTGTGAAAGGGTAACTAAAGGTCAAAATAATAGTCTTCATAACCTAAAACATGAGATATTTCAAGCCCTAAAAAATTTACTAGAATAGAGGGGAAAAATCTACTATAGAAACACTCCCTAAACTTCTAACTTAAGTTGACTTTGTAATACCTTCTCCAAAATTTCAAGCTACCACGCTACTCACCAAACATGACAAAATAAAATAAAATTGAATTAATAGAGGAAATATATGATGAGTACAATTTAGAGCCATCTCTTAATTTCTATGCCCTTCAAATGATTGATAAACACAATACAATATCAACTATACCTAAATTTCTTTTTTTACATAATCATAGCTATTGTGATTACTACAGACTAAAGATAGACTACTTTATAAATTCATTATTTACGTTCGTTAATCTCACTACCTTAAGAATTTCAGCTTGTGTGTTGAATTATTGTATGGTCTTTTCATATATGGACATAGTTATATAATTTCGTTATGCAACATTAAGCACGATATGGTTATAAATTATTGTGACTTATACATCAAATGATATTTAAATGATAAAAATAAGTAAGAGCATTGTCTTTCAATTGATTAAGATAAAAGTAACTGAAAACTTATATTATAAGAGCCACAGATAAAGTATTTCAAATTTCAACAAAATGACAATAAATTTCTCCACACCCGTTTTAAATTATTACTTCACATTTTAAATCCTTCCCCTAACATTTATTCAACTATTGTATCAAACATCATTAATATTAAAATAATTATTCACTTAAGTCGCAACCAAGAAACTAATTCCTAACAACAACTTGAATATGAGTGAAAATTAAGAAAAGAATCTCAACGATAACCCTAAGTATTATAGAAACATTTTACATATATGCATGATATATATTATACATATATATAGAGAGAGATAGAGAGGCAGGGAGACAAAGAGAGAGAGAGAGGGAGAGAGACGTACATGGTCATAAATGGTGATTACGATAAGGGCCAAAGATGATGAAGAGTTTGAACCAGTTATAAAAGGACTGTAATGAGGTACAGGGTTGAGAGAGTGTGGGTGATGTAATAACCAAGTTAAGTTTAAAAGATGGTAAGATTTATGTGTGTGTGTGTGTGTGTGTGTGTGTGTGTGTGTATAGAGAGAGAGGCTCTCCAACATACCTTACTTAACATACCTATGAACATATCCTTTTTTTAAAAGAGTAAAAAAATGTATTTTTTAACCAAACTCTGTATATATGATCTACATACTAAAGAGATCATCTATAACACCCCGTAATTTTATGCATTTAATAGTTAATTAATTCGAGAAAAATTAAAATTACTAGTGTGTCGTAATTTAATGGAATTAATTATGGAATTGTTATATAAATATTAATCGGGAGAATAATTGGTTAATATTTATGGGAAATTAATTTACTAGGTAAATTGTATTATTTAATAACATCTTAAGAGCATTAATGAGGTGGGGTTTACTTATCTCAACCAGGAGTCGGTTCCAGACTAAGTTAGGTGGGATATATGAAATTTTATAAACTTATCCGGATGTAACTTCTGAGTGCATGGAAGAGTCCGTAAGGGCAAAGATAGTCGGAATAGAGCACCCCGGGAGTAGTAAATAGGTCTCGAGATGTTTTTAGGCATAATCAGGCCCACACGAGGGTATTTGGGTCACATGGGATTGGCCCATTAGGCTAAAAATGGGATTAAGCCTATTACTTAATTAAAGAAAAAAGGGGAACGACATATTACACTTTGGAAAACCCAAAGCTGGAGAGAGTACCCTAGGGAGCAGTTAAAGGCACTAGGAACCAATTTGGGAGACAAAGGCAAGAACCAAAAGGGGATTTCATCATCAACCTTGAGAATCACAACTCCGGATCAGACCCTACGAAACCATAAGGCAAGTGATTAACTTGTTGTAGCATTTATTTGTATTACAATTCATATTTGTGTGAAGTGAGAACCAAAATTCATTTGGGGGTAAAAAGGGTATAAAATTGGGGGTTTTTGTAAATAAATCTTCTGATTAGAAATTTTTGTAGAGATTCACGATATAATCTGAGACTGGTATGTACTGGTCAGATGTGAAGCCCCAAACGAATTTGAGATGGTAATTTGGTGTTGAGAGTAATTAACGAATAACGGGGTTTTTTTTCCCCAATTCAGAAAATAAGAGAAAACGACAATTAAACTGGGTTTGGGGACTTTATGGCGGTTCCTTATAATGTTTTTGGTGTATTTTATTGTTGTTAGGACCTGGGTTAGACTGTAGAAGAAATTGGACATTTAAGATTTTCGTCCATGAAAGAAACAGGCCTTCGGAGAAGACGAAGACCTGCTCGATCGATCAATCGATGGCTGGGATCGATCGATCGATGGTCGAGGATTTCTAACAGGTCGGCCAGTTTTATTATATAAGGGAAATTTATTTAAAATTCTTTTCCCACACTTTATTTAGTGAGAAATAAAAATAGGACATAAATTCTTAAAAATTATGAGGAAAATTAATTAGGATTTGGAGGGAATTTATGGGTGACACATTGTGGTTAATTTTGGAGAAATATATTCCAAAATATTAAATTCCGGATCAAGTGAGCAAGTCCAGGTATAGGGGTTGAGCGGTACCAAAGTAATTAAATTAATTAATGTGTAAATTAATTAATAATCTGAGTTGGACCATAAACTTAAGTTATGACGTATAGGCTAATGTTACAAGCTTAGTACACAGTAAAGTCGGGATTGTTTTAATTATATATATATATATATATATATGGTATGTGCATTAATATCAGTGGTTAGATATTATTATAATATGTACTCTAGTGCTATCAGGGGAGGTCGTAAAGGGTAAATCTCATAGCTTGAGGAGTAGGGCGAGTATATCCCCAGGTCATAGCGTCCATTATATGGGTGAGGGGCATCTCACTATTAGGGAAGGAATATGACCGCCTCCAATATTTATGCTATTAACCAAGTTAGTGAGTGATCCTGACTTGGGGTAATTAGGTTATGTGAATACACCTAGTGGGATAACACTTTAGAGAATATACATTCGGTGAGTTATTACTCGGGAGGATGGTTATTATCATTTATTATTTCAACATATGTGTGAATGTTGTAATTTGGTTATATGTATATAATGAGATAAATAATAATATACGGGTAATTTAATACAGGCCGTGAATTGTATTATGTGTATAACGGGTATGAATTTAAAAGGGGAAATGATTAATTAAGTTAATGTTGATAATAACATAGGAATCATAATTATTGCATACTCGGTTAGAGAAGGGTGGTTGCAAGGGGTAATATCGGTAGCTAGTTGTGGGATAAATAACTACGGGAATTAATTAAGGCATTAGTCATGCACATTAGGGGAGGGGTGAGGTTGTCCTCAAGGTATTGCGACACTAACTAAAATATGAAGAGCATGCATACATATTTATTACTACAAGTTAATCATTTCCTAAATATTTTTCGAATGTTTTGGGTTCTAACCCTTGCTATAAATATTTTTAAAAACCTTTTAGGTGTCCAGCCACAGGGACGCCAGACTTGACTCATTCTAGGGATCCATTGTTGTAGCATATGTGGATATTGCGGGAGTTTGTTAGGCGCCTCATACCTTTTCATTTATAGTATAGAAATTTTCTATCAGTTAGTCGAGCATGTTGCTCAAAGCTTTATTTAGTATTTATGTCAGACTTGTTGAGATTTATCATTATTTGTCTTTACTTTTGTTGGATTTAAGCCGATGGTTTATTCGGTCAGTTTATTTAGATGTGAATGGTTAATTTCAGTTTATTGTGATTGTTTAAATTATTTTGTTTCCGCATGAGTATTTCATTAAATTAATGAAAGATAAAACTTAACACCACTAAATTTTCTCACTTAAGTGGTTAGTAATTAAAAAAGCGACAGTGATGCTAAGAATGAACCAACTGATGAAGCACCTTATACTTTTTACTCATTTGAGTCTACATTGTATTAGTGCTCATCTAGTTTGAAAATAGTGGCAAAATTAGAGTCCCATTCCCTAGAATCCAAAAAGGCTCAGACACTACACTTCATTCCTCTTGTTTGATTAATTAAAGGTATATTCACAATCACCCACACACTCTAGGATTGCATACATTGTTCACATATTGCTTCATTTGGTTGTGTGTGAGTTAAATCCCCTTTAAATTGGTTTTAATAATTTTTGGGATTTTTAAACATTTTTTAAATAATTGTTTTCATAATAAAATTTGGATTATAAAAGTTTTGGGGTCTTTCTGCCATTTCTGGTTTTATGGTTTCAAACCTGAAAGTTGATTTGGGTAGGATCCGAAAGCGCTAAAGACTTCAGGGTGCTCTTGTAATTATTTTACAACACGCGTGTGAGACTTGATCTCAGCCCTACACTTGTCATCCATATACTGGCCTGATTTGTGTTTCTTTGAAGGCACATAACCGTTGTCCTTCATCAGCCCTTGGATTGATGTTATCAACGCTCTGCATGCGTTTGACGTCAATCCTTGTGAAACCCTTTTAAACCAATCAAAGACTATTTAATCCACCGCTTTTATTTTACCGTTGGATCAAAGTCAATTTAGCAAGACCAAATCTCAGCCCTTATTTTTGCATAGCCTTCTCAGATCTTCGCCCCTCAGTATAAAAGGAGGCTTAGCCTTTGCCTCTGAGAACTTTTTGCCACTTCGTCTAACCAGAGAGAGAAGAGACAAGAGAGAGAAGTGAGAAAAGAGAAAAAAAAAAGAGAGAGAGAGAAACCCTAAACCGTATTCAAACCCTAATCTTCCTTATCCTAAATCAGTTTTACCAAACACCATCCTTGTGTTTGAGAGTGTTGTTGGTAGGGGTTTAAAGGTCTTTGATAAGGTTTTATCCTCTTGAGCTTAAGATCTTGTGTCCAACTTAAACATTTTAGGTTAGATCTGTATTTCTTGTTCATAGAAATTATAGATCTGGTCATTTTATGTTATATTACACGTAGATCTGCATTTTCAGTTTCTCATCTTGAGAAATCAGTTTGTTAATTTATTTTCTTTAAATGTTTTTCAACTCTAAAATCAACAAATTATTTTCCGTTTCTAGTTCTTTTGAAGCAAGACTTTTGACCTAATTGGAATCGCAATTGGTGGTTTCCAATTTCAAAATCATTTTCAAAACCCTCTGAAATTGGATATGACCTTGGCAGTATTACGAGCAAGGTAACCTTGGATTCCGAGATTGATTAAAAGGTCAAACAAAGTTCTTTTGTTTCCTAAGAAGAGTGAAACTGAAAATCACAGTATATAGATCTAATTTGTAATCCATTAGGATTGTGTGTATAAAATAAGCGTGTGTGTGTGCATGCATGTGTTAGAGCACCATCACAAACACTTGACACACTAAAACACATAAGTGTTGGTTAGAAGATCTTAAATCAACAAGAGTCGACGTAAAGACTGGAATAAAGTAGAGAAGTTAGCACACTGGGAAAGCCACATAAATAATCAGAACTGCAGAGAAGTTAGAAGTAAATCCAGTGGGTACATTTCTAAACTTAGATAGGACTGTTTTGTGTGCATGTGTGTTATATAGTTTGTAACTTGAGAAATTTTTTTTAGTGGATTTTTGGTTTGTGACTTAGAAGTCCCCGTGGATATTTCCTCAGTATGGTGAGGTTTTACCACATTAAAAATATCTTGTACTTAATCTTTCAACATCTACTCATCTCATTCTCGTGGTTGTGTTGAGTTTAATTATTTTAAACTATTTTACTAAACCTGTTAACAAATTCTTGAATAGATCTCGTGCATGTTTTATTAAACACATCTTGTGATTAAACTGATTTGATTTAAAGAAAAGAGTTTCTTCAAAAAATAGTTCGGCGTTACTTCAATAGTTTAATCTTGTATTAAATGCCCTAAGTAACAGCTTTTTCAATTAGTATCAGTGCAAGGGAAATTTCTTTTCAAAAGATCTTGTGTTTCTGAATTTTTTTTCTTAAAATCAAACTATGGACGAGAAAAATGAAAGATTTGGTAACTTGACCAAACCTCCTCTCTTTGATGTAAATAACTTTGCTTACTGGAAAGTAAGGATGATTTCTTTCATACAAGGAACCTTAGGAGATGATGTCTAGGATATTGTTGAAAATGGATACACTTATCCTACAAAACCAGCCACTAAAGGAAGTAATGAGAGGATTAAGAAATTATTAAGTGAATTTACTCAAGCAGAGAAGCAAGTTTCTCTAAATAATAACAAAGGAAAGAATGCCATTTTTATGTCTATAAATTAACATGAGTTCAAAAAGATCTCATCTTGTGCCACTTCTAAGGAAGCTTGGGATACACTAGTTACTACACATGAAGGTGACACTAGAGTTAAGGCTGCTAAAACACAAATGCTTATCCAGCAGTATAACTCTTTAATTATGTCAGACTCTGAATCATTTGATGATTTTTACATGAAATTGACTAACATTGTGACCAAATTGCATGCTAATGGAATAACTTATGATAGACATGAAATTGTCTCTAAAATTCTAAGATCATTGTCACAGAAATTTGATAACAAAAGATATTCTATTGAGGAAATGAGTGACCAAAATCTCACTCCTGAATTACTCAGTAGTAAACTGAGAACTGTGGAAATGGAATTAGAATTTGAGAAACAATTGATTCAGTTCCATAGGAAACAGACTACTTCCAATTTGAGTTTCTCCTCTAAGCTGATAAAATATGATCTCAGCATTCCTAATGATGACTCTAATGAGGAATGTGATATAGATAGTCTAGATAATCAAATTTCCTTGATGTCAAAACAGTTTAGGAAAATTGTCAAATTTAGACATAAAATGGCAACTAGACAAAGCAAGCCAAATTATCCAACACAGTTGAATTACAAACCTCATGAGAAAGGTTAAGACAAACATCACAAGGACAATCATACGAGACCTAAGAAAGATTATAAGAATACTGAATGTTATAGATGTGGTAAATTGGGTCACATAGCACAAAACTGTAGAGTTAACTTGAACAATATCAATAAACATACTAGGGCCAACATTTGCAAGACATGGGATTATTCAAGTGATTCTGATAATGAGGAACCTGAGTCATCTGATGTTTTTGATCCTTGTATGTCTTTCTATGCCAAGATAATCTATAATGATGATATGCCTTTGCCTGTGTATAAGAATGATGATAATAGATCTACTTCTGTTGTTATGAATCATGCTGCTACTGGTTTAGATGCTTTAATTTCTGAGAACAATGCTAGTTCTACTACAGGGTGTGTGAGTCAAAGGGAAAGCGATAATGACAATGTCAATGTGTGTGTGAGTTCTAAAATTGAATCCTTAAGGGTCACTTCACACACTAAACTTAGTGATTCCGACACTGAAGACCTCCCTGATATTCACACACTTTATGCTAAGACTCTCAAGAAAAGCACTAGACTAGCGAAAATTATGAAAGATCTCACTAGGAAACTAGAAGACCTAAGCCTGATGGTTAAACTTAACGCTGAAGAGTATACTACCCAATGTCTAACTCATGAAAATGAAGTAAAAATTTTTTATCAAAAATTGAAAATTTTGATTGAAACAAATGAAACTATGGAGAAAAAATAGAAAGGGACATTATTAGAATTGGAGCAGTCTAAAGAAAAGACAGGATTTATTTTCAAAAAATTTGCAAAATTTGAAAATAATTTCAACTGTTTTAATGGTTTTGTTGCTGATTCAAAAACGAATTCTGATGATCAAACTGGAATAGAGTTTTGCCCAAAATTAAAGACACAAACTAAAAACTTGGAATCAATCTAGTTTGTGTCAGGAGGCAAAAGACCTATAGAAACTTTCCCGAATTTTCATTCCCTAAAAAATGAGTTTGATAAAAATCAACTGAAGTTTGATATTGGGGAATCAAGTAATTCTAAGTGTTAAAGTCCATCCAAGTCTAAATACATCTGCCCTCAGATTAGGAAGATTGATTCATCCTTTCAAACTGTTCTCCCTAGGAACAAGGTTCAAAATCAAAATTCCATGAAACCTATGTTTAAAGACTTTTCTAAGGAGATACCCTCGTCGTCAAGAAATTTATATTGCTCCTACTGTGATATATATGGTCACTCTTTCGAAGGATGCTATTCTAAACGCTTAGTAATACCTATCTATGATACTCCTCTATACCGAAACTTTAACTATTCTAGGAGAAGCCATAACAATTATATCCTACCTAGACAACTAGACAAAAACTCTAACTATAGAAAGAGAAATACCAAACCTAAAAGAACATTTCCAAGATGGACGACTAAGCACGTTTCTAAACCAAATGCTCATATCTTCCATAAAATACAAAATCATGCGCAAAATATTTTTCAACAAAAATCTAATGCTCGCAAATTTTATCAAATGAGAGCAAATAAGCGCAAAATGAAAACAAGAGCTATTTGGGTTAGAAAAGATGAGCTATTGCCCCAGATGAAGTGTAACATTGTGATTACTTATTTAAAATCTGAAAACACTCCTTCTGTATGGTATTTAGACTCAGGATGTCCAAAACACATGACTGGTGATGATACAAAACTTTTAAACAAAACCATCTTTGCTAGAGGAAAAGTTATTTTTGGTGATGGTGTATCATCTCAAATCATTGGTAAAGGAACACTCCAAGAAAAAGGATTACCTATACTTGAAAATGTTCTTCTAGTAAAAGGTCTTAAGGCTAACCTATTTAGTATATCGCAATTTTATGACTGAAATCATATTGTTACCTTTTCAAAGAATAATTGTAAAATTTTAAATGAAAAAGGTGAGTTCATTCTTACAGGACTCAGGACACCTGATAATTGTTACACTGTCCAGACTGTCACTGAGGTATGTAACATTGCCAGAATGGATGACAATGAAATATGACATAACAAGATGGGTCACATAAATTACGATAACCTTAGTAGATTATCTTTACAAGAAATAGTTAGAGGAATTCCAAAGATCAAACCTATCTCTAATATCATATGTGGATCATGTAAGGAAGGAAAAATTATTAAGGCACCTCATAATAAAGTTAATGACATCCTAACTTCTAAACTCTTGGAGCTAATCCATATGGACCTAATAGGTCCCTCTCGAACTGTTAGTCTCTGTGGACACAGTTACATTCTTGTTATGGTTGATGACTTCACTAGATTTACTTGGGTAGCCTTCTTAAAACACAAGTCTGATACTTTCCAAACTTTTTTGAAAATTTTGCTTCAGATTGAAAATGAGAAGGACACTCAAGTAAATAGAATTCGTAGTGATAGAGGTGGTGAATTCATAGACACTAGTATTATAGAGTACTGTGACTATAATGATTACAAACATGAATTCAGTGCTCCCAAAACTCCCCAACAAAATGGAGTTGTTGAGCGCAAGAATCGTACTCTTCAAGAGATGGCACGTGTTATGATTCATGCCAAGTGCCTGCCTAAATACTTTTGGGTAGAATCTATTAAAACTGCGTGTCACATCATCAATAGGGTCTACCTTAGGAAGAATTCTAAGCAAACTCCTTACGAACTATGGTATGGGAAAAATCCCAATCTTAAATACCTTAGAACCTTTGGTAGTACTTATTATGTCTGTAAAGATAGAGAACACCTATCCAAATTTGAGACTCGTGGAGATAAAGCTATCTTCTTAGGATACTCTCCTGACAGTAGAGCATACCATGTTTATAATCTTCACACTAAGACCATAATGGAATCTATAAACGTTATTGTGAGTGACAGTACTGTTGAAAGTAAGACTGGAGAACCAACTATTGTGGAAGAGTTTGAAAATGTTTTAGAGAATGACACTCCAGAATTAGATCATTCTTTACCAATTGAGACACATGAAGTACCTAATTGGGTTTCTAAAGATCATTCCATAGATAACGTTGTTGGTAACCTTACTGAACCTGTGCGTACAAGATCTCAATTAAGAAACTATGCTCATTATCCATGTTTTGTTTCCCTTGTGGAACCAAAGAATGTAAATGAGTCGCTGAATGACCCTCATTGGATTTCTGCAATGCAGGAAGAACTTCTTTAATTTTTCATTCATGATGTTTGGTATCTCGTATCTAGGCCTGATCATAAAAAGGTTATTGGCACACGTTGGATATTTAAAAATAAATCTGATGAAATTGGGATAATCATTAGAAACAAAGCCAGATTAGTTGCACAAGAATAGTCTCAAATTGAAGGAATCGATTTTAACGAGACTTTTGCCCCTGTTACTCACTTAGAATCTGTTCGTCTTCTCTTTGCAATAGCTTGTTACTTGCATTTTACAATTTACCAAAGGGATGTCAAATCTTCCTTTCCGAATGAAATATTGACTGAAGAGACCTATGTTGAACAATCCAAAGGGTTTATTGACTCAAAATATCCGAATCATGTTTATCGTCTTAAGAATGCTTTATATGGCTCAAAACAAGCTCCAAGAGCATCGTATGAGCGCATTTTCAACTTTCTCTTAGACAAAGGTTTTAAGAGAGGTGGAAATGATCAAACCCTTTTTGACAAACATATTATTATAGCTCAATTTTATGTAGACGATATCATTTTTGGATCCACTTCTCCCTCAGAAGTCAAATCTTTTTCTGTAATTATGCATAAAGAATTTCAAATGTCTCTTTTGGGGGAGTTACAATTTTTCTTGGGTCTTGAAGTCAAACAGAATTCAGAAGGCTTATTTGTTTCACAATCTAAATATGCTTTAGAGATTGTCAAAAAATTCGATCTTAAAAGTGCTGAAGATTCTAAAAGTCCCATGAGTACTACGGTAAAACTCTCTAAGGTTGAGAAAGGTAAATCCATAGATCCTACTCTATATCGTAGTATGATAGGAACCTTACTATACCTTACTTCTTTGCATCCTGATATTATGTACGCTGTTTGTGTATGTGCACGTTATCAAAACAATCCTAAAGAGAGTCATTTAGTGTGTGTTAAAAGAATCATTATGTACATAAAAGGCACTCTAAACTTAGGACTTTGGTACACCAATGATACTTCTAGTACCATAACTGGATACACTGATGGTGACTGGACAGGGTGTACTGATGATAGTAAGAGCACATCAGGAGCGTGTTACTATATTGGTAACAATTTGGTAGGATGGAGTAGTAAGAAGCAAAATTGCACTTCTTTATCCACAACGAAATTTGAATATATAGCCGCTGAAAGTTGTTGTGACTAATTACTTTAACTTAAGCAAATCCTAAGTGATTATGGTATTCAAGAAAATCAATTTCATCTATATTGTGATAATCAAAGCGCGATCAATATCTCTAAAAATCTTGTTCAACACTCGCGAACAAAACATATAAAAATAAGACATCACTTTATACGCGAATTAGTTAAGACTAAGGAATTAGAGATAAATTATCTTCCTACTGATTTGCAACTCGCTGATATGTTTACCAAACCTTTGGATTACAATAGATTTATTTCTTTGCATAAATCGATAGGAATAGTTTATGCTGAATAAACTCCTATGACTTCAGTTTTTATTCCCTTTGTCCATTTGAGACAAAATGGGGGAGTAATTTGAGTCTTATGAGTTCAATTTTTTTGTACATAATTCTAATAAGCTTGATCTTAGTATGCTTTGCAGGAACTTGTACCGTTGATGTTATTAGGGTATTGGTTTGTAATTAGTTGAGATATGTAATTTTCTGTTTCTAGAAAATAGGTATATAGAATTCTTGTATAGGAATAGGTTTTTACTTATTTATTTTTGTATCCCTACGAGTCCTAGATGACTCAAAGGAGATTTTGTCTCATATTTCCAAAGGGGGAGATTGAATCACCTTATACTCTTGACTCACTTGAGTCTACATTGTATAAATGCTCATCTAGTTTGGAAACAGTGATAAAATTAGGGTCCCATTCCCTAAAATCCAAAAAGCCTCAGACACTACTCTTCATTCCTCTTGTTTGATTAATTAAAGGTATATTCACAATCACCCACACACTCTAGGATTACATACATTGTTCACATATTGCTTCATTTGGTTGTGTGTGAGTTACATCCCCTTTAAATTGGTTTTAATAATTTTTGGGATTTTTTAAACATTTTTGAAATAATTTTTTTCATAATAAAATTTGGATTATAAAAGTTTTGGGGTCTTTCTTCTATTTCTGGTTTTATGGTTTCAAACCTGAAAGTTGATTTGAGTAGGATCCGAAAGCGCTAAAGACTTCAGGGTTCTCTTATAATTATTTTGGAACACGCGTGTGAGCCTTGACCTCAGACCTACACCTATCATCCATATACCGGCTTGATTTTTGTTTCTTTGAAGGCACATAGTCGTTGTCCTTTATTAGCCCTTGGATTGATGTTATCAACGCTCAGCATGCGTTTGAGATCAATCCTTGTGAAACCCTTTTAAACCAATCAGATAATGTTTTATCCACCGCTTTTATTTCACCGTTGGATCAAATTCAATTTGGCAAGACCAAATCTCAGTCCTTGTTTTTGCATAGCCTTCTCGAATCTTCTCCCCTCAGTATAAAAGGAGGCTTAGCCTTTGCCTCTGAGAACTTTTTGCCACTTCGTCTAACCAGAGAGAGGAGAGAGAAGTGAGAGAAGAGGGGAAAAAAAGAAAGGGAGAGAAACCCTAACTCGTATTCAAACCCTAATCTTCCTTATCCTAAATCAGTTTTACCAAACACCATCCTTGTGTTTGAGAGTGTTGTTTGTAGGGGTTTGAAGGTCGTTGATAAATTTTTATCCTCTTGAGTTTAAGATCTTGTGTCCAACTACATTTTAGGTTAGATCTGTATTTTTTGTTCATAGAAATTATAGATCTGGTCATTTTATGTTATATTACACATAGATCTGCATTTTTAGTTTCTCATCATGAGAAATCCAGTTTGTTGATTTATTTTCTTTAAATGTTTTTCAACTCTAGAATCAACAAATTATTTTCTGTTTCTAGTTCTTTTGAAGGAAGACTTTTGACCTAGTTGGAATCGCAATTGGTGGTTTCCAATTTCAAAATCATTTTCAAAACCCTCTGAAATTGGATATGACCTTGGCAGTATTACAAGCAAGGTAACCTTGGATTCCGGGATTGATTAAAACGTCAAACAAAGTTCTTTTGTTTCCTAAGAAGAGTGAAACTTAAAATCACAGCATATAGATCTAATTTGTAATCCATTAGGACTGTGTGTATAAAATAAGCGTGTGTGTGTGCATGCATGTGTTAGAGCACCATCACAAACACTTGACACACTACAACACATAAGTGTTGGTTATAAGATCTTAAATCAACAAAAGTCGACGTAAAGACTGGAATAAAGTAGAGAAGTTAGCACATTGGGAAAGCCACATAAATAATCAGAACTGCAGAGAAGTTAGAAGTAAAGCCAGTGGGTACATTTCTAAACTTAGATAGGACTGTTTTGTGTGCATGTGTGTTATATAGTTTGTAACTTGAGAAATTTTTTTTGTGGATTTTTGGTTTGTGACTTAGAAGTCACCGTGGATGTTTCCTCAGTTGGGTGAGGTTTTACCATGTCCAAAATTTCTTGTACTTAATCTTTCTACATCTCCTCATCTCATTCTCGTGGTTGTGCTGAGTTTAATTGTTTTAAACTATTTTACTAAACTTGTTAACAAGATCTTGAATAGATCTCGTGCATGTTTTATTAAACACATCTTGTGATTAAACTGATTTGATTTATAGAAAAGAGTTTCTTCAAAAAACAGTTCGAAGTTACTTCAATAGTTTAATATTGTATTAAACGCCCTAAGTAATATCTTTTTCAACTGAGAAACCCATTCTAATTTAATTTAGAACTGATCACCCGGGGTTAATTAGGCGGGGTGTCACAGATGGTATCAGAGCATCAGGTTCTAGTGTTATTAGGATCTGTGTGGCTTGCTACGTTTCAGCGTAGCTTTCGGTTGTTATAGAGCCCTATTATTAGGACTTTTGATTCATTTTCTGCTTTTGAGATATCATTTTTCTGCTGATTTTTTGTATAAATTGTGTACTTATACGATTCGATTTATTTTCAGATGCCACCGAAGAGGCAGAGAGCGAAGAGGGCTGAGGCTGGGAATGAGTTAAAGGATGCTCATCGAGAGCCATAGGTACCTCCACCCCCACCCCCACCGGAGTTGATCTCTACTACTCAAGTGGCAGTGATAGTGGCCCAGGCAATTAAGACAGCGATGCGAGCTATGGAAGCTTATTTTCCACAGCCCCAGGCACTGCCTCCAGTGGCACCAGCAGTTCAGGCTCCAGTGGGACCACATTCTTGCCAGCGAGTTAGGGAGACCTTTCAGAAGGGTCACCCACCAGAGTTTCGGGGTAGCACCGATGTAGTAGAGGCCTGTGATTGGAAGAAAAATATTCAGCGACACCTGTGCATGCTAGAGTGTACTGATGTACAGAAGCAGATGCTTGCTACCTTCCGTCTGTCGAGGGAAGCCTTACAGTGGTGGGAGTCAGTAACCACCGCTGAGGAGAGAGATTTGATGACGATATCCAAGTTCTGGGTGCGGTTTGACCGCAAATACTTCCCACCGACGATAGAGGCAGAAATGAGGAAGAAGTTCAGTGAGTTAGTTCAGGGTGACTGTTCAGTGGAAAATTATGAGGAGGAGTTCACCCGCTTGGCAAATTTTGTGCCAAATGAGGTGAGCGATAAGGAGTTAAAGAAGTCAAGGTTCATGGATGGCCTAGCCTGGAGGATCAGGCAGCATTTGATTGGAAATCCGGAGTTAGTGACGTATACAGATGTCGTCAATGCCGCTCTTGTACATTGCAAAGATCATAGATTCCATGCGAAGAGGAGAAAGAGGATAGGGGAATCGAACCAACAGGGCAAGACAGTTGTTGGTGGTGACACAAGTGGTACTCAGTAGCAGACTAGTAGTCAGCAAGGGAATCAATCTAAGAAATTTAAGCCTGGTGGGTTCCGACTGGGAGGACAGGGATTTAGGCAGGGTCAATGGGGCCCAAATCATCAGCAGCAGGTTCCTCAGGGCCATTAGGGCCAAGAGAACAATGGGGGAGGACAGCAGGGCCAGCCACGTCAGGACCAACAAAGGCCAACGACGGGGAGCCGGTCAGAGATGCTAATTTATTTTCAGTCATACAGGACACTTCAAGAGGGAATGCCTACAGAGGGGCAAAGGTCAGTAACAGAGTTCCCAATAGTGGCAGCAGGGACATATGTCGCTAGCAGCACCGGCTCCACCAGCCCCACAACAACAGGGGAAAATTCACTACGGGTGTGTGTATAACGTCTGGGATGTTCCCAATCCGCTAGCACATCAAGCACCACCAGTGGTTGAGGGTATGTTTCTTATCCATGGTCATGATGGTAGGTTACTTTTTGATACGGGAGCAACTCATTCATTCATTAAATCTAAATTTTCTAAACTGGTCGGGTTACTAGAGACCGCGGATAGTCTCTGTATGTGTGTAGAGTCGCCAGTAGGCAATGGGGCATTAATTCACTCGATGTGTCGAGGGGTGGACATTTTGATTGGGAGACTTAGGTTAGCAGCAGACCTCTTAGTGTTAGATATGGAGGGGTATGACGTCATCCTAGGTATGGATTGGTTGGAAGGATGTCGGGCGATCGTAGATTGTTACGAGAGGACAATCGTGTTCTCCATTTCAGGATAGGATATGTTCCTAATAGCTATGCCTCTACCTGAGGGGGGGTCGCTCACACACTTGTATTATATCGAGGAGGAGATATCACAGGAGGTGGTTGTTTCGTTGGATTCAAGTCCGGTAGTGAGGGGCTTCGAGGATGTGTTCCAGGAAATACCAGGGTTGCCACCCAACAGGTAAATTGAGTTTGTAATCGATTTAGCACAGGGAATGAGGCCAATTGCTCGAGCACCTTACCGCATGGCCCCTTTAGAGATGCATGAGCTGAGAGAGCAGATTCAACAGCTCCTGGGTCAAGGTTTCATTCGGCGGAGTACATCTCCGTGGGGTGTACCGGTGTTTTTTATAAAGAAGCGGGATGGCTCACTTTGGTTGTGCATGGACTATAGGGAGATGAACAAGGCGACGATACGGAATAAGTATCCGTTGCCTAGGATTGATGATTTATTTGACCAATTCAGAGGGGCGTCTTACTTCTTCAAGATCAATTTGAGGTCACGGTATCATCAGCTGGGTATCCGAGAGGAGGATGTTTCTAAGACCGCTTTAATGTTGCAGTATGGATCTTACGAGTTCAGGGTGATACCATTAGGGATCACCAATGCGCCAACAGTGTTCACGAATCTCATGAACAGGGTTTTCAGAGAGTATCTTGACCAGTTTTTCATCGTGTTCATTGATGACATCCTGAACTACTCGCGCACTGAGGGGGAACATGCAGAGCATCTGCGTATGGTTCTACAGACGCTGCGGGACCACCAGGTTTATGCTAAGTTCAGGAAGTGTGGATTTTAGCTGCGGGAGGTACAGTTTCTTGGTCATGTGGTGTCAGACCATGGTATTGTTGTGGATCCATGTAAGGTGTCGACGGTGAGGGAATGGGGCATCCCACGACACCGACCGAGGTGCATAGCTTTCTGGGATTGGCAAGTTATTACAGGAGGTTCATTAAGGGGTTCTCAAAAATTACGGGTCCTTTGACAAACTTGACTCGAAAGGGGGTGCCTTTTAATTGGAGTGATCATTATCAATTATCTTTCGATGAGCTAAAGGACAAGTTGACATTTGCACCCATACTTACTTTGCTGAGGGGAGAACTAGAGTATCGGGTTTACACCGACGCATCCTTATAGGGACTTGGGGGTGTGCTTCAGTAGGAGGAGACGGATATTGCTTATGCATCCAGAAATATAAAGCCCCACGAGAGGAATTACCCCACTTACGACCTAGAGCCAGAAGCGATCATTTTCACTTTGAGGATATGGAGACATTATCTATTGGGAGAGCAGTTCACTTTATTCACGGATCACAATTCCCTTCAGTATCTCTTCACACAGAAGGATCTGAATATGAGACATAGGCGGTGGCTAAAATTTGTGAAAGACTACCAGTTTGATATTCAGTATCATCATGGTAAGGCTAATGTGGTGGCGGATGCATTGAGCCGGAGACCGACTGGGGAAATATCAGAGGTCTGGAAAGTAAAGTGGAGAGAGCTTTGATATGAGGATGATGTAGCTAGGGCCTGCATGTCAGCATTATCCATCACACCGGAGATCATTATGCGAGTTGTGAGGGCTCAGGTGGAGGACCAGATCTGCCGGGATAGGGTATGCCAATTGTTAGCTGAGGGAGCAGGGGGTTACTCGATCAACTCGAAAGGTGGCCTAAGCCTAAATGGGAGGTTAATTATGCCATAGGATGAGGAGTTGAGGCATGCTGTTATGATAGAGTCCCATGGTTCGAGATTTGTGGTACTTCCCAGTGGGGATAAAATGTACCGGGATATGAGGAGGCAGTATTAGTGGGCGAGAATGAAACGGGACATAGCAGAGTTTGTCTCAAAATGTACCACGTGTCAGCTCATGAAAGTGGATAATCAGAGACCTCCAGGGATGCTACAGCCATTAGATATTCTCGTGTGGAAGTGGGAGAGCATCTCCATGGTCTCCATTATAGGGTTACCTACATCGCAGAGGGGGGAACGACTCCTTATAGATCATTATGGATCGATTGACCAAGGTGGCCCACTTCCTCCTGGTTTGCACAGACTTTGAGATGATGCGTTATGCGCAGCTATTCATAGCGGAGATTGTTAAGCTGCACGGGGTGCTGATAAATATTATGTCTGACAGAGACAAAGTTTTGTGGCCCATTTTTAGCAGAGTTTTTAGGAGGCCATGGGCACAGAGCTATGTTTCAGTACAACCTATCACCCACAGACCAACGGACAGACTGAGAGGGTCAATCAGATGCTAAAAGACATGCTCAGGATATGCATTTTAGACTTTGGGAGAGGATGGGAGAGATATTTTCCTTTGGTAGAGTTCGCGTATAACAACTCTTACCATTTCACGATTGGCATGGCACTGTTCGAGGCACTGTAAGGGAGACCTTGTCGTTCCCTCGCCAGTTGGTTAGAGGTGGGGGACAACAAGTTGTTGGGTCTGAAGATTGTCCAGGAGATGTCTGCCAAGATAGAGCTGATTCGAGGGCGGATTTGGATAGCTCAGGATAGGCGGAAGAGTTATGACGATGCTTCGTGGAGATATGTGGAGTTAGAGGTTGGGTATCAGGTATTAGTCCGGGTGTCCCCTATGAAAGGGGTGATGAGGTTCGGCAAGAAGGGTAAATTAGCACCGAGGTAAATGGGACCCTTCTCTATTATTGAGAAGGTGGGACCGAAAGCATATAGAATGGGATTGTCAGAACGTCTTCAGCGGATACACAACGTGTTCCATGTGGCATCGCTGAAGAAATATCAAAGGAGCGAGAGGGCCTTCTGGCACATTCCACTTGAGCACTACAAAAAAAATTAGCTTTTGAGACGGTGGCTTAATAGTCCCAAAAGATGGTTTATCCGTCTCAAATATTTTTTGGGACGGTATTTGGGACGGCTAGGAGGGGTCTTTTTGATAGGGGGTTATAAATACTTTTTGTGACGCCATAGCCATCTCAAAAGAGTTTTTTGAGACGGGAACAAATCCGTCTCAAAAGCTCATCATTTTATATGACCCTTTTGAGACGACAAGCGAACTGTCCCAAAAGAGTGCTTTTGAGATGGGAATTAATCTGTCTCAAAAGGTTACTGTTTTACAAGATCTTTTTGAGACGGCAAGAAAGTTGTCTTTAATATATTTTTGGGACAGTTTTAACCATCCCAAAAGAGGTGAAGAGATCTTATATTTTTTGCACCAATATACTAGGGAGAATAAAATCTATCGCTAAAGTTTAATATAAAATTAAATTACATTTGAGACAATTTATAAAAGCATCACCAAATGATGAAATAATATAGGGGCATATACCAAATAGTCTCTCGAACATTTTTTAATACACGTTTAGTCCAAGCCCTTTTATTTTGCTCCAAAAAATCCTTCGCCATGCCGCTGGCGCGGACCTTTAAAAATAAGAGAATATTAGTTAAATGAGTGTTTGAGGGACTATTTGGTACAAAATAAAAGGCATGGACTAAATGTGTATTAAAAAATGTTTGAGGAACTTTTTGATATTTGATCCAAAAATATAATACATAAGAGTTTCAACCAACGCAACGAATCATTTTCATTCAATAATAGTTAGAGTTCTTACAAAGCATCTCTAAATATTCATCAAAATAAAAATTATAACACTAAGTTCAAATATTCGACTTGACAACAAAAATACATTAAATTCTTATTCTCCAAAACACAAAATGATTTTATCAAAGTAATCCCGCAATCTTAAAGTGTAGGACCTCCAAAATCACTGGTCAGCATTGCACGTTCTACAAATGTTGCCACCTGTAAAAAAATTAGTGTCAATTACGTCAAAATTAATATCTCACTCATAAAAAATACAAGGTGCAATGAACTACTATTAGTATATTCTCATCACAAACAACATAAATTTTAAACTATGATATCTTTTTAATAAATATCTAACTACTATTATTTTTCAAAAAATTTGACAAAGTCTCATTTGTTTATTCATGAAAAACACAGGTAACCAACCTGCTTTAAACATTAAAATTGATTATAAGAATACTATACACCAACCAATAGCAAATTCTCACCACCACCATTAAAAATTTAACTTTAAAGGAGAGAATTTTTCATCAAATACTAAACAACTATGACAAACCTAAAACATTGCTAAAAAAGTGAACAAAATTTAACTCTCATTTGCTAAAAAAAAAGTTTTTACGTAATAGAAAAATATTTTGCCCCAAATCAAACAGCGTCTTTGTTGTAAGTCCAGTCAATTTCAAATTAATATGTATTCAAGTTTGGTAAGAGCACCAACCCTACCTTCTACAATATTCTCTCTATGTTTTATCTATTTTGACATGTAGGACTCGACTCTATTCCTGCAAGCTAAAACTACTGTGACATGCTAAAAGTGAAACTAAAAGTATAAAGCAAGAGAAGCACAAATGCGTGAGAATAAACCAGCTCAAGTACCTTATTAAAGTCATCCCCTTCTTCAATAAAATTATTTTGCCATTTTAAGAAGCAACCCATTCTCATACTGCGGACATTGTTATCTACAAACAGACATCAAAATATCAACTCACAAATAAACCATAAAGTCAAACAAATTACTATTCCAGCATTTAGGAACTGGATAATTTATCACATGTGCCAAAAACGAAAAAAATAATTTATTCCTCTGAGTAAATGAATTTCAGCTAAAATATTCAGCATACACATCAAATTGGGAAACTTAAAGGACCACATAATAATTATGAACAATGGAGATCACGTAATAGTTATGAAATATGGAAGGTTGACAAACTTTATTAACTTATTGATGAGTATTATACAAGTACAACTCGCCTAGTATTTGGTGAAACCTTTTGAAACCACTTAAGCATATAGAGAGAGACAATTAAACTCAAACGAATGTAAGTAACACGGGGCTGAAAACTATTAACAAACGGAATATGATGCATTAGTTTTTTTTGTTTGTCAATCCCCAAACTAACGTACGTAATGGTTGACAAAACCCACATGTTTTCACTAATTATTAAGATGGTTTCAGTACCTCATTATAAAATCTCGAGTTTCTCATGTAATTATAATATAATGCATACATCTATCATATAATACATGGCGTGATTAAATGGAATGTGAGCAAATGAAGATGTAAAATATGAGTGGTAATGAGCATGCCTATCATATAATACATGGCTCAATATATCAGCATCATATATACTTGTGGTTTTATCTCAATTGGGTGGCATATTTGGAGTCTACCAAGGTGCAAGTAATCACGAAGAGCTGCACAATTTGATGAAAGAAACAATGATGATTCGCAGACTAAAAAAGATGCTCTTGCCGAGCTTTCGATGAAGCGGAGGTAACAGGTTTTCCTGGATTTGGCAGAAAATGAGATGAGACAAATCAACGCTTTATTTCGTGAGTTGGAGGAAGTGAAAAATAAAATTAAAGCGAGCCAATCCCAAGAGGAAGCTGACTCGTTGAAGTTTAAAGAGAAAAATCTTATCAATAAGATTTATACTAATTCTGCAGAAGCCAAGATCCCAGCAGTTCTCGATTACCTGGGAACTGTCATTAAGGAAAGTTGCAAGTTCCTAATATTTTCACATCAACAACCAATGATTGATTCGATACACCAATTTCTTCATAAGAAAAAAAATTGGTTGCATCCGGATTGACGGTTGTACCACAGTAGGATCCAGGAAAACTTTGGTTACAGATTTTCAGGAAAAGGATTCAATTAGGACATCAGTGCTATCTATCAGAGCTGGAGGTGTTGTGTTAACCTTAACGGCAGCGAGTATAGTAATTTTTGCATATCATGGACTCCAGGAGATATAATTCAAGCAGAAGATCGTTCTCATAGAATTGGCCTAGTGTCGTCGATCAACATATACTATCTTCTAAAAAATGACACTATTGATGACATAATATGGGATGTTGTTCAGAGCAAGTTAAAAATCTTGGGCAGATGTTTGATGGACATGATAATTCATTGGAAGTTGCAGCTAGCTCTAAGGAGCCGAGAAACAGCCCTGCAAAATAGAGGACGCTAGACTCCTTTATTAAGCATTGTCTAGGCAAAAAAGAGTTTGATTAGACCCCTTGTACAGACAATATATATGATAGGTTTATTAATCTTCGTTATAGAGTCAAAGGGGCTGTTAGAGTTGATGGCATGGGATTTGAATATTTTATAGTTAGGAAAAATTGATCCGGTAATGTATTGGTAGAGGTCTTGGCCTAATCTCCCTTTTATTTCATCTTCTTTCTACTATCATATGGGGTGGTGGTTGAGATCTTCAAAAAATGGCCTGATCAAGTTCCTCATTGATGTTCTTCCAGTATGTATTATGTGAGAAATGGGGAAATGCAGAAATAAAGCTCTATATGATGGGAAGAAAATGGTGGCTAAGTTTATTATCAACCAATCCATAAACACTATCAAAGAAATCAGTAGGAACAAAAGTATCAAAGCATGGGGGCAAGAGGACCTAATGAAGTTATTCTCATTGTCTAAAGAAGTATGTTCAGAGAAGGAACCTAAAGCTATTGAATGGAAGAAGTCAAACCAATATAGTGTGAAGCTAAATACTGATGGAGCCATTAAATGTAACCCTGTGCAGTGTGGTTATGGGGGTATATTGAGAGATGCATCAGGTAACATTCTATGGAGTTTTGTAGGATCTGGAGGTTTACAAACAAGTATAGTTGCTAAAACTATGGCTCTATGTGAAGGATTAAAGATGTGTAAGAAATTTGGTTTCATGGAAGTAGAGGTAGAATCTGATTCTAAAGTCTTTATGGCTTTTTCTCTTTTTTAGTTTTTAATAAAACGTGTGGGGGTTCCGTCCCTCTTCGATAAATAAAAAAAATAAAGAATTGGAAGGTGTATAGTATAAGCTTAATTTGGAAATAATGTATAGAATTCTAGTAATGTTGGATCAATGGAAGTGTGAGGGATCCGCAGAGGTAGGCTGGACTTTTTGGGACTTGTTTAAAATCACACACATGATTTGTTGCAATGAACTTGATCCACATTTCGTTAACATTTTTTGGGGGTTGTCGCTTCGGTACTAGAGGATTAACATAACATCATTGGTTTAGTATTGGGGCTTATTCTTAAAACCACATGTAAATTATTTTATTATTAATTGATAAAAGATTATTTTATTCATTTTGAAATGAGAATCAAGTGGATGACTACTACTCTAACTGACAACGTTGGCATTCACTTACCAAATACACCTAACATTGGTTGAAATGACAGCGCCATCCTCAGTCCTAAGGCACTCACACCGAAACCTAACATTGGGAAGAGAGTGGAAGAACGTGACAAATATGGTCTCTAAGTGTCGGTTCCAACCAATCATTGGGTACGGATCATATACACGATACAATGTGGGAAAAAATGACTCGCCCGCCACTATTTGGGTGGCCGATAATGACCTCCCCGTATTTAAACAAGATAATAATAAAGAGAACATGTCCAAAATAAGTAAAACCAAAGCAGACTTAACAAAATTTTGATTATTTCTAGACTTGCCTAAATTCTTCTAGCTAGTCACTTTTAAAAATCGAGAGTCTTGTGAAGACACGATAACTCTCCTCGGGTTACTTTAATACCTTTAAGGATATCCCAGACTCTTTTCGAGCCATTTCACTAGTTTTTTTTCACTTTTCACCTCCCGGAGACGACTTATAGCCCAAAACAAGCATCTACAAGTCAATTTTAAAAACCGAGAAACCAATGAGAACACAAACACTTCCCACAAGTTACTTTTGTACCTTTTTGGTTTTTTATGCCTATCTTGGGGCCACTTGATTGATGTTTTGAGTTTTCTCTTCGTAAAGTCCATTTTATACCACAAAACGAGCGTATACTAATCATTTTTGGCAAGTGGAGTTTGATTAGGTAAAGGACACTTCCCACATGTTCCTTTTGTGCATCTTGGGGCGTTCGTTCCTATTTTAAGGGCACTCGATCAATATTTTGAGTTTTTTCCTCCAAAAGCCCATTTTTTACACGCAAAAGAACATACACAAGTGAGATAATTTTTGAAACTAGATGTCCAACGGTGAAACTGTCTCTTCCCACAGGATACGTTAATACCTCTTGGTGGAATGTTTTCTTTAAAATATGGACTGTTCACTCGCCACTATTTTGTTCACTCTCCCAAAAGACTAACATGGGCACTAAACCGAATAACTTCTAGTCCTTCTAATTCTTCTCTTTATCATAAATACAAGGGTTTTTTTTAATATAAAATTGGAAAATTTCAAAAAAGTGAACGAATACTCCACAAACTGAATTTAGGAAACATAAAAAATGGCTTTGAGCAGACTTGACATTGTTTCTACTGATCACCAAGTTAACTATTATTTGATGATCACATCATTTCTTTGTTATCAGAATGTAGAATACTTTCTATAAGAAAAAACATACATCCCCTAGCACCGACATAATATGTCAACAATGGCGCAAATAAAAGGCATGAAGCTATTACATACGTACACTCCAAACAGCACATGTGTGTGTGTGTGAGAGTGAGAAATTTGCAGATATAAAGACAATGAGATGGATAAATTTTGCAGAAATTTTGCAAATATAAAGACAATGACAGAGTTTAATGAAGTCGTATTCATGTAGAAAAAAGGCTTTTTATTTAACTCATCATCATGAGCACCAAAAGAGCAACGAAAATAGGGCGGTCAACTCTATCTATCTAAGAAATTGACCACCTTGGTAAAATCAAGGAAGCGTCTTCAAGATCATTCACAAAATAAATTATAATTCATTTGATATATTAATGTTATTGGGATGGGGGTTGTGGTGGTGGAAGAAAAAAAGCAAGAAATTTATCTAATTCAATAGAATTAGTATGTTACTAAAGTACGACATTATACTTCCAATACCTGAAGGAAATAAGTCATCAGAAGAGTTTCTATGGGAAACTTGAATCTGATAGGAAACATCATGGTCACTGCTTCTGCCTGCCATTAATAGTTGCAATAAATTAATCACCAAGCAATCAAAATAGGTACTAGGCTCCTTTCATATTGATATTTACTACGATGACAAGATGACAAGTTAAAAGGATAATTATACTAAAAAACACATGCTCTATAAATACTTACTCAATATAATAATAAATGAAGTACATAGAGTAATTCAAAATGGAGTAAAGAAAATCAACTATCAAAGCACAAGACAAACAACAGTGGCATGCAATCATATGTGATGACCTTAGATGTCCATGTGAAAGTCGAGTTCAAATATTCCTTATATACTTGCTGTAATAATAAGCAGGTTATGCACAGAATTCTTGGAAAGGCTCGATCGAGTCTTCTATAATGCTTCTTGGAATAATAGTTTTCAGGATAATAAAGTAAAAATCATCTATACAAAATTAACTTGTATCACTCGCTTTTAATTCTATTGTTGGACCCTTTTAAGAATTATGGCCCTCGAAAAGACAAACTTTTCCATCTGAAGTGAAATATATTGCACCAACTCTCATAAAAGAAAACAAAACACTTTATCGCATGAGTTCAAGTGGATTATCTGCTATAGAGCGGTGATCATATATGGTATAATCTATGTCCAAAACTAGCAGCTTCTTCCTTTTACAGCGTGGATTATTGAGTTCAATGTATATCAATAACCCAACAAACATCATCAAAGGAGGTGGAAAATATCATCATATGGACCCGACCTGACCTTTTATCTATGTCTATACTATGTCAATCCATGTATTAATCTCAAATAAAAATGATATGCAAGTCAGCAATATGAGAATGAGCTTATGCAAACCAATACATTGATCCTATTTTTAAAAATATATATTGATCCTAGTTTTAAAAATAACTTTGTATTAAAACTAATAAAAAAAGATTTTTATAGTTCAGTACATGTATGCAATATTAAAACTAATAAGGTTAATCGATGAATTCAATTCATTTCTCTCTGACGGAGATATCAAATTAGAGCTCTGCTCTGGGAACACATAATAAGTAACCTCAATATCTGTTGAATTATGACGCACCTATTTTTTAGAATTGAAACATTACATATATAAATACTCAACCACTTCAGTACCTCTAAACTGGAGCTCATTCTTGAGTTGAGCAGTAGATTCAAATATAACTCAGTCAACAGGGAGTTCACGGTCAGAGGCCAAAATACTGTGTCAAAAAGTGGAGTGTTATCACCAAAATATCCCAAGCAGCATGCAAAGGAAGTTATGATTAAATTAGTTATCAATAAATACCTATCGAGCTCTTGATGAGAATGAGGCATTGTTCCTCTCCTTCTATAAAAGCTTCTCAAACATGTTGATGTAACGCCTACATGATGTATTTGGAGATGGAATATCACGACAGTCTCGCCAAACAGATGAAATGGCCATTATGGATTTATCTAAGACTGAGGGTGAGAGAGGAATGGGACTATGGACTTACCTAAAAAGAGTAAACATAATGTGGGACATCGTTAAGCAACACGAACCTCCAATGATGTTTCGCATAATCATGCCATGCTCCTAATTCCTAATGAATTCAATAACAACTTCCCAAATGAGTACAGTGTGGAATATTTTTAAAAATGAAAGAAAAGAAAGAAAACTGTACGACAATAATGCAGTTGGAATAAGAGCATACCTTCATAGTGATATGAATCCCTTATGTACTTTTGTTTCTTGTGTTAAATCAAGAAACAAAAAATGAATATAGTGTCCAACACATTATTCTCCAGTTATATAAAAGCAATTTTCTGTAAACTCAGGATGGTCCTCAAAGAAGACATAAATCATTCAAATGTGAAAAGATAGAGATTGAATTATTAAAGAAAGAAGAGTGGGAGATAAGAAATACTATAGGAGGAGAGAAGAGGGAGAAAAAAAGAATAGGAAGAACTAAAAAATATTGCAATACTACATTATCCCTAATTATTAAATACCTAAAGAAGACATTCGTAATTATTAAACATCTAAAATACTCCAATGACCCTAATCTAATCCTGTAAGTAATTGAACCAAAGACAATCGTAAGAATCAATACATGAAAATGGAGAGTGGAAAAAAGCATCAAACATTTAAGCATAATAATACGTAACTTAGCTGGTGAACTCAAACATCAAAATGTGAAGACGGTACACATAGAATCATATTTCCATCATATAAGTATGCAATCCCGACATATCAAAATATCAACTTTGGTTCTTGAACCAAATATAACAACTGAATAAATTTAATTAACATTATCCAAAGCTTACCCATGTCACTTCAACCCATTTCAAGTTATGTGGCCCCAATTATAATTGTGTACAACACATTACCTATATAACCGAAAACTAAGTGAACCCAATTGTACCTGCACAAAAAAATAAACATAAAATGTAACCAAATAGGTACTTACATAAAAAAAATGATTTACGTTCAAATGAATGAATAAATTACCTTTTAGGGTAAGTGTCCAAGTGGATCTTTCAACCAATATGCACAAATTGGCCCCTACTCGAATTAAAGTGCACAAATTGTTCAATTACTCTCTCGCTTTGCCAAAATGTAACCTTCAGGAAGTTGATGAAAGAGTTATTACAAAAATAAATTATTGACTACTAAAATTAAAAATTTATAAACTCTTAATGATCCTCTTCGTAATAACTTTCCACTATGAGTATAGTTATGCATAATTCTCTTTCACCAAAGTAAGAAATACAAACACATGTCAACCATATAATGAAATAGAAGATATATAATTAAAATGTGGAAGAAAACCAACTTCTACACATTTTAGATCAAGTGCAAGCATTCTAATGTAATCAAACGTATTTAGGTAATTACAATAACCAAAATATTTGACTCAATACCTGTTTTATTCAATTCAGTATGTATGTCGGTAAACAAAGATGATTATAGTGAACACATCTTACCCAGTAGCATTCAAATGAAATCATCTATATTCTCCTACACCATAAGTTTACATACACCATAAGTTTACATACCCGGGATGAATACACATTTGCAGCCCGGGGACCTATACAATGAAAATATTCTAACCAAGAATCCAAAATATCCATCAGAAGCACATACCATTGTTTTGAATCCAAGGTCATATAAATCACCTTATCTCCTTAGAAAACCTTGTTTGTCCCATAGAAGCAATTATTCAAATACCTTAATTGGAAAAAACCACTAATATTTTTCACAGATGAAAAATCTACACAACCAAAATATTAATGACAGCTACAAACTAAAGTTTCAAAAAAATTAGTTGGTTAGTATGCTTACAACATTCAAAATAACCCCTACACACTTTAAGAAAAGCATGATGGGATTCAGTGAGGTAGCTTCTGATGAGTATGAGAGTAACCTCAATAAACAGTCATAAACCAATTAGATACCATATCAACGAAATTGACCAAATAATTGAATTAGAAGAAGAACATACATATATTCTAATTCTAAACACTTGTAATCCCCAATCAAAAACTGTATTTTTGGCAATACAGTTTATGGAATGTTTTTGGTATTACAACCTCAACAAAATCATATAAACAAATCAATAGTTAATGTTGAGCCCTAAATACCATAGCAATTGAGTACCTTGAGAAGAAGTTGTGTGGAGGAGGATGTGGAGGGATTTGGGGGCGGAGAGGGGTTGGTGATGGAGGGGCAGATGGGTTTGGGGGAGGAGAGGGATGGGCGGAAGGCGGGGCATGGGGAGCATAGAAGGGCGGGGGATGGGGAATGCTTGGAGCAGAGAGGGAGTTTCGGGGTTGGATGAAATTTCTTTTTTTTTCCTTCTTTTTTTTGTATGATAATAGAACGTTAAAGCGGGAAGGAAAATTTTGAGGAGGGAGTCAATTTTTTTAGCCATCTCAAATAGTAAGATACTATTTGAGACGGAAAATAATAAACTGTCTTTTTAAGAGTATTTTATAAGACGGGTAATATAAGGGGTTTTAAATACTTGATACTATTTGAGACGGCAAGTAATAATCCGTCTCTTAACATGACTTTATAAGACGGGTAATATAAGGGGTTTTAAATACTTGCTTTTTTTAAGACAGTCAATTATTTCTGTCTCAAAAAGTATGCTTTAGATACTTAAATTTAGCAGTCTCAAAAACTTCGGTCCTAAAAACTACATTTTTTTGTAGTGGAGGAAATTGATTTATATCTAGACATCTCGTATGAGGAGAGACCGGTGGCTATTTTGGATCATAGTGATCGCAAGCTACGATCCAAGGTTGTTCCACTAGTTAAAGTATAGTGGGGTTATCACAACGTTGACGAGTCTACCTGAGAGTGGGAGGACGATATGCGGGAACAATATCCAGAGTTATTCACCACAGGTATGACCTAATTTCGGGGACAAAATTCCTTTTTAAGGGGGGGAGTATGTAACACCCCGTAATTTTATGCATTTAATAGTTAATTAATTCAGGAAAAAATTAAATTACTAGTGTGTCGTAATTTAAAGGAATTAATTATGGAATTGTTATATAAATATTAATCGGGAGAATAATTGGTTAATATTTATGGGAAATTAATTTACTAGGTAAATCGTATTATTTAATAACATTTTAAGAGTATTAATGATGAGGAGTTTACTTATCTCAACCAAGAGTCGGTTCCAGACTAAGTTAGGTGGGATATATGAAATTTTATAAACTTATCCGGATGTAAATTATGAGTGCACGGAAGAGTCCATAAGGGCAAAGATAGTCGGAATAGAGTACCCCGGGAGTAGTAAATAGGTCTCGAGATGTTTTTAGGCATAATCAGGTCCACACGAGGGTATTTGGGTCACATGGGATTGGCCCATTTGGCTAAAAATGGGATTAAGCCTAATTACTTAATTAAAGAAAAAAGGGGAACGACATAACCAATTTGGGAGACAAAGGCAAGAACCAAAAGGGGATCTCATCATCAACCTTGAGAATCACAACTCCGGATCAGACCCTACGAAACCATAAGGCAAGTGATTAACTTGTTGTAGCATTTATATGTATTACAATTCATATTTGTGTGAAGTGAGAACCAAAATTCATTTTGGGATAAAAAGGGTATAAAAATGGGGGGTTTTGTAAATAAATCTTCTGATTAGAAATTGTTGTAGAGATTCACGATATAATCTGAGACTGGTATGTACTGGTCAGATGTGAAAACCCAGACGAATTTGAGATGGTAATTTGGTGTTGAGACTAATTAACGAATAACCGGGGTTTTTCCCCAATTCAGAAAATAAGACAAAACGACAATTAAACTGGGTTTGGGGACTTTATGGCGATTCCTTATGATGTTTTTGGTGTATTATATTGTTGTTAGGACCTGGGTTAGACTGTAGAAGAAATTGGACATTTAAGATTTTTGTCCATGGCAGAAACAGGCCTTCGGAGAAGAAGAAGAAGACCTGCTCGATCGATCAATCGATGGCTGGGATCGATCGATCGATGGTCGAGGATTTCTAACAGGTCGGACAGTTTTATTATATAAGGGAAATTTATTTAAAATTCTTTTCTCACACTTTATTTTGTGAGAAATAAATAGAGGACATAAATTCTTAACAATTATGAGGAAAAGTAAATAGGATTTGGAGGGAATTTATGGGTGACACATTGTGGTTATTTTGGAGAAATATATTCCAAAATATTAAATTACGGATAAAGTGAGCGAGTCCAGGTATAGTGGTTGAGCGGTACCAAAGTAATTAAATTAATTAATGTGCAAATTAATTAATAATCTGAGTTGGACCATAAACTTAAGTTATGACGTATAGGCTAATGTTACAAGCTTAGTACACAGTAAAGTCGGGATTGTTTTAATTATATATATATATATATATATATATATATATATATGGTGTGTGCATTAATATCAGTGGTTAGATATTATTATAATATGTACTCTAGTTCTATCAGTGGGGTGAAGAGGGTACAAAAATCGAGTTTTTGTAAATAAATATTCTGATTATAAATTGTTGTAGAAATTCATGATATAATCTGGGATTGGTATGTACTGGTCAGATATGAAAATCAAGACGAATTATGAACGAATTTGAGATGGTAATTTGGTGTTGAGACTAATTAACGAATAACCCGGGTTTTTCCCCAATTCAGAAAATAGGAGAGAACGAAAATTAAATGGGGTTTGGGGACTTTATGGGGGTTCCTTATGATGTTCTTGGTGTATTATATTGATGTTAGGACCTAGGTTAAACTGTAGAAGAAATTCGACATTTAAGGTTTTCGTCCATGGCAAAAACAGTCCTTTGGAGAAGACGAAGACCTGCTCGACCGACCGATCGATGGCTAGGATCGATCGATCGATGATCGAGGATTTTTGACAGGTCGGCCAGTTTTATTTTATAAGGGAAATTTATTTAAAATTATTTTCCTACACTTTATTTGGTGAGAAATAAATATAGGACATAAATTCTTAACAATTATGAGGGAAAGTAATTGGGATTTGGAGGGAATTTATGGGTGACACATTGTGGTTAATTTTGGAGAAATATATTCCAAAATATTAAATTCTTGATCAAGTGGGCTAGTTTGGGTATAGTGGTTGAGCAGTACCAAAGTAATTAAATTAATTAATGTGCAAATTAATTAATAATCTGAGTTGGACCATAAACTCAAGTTATGACGTATAGGCTAATGTTAAAGGTTTAGTACACGGTACAGCCGGGATTGTTTTAATTATATATATACATATATATATACATATATATATATATACGGTGTGCGATAGTATATATATATATATGATGTGTGCATTAATATCAGTGGCTATATATTATTATAATATGTACGCTATCAGGGGAGGTTGCGCATAGAAGGTGAATCCCCTAGCTTGAGGAGTAGGGCGAGTATATCCCCAGATCATATCGTCCATTATATGGGTCGGGGGCATCTCACTTTCAGGAAAGGAATATGAACCCCTCCAATATTTATGTTATTAACCAAGTTAGTGAGCGATCCTGACTTGGGGTAACTAGGTTATGTGAATACACCTAGTGGGATAGCACTTTAGAGAATATACATTCGGTGAGTTATTACTTGAGAGGATGGTTATTATCATTTCTTATTTATTATTTCAACATATGTGTGAATATTGTAATGTGGTTATACGTATATAATGAGATAAATAATTATATATGGGTAATTTAATACAGGCCGTGAATTGTATTATGTGTATAATGGGTGTGAAAATTATATGAATTTAAAAGGGGAAATGATTAATTAAGTTAATGTTGATAATAACTTAGGAATCATAATTATTGCATACTCGGTTAGAGTAGGGTTGTTGCAAGGGGTTATATCAGTATCTAGTTATGGGATAAATAACTAGGGGAATTAATTAAGGCGTTAGTCGTGAACATTAGGGGAGGGGTGATGATGTCCTCAAGGGAGTGCGACACTAACTAAAATATGAAGAGCATGCATACATATTTATTACAGCAAGTTAATCATTTGCTAAATATTTTCCAAATATTTTGGGTATATTTTTAAAAACCTTTCAGGTGTCCAGCCACAGGGACGCCAGACTTGACTCATTCCGGGGATCCGTTGCTGCAGCATATGTTGATGTTGCGGGAGTTTGATAGGTGTCTCATTCTTTTTCATTTCTAGTATAGAAATTTCTGTCAGTTACTCGAGCATGTTCCTCACAGCTTTATTTAGTATTTATGTCAGACTTGTTGATATTTATCATTATCTGTCTTTACTTTTGTTGGATTTGAGCTGATGGTTTATTCGGTCAGTTTATTTATATATGAATGGTTGATTTCAGTTTATTGTGATCGTTTAAATTATTTTGTTTCCGCATGAGTATTTCATTAAATTAATGAAAGATAAAACTTGACACCAATCTAATTTTCTCACTTAGGTGGTTAGTAATTAAAAAGGCGATAGTGATGCTAAGAATGAACCAACTGAGAAACATATTCTAATTTAATTTAGGACTGATCACCCGGGGTTAATTAGGCGGGGTGTCACATCATCTACAAAATATAAAAATAAAAATTCAACCCAAAAGAAGATGAGATGATGGAAAAATTTTCAACGGCAAAAAATGCTCATATATACCCACTTTTCATTTCACCCATTTTTAGGTAGAATTTTTTTATGATATCATTTTTCTTACTATTTAAAAAATAGGTATGTTGCTAGGAGGTATATATATAGTACAAAAGGTCATATTTTTGTATGAGAGTAAAAATGTAATAACCCGCATATTTTGTTATTGAAGTTGACCATGCCCCGATAGCAAAATATGAAAGTCAATCAAATTAAATAATATTCTTAGCATGCGACAAAAAATGAGACATTTAAATTTTCTCCACAAAATAAATATTGAGATAAACAAACAATGAAAATTCATTCACCAAAATAAGATCCATCAACACGCTAAACTCCAATAATAAATCTCAACTTTAACTCGAATCAAATAAAATCGATTACATACAATATTTCGAACTAAAAAACATAGACAATTATGGAGTCGAATGACCCACTAAATCTAAAACAATTATCTCATAAATAAAACGAATAGAAAGAAAACTAAACTAATGCAATAAAAATAAATTTTATCTGCAAGTCTACGCTAATCTCCAAAACTATGCAGTTGCTCGACAACATTCCTAAAAAGTCATCAATGATGATAGTCAGGACCCGCCATAAGAATACTAACTACTATTCTCAAATAGAATCAACGAATCCAGTCATAAGCATGATAAGATATAAATATAAAAGTAGAATATTTTGTTTAACAAAGTAATCTATTAACAATGAGAATAATCTAAAACTGTAACAACTATCCACATAAAATAAACTATCTCACTAGCCAAGTCTAATTAAGTTTATTTCAATACTAATTAATTCTCTTTCCACTATCTTTCCCAATTATAATTATTTTTATCAATGTTACTAATATTATCGATGCTACACCATCATAGCTAGTTTGCCTCTCTATTGGCCCTACAAATACTCACGGTGCGCCTAAGATCTCATCACATTAGATCCACATACATCACTATAGCCTGTTGGCCCAAATTCTGTGCACGCACATACCGTGATGTTCTTCACACATTAAACATCACTATTACTAGTTATCTAAGGTTCCGCAATCATCATAATGGTCGGCCCACACTAGACACTTCATATACTCATAACACTAACACAAACCATCAAGGTAACCAAGACAATATGGGTCCCACAATTATCGTAATACCCGACTTATCCACACCCCGCACATATAGTGACTCATATCAATCCGTATCTAATATTCATTTATTATTATAGGTATTTATCATCTTTGCATTATCATATTTTCATTATTTACGACTAGCCTCCAAATATAACTCGGGTATCCCAACTACAATCCATCTTTGGTCCCATACCTAGAGATCAGAAAATTATAAGTATCACATAGTCCCTTACCTAGGAGAAGAATACCTGAAAAAATCACACTCTCGTGCCTAGGATAAAACAATGTAACGACGTAGTACCTAGTCCTATACCTAGGAAATGCCCAAATTAATGAGTGAACAATCCTTAGTCCCATACCTAGAAAGATCAACAACAATTAATATGCCTACTCGCTACTCTTATACCTCGAAAGTAATATATTAACAAAAAAGGTGAAAGTACAACTAAAGTTCATAATTCTAACATCCCCTAGATATTATATTATTAACATGCACAATTTCTACATTAATTAAATTCTTAATCCAATATTTTAATTCTTTGTTTAACATTTATGCTAATCCAATTTCATATGCGATGAACCAATTATATCATGTGATAAAAAAATTCTACAAAATATCCAAACAAGTTATCCAAATTCAACATTTCAATATGAGTGATAAATAATCAAATTAAATCATAAACCGATTCAAATATGCATATTAAGAATTTTCAGCAACATCTTATCACATTCTACATAATATTAATTATCTACATTATTTATTATAAATCAACATATATTACTGAATTATATATTTTAATTAACATATGATTCATACCAACAACCCACAATAACAAAGTCCTATAATCTAAGCATGCGGTATTTCAAGTATAAAAATTAATTATAGAAGTTTATAAAATAGATTCATAATTAGGTTATCACTTTTGCTAATTAATTTGCTAATGTTATTAAGAAAACATGCCTATTTAATATTTAGGAAATATTTAAATCAAATAATATTTAAAGAGAAAAATAGTGATATTCATACCTAAAAAGAAGTATTCTGAAAAATCCGAGTGTTCTACTGCGTTCATCTTGCGAAATTGAGAAACTTTGATTATAACATTCTTCAAAATATTAGTGTACAACCCTCTAAAATAAGGTTGAAGTTTTGTTAAATGGAAATTTATGGTCGAAAATATAGGGTTTGTAACTTGTATTTGTTTTGGCAGAACGGAGGTTGTATAAGTAAGCGCGAATAAATTTTTAGTCCAAGACTCACTTTTTACAATAATAAACACTCTGCTCCTAAATAATCCTTAAAGCAAAAAAAGAAAATCCACACACGTAATTAGACCAACCCATTCATGCACAAGCTGACCCCAAACCAACTACCACTTTCTATAGTGAAAGTTGGGCCACAAAAGAAGCTAACACAGCCCGTTATAGTGGTATCCAGAGCTGCAATAGAGGCTACCTTCAAGCCCACAATTCTTTCCTCTCTCGGTTCTTATGCTTTCCAATTTAAAAAAGATTTTTTTTAAAAACAAAACCTAATAAATCTAGGAATCCCACAAACATACCACTCTTATAATATACTATATTTTTCCCAATTCAAATTATTTTCTTGGAGTCCAATTCAAAATAAGAAGACTCAAGTGGCCTATAGGTTTTTAAAAAAAAATTACACAATAATTAAATAAATTCCAAAAATACTCAATTAAATATCCAAAGATGATGAAATTTAAGTTGAATAAAATCTGTCTAACTTAATTCGAATTCCAATAAAATAATCGATTTAATTAATTAATTAAATTTGGATTCTAAAAGCTCGAGGTATTACAAAAAATTAGGATTAAATAGTTGTTACGGTCATAGATTGTGATAGAGTATCATAAATTTAGTCATTAATATAGGCCATGAATTTTTTTTGTCAATATTCAATTTGTGATAACCCCCCCCCCCCCTTTTTTTTTATTTCAATGACTAAATCAGTTTTTGGATTAAAGTATTAATATTGTTGTATGAATCTTTGTCTCATATCAAATTGTAAGCGTAATTTACTAAATATTTCCTCGAGCCAATCATACATTAAAAAACTTGTAAGCCCCCACGCCCTCTTTTAAACATAAATTAGCCTTATTCTCAATAAAGGACGACTTTTTTGCCTTTAAGAGATTGCACTAAATTATGGGATTATATAAATTACCCATATTAATTATCATATCTGGTTTGATCAACTTTGAGACAATTTATAGACACGTGTTTAGTATATATTATTATTTCTTCCTATCTGATGCCCTAATTTTTCGTATATCCTTGTACTCCTCTCTAGTCTTGATGTATAAGTTCTTAACCATATTTAGTGATGACTTTGAATATGATTATATAGAGCCTCCTGTGACACTCCGCCCAATAAAATACTGGGTGATCAGTCCTTTATAAAATGAAATAGGAATCTCAAATGGTTTCATTCTAAACATCACTGTCGAAACCATTTAATTGCTAATAACCTATTAGGGCCGGTGTCAAATTTTGAGCTTTCTAATCTTTTTAACCCAAACGCACAAGTAAATCCAACCATACAAAGATATAATAATAACTAAAATTCATCAATAATAATAATGGATAACTCTTGGTAAAACATATATACAACCATATCGAATGGGCGTGAAATAAAAATGCAGAAAATAAACTAAAAGACAACAGTTGGACAATATGCCCGATTCTTACAACGGTACCTCCTACCTAGATCACAAGGATAGAAGCGTCTAAACAATTTCATGCCAACATCCACAGTTGCGGCAACAACGTCTAACTCGAAAGGATAGTCATCCAGGCGTCCCTGTGACTGGACATCTAAAAAGTACAATAAAGGAGAACAAGAAGAAAAATAGATACGAGTCAGAGCCTGGGTTTTAAAAAAACATTTTAGCAAGTTCTTAATATACTTTAATATTTAAAATATTATACTCTCCATATTTAAACTTGTGCCACACTCACATGAGATACCCCTCACCTCTCATCTAACAGTCCACACCGAACGCATATATTTTAAAATACCCTAGTTAAGCTACCCCACCTAACTAATCTCTCACAAAAATTAAACCATCATACGCTATCTTAAGTCCCGCGTATATAACGTTCTAAGCTTTCGCACGAGCTTACTATATGAAGAACTAGGAACCCCCGAGATTTGAAAAATCTTCTTTAAACTTTGAAAATAAATTTCCTTGTAAAGTATATGCGGAAGCATAAACAAATGGTTCACAACTTTAAAACCAACAATTTTAATTTCTCTTTCAAATTAAAATCAAACCAAAGTGAAATTAACTTATAACACACACAATTCAAATTTTACTTAAACAATGTTAATTAATCCAAGTCCTAAAAAATTTGCCTAAGTCATGTTTTGCAATTATATCAAGTTAGGTCAAACCAATTTTAACAAGTTAAATTAAATGACCTAAATTGAATTAACGAAATAATTAACCAAACTTAATTTAACACCAAATTAAATTACGTGTGACAATTAAAACCAATTTTATCTTGAATTATCCTAAGCATGCGTTCTAAGTTATTACGCAAGATAAAAGTAGATCAATCACACTACGCCGCGATGTACGAGGAAAAACCCAAGACGGGAAAAAAACCTCGAACGGCCCTAGCCTCAAATCCACTAAGTATGGAATTTATAAGTATAAGACAAAAGACTTACATCACACGACTCGATCCCTCTCAAGCCTCGGCGCTCCTTCTTGTAAACACCTCCACCTAGTGAATAACCCCGGAGATCCACCGCAGTCTCGGAATCCACCGATCGGACTTTATGTGGTCACCGTCACCCGAACTAGGAGCCTTTCTCCAAGTAGGAAAAATCACGAAAACCTCTTCTTCTTTATGGGATTTAGAATCAAACCCAAACTTCTCTTCAAACTAATGTAGAGATAAACCCGGTGCCAAACTCCAAGCAAGATGTATATATATGTGAACTTGGATAAATAAAACTATGGGCGCAAAATTAAAGTGTATAATGATTTTTCTTTGGAAATTGACACTTTAAAACAATGAACTTTTCCCTAAAACAATTTTTCTCTCAAACACTCTCTAGAGGTTGGTAAGATATGAAAAGTTAAGTTAGAAAAAGTTATTCCCACACATAGATATTCAGCAAAAAGCTAGTGGGGTAAAACAAGTGGGAAAAACTGCTCAAAACGGCCAAAAAACCTGTTCCCGCCAAATCTCGTTAGAAACGACATTTCGTTCGAACGACATTCTCGTTCGAACGAGTCTTCTAACGAAGTTTCAGTATGAACTCGTTAGAATCTCGTTAGAATTCTCGTTAGAATGACCATCTCGTTCGAACGACATTTCGAAGGAAGTTCCAGTATGCCATAATGGGAAGTCGTTGGCAATCTCGTTCGAACGACTTGTGGTTCGAACGACAATCTCGTTCGAACGACACTTCGAACGAACTTACAGAATGTTCAAAAAATTCTTTTTAAGTACAGAAACTTTATAAACTTTATATATAAGTTTTAATAGAAAACATTCTGAAAACAAAACACAGTTTTAAAAACATAACACCCAATATAAACCGTTCCAAGCTCCTATATATATATGTAATGCATTCATACCTTGGGATCATGGAACCACTATTGACGACGTATAAAGGAGGCACTTAAACTCGGCATTTTGATGAAGCTTTATCCACTTGGCCGCTACGTCTTCAACAAACACGTCATAAGCTTGAAAGATGATTAATATACTTTATCCTATGACTCAAACGTTTTTGTCCGGAATTGAGCCAAAACTACAAAGGACTCAATTGGAAATTTGCGTCCTTACAAATCTCCCCCTTTGGCTATTCCGGGACAAAAACCAACAAAAATCCTAAAGGGCGGTCAAGCTCTACTAGACTAATAAAAAGTCCCACCCAAAATAAAAATACAATGCTTGACTCAAACAACCCAAAGGATCAACAATCTTTGCCGTTGAAAGTTGCCGCTTTATAAAATAATTCCTGCACACTAAAGCAAACACATTACACGCATAGGGAATATCAAAATATTTAATGCAAGTAAAGTAACTACTCCCCCTAAATTAATTCTCTCCCTTTATCAAGTATAACCAACTTAGAAAGACGTCTCCCCCTAAGATAAATCTTCCTTAAATTAAGATATGATAATAATAGGATTAGTTACCATTTCTCCCCCTAACATTCTCCCCCTTTTTGTTCAAGAATAGACAAAGGTAAAAAAGTAAACATTAACTTATCTCCCCCATAGAAAGCATATACACCCTCTAAAATAAACAAGAGGTAAGTAGAGTGGTATAACAAGCTAAAACAAGTAATTGTGCATATAGTGATGAGAACGTTAAAGCATATGGGCAACAAAAGTTCAACTAATCCAAACAATAACATCAGATACCAACTAGGATGCAATAAAATGATACCAATATGATATATAAATTATTAAGCATGTGATATCAACAAAGAATGCAATAAGATGGATATCAAGTATAAATTAAAGCATATATGGATTAGAAATCAAAGCAAAGACTAAACAAAAATATCAAATATATGTATACATAATATATATCAAAGAGACTCAAGTACACATATATAGATATAAATACACAAATGACACACACAAAATATAGTAGGTGTCTTTCACACTCGTATGGCAAAAATGTATCATAAGGAAACGGAAGTGTTGGGGTGTGAACTAGTAACGATTAAATTTAGACCCAATCACTTAAAACATGTTCACGGAGTTCTCATTTGATTGCAAACTTCATCACATTTGAATATAATCTCATGTGACAATATAGATTGAACTCAATGACCAAACATACACAATGCATACAAGCCTAGCATATTGATGATTCTACAAACCAATAGAGTTATGACATGAAATACGTAACTAGGATAAACGGACATTGTGCAAACCGTTGATATACCATCCAATCTCCCTCAATAAGCATTTTGTATTAATTTTGAATGAATATATCAATCAAACATAGGCCTTGGCAATTATTTTTCTTTTTAATGCCAAATTTTTTATTTCTAGGCCTTTGGACCACGTATTTCTTTTAGGTCCAATTCAAACGGTGGCTTACAATCACAAAGGATAACTAAGTCCTTTCGGAGCCCTTCCCCGTGCACATTTATATTTATCATGTTTTTTATGTTTCTCACAAATCTCACGTGCAACGGATTTTGACATGCACTAGTCCTCCTAAGTCACAAATATGTAGATGACTAGATTGGAAGGAGAACACCTCACATAGCTCAAATATACATATGTAGTTAAAATTTTAAAAGAGCTCGTGCATGTGTGAATAGTGGCATATAAAAATAGAATTCATTTAATCAACACAAAATCCAACTACTCCATGTAATCATGGTAAAGAACATAATAAGGATTGACAATCTAAACCAAAAGTTCTAGCCACATGGGAGCGTAAAAGATGGGATTCTAACACAAGTGTATGCCACATAAAGTGTGTCAAACTAAAATACACACAAAAAGAATCTTTTTGAGTTTTTGAAAATTTTTAACCAAAAATAAAAATATATACTCAAAAGACAAACAAAAATCATTTGAATTTTTTAGTAAACTTAAATTCCAAGGGATAAAAACCCAAATGATAAACCAAAAATGTTTTTGTATTTTTCATTTAAAGCGAACAAAAATGAAAGAAATATAATACAAAAGAGAAACAAACATCATTATTCTAGCATGTGATTAAGCATGTAGCATAGACTAGAAAATGATAAAACAAGCATACATTTAGCATGTGAATATAGCATGAAGTACACATGCTAAAGTATGCAAACACTAACACATTCATCCTTTAGATTTAGCAATGGAGGAGGCATGTGAAAGTAAATGAGAATCAAAAACCCCATTTTGCAAGGCAACCAAGTCGGATTTCCTAACCCAAATTAATGAAGAATGACTATCATGGGGTGTAGGAATTTTAACTACCTTGGTTGCTTTACGTTGGGATTTTCTAGGAATACGTTTAAGATCAAAACAAAATTTCCTAAGATGACCTTTTAGACCACAATGTGTACAAGAAAAGACATATCGAAAGGATTTACCTAAGGAATGATCTCTAAAGGCTTTCCTAGTAGATTCTCCTAAAATATTGGTTTTGACTTTATGAATAGATTCATTACAAGTATTGAAGCCTAAACCACAAGTGTCATTTTTAATTTGGACCGTTCCTAATATTTTATCTAATTTTTCCAAACGACACTCCAAATCAAATTTGACATTACTAGAGTCTTTTAATTTGTTTTATAATTCTAGAATATTAGACTCTAATAAAACATTTCGCTCTTTGAACTCGAGAAGCTCCTTTTTCAAGGATTCCATTAAACATCTATGGCTATCTCTCTCGCCTTCTACGTAGTCAAGCTTCTCTCGAAGAGTCCTCTCACGTGTTCTAAGGTCTTCTACCAACATACTATCATCAATGACCTTGACACGCTCTTTTAAACTAGCTTCTAACTTCAAATTAGCTCTTTTTAATTTAATTGATTCTTTATAAAGTTCTTGAAAAGCATTTTGAAGTTCACTCACATTAACCTCTTCTTCATTTTCACTCTCTCTTTCTTCTCCACCCTCACTATCATAAAAAATAAGGGAATCAAAAACTTTGACCTCGGAAGTGTCATGTGTTTGAATATCTTCATGAGAAGATTCACTATAGGTGCTCACATGACTAGCCATAAAAGCCACAAAATTTGGCTTAGTGGGGGAATCGGGTCCCTCTTCCTTATCACTATCACTAGGGTCGCATTATATGAAATGGGTCGTTTACCCTCTTTCCTTAGTTTAGTGGGGGCAGTCAGAAGCCCTATGGCCAAAACCCTCACAACCAAAACACCTATTTGACTCGTCCCTATTTAATCGTTCATTAATGGGTTTAGGGATCTTCTCAACTTTGTCATACTTAGAAGTTTCAAATTTCTTAAAATCATTTTTAAATTTATCTTTGTTAAATTTAAGAAATTTTCTAAATTTTCGAGCAAACAAAGCCATGTCTTCCGAGTCACTATCACTCTCGCTCTCTACTACTTGTTTGACCTCTTTCCGGGCTTTTAAAGTAATGCCCTTTTCAATTTTGTTTTCGGTTTTAGAGGGAAACATGTCTAGTTCATAGGTTTGTAAATCACCTACGAGCTCTTCTAATTTCATAGAGGCTAAAGTTAGTAAAGAATTTAAAACGATTAGTTTTGGAATAAATCTATCGGGAAGGGACCGTAAAATTTTCTTTACTACTCGGTTGTCGGGTATTTTTTCTCCCAAGTTAAAGGATGAATTAACAATATCGAAAAGTCTAGCATAAAATTCATCAAAGGTTTCTTTTTCATTCATTTTGATAGTTTCAAATTGAGTGGTGAGGTTTTGAAGTTTCGAAGCTTTAACGACACTTGTACCTTCATGAGTGAGTTACAAAATATCCCATGCATCTTTAGAGGTATCACACGTCATAATGTGTCGGAATTCATCCGGTGTGACAGCTCTAAACAAGACGTTTAAACCTCGGGAATTAAAGTTAGAAAGTTTAAATTCACCCTAACTCCATCTATCGGTCGGTTTGGGAACACGTTCATTTTCTACTAAATGAGTTGGTGGAGACCACCCGTTAACAACAGACATCCAAACCCTCTCATCGATAGATTTCAGTGCCGATTTCATTCGCGCTTTCCAATACGCATAATTAGAACCATCGAAAATAGGAAATTTTGAAAATGGGGACAATTCCATTTTAGCCAAAAATTATTTAAAGGGTCTTTAACGAAATAATTTATCGCTTTGGCTCTGATACCATTCTGAGAGAGTGTAGGAACCCCCAAGATTTGAAAAATCTTCTTTAAACTTTGAAAATCAATTTCCTTGTAAAGTATATGCGGAAGTGAAAACAAATGGTTCACAACTTTAATACCAACAAATTTTAATTTCTCTTTCAAATTAAAATCAAACCAAAGTGAAATTAACTTATAACACACACACAATTCAAATTTCACTTAAACAATGTTAATTAATCCAAGTCCTAGAAAATTTGCCTAAGTCATGTTTTGCAATTATATCAAGTTAGGTCAAACCAATTTTAACAAGTTAAATTAAATGACTTGAATTGAATTAACGAAAACATTACTCAAACTTAATTTAGCACCAAATTAAATTAAGTGTGACAATTAAAACCAATTTTAGCTTGAATTATCCTAAGCATGCGTTCTAAGTTATTACGCAAGATAAAAGTAGATCAATCACACTACGCCGCGATGTACGAGGAAAAACCCAAGACGGAAAAAAAACCTCGGACGGCCCTAGCCTCAAATCCACCAAGTATGGAATTTACAATTACAAGACAAAAGACTTACATCACACGACTCGATCCCTCTCAAGCCTCAACGCTCCTTCTTGTAAACACCTCCACCTAGCCAATAACCACGGAGCTCCACCGCAGTCTCGAAATCCATCGATCGGACTTTATGTGGTCACCGTCACCCGAACTAGGAGCCTTTCTCCAAGTGGGTAAATCAAGAAAACCTCTTCTTCTTTGTGGGATTTAGAAGCAAACCCAAACTTTTCTTCAAACTAATGTAGAGATAAACCCGGTGCCAAACGCCAAGTAAAATGTATATAGATGTGAACTTGGATAAACAAAACTATGGGTGTAAAACTAAAGTGTATAATGATTTTTCTTTGGAAATTGACACTTTAAAACAATAAACTTTTCCCTAAAATAATTTTTCTCTCAAACACTCTCTAGAGGTTGGTAGGATATGAAAAGTTAAGTTAGAAAAAGTTATTCCCGCACATAGATATTCAGAAAAAAGCTAGTGGGGTAAAACAAGTCGGAAAGTGGGAAAAACTGCTCAAAACTGCCAAAAAACTTGTTCCCGCCAAATCTCGTTCGAACGACATTTCGTTCGAACGAGTCTTCTAATGAAGTTCCAGTATGAACTCGTTAGAATATCATTAGAAATCTCGTTAGAATGACCATCTCGTTTGAACGACATTTCGAATGAAGTTCCAGTATGCCATAATGGGAAGTCGTTGGCAATCTCATTCGAACGACTTGTGGTTCGAACGACACTTCGAACGAAATTACAAAATGTTCAAAAAATTCTTTTTAAGTACAGAAACTTTATAAACTTTATATATAAGTTTTAATAGAAAACATTCTGAAGACAAAACACAGTTTTAGAAATATAACACCCAATATAAACCGTTTCAAGCTCCTATATATATATATATATATATATATGTAATGCATTCATACCTTGGGAGCATGGAACCACTATTGACGACGTAGAAACGAGGCACTTAAAGTCGGCATTTTGATGAAGCTTTATCCACTTAGCCACTACGTCCTCAACAAACACGTCATAGGCTTGAAAGATGATCAATATACTCTATCCTATGACTCAAACGTTTTTATCCGGAATTGAGCGAAAACTTCAAAGGACTCAATTGGAAATTTGCGTCCTTACACTATAATAATCTCTTACCTATAATCTCTCGCTTATCAAATAACCATTAATTATGAATAACATTCACTAGTTATTACACTATTCACATTTTAGTGTTATTATCTTGTATATAATTTTCATTTTTATATATGTATCTCACATTTTTATTCCGGATTTTATACTCTTAGATGATCTAGAAATTATTCTACATTTCATTCTTTATTTTGTCTATATGTATGTGTCTCTCTCTCTCTCTCTCTCTCTCTCTCTCTCTCTCTCTATATATATATATATATATATATATATATATATATATATATATATATATACACACACACAATATACTATACATATCAAGTATATCTATACTTATATATCACAAACTATATAAGTATAATAACCATCCCTCAAAGCTATAACTCAATGGATGCAGTCTCTACAATGCTATTATCCTCCAGCGTGAACACATATCGACCTGGAAAACCGGGATGGAATCTGACACCGACCCCAAATTTAAACCATAACATATGGAAAGCGATCATTGTTCCTCACCGAAAATGAGAACGAAACATACCCACCACGTCTCACCCCGATAAAAATCACACGATATAAAATGGACACAATGACCTGCGGACTATACGCTCCCTGTTTCTCAAGCTAGGGGCCTTATCCACATGGTGCAACTTCCCATGATATCACTAGAGGGGTATGCATCACATAAATATATCAATCAGACACAAATATAATTATTATCATATCATATCAATATATATATATATATATATATATATATATATATATATATATATATATATATATATATATATCATCAAGTCCGACTATCATACCTATCTCTCGTGCCATTAGCCTATAGCCCTGAATATATCAATTCGAAATAATTTATAAGTATACACTCAACTTATTTTAATCCCATAAGTATTCACTTCACTTATGATAGAATTCTCACATCAATGTATATTCCCAAATAATAGCTTATCACCACTAGCTAGTATTCTAATTTCATCCTACTCGCACATTCGGATATTATTCACATATGCTATCGGTATATATATTCTACACGCATACAAATATATACCCACCAAAATAACTTTCCCCAAGTGTCGCTCACCCTAAGCACTCATCCAATTTAATCCCCGAATTTTATTCTCACTAACCCGAGCTTTATACATCACTCTTTCATCACTTAGAGGTCCTCACACTCAATATAAGATACCCTATTATTTATATTTAAAAGAAATTTGTCTTCAATCCCTTTAGGCCAGGAAAATCCTCTCAAATTTTTCTGCCAAAACCGAACCGAGCCCATGGCCCCAAAAACGAACCGATCCGATTCCAAACAAACGAACCGAACCGATAACACCAAAAACAAATCGGTCTGATTCCACAAAAATAAAACAAACCGAACCGCATCAAGACCGATTCTATGTGAACAATTTTTGTTCTCTACGAGTTTATCTCCTTCTACACCTCCAAAAATCACTCCAACACTCATCCAACCCAAAATTTATGGTCTCCAACTTTTTTATTGATCATTATATTCATCTACACACTTATTTATTCTTGGAATTCATCAAGTTAGTTCAGATTTAACCCTATCTGAATTTAACCCTTGTTTCATTCAACCCTTTCCAATTTCTCACTCAAAATAACACCATTAACATGTATTTTAACTTAGATTTCATACAGTATTAATATCACAACAAAATCAAATGAAATCATCTCCTAAAAACCCATTTTTGTGCACGAATTCCAAACCCAAAATCTTATAGTTTTCATCACCAACTATAATATGAAAAATAAACACACTTAAATCATTAAAGCAAGTTAAACACTTACTTGGCTGGATAAATTTGACGACCTCGTGCCGGAATCCGCTGGAGCTTGGCCGGAGTTCTCCACTTTCTTTCTTTTCTTCCTTTCTTTCGTTCTTTCTTACTTTCTCTCTTTTCTTTATTTTCTTTCTTTCTTTTGTGCGCTTATAAGAGAGAATAAGGCTTATCCCCTTATTAAACACAAAATTGACTCGTATACACAAATGCGAGTCCCTACTGATCCAAAAAGTCCCCAGAACCCAAACACTACCCCCGGGTACTCTATTCTGACTATCTTGGCCCTTTCGAGACCAATCATGCACTCAAAATTCCCATCTGAGTCACTTATCATGTCTTAAACACAACACATCTCCACACGTGTTTTTCGAATTAAATAACATCACCCGTCGCTTTTATCGACATGAAATATAATTAGTCCATCTCATTTACATTAAATTTTCAAATCAATAAATTACACCCACTCATGTAATTTAATTATCCATAAAAGTACGAGGTATTACACATCCATCATTGGCATCTCACCTAAGCTTATTATGTAACTTTCAAAGTAGGAAGTCTTGCCAAATGTAAATAACGTCTCCATATTTCTTACATTATCTCCATCCTATTTGATTGAGAGGAAATAATAATCATCCAACCCCATAGATTATTGTCTTGTGGTAATTTAAGTTTACCTTTCTTGATAAAATTTTGTAAACTATCTACATAATAGAACAACCATTGGTCAGACTATACCATGAATTATGCATTTTGGACAACCTCTCTGTTTTATCCCACATATATTTGAAAATTTCACATATTTAGAAAAGTTAAATACTTTGACTTGTAATAAATGGTCAAAACTCACATCTTCTTTATGTATGTCAATAGAATATCTTTGTGGAGATATTTTAACCCTTTTCAAATAAGATTTTGCAGCTATTTTTCTCACTAGAACTGAACATGTTAGACATGATTCAATAACATTTTTCTCATAATGATGTCAATATAATATCAGTGGTTTTATAATGCTCATCACAAGTCTTCTTTTCTGATTCTTGTGCTTCCTCTGGACCCGTACAACTGGATAACATGCCCCCAGGGTTTTTGTAGCTCAAACTTCCTTGAAAAAAGAAGTATTGTGGCAACTATGTAAGCTTCATCTTTCCATATCTTGTCTCCAATTTCTTTATCATATTTCCCCTCCAATACGAATCATCATCACTAGGGAAAATTTGGAACACAGATGATGTTGTTGTTCTTCGATGGATCACCACGGTTGTGGACTCACCATCTATAGATATTTTCTATGCAATTATAGCAAAAGCATCTGCATGACAATTCATTATTCTTGGGTGCCTTTCCACTTTGACTTTATCGAATCACTTTATTAACCTTTAGATAATCAATCTATATGGTGATAAGTTGAGGCACCTCAAAGCATATTCACCATTCACCTGTTAGACCACAATATTAAGACCTCCTTTGACACAGAGGGAATGAATGCCTCTCTGTAGGGATTCGATCAACCCTTAAATCACTGCCTTATACTCTTCCTCATTATTTAAACAATGAAAGTCCAACTTAAAATACTTATTAATCTCCTCTTTCCCTATGGACAATAAAAACTCTTTCTCCCCTTTTGCCTTTAACAGATGAACCATATAACTCCATAGAATACTCTTATAGGTTTGCCTCATAATTATTGGCCTATAAATCATCGTTTGGTATATCTTTATGAGGTGGCACAAAGATTTTTTAAGGAAAATGGCCAAAAGATTTGAATAAGATTGGCAATTGATTGTACACACTTTAAATCATACTTGGAGATAATGATGAACCACCTTGCTACTCCCCCAATTAAAATTGTTCGCACCAATAAGAACTCAATTGGATCACATATAGTCACTATGTGGATAGTGAAAGATATCATGTAATGTATTAACTTTGGAACTACAAAGACTTATTCTACACAGATAGTAGACAATACTCTCTTATCTATCTAATTCTTGTGCCAATAGTGCGCCGATGGACTTTATAATGGAGGTAAGGTATTCTATATTTTAGTGGGATCATAATTTTAAGAGAAGTGATTAATATTTTAAGCTTGTAAAAGGTATATTCATGAGTTTCCTCCCATTGAAACTTAGTGGTCTTTCCTAGAAGCTGCATCAGTGGGTGAATGATATCCGATAGACTTGGGACGAATTTTTTCAGGTAAGAAATTTTTCCAAGGAAACTTTTTAGCTACCTCTGTATCTTTGGATATGGCATATTGAGGATGGATTTTTCTCATCTTGTTCCATTTGAATCCTATGTCGATCGACCTAAAATCCAAATAACTTCTCACTATTACACTAAAGGCACACTTGAGTGGGTTCATCTTTAGCTTGTATTTTGTATATTTGTTGAAAACTCTCCTTAAATTATCCAAGTGTGAGTCCTACATCGTAGATCTAGTGAACTAATCATCTATATAGAATTAAAAAAATATCATGAAATGGGTTGTGGAAAATGGCCATCATTGTTCTTTGATAGGTTGCCCTTATATTTTTTAAACTGAAAGGCATAACGATGTAATTGAAATTGCCTAAGCGGATCCTGAATGTTGTTTTTTCTGCATTATCTTGATCCATATTGCCTACATAACCATCCATAAAGCTATACATTTTATGGACCACTATGGAATTGATCAAGTTGTTAATTAAGGACGTATGGAACTCATCTTTAGGGTATGTTCTATTAAGTCCTCTAAAATCCACAAAAATATGGATTTGTGTCTTATCCTTCTTTCCCACTAGAATAATGATAGAAAGACACATTGGATGTTCAATCGGAATGATAAATCTATTCGTTCCAACTCTGTATTTATTTTTAGATATAGCACAGGTTTGTAGGTTCAGGTAACTTATTTGGCTGATGGCCGAGGGCATGACTTTTAACTTGTGACAGCTCACATCTTGGTCTGGCCCAGAAATTTCAGTGTTTGTTCATGTGAAAATATCTTTATATTATTGGAAGAGCTTGACTAATTCCATCTTCTTCGCTTTCTCCAGGTTCTTTGAAATAAACATTGGACTTGGTTCTTCCTCACTATTATCCAGATCAACCTGTTCCAATTCTTGTACTAGGGACTTAGGATGTGTAGACACCCCATTCTAACACCCCCTAACCTCTCCGTAAGTCCCTAAAACCTCCCCTCATCGCTAAAAACCTGAATAATACCCCGAGTACTGACCTATAGGCCATCGGGCACCCCCGGGCTCCATTTTACCAAAAGTCAAACTCTTCATCTCGATTGAGACTGAATGAATCTTTAAAGGGCACTGAAACCCCTTTCCAATGGTCTATCTCATGCATGATTCTGACTTACGGTGCGGACGAATGACCCGTTTTCCGCCAAATCTTGATTAGGAGGTCATCGGATGCTCTCAGGCTCCATTTGACCAAAGTCAACTATGTATCTTGATCGAGACTAAATGAATCTTCAAAGGGCACTGAAACCCCTTTCCAACGGTCCACCCTGTGCGCAATTCTGACTTACGATACGGATGAACGATCCGTTTTACTCTAAAAGGTCACCAAGCGCTTCCAGGCCCCGATTGACCAAAATCAACTCCACAAACGAAGTCAGGCTCTTTAGAATGTTGAAGTAAATCTCCTAACCTTTCGAATGGTCTGCCCCGTGCACGATTCTGACTTACCATGCGGACAAATGATCCATTTGCGTTTGATGATTCCTCGTCCAAAGTTTCGACGAACGCTTTTGAGCTATATTTGACCCAAAATCAACTCCCAGAACTAGGAGTAGTCCAAATACTTTCAAATGTCTATGAAGTACCTTTCTAATGGTTCGCCCCGTGCACGGTTTGGATCAACAGTTTGCACTCTATGACCAATTTTCTAAAGGAACCTGAAAGAGACTTCCAAACTCTCCCTATCGACAGTGTGCCTAAACACACCTGCCGATTGGTAGGACTAGGGCTATGTCGATCGAAAATGCCTTGGGCCTGTAAAAAGGAGTGCCTAACCTCATTGCAAAAAAACAAGATCTGAAACCCATCACTCTCAGCGAGCTCAAGAAAACTCCTCTCGAAGTCAGCATGATTTCCACATCCAAATCCTTTTCCAACCTTCACTTATCATCATCCTTTTCATCAAAATTGGTGAATTAACTACCTTCCATCATCACCCAAGTCCAAGGGCTTCTCTCCAACATCCTAGATCAAACTCAAGATCTTCAAGAAGGTCCAACTTTCTCAACTCTCTCTTCAAATTCTCCTAAATTAGCATTAACTTCTTTTATTACTTAGTATTTTCATTATATCCTCTCATATATCCTAATATACTTTTTATCTAGTATTATTGCACATCTCTTATTTTCATATAAATAAAACCCAAAAAAAAAATAAGAAAAAAAGTGTTTGCTCATAAATTCCAAACGGGAATTCTCACACTTTTCTCATACCTAAAACACTTTTTTACACACACACACACACGTATAAGAGAAGTCCCTGATTGGATTTATGGGATAAATCTCACCCCTCATTTTGCATACGAACTACATGGACTTTGATGCCTCTATAGGCTACGTAGGCTCTCGGGGTAAAACCCGAGACTCGAGTCCTTTTCCTATTTTTTTCCTATTTTTTTATATAATTTAAACTTAACTCTCTTAGACTCTCTATATACATATATTTGTTCTTAGTGGCGTATTATCTCGCATGCGTTATCGTTTCCTTATAATGATGAACGCTAGGATAACCGCGTAAATCCTATTTTCTAATATTACTTTTAAGAGCATTCCTACGTATGACTCGCTTTATCTCTTCCATGATACAAGTCGATGATTCCTATCTCCACTATATATACATATGCACACATATCACGGGGAAATAAAGGAAAATAGAAATAACCCATGAGAGACCAGAAGGGAGGAATGGGTGCCTAATACCTTCCCATTTCGTAACATAGCCTTCAGACCCTTTTTGAATCATTTTGGTTTCGTACGTATCAGTATGTCTTTGGATGATGTCCTTCGGGATGGCTCATTTTCTTTAGTTTGTTTTGAGTAAAATAGACTGGCAAGTCCATCTCTCTACATTTTTCACCTCATCATCGACGCTGGCCGAAGCGCTTCCGAGAGGGATGCGCGAGATCAAGATCCTCTCGAGATAAAGAGACACACCATCTTCTTCCTCTCTACGGCCGCGAGGATCGGGGGATGGCCACAGTGGCGACTCCGCTGGGGACACTTATTTTTAGGGCTAGACTCTATTTACATGGGTGTTATATTTTCTTATATTTTCCCCTATTTTTCATGGCCCCCTTTACTATTTATGTGTACCACATGCTTATGCTTCTATTCATACACTTGTTGAAGATTCTCCATGTACACTTCACACCACGTGCACCTAGGATCACATATATCCACATTTTGCATGCATCACCCATCCATACTTAGTATACCATTGGTACTTATACTTTGCTCCCTGTTGGGCATGATCAAGAAAGATACTCTCATAAGATACTAATAAAAGAACCGTGCATGATTCACACGACATCACTAAAGAGCATTGTGATTTACCAAATTTTGTCCAGTAACTGGAGGGTCACTTCATGATGGGCGCTAGTCCGGCAGGGCGTAGTTTGCCTAAGCGATATGAATCTCACCTTCCATTGGCCAAGTACCTTAGATGTATATCGAACGGTTCCCCCGCATCGTACCGCTTGATAGAAGACATGATAGGAGGTATATCGCAAGGAACTCGTTCACCTACACCGATTATATCTAATCTTCTCTCACACGTACCATCCCCATGAGGTATATAGTGAGGCAATTCACGTAAATTCAGGTATATCAAATGGCTTGTCCACACGTACCAATTGCCCTCAAAAGCAAGATGTATATTGCGGAAGTCACACCAAATGGGGTAACCCTTTTCGATTCGCCAAACCAACTGTATACCCGCATATAGGTGTCAAGCCTAGGACACACATGTTAGATTGTCGATTTTGACCTGAAACTCAGCCGAAATTTTGGTTCGGCCTACCGCCCAAATTTTCGTGCATTTTTAAAATGGAACCCTGCCCTTGAGCCTGGTCATAAGTCCAGCCATAGCTTTGCATATGTTACAAACCCAACTTTTCCAGGTTGGGGTCCCGTCCGGCATTTCATTTTGCATTTAGGATAATTTAATACAAGTGAGAACATAATAATAATAATCATGCTGAGACCCGTCTCCTAAAATATTTATCCTTCCTTTATCAAAAATCCAAACGCATTTCTCCCTTCTTTATCAAAAATCCAAAAATACTTCTCCCTTCTTTATTAAAAAATCCAAAAATATTTCTCTTTTCTTTATCAAAAATCCAAAAATATTTTGTCTTTTAATCTCAAAAAGAAAAAAAATGTTAAAAATATTTTCCTTCTTTCTTTTAAAAAATAAATCCCATTTTACACCTTCTCAAGTCGATCGCACGCCCTTGTCCTAGCTCCTTATTGGCTTCGATCTTCATTCAAATAACCCCAAAGTTCCGTACATTCCCCTGCTCCTTCTTTCGAGTCCGGTATCCATCCACTTTCCATGAAGAACACATATCAAGTACTAGTTGCGCAGCCAGATCTGATGGAAGTTTTAGCTCAACTCGTGTCCAAGATTGACAACCTTCAAACTGAGGTCCGAGAGATGCAACGAAACTAGGTTCCTATTCCTCAAGAGCCCGAGGCCCTATTCCCTTATGCTATGGGTCCACCCGAGCCTATATGGCTTCTCAAAGAGTATCAGCACACTCCGTGTGCCCCTCTTGTTAATGGCCCACCACCTGCCCAGCTTCCTATGCCAAATCTTGCCCAGCTTGGGGCTAACTTGCTCTGATCATTGGTCCAAAAGAGGAAGAGTTGAATAAGGTCAAACAAGATCTCAAGATTATAACTAAGAAGTTGGACCAAGTCCGAATCTCTAGAAATTACATGGACTACACCCATATGTCTCCTTATCCTAAGACGAGGTTACCCGAGAAGTTCAAGATGCTAAATATCGAGAAATTTGGAGGAAGTGGACCCCCGATGGTTCATCTTCGCAGTTATCACCGTTCCATGACCCTCCTAGGGGCATCTAAAGAAGTGATGGCCCAATTATTTCAGCAAACTTTGAAGGATAGCGCCCTCCGATGGTTTTGTCTCTCGAGAAGTCCAGAATCTGTAGCTGGGAGGATGTAGCCCGAGAATTCATGTCGCAGTACAAATACAAAGAAGAGCTTGAGGTCACCCGACGTGATTTAGAGATGCTCAAACAGAACTCTGGGAAATCAGTCACTAACTTCATAGACCGATGGAGGGAAAAAGTAGCCACTATGACCAATCGTCCATCTGAGGAAGAGTAAGTCGACATAGTGAAGAAGAACTTCTTACCCTATGTTCGAGCAACAATGGGAGGACAATACTATCCCCACTTCCAAGATCTCAGAGAAGCAGGATTAGAAATCGAGGAAAGTCTTGCTAAAATAAAGGTTGAACCAAAGAAAGTGTCCGGACAGTTCACCCCCAAAAAATATGACAAACCTCCAGTGCTGCAATCTCAACCATCAACAACATCTCTCAACCAACCACTTCGTGAGCACCAGAAAGCCTCCCTATCCCAGTCCGAAAGGAATACACTAAGCTCCATGCTCCCCTCTCCAAAGTTTATCAAGCCCTATTAAGCCTAAATCTTATCAAACCCTTGGACCCCCGTCCGTTGCCGAATCCACTTCGAAGAAACTACAAGGCAGATGCCCATTGCGCCTTTCACCAAACTGCTGGCTATACCATCGACCAATGGTTTCACCTCCGAAACATAATCCAAGTTCTAATTAAACGGGATACCATTGCCCCACCAGCCAATCCTAATCTAAACACTACTCACAACCCACTCCCAAATCATACCAATGCTAACTTCTTAGAAATGAACCCAGAATTTGATCCCTCAACTTAAATCACACCCATATACTCTCCTAAACCTCTCTAAACCTGCCCATATTTCCTCCTACACCCTATTTGTCTCGCTGATCAAGCACTGTCACTCCTTACCAGAGCATGCATCGCTGTCCGTACCCGTTCTGAAGATAGAAGTATGGAATTATCAGAAGTGTTAAACCAAATCTTAGAGTTCGGGCTGAAATTGCCCTCACAGATGATCATTGATTGCCAGAAGTTTAATAAGCTTTTCTTGAAAGCATGGAAATGGGCTCGAGAGTCAGACAGTGGGGTGGTGCCAACCGATGAAGTCAGCCAAGATGACGTTGTCCATATCATGGCAGAATTATTCAGGAAAACCAATAATATTTGCAGTATGAATGAGTTACTTGATACTCTGAAGCTACAGGGACGTCTGATCCCTTCACCCTTACTCATCCCCACAGAGTGGGAACACCTGTATGAAGAAGCCATTGAAGTTGTGGAATGTATTGACTTTACATGGAAAGACGGAATTGTTTCCACTGCATGGGGGGGGGGGGGAATTTAAAGATTCGAATGAAGAGCAAGCTTTCGATAAAACTGGCCCAGTAACCGATATATGTGGGATTATATCATGTGAAGAGATCCTCGAAGAAATAAACAAGGTGGCAGAACAACTCGAGATCGATGAAGAAATAGGGTTCATGTTCTTCCCTTCTTCAATAAATTATATGACCAGATCAGGGAGGCATTACCAGATCCCAAGCCCAATACCAACCAATGACAAAGGGAAAGGGCGTTGAAAACCTTCCTATGCCAGAAATAACCCTCAAGGAAAGCAAGATCCTCGATCAAAGGAAGAAAACTCAAGCTAACATCACTCTATGGGGGCTTTTCATGTCTTCCCAGCTGCACAGAAATGCTTTGATCAAATTGCTCACTGGACCCACAGTTCCTCCTTCTACCACACCAGAAGAAGCGATAAATTTAGTTGGATCCTTGACCTCTACCCGAATGCTATCCTTTTCTGAAGAAGAAATCCTCATAATTGGGCCAAACCACAATCATGCACTCAACATCTCTGTCAAAGTTATGGGGAAAATTATACCACTCTCTCTTGTGGATAATGGATCCGCTTTGAATTTTTACCCATTAAGAACCTTTAAATTCTTAGGTCTAAACGAAAGTGACCTTAATCCAACCTCCGTTGTTGTACGTGCCTACGATAATACCCGTCGAGAGGTGATGGTATCCATAAAATTTGTAATAGGGGCTGGCCCTATAAACCCTGTCGTTGAATTCCAAGTTATTGACATCCCAGTTTGTTTCAACATGTTGCTCGGACGACCTTGGCTCCACAGTATCAAGGGTGTGTCTTCCTAACTCCATCAGAAAATTGAAATTCTTTGCCAATGGACGATTCGTCACCATTTTCGGCGACGACGACAATACTAAGGGTGCAAGCACCAACAATCTAGTCCTTGAGATATTGCACGGGTCAAATGATATGCTCCTATCAGGATTTCGAGTTGAACCACTTCTACTCTCGGCAGGGGATGATTTCAAAGAAAGGGTTTGTCCAGAATACGACCCTCATAGCAACTTCAAGGTAATTCATATGTTCAGAAACATGCACTTCATGCTCGGACTGGGGCTAGGACAAAGATAGCAAGGTATACTTGAGCCCATTATGCTGAAAAAGGCTTACCCTCCTTGTGGTTTGGGGTATCAACCATCAGAACAAGAGCTAAGAATGATCCGCCAGTTTCGACCAAAGAGAAGACTAGAATGCATTTAGACTATCCCAGGTGACTCCTTGAATGGACGATTCATCAAAGAGGGTGAGGAATTCCCCTTTTTCAGCTTTTTGAAACTCTGGTATGACTATATAGACAAAAAAATGAAGCCTGGAATGGAGATCTTTTTCCATGACAGCTACCCATGGGCCGAAAGTTTCTAACACCATATACAACTACTCATGAAAGATACCACAAATTCTGAGGGAAGTGACTCCGAGGACTCGTTCAACTTACAAACACTGGGGTTGACACTATGTATTGTTCATTCAAGAACTACATCACTTGATCCATCCCACCTGATTAAAGCTGTTGATACACCTCTCCTCAACTGGCATGATGCGTAACCCCAATGTTTACCCCATTTCTTCTTTTGTTGTCTATCCTTGCTCAAATGTAATCGAGGCCTCCTTTGATGAGGTTCTCAATGTTGTTTTTTCTATCAATGAAATAAACGAAGATTTTGAGTATCTTCTTGTGCCTTACATTAATTGTTTAGATTCCAATCAAACTTTTGATGATGATGATTTTGCAAATGAATAATTATTAACTACTCTAAATAAGGATAATAACAAACAACATAACCACGTTCAAGTTAATGAAGAAGAAATTGTTATTATTAACCTCGGTTCTAGTATCCAACTATGCGAGATTAGGATAGGGGCTACCCTCGACGAAAATGAGCGCGCGCAACTCGAAGAATTATTGAAGGAATTCGTGGATGTCTTTGCATGGTCCTACGTTGATATGCCCAGCATTTATCCTGAAATAGCTCAGTATGAGATCCCCACTCTTCCAGATTACAAGCCGGTTAAATAAAGGTTAAGAAAGATCCGCATCGAATGGTCGCTCAAAGTCAAAGAAGAGGTGGTCAAACAGCTGAACGTGGGTTTCATTCGTGTGATCGAATATCCAACATGGCTAGCCAACATAGTGCATGTGCTGAAATTAGGAGGGAAAGTTCGGATGTGTGTAGACTACTGGGACTTAAACAAAGACTCTCCAAAGGACGATTACCGTCTACCCAATATCAACATGATCGTGGACAACACAGCCAGTCATGCTCTGTCATTCGTCGACGGGTTGGCCGGATATAACCAAATCAAAATACGCCCGGATTACCAAGAAAAGACTGCGTTCATCACCCCATGGGGAATCTTTTGCTACTCTGTTATGCCATTCGGTCTCAAGAATGCTGGGGCTACCTACCAGAGGGCTTCCATGACCATCCTCTACGATATGATTCACAAAGAAGTCGAGTTCTATGTGGATGATATGATTATCAAATCCAAAACCAGAGAAGGTCATGTTCCCGCTCTCCAAAATTTCTTTGAACGATTGCAACGATATCAGATGAATCTCAATCTGCAGAAATGTGTTTTCGGCGTTACAAAGGGAAAACTCTTGGGATTCATGGTCAGTGAAAAAGGGATAGAAGCAGATCCTGCAAAACTGAAAGCCATACTTGAGATGCCACCTCCACGAATGGAGAAAGAAGTCTGTGGTTTCCTTGGGAAATTACAATACATCAGCCGGTTCATCAACCAGCTAACCTCCATTTATGAACCGATTTTCAAACTCCTCCTAAAGGATTCAACCAAGATTTAGAATGAGGCCTGCCAAGAAGATTTTGACTGAATCAAACAATATCTGACCCAACCTCCGGTACTTATGCCACCATAGCCTGGTCTCCCCTTGCTCCTATACCTAACCATAATCGACACTATAGTTTGGGGCTTTTCTAGCCTAATACCTTGAAGATTTTTGCAAATAAGGATCCATCTATTATGCGAGTCGTAAATTGGTTGGATACGAAGTCAACTACACTGCTTTGGAAAAAGAATGCGTCGCGCTTGTTGGGGTCACCCAAAAGTTGTGAAACTACAAGTTCGCCTTCCTCGTTAAACTTGTATCTCGAATGGACCCCAACAAGTACCTGCTTGAGAAACCTACCTTATCTAGTCGAATGGCTCGATGGTTGATGCTCCTAGACAAATTTGATATCGTGTACGTCACACAAAAATACATGAAAGTAATATCCATCTCTGACTACCTCGTTGACTACCCCATGGAAGAAGTCGACAAATGGATATTCGAATTCCCAGATGAAAACATCCTTTACACTATTCAAGATGACCACTAATGGCAAATGTTCTTTGACGGCATGGCCAAAAAAAAGGGATATGGCATTGGGATACTTCTGATTGCCCCAGATGACTCCCATACTCCCATCGCCATCAAATTGGATTTTCCCTGCACCACCAACATGACTGAATACGAGGCGTGTACGGTAGGCCTCAAAGTTGCTCTCAAGAAAGGTATTCAATGCTTAGATGTCTACGGGGATTCTTCCCTCATAATTGGTCAAGTGCTAAGAAAATGGAAAGTCAAAGACGATAAACTCCAACCCTTCCATGACCACTGAGAAGAACTAGCCTCCCAATTCCAAGATATCACCTTCCACTACTTACCTTGAGCAAAGAATAACCTAGCCGATGCCCTTGTTACCTTGGCCTCCATAGTCAACATGCCCGAAGGAATAATAATAACCCCCTTCCTAGTCCAAAAGCAAGAAAAACCAACCCACTGATACCACATTGAGATCATCACCAAAGAAGATCTCGAGCTAGCCAATTGCTAGTATTATGATATCTGGCACCCTCTCAAGTATGGTAGATATCCTGAGGGTTTCAATAAGAAAGACCGGGCAACCCTCCAACGACTGGTCGCCCAGTACATCATCCGTCACAAAGCATTATTCAAAAGGAACTTTGATGGAACTCATCTACACTACATAGCAGGGACTGACATTGAAGAGGTAATGCAGAGAATCCACAGCGGGGAATGCAGGCCCCATATGAATGCTCACATGCTTGCCAAGAAGATCATACAACAAGGCCATTACTAGACCACCATAATCCAGGATTGCACTGCCTATATTTGGATATGACTCAAATGCCAGCGGTTCTCCAACCTTCAACACCTGCCTCCGTGAGAATTAAACAACATGACTTCTTCCTGGCCATTCTCCACCTGGGGCATCGACATTATAGGTAAAGTTACACCCAAGGCCTCCAACAGGCATGAATTCATCATAGTTGCCATTGATTACTTCACCAAATGGGTCGAAGTTGAGTCATATGCAGTCCTGAACGCTAAGAAAGTGGCCAAATTCATCAGGAAAAACTTTATCTGCCGATATAAGGACCTGCATGAGCTAGTGTCAGATCATGGGTTGCATTTCGAGGCAAAAATCATGGAAATGGTCAACGAGTATGGGATTCGGAGAAACAAATCTTCTCCCTACCGTCCTCAAACCAATGGTGTAGTTGAGGTCGCCAATAAGAACCTGAAATCCATCATCAGTAAGATGACTGAAAGTTGTCAAGATTGGGCCGACCGAATCCTTTACGCCCTCTAGGGCTACCTAACCTCTACTGGGGCTACCCCTTACTCTCTAGTCTACGTCATGGAAGCAGTCCTACCTGTGGAGCTAAAAATCCCTTCCTTTTGTGTCATGATCTAAAGCCAACTTAGTGAGGAGGATTGGCATCAAAGCCATCTCGAGGAGCTGTCACTCTTGGACAAAAGGAGACTGAAAGCGTTGTATCACATACAAGGGTTTCATCACCGAATAACGCTTTAATTTAATAAGAGAATCAAGGATTGCGGTGTCCAAGAAGGAGATTTATCCCTCAACGGAATAGTAGAGCCCATCTGGGACTCCGGAGGGAAATTTAAGCCCAATTGGAGCGGCACTTACATTGTCAAGAAGATCTGGTCCGACGGTGATGCCATGCTCACCGACTTAGATGGAGAAGAGATGGCTCGTCCAGTCAACCTGGACCGTCTCAATAAATTTTACCCCTAGTTTGAAATCTCGGTGCGCTATGACTCTTCTCATCTCCTTTCTATTCTAAAAAATAAATCTCTTCATTTCCCTCTACCCAGAACCATGTGGGCCTGATCCTCTACAAGAACCATTTTTCAGGAAAAAAATTAAAACCTTTCAAAAAAACCCAGAGGTACGTAGGCAGATCATACATCTTACTTGAGCACGACCCCTTTCTTTTTCACAAAAAACTATTCTTTTCTTATCTTCGAGAATGACAGCTCATTATAACATATATGTGAACAAAAGGATTATGCATGCCTTAGCGATCAGTATAGATAATTTAAATATACAAAATTCATCAAAAGGCACAGCTGGATGATCAAAAACTTGTTTATTTCAATAATAAGAGATTATAGTGCAATTACAGGAACAGATAACTCCCCCCTACCTTCCTAAAAAGCCAAATAAAATTTCCAAATTTATTCCCCATTACAAAACAAACTCTCCAAGAGCCCTACCCACAGCTGCCAGAGGATCCCGCTCCATCATCATCATTTACATCATGGGATCCCCAAGCTTCCCCTGCCTGAATAAAGTGCCGCAAACGCTCCATGGACCAATAAGCTCGAACCAGCCTCAAAAAAATTACCACACCTCCCTCTAGGGTATCGGATAAGGCAAGCCACATTTGTCCAAAATCCACTACCAACATCTTGCTGACTACTCTTCTCTACAACCACTTCATATAATCCCTAGGGATGTGCCAAACTCTCCCAACAGACTGAGAAGGACGGGTTGACGGACGTCGACTCTCCCACAAGGATCCAAGCCGCATGCGCAGACGCTCTGTTAGATCTTCTACCAGAAAGAAATTTAGTGTCCTAGGTGGCACAATCTCCTCCCAGATAAATTGGCACAGAATCCGCCAAGGTAAATAGAAAGAGGTATGTCTGAGACCAACTAGCAGGACCTACGGGTATTCTCCCAGTTCTAGAATAGGAAGCAATTGTCCCTAATAAGGCACTGACCAACACAGATTCAGATCCCCATTCTCCATAAACCAGTTCTCCCAACTCTCAATATCCAGACCAACACTATTTTCACGAAAAGAAGTTGGGTACAGCCGACAAAGGGTATTCCAAAGGAGTTACCAGGAAGAATCTTTCAGACAACAACATGAACAGCATCACAGGGCTACCCCTCAGAAAGTCAGAACGACCTTCTCGCCAGGCATCCAGGCCATTCAGAGTCTCCGCCAGTATCACCGCCTCAGGATTGTGACGGTAGGACATCCATGAAGTAATAACTGCAAGTTGTGTGTCCACTAGCAGCTCCCCAGTCACCAGTAGCAATTTTGAAACCAAGCCCAGAACGACGGGTCCGGCATATCCAACATCACCAACCTCCTGCAAATGCACAGATCGCAGCACCGCCAAAAGATAAATCACTCTTCCAGTGATCAAGGATCTACCCGCCAAGGGCGAGACACAGAGAAGTCTAACCAACAGCTCCCGAGGAGATCAGGAAAACTCAGGCATAGCAGCTGCCACAATAGGATTTACTCCTAACATGGTAGAAAATTCCTCATAAGTCAGACATACTTCTTCCAAGCTAAAGTGGAATACATGGTCTTCGGGGTATCAAAATTGTATCGTCGCCGTCATCATGTTCCATTCTATGGGTCGATTACGCCATAAAGAGACTCGATGCATGTTGAAAGCATCGTAGTCGACATTGTAGGAACACATCACCTCCAAAGTCTCGAGGTAGTTGGTAAACTCAACACTACCAGGGAGAGCCATCTCACAAAATAAGAAAGTTAAGATGTGAAGGTGTGATGAAAACACTCCACCCTTACCCCTCTTTTATACTTGAAAACCCTCACAAAAGACATAAACCCTGCAGAAATTGGAGGAAATCCTACCCCACAAGGTACTAAAGGCTGAAGAGGGTACCAATCAAAGGTTTGAATTGATGGGAATGGACTGACTTGCCGATAGGAAGGACAAGGTGCTTGCCGATCGGCACCCCCCTGTTTTTAGAAATTTTCTTTTTTCCTATTTTGTCAAAATCAGAAAACTCAATAAAAATAAATTGATATCCTCAAACAGAATTTCAATTTCCCTTTCCATCTTTACATTTTCTCATTATGAATAAAACTTTCTTTCAAAATTCCAAAAATATTTTACGATCTCAACAGCAAAGTAAAAAGCCAATGTGCATTCATTCATTCATCATTAACAGAAGATAATAAAAAACTCCATTGCATTGCATAGATATTTTTCTGTGTTAAATCAATCTTATAGAAAAAAAAGAAAAGCAAAAACAACGGGACTCAGCCTTAACCCACATTCTCTCTCTCTTTCTCTCTCTCACTTACCCTTCCCCCTCTCTCTCCTAAGAGCTTCCATCCCTGCGATGCGCTCTCTTTATCCTGCGACGAGATGATGCACCACCGCTACCTGAACTAGACTCCTCCCCGGATGAGGCAGACGGTACCAAGCAAGAAGGAACAGGAACTGCGTCCCGAATATGGGCAGTCACCGAAGATATCCAGTCCCTGATATCCCTCAACTAAGTTGTGGACACCCAAACTTGCTACAAGAAAAGTCAAAATCAGTATCAAGCAGAAAAGATCAAAAGAAACTAAAAAAAAGGTACAGGAAAAGAGCAGAAAGATATACCAAAGGACAAAGAACCTCCTCTGTCAAGCATAACTCCTCCGGGTCCATCGTATGAGGATGATGTAACATAGGCACCATCCCTCCATCAGCTCGTCAGATGTTGTATGGAGGAGTATGCAACCGTACAAAGGGAATATCCAAAGTCACCGTCGCCGCAAATGTCTACGGACCTCCACTATAGTGGGAGGACCCCACTGGCCGACTTGAACCCACAGGAGGGAAGGGCAGTGCATTATATATGTTGGGCGCCATCGGCCAATTCATCACGAAGTCCATATAATCATATGGCACAGCCGTATCGATATACAACAGACAGGACTTTCTAATCATCGTCGCGATCCTCGCATCCTCTGGCAACAGTCTCTCCCGCCTCATAGACATAAGGGGCCTTACAGGTGGCACCACCATCTCCTCCTTAGCAATCTACCAAACCACCCTCTCTCCGATATACCCAGAGTGGCCAAACTCATGAGCCATCAAGTGCCTCATTTGCGCATTCGCTTCAGTCAACCCCGTGTCCTGAACGCTCATCCCCCAAGGGTACAATGTCACCTGAAAAATACCCAATAGATATGAGTCAAATACAAATTCATAGCACACAAGACCATGGCTGAAGAAGAAAAAAGTCTGACCCTATCACTGGTCAGGCCATTCAAGACCTGACGCACCACCTCCAGAGAGAGAGACCTCCTCGACTGCCAATTGGCCTTCCACCACTGATTCAACCGAAAAAAGTACCCAACAGTCTCATCCCTCATAGCGATCAGTTGGGTATTACACCCAATCACCTCATAGAACTACGTCTGCCAAAGACAAGAAATCCACAATCAAAAGAGACGCATAAGGGAAATGCAAATGCATGAAAGGAAAGTGCGCAAATTAAAGAAAACCTTAAGAAGATACGTGGCTCTAGTGAAAGATTGCCGGAAGTACCGGCTGAATGTATACAGAGAAAAATAAAGGGTCACCAAAGTCAGGCTCCCCCAATCATAAAGAGGGATGTTCTAAAACATCCTCAAATATGGCAAAAACCATAAATGGACAACGTCGCCACTCGAAGCCACCAGAAATCCCCCCAGCACTAGCAAAATGAAAAGCCGGGCCATCTGCCTCACCTGCAGCCCGTCCTCCACATCAACCACCTGTGACACCCCGACTAATTAAATACCGGGTAGCTACTCCTTTATTAAATTAATTCAAAATACCAAGTTGGTCCAGTTAATAGCATCACTGTCGAAAACATTTTAATGATTACTAACCACCTAGTATTTAAAAAGTAAGTGCCAAATTTTAATTAAAGTCTGATTAACATGCAACAAGTGTAATAAAGAATAACAGCACCATTCACCATAATGAAATAAATAGAATGAACATCACATAACGTAAATAAAGTCTGGAGGAAAACTCCTCACAACAATCCCACAACTGAAATAAGTAAACCGAATACTGAAACAATACATGCTAAAGTATGAAAATTGAAATGTAAAAGATGTCTCTAATGGAAATGGGCAACATGCCCTACAACTGATAGATAATAAATCTGGAATCCAAGTGATAGAAGCGTCTACAAGCAAATCCCTGTAGCTTCCACAAACAGCTACAGCTCGTCATCAGAATGAGAATCCTATGCTTGGTGTCCTTGTGGCTGGGCACCTAAAATGGTTTTACAAAGAAAAAAGATTTGAAAAGCAAACGGGTCAGAGCCCGAATGTGGAGTTATATTTTAAAACCTGCAAGTGCTTTAAAAAACATTTAAAACATTAAATGCAAAGTACATGTTAGGACGTGCACTCACATGATATTCTCACCTCTCGTCTAACTGTGCACTCCTAACGCAAGTACCCATCTAGAGTGATACAGACTACTAGCTACGTGACAACATATCTAGCTAGAGTATCATAGGTCCTACCCTTATTACTCGGTTCTATTATCATTATAACACTCGTAATTAAGTAGGGGTTTAACGTGAACTTAGATGCTCAATAAGCAATATATATATCACTATCAGTTAACTCGTTATATTTTCCCGAATTAATACCGTAATTATATTCACAACATTAACATGAAGGTTCTTATTATTTAAGTGTATATTATTCACATCATAAATATACAATACAAGCACCCCGAGAACTAAGCTGTGGTGCACACATACTCTGCTATCCATCCCGGTACATCATATACATAAGGATCACATATTCCGAATCTCTCAGGAATAGTCCCGATAACACAAATCACAAATAGTGGAGGCGAACACAGTCACATCACATGGGTCACGTACATACCTACGCTCCCACGATCAGCGGACTTATTAACATCCCAATAAGTCTTTCTCTGACCTATGTTCATCGAGGTAACCAGTCTAAATCCGGGCAACACAAGGATTAGAGGGCCCTAAGCGAACGCAAACCTCCCGTGATAGCAAGTATGGTAGGTATGTCATACACACAATTCAGATACCAATACTAAGTAAACACACGTCTTAGTAAAACCGTATTTTAATTATAGTACATATCGTATTCTCGTACCAACTTATAATTATCACAATTTATACTATTCCGGTTTGTATTTATACGCGCCATAATTTATCCTCACATCGTAGTAGACACTCACGTCTCAACCCAAACCATCCATTTAATATAACTCTCGTAAATAATTTACTCCTCATAATAACCCAAAAGTCCCAAATCCATCAATACATCATCAAGGAATGTTAACTCTACCCTCGAACAAGTTTACGGGACTCCAAAAATCAAAACAGTCCAAAAAGGACCAAACTGTCAACTCGTTAGAAGTCTCGTTTGAACGAGATTCCACTGTCAACTCGTTAGAAGTCTCGTTCGAACGAGACTGTTCGAACGAGATTCCACTGTCAACTCGTTAGAAGTCTCGTTCGAACGAGGCTGTTCGAACGAGATTCCAGTTCGTTCGAACGAACTGTATCTTCTAACGATATTTCATTCGAACGAGATATCGAACAAAATCCCTTTTCGTTAGCAGTGACTGGTCAACTCGTTAGAAGCTCGTTCGAACGAGCTCGTTCGAACGACCTGGGTAGGTCTTCTAACGAGGGACCAGTTTCGGCCCAGAATTTTCCCCATCTCGTTTTTATCCATTTTATCACTCCTAATCTCTTCCAAAGTTCATCCCATCAACGTTTTAGGGTCTCTAATTCATCCTAAACATATTCAAGTCAACTCCTAACATGTTTTCAAGGATTAAATCTCTTTAACATCAATCAAAATATAAATCTCTACACTTTTTCCCCAATTATTTCAAGAACATGAACCCTAACTTTTGAATCATGAATTAACTCACTATAAATCCGTTTTAATTCCTTCCTATCATAGATATCATGAGAATAATTATCTACCTATCATTCTACATGCAATTCTCCTCAATATTTTCAAGTTCTAAGCTCCAAACTACATGGGTTTTCATTATCTTTCAAGAACAGTTGTAATTCATCAATTTTCTAACATGGAAGAAACATTCTACGAATTTAAATATGATTAAAACACTTGCCTTGATTGGATTTCTGATTTTGGTGTTGGTTTGGTGAAGATTTCTGCAGAATTCCCTCTCTCCAAGCTTCTCCTCCAATGGTGGCTTAAGGTGGCTAGGGTTTTCTTTGGGAGAGTTTGTAAACCTAATGATAGCCTCCGTAGCTTAATGGGTTAATATGGGTTGGTTAGTGGGTTTAGTGGGTTAAATCCACATCAGATTAAAACTCCCAATTTTCGTCACTTTTAATTCCTCAAAATGTAAAATTACCAAAATACCCTTTAAGTTGCCGGTGTGGCCTAAAAATACCCCGGGACCCAAACTACACCCCCGGCTAGTGTTTTCTGACTATCTCGACCCTTCCGGACGCGTTGACGCACTCAAAATGACCATACGGGTAATAGAAATAAAAATCACTTTTTATAATTAAAATAATATACCATGACGCGGCGGTCACACGCGTCTCAACAAAATTTTCAAATTACCGTATATACATCTCACGACAAATTTCATAATTCCAATTTCATATATAATCATATATGCACATAATCAAATACCAACTCGCATCTCACTAGTATTTTTAACCCGGATTAATTTCCAATTAATACGCATTTAATTAATTAATCCCAAAAATAAACATAGTCAAAAGTACGGGGTATTACACCACCCTACTCAGTAAAACATCATTCATCAGCGAAAAATGGATGGAGTCCCCAGATACTATCCTCCCCACATCACCGAGCGTCGCCCGCACCACCTCCGGCCTCACCCGTAGGGAACGATCCACCTCTATTTTCTCTCCATCTCAATCCATCCCCAACAGCCGCTGCACTTCCATGGGAGTCACAGTCATCTCCCCGAAGCCAAAATGGAAGGTGTGGGTAGTATCCCACCACCTTTCCCCCAGAGCGCATAAGACCGTCGTCGAACGAGGCATCTCATCCAGCACAGACGCCAACCTCTCAAAGCCTGCTGATGGTACCACCCAATGTACCATAGGTGGAAGATTCTCCTAGACATCCTTAAGCCCCGTCGTCCCGCGGGCGGCACGCATAGTCGATAAAGAAACATCGGACTGTCAAAAGAAAAACCTTGTCAAAATCCAAGAAAAAAGGAAATCACCAAAAAATAATACCAAAAATCATTTCACTTACATAACCGCCGGGGTTCACCACCCTCGAAGAGCGATGACGCGACGGCTCTCGCAGTAAAGTCCGCTCATCCGCAATCGGCTCGAATGCATCAAAAGAGTTCTCGCTCCCCAAAGCAAGAGGCGCCCTGGCCCTCCACTCACTGACCCTTTACCTTCTCGAGGCAGCCCAAAAGTTCATGCCACTGCCGAATGGCACCCTCTACACCATGCCGGCCAGCATCCCCCTTAAATTTTCATACCAAAAAAACCTGATAAATCCTCAAAAAATTCCTAAAAATCCCGAAAAGGATTTAGAACATTTTCACAAAGAAAATTTTTCACTCCCTCAAGAGGAAACCCTATTTCCCAAGCGGGACTCTCAAAATCCAAGTGAATCTCCCCCGGGCAACATCCCCAGAAGACCTCTAAAGTATCCCAAACTTCAGGATCATCTCCTATTCTCCAAAGGTCTCAAATTTTCCTGAGCAATACGTCCAAATCGTGGACCACATAATCACTTCCCAAGTGGAATTTATAGCATTAGATTGGTTATTACCCCGCAAAGTCTCCAAAAGATACGAGGATTTCCCCAGCAATCAGCTCCCCAGCTCAAATCAAAATCATGAGGTAATTTTCCCGGTAGAGTTACCCGAGAACATCTCAATTTAATCCCTCGAAATTGGCTTCAATTCGCAGAATTGGTCATCGCAACTTAAGCCCTCAGAATTGTCTTCGACCCATAGAATTGGTCATCTCAACTTAAGCCCTTAGGATTGGCTTCGACCCGCAGAATTAGCTTCGACCCACAGAATTGGTCATCTCAACTTAAGCCCTCAGAATTGGCTTCGACCCGCAGAATTGGTCATCTCAACTTAAGCCCTCAGAATTGTCTTTGACTCACAGAATTGGTCATCTCAACTTAAGCCCTCAGAATTGGCTTCGACCCACAGAATTGGTCATCTCACCTTAAGCCCGCAGAATTGGCTTCGAACCGCAGAATTGGTTATCTCAACTTAAGCACTCAGAATTGGCTTCGACCCGCGGAATTGGTCATCCCAATTTAACTCCTCAGAATTGGATTCAAATCGCAGAATTGGTCATCTCAATTTAAGGCCTCATAATTGGCTTCGACCCATAGAATTGGTCATCTCACTTTAAGCCCTTAGAATTGGCTTTGACCCGCAGAATTGGTCATCTCAATTTAAGCCCTCAGAATTGTCTTCGACCCACAGAATTGGTCATCTCACTTTAAGACCTATGAATTGGCTTCGACCCGCTGAATTGGTCATCTCAACTTTAAGCCCTCAGAATTGGCTTCGACCCGCATAATTGGTCATCACACTTTAAGCCCTCATAATTGGCTTCGACCTGCAGAATTGGTCCTCTCAATTTTAGCCCTCAGAATTGGATTTGACCCCCAGAATTTTTCATCTCACTTTAATCCCTCAGAATAGACTTTGACCCACTGAATTGGTCATCTCAACTTTAAGTCCTCAGAATTGGCTTCGACCCACAGAATTGGTCATCACACTTTAAGCCCTCAGAATTGGCTTCGACCCATAGAATTGGTCCTCTCAATTTTAGCCCTCAGAATTGGATTCGACCTACAGAATTGGTCATCACACTTTAATCCCTCAGAATAGGCTTCGACCCGCTGAATTGGTCATCTCAACTTTAAGCCCTCAGAATTGGCTTCGACCCGCAGAATTGGTCATCTCAACTTAATCCCTCAGAATCGGCTTTGACTCGCAGAATCGGTCACCCTCATCTTCAAGTCCTCAGAATTGGCTCCGACCCACAAAATTGGTCACCCTCATCTTCAAGCCCTCAGAATTGGCTTTGACCCATTGAATCGACCACCCTCATCTTTAATCCCTCAGAATTGGCTTCGACCCACAGAACCGGTCGTCCTCACCCTTAGGTCCACATAATCGACCTCTTTCAAAGGCATCATGTGGTGTCTATTCAATGGCTATCATTTGTTCCAAACTCACCTATCGATGGGCTCTGTAGACACCCCATTCTAACACCCCCGAACCACTCCGTAGGTCCCTAGCACCTCCCCTCATCGCTATAAACCTGAGTCATACCCAGGTACTAACCTAGAGGCCATCGGGCACTCTCGGGCTCCATTTTACAAAAAATCAAACTCTTTAGCTCAACTGAGACTAAATGATTCTTCAAAGGGAATTGAAACCCCTTTCTAATGGCCCGTCACGTGCGCAATTCTGACTTATGGTCTTGTCGAACGGCCCGTTTTCCCCTGAAACTTGATCAGGAGGTCACCGGATGCTCCTAGGCTCCGTTTGATTAAATTCAACTCTTCAGCTTGATCGATACTGAATGACTCTTCAAAGGGCACTGAAACCCCTTTCCAACGGTCTACCCTGTGCGCGATTCTGACTTACGGTACGGACGAACGATCCGTTTTACTCCGAATGGTCACTGAGAGCTTCCAAACCCCGGTTGACCAAATTCAACTCCCCAAACTGAGCCAGACTCTTTTTAATGTCTAAGTGCATCTCCTAACCGTTCCAACGGTCCACCCCATGCGGATGAATGATCCATTTGCATCTGACGATTCCCCGTCCAAAGGACAGATAAACGCTTTCAAGCTACATTTGATCCAAAGTCAACTCCCAGACCCGGGAGTAGTCCAAATACTTTTAAAGTTCTCTGAAGTACTTTCCAACGGTTCTCCCCATGCACAATTCGGATCAACGGTTTGCGCTGTACGACCAATTTTCCAAAGGAACTTGAAAGAGATTGCCAAACAGTAGGTTCCAAACCCTGCCTATCGCCAGTGTGCCTAAACGCACCTACCGATTGGCAGGACCAAGTCTATGCCGATCGTCAATTCCCCAGGCCTATAAAAAGGAGGGTCTGACCTCATTGCAAAAAACAAGATCTGAAACCCATCACCCTCAGTGAGCTCAAGAAAACTCCTCTCGAAGTCAGCGTGATTTCCACATCCAAATACTTTTCCAACCTTCACTTTTCATCATCCATTTCATCAAATTTGGTGAATTAACTACCTTCCATCATCACCCAAGTGCAAGGTATGATCTCCAACATCCTAAATCAAGCTCAAGATCTTCAAGAAGGTCCAAATTTCTCAACTCTCTCTTCAAATTCTCCTAAATTAGCATTAACTTCTTTTATTACTTAGCACTTTTATTCTCTCATCTCATATATCCTAATATACTTTTTATCTAGTATTATTGCACATCTATTATTTTCATATAAATAAAACCCAAAAAAAAACAAGAAAAAGAGGGTTTGCTCATAAATTCCAAATGGGAATTCTCACACTTTTCTCACAACTAAAACACTTCTTTACACACACACGCATATAAGAGAAGTCCCCGATTGGATTTATGGGATAAATCCCACCCCTCATTTTGCAAACGAACTACGTGGACTTTGATGCCTCTATAGGCTACGTAGGCGTCTCGGGGTAAAACACGAGACTCGAGTCCTTTTCCTATTTTTTATATTCTTTAAACTTAACTCTCTCAGACTCTCTATATACATATATTTGTTCTTAGTGGTGTATTATCCCGTATGTGTTATCTTTCCCTTAGAATGATGAACGCTAGGATAATCGCATAAATTCTATTTTCTAATATTAGTCTTAGGAACATTGCTACGGATGACTCGCTTTATCTCTTCCATGATTTAAGTCAATGATTCCTATCTCCACTACATATACACATGCACACGTATCATGGGGAAATAAAGGAAAATAGCAATAACCCATGAGAGACCGTAAGGGTGGAATGGGTGCCTAACACCTTCCCATTTCGTAACTTAGCCTCCGAACCCTTTTCGAATCATTTTGGTTTTGTACGTATCAGTATGTCTTTGGATGCTGTCCTTCGGGATGTCTCCTTTTCCTTTTGTCTATTTTGAGTACAATAGACTGGCGACTCCATCTCTCTACATTTTTCACCTCATCATCGACGTCGGCCGAAGCGCTCCCGGGAGGGATACACGGGACCAAGATCCTCTCAACATGAAGAGACAGCCCCTCTTCTTCGTCTCTCCTACTGCGAGGATTGGGGGATGGCCACAGGATGATATTGCATGAATTTTGTCTCTTCCTCTATCTCTTCATAAAATTCTTATATATTGTACCTATCAATGGCAAGTCATTGCGTTGATTACCCACAAGAAAATACTTATACTATGTATCGAGGTCATTTTCCTTTGAAAAATTAGTTATCTGTTCACACCTTCGCAGACGATAAACTTCTCATCCACCACTAAGTAAAACTTTCTTTCATTTTCCCTTAGGTGTTGGAAGTATATACCTCTTATTGCAGCTCTCAACCTGTTCAAAATTGGGTCTCGTAATCCTGCTGAACGCATTCTAGCATATGAATTCTTTTTTAATTGGGTAAATTATTTACCTCATTTTATATCTTACTTGCTTCAATGTAGTATGGGTTTCGGTAATAAACTCATTAGAGTACTCATCTTCCTCCCTATCTTCTTCTTGAACTACCATAGGTCTCAATATGTCTTTAATAGTTGTCACCCAAAACCCTTCCATATGCCTTGTCACGATGAACGTATCTGCATTCAAGTCTGTATAAAAGGTTGCATACATAAATATATTTCATCTTTGGGGAAAAGGCTTATTTATTTCTTTAATGACAACATACGTTCCTTTATCATTGGGTTTGGCACACTGGTGGTAGGTGAAAGGGACCAAACCATTATTGTCCATCTTAACTCTTGCAATCAAGAGGTGGTAAAAGGTATTTGACTCAATCACATGGAGTTTTAAATGTGATGAGTTACCCATTACTATCCTAACACTAACATACCCAATAAATTGAGAAGTTTAATTATCGTAGCTAGAGATCAAAAGAGGCATTATGATCAACCTTATATATGAGATGTCAACCTTATAGAAATAGCTAATTGACCTAATATATATCAATGAACCTCAACCCACCAAAGCCCTAGAAAAACTGGTTCCATTGATGCTCGATGTCACATATAATGGTCTATTATGGCGAAACCTAATCTGTGTGTATATGTTTGGGAAATTTTTGTCAGACATAAATTGATGGATCAGTCTAGCCATGGCCACATCCAATTGCGAGAAGGAATAACATTATTCTTTTTTATCTCAAGGATTGATTGTGTGATCGCCCAATAGCTATCTTGGGGCATACAAATCTAGTCGAAGAACTAGGCAAACTTAAGGGGGAGTAACATGACTTGATGTTGGGGAATTATCCAATATAATAAGAGAAATTGACAAGTGTCCCGCACACTTAAAAAATGATAATAACTTGGATATAAGAATAAAAAGAAGCTGATCGATGGAAATCTCTGGGTTAGATTTGCTCAACCAAAATACAACAGCACTTCAAGGCGATGAAGTCCCACGCGAATAATTTCCTTTATATTCTCTTTAAATATAACCCACACCCTTGGGAAAAAGTGACATGATCTTTGTTATTAAGAGTCAATCAGTAAAGAAAGAGGGACACCCCGTGGACGTAGAAACGTTGCCAAACCACGTATATTCTGTGTTGTTGATTGTGAATTTACTTTCTTCTTGGCTTAATTATGTTGAATCAATAACAATAGGATTTTTACCTATAATTGGCACCGCCTATGTGAAATTATTTCCTCTTCTCAGCTAAGAGAATCTAATAAGCACTTAGGTCTAACTCATACAACCCACATCCATTGTTAAATGGAGACCATCAAAACTGACCTTCAACATCTAGCGTCAGGCCTGAGGTTCACCCCAATAGGAGTTCTAACACTCATAAATCATGTTATTATCCCCAAGAGAAATAAACTTGAACATCCACATTCCAATCAGATTTCACCTCTTCTGGATGCCTATGAGCGAAGACTTCATCAATAATAGGACATCACGTGCCACCAATAGGAAGAAAACGTCTGATTTCAACATCTTAAAGAAATAATCAAGTAGGAGATCTACGGGAATAAGGAGTGCAGAATGATCGAACCCCTATCCCACAGGCAAGCAAAATTTGCATCCAAAGAATGAGTTTGCATCAAAATCAGGAGCTCTCCAGGAACAGGATCCCACTAGAAAGGAGAAACCAGGAAGGGGGTCATCACAAGACCTCATTTGATGGGAGATGTAGGAGCATCCTGCTCATCAAGGGGCTAGGTCCACTAAGGAATTGTCTAGAAGTGCCCTTATCAGTCAGATGAAGTCTCCTTTCTTGAGATCAATTGAAGATTCAGATCTTCCCAGGAAGTTTTCCACCCCGGATTCCACTACACCAAAAAAATGGTTTTTATCACCTTTTACCTACAAAAATTTATCATGGTAAAAAACCTTGACAAAAAAATATGAAGCCCTTCTCATGGTCTTTGTCCTTAACACGAGCGTGACAACAAGTTTTCACGGATGTGTCACAATCAAAGACCTTGACAAGGTTGTTCTCATGATCTTGTCACGATCAAAGACCGTGACAATATTTATTTATTGTCAAGATCTTTGACCCTGACACAACCGTGACAACATACCCAAACTAAACCTTATTCAACTTCTTAACCGCTCTTTCACAACAATAGTTCTCTCTCTCTCTCAAAACATTAGTTCTCTCTCTTTCTTGACTTCTTAGTCTCCCCTGCGACCGTCTCTCTCCTCCTCCCCTACCACCGTCCTCCTCATATGCCACTGTAAAAACAAAAATAAGTATTTTAGTTTAGTTTTAATATTCATACCATTTATTTCATGATAAATATTAATGCCTTTGTGTTTATTCTATTTGGATCTCATATCTCGCATATGATATAACTTTAGACAAGAGATAAATCTAGGTTTATTTATCCAACAACACACAAAAAAAGAACATCTTAGTAATGATTAATTATTATTATTATTATTATTATTATTATTATTATTATTATTAACATTATTATCATTACTACATACTCATTCTATACTACTTGTGGTGAAAAATTAGTGGAATGGATGAGTAATGGAGTTTTTGTTGTGGTGGTGGTGGATATTGAATAATTGGGAAATTATAAGAAACAATATAAGAAAAGATGAGATGTTGTTCCTACAAATATAGTACATACTCATTTTATTTCACTATTAGAAATTAAAGCCCTAATCTTAATATTGTCAAGATGATGTTGTCACTGTTATGATTCACATAGAATTTCTTGTTGTCAAGATGAGTCTATTACATCTTAGTTTTTTAATGTTGGCAAAAAAAAATTTGGTTTTGATTTTGGGGCTATAATGATACTGAGTTGGGGGCAAACTATTAGGGTTAATTCAAATATAATATATAATCAATATGGGTTGATTCAAATATAGTATATATTCAATATGGGCCAAACTATTCGGGTTCATTCACATCTGATTTCTTAATTTTGTTATTTAGCTGAAAATTGTTCCTTTATAAGATCAGGAGAATGCTCTAACTATTTACTTGACATGTCTATTAAATCCTCTTTTTTCATCTAAGTTTCTTTATTTTACTAGAAGATACGATAAATAAAAGTATAAAAATAGGGAATAAACAACTAAAATGTTGAAACCTTGTCAAGTGTGTACTGGTGACATGATTTCTAAAGTCCATCTGATTTCTTATGGATGGTACTGAAAAATTGATTTCTTATGGTTGGGTACACACCATACTCTTGAAATGTTAATCAAGAGTATGGTGTGTAAAAAAATCTTAAATTAATTTTGCAAAAAAAATCCCTGAACTATTCAATTATAACAAATTGTTTTCGTTCCTGGTATTTGGTTCTTTGATTTGTGGTGTTGGCATCTAGCTAGCTTTGTTTATATTGGAAATATCGATTTTTAATTTGTGGTTTTGTATGTTTATGTTTCATTGATAGTCAATCAGTTATTTGCTCCCTTATTTATTAAATGCTTATTTTTCATTGATAATTATGTTTAAGGTGCATTTGTTGTGTAGGATTCATGATGTTAAAATCTAGGAATAATTATAGCAATCTCCTTTTTTCAAAATTTTATATCGTTTTATTTATTATGTGTAGGATTTTACAATTTAGGCCGCTACCTCTCTTCTCCTCTCCTCTCCTCACCGCTACCTTACCACCGTCACTGCCTCTCTCGCAGTCGCGTTTCACAGACTCTCTCTTCCACGTTTCACAGTTCTCTCCCATTTCAAAAGGTATACATACTTATGGTTCATCAAATTAATGTTGTTGTTGTTGTTGTTGTTGTTTGTTTGTTTGATCCATCCTATGTGGGCTTTTAGGTTTTGTTGTTGTTTCTTTAATCCTTCCCATTTGATACTCACGGGATGATATGTTTTTGTATAATGTAGTGTGTAGCTTATTATTTTTTTTCATTGAAAGATATGTACATGTTAATAAGAAAATTGGTGTGATTTTCTTGATCTTCCAATGTAAATTGTATATTTTCGTAATTTGTTTTAATTCTTATTTGCAACTTTCGATCTACATGTTTTTTTTTCTTGGGATTTTGGTATATTGATTTCAGGGTAAAGAAAAAGGATAGTTTTAGTTGTTTGTAAATATTTGATTAGTTTTTGTAGAGCCCTTTATGTAGATTGAGGGAGGGAAGGTGTTAACTAATAATAATTATGTATACTATAATTTAATTTGAGTTTACTGTACATTAAACAAGTTTATTCTGTATGGTTTCACATGTACCATTCAAAATTTTCATGTACCAAAGAGGAAATGTGCGTCCACCTTAACCCAAGTACATGAACTACATAAACCATTGGCATTTACTAATATAAAAAAGTTACATTTAATATATACATGTACTAAAAGGATAAATCTGTGTGTAACTAAATGCAAATACGCGTAATATGTGAAACATTCATGTGTATTGATGTAAAAGAGTCACCTTTTGAATATGTATGTATATTAAAAAGAGAAAAATCCACTATTATGTTGTTTAATGTCATATTTGTTACCCATAATAGGATTCTTGAATTTTTCACACTTTTTTTATACTAATTCATGAATATATGCTTCTTACCCATAATAGGTGATTATTTATAGTAACTCTGACGGCATCTCCTCTATAAAAAGAGTTGATGGGTGAGACAAATAGACTTGGGGGATAAGTATCGTAGAGGTGCTAATGAGTTTGTAAAATTCACAAAGAGATGTCTTAATGATGAAGATATCCCGTGTCCGTGTGCATAGTGTAGGAATGGTAAGGTATTTTAGTGAAAAACATTTGAACTACATCTGTTAAGATGGGATATGCAAGATAGTTATCAATTGTAGGTTTTTCACTGGGAATTACATATTCCCTTTATCCCCGAGAAACCATCACAATAATCATCAAGTAGGATAGATGTACAAGGCGGGGAGGATAATGTATATCATAATATATTAGAGGATTTAGTTGATGATGCTTATGGAGTCTTTGAAGTGGAAGAAAATAAGCTCGCTGACCATATAGAAGGTTCATATGCTCATGAAGATATTAGGATAAACCTTGAGGAGGACTAGAAAAGTTTGAAATTTAAGGCGATCTAACCATTGTTCATTAGATGTGGCAAAGATCAAACAAATTTGCATGCCATGGTTGGTTTGCATAGTTTGAAGATCCAATATGGTTTATCTGGAAATTGCTTAATAAGAATTCTAAATTGGGTGAAGGGCTTGCTACCCAATCAAAATACGCTTCCAAATAGCTATCCTAATATGAGAATAGTTTGAAATGTTTGGGAATGAAGTATAAATCAATTCATGCGAGGAACCTAGATATGTGGAATCTACTCGAAAGGAATGAACACTTTAAAAAGTGCCTAAAAGGTATTGAAATATTTTTTCGTTGGGTTTAGATTGAAGCAGTATTTCACAGTGCCATGGATAGCGATGGAAATGACTTTGCATTCTAGGGAAGAAGCCCTGAATAATCTCAAATATCATCCTATTGATTATATATTTTAGATGAGGATAAATTATGATATTTTAATTTTTCTCAGGATTAACATAACATTTGTTTGTCAAAATCAACAAATATTCAATACATTTGGAAATTTAAGCATTAACCAAAGTGTATAGACAGTGATCCGAGCACCACTCAACCTCCCTATTTTAGAGTGTATGAGACCTGAATTTTTGATGTTGTATTTGTTGATAATCGGGCCAAAGTCACCAAGTGAAGACATCGATATCTATTTGGCTCCTTTAGTAGAAGAATTAAATAAGTTGTGGGAAAAGGGTGTGAAATCATTTTACTCTTGTAAAAAAGAAGTGTTTATATTGAAAGCTATATTGATTTGGGCAATTCATGATTTCTCAGCTTATGGGAGATTATCTGAATGTGTACTATATGGTTATTTGGGGTGTCCAATTTGTGGAGAGGAAAATGAATCACAATGTCTTAACAGTAACGAAAAAATTATATACCATTCCCACATGAGGTTTTTACCCCAGATAATAGTTTTAGATTTGATAAAGGTTCAAATTTTTTACCATCGGAATTAAACATAGGCTACCTTCGAGAAAACTTTTAGGTTCAGAAATTGAGTGTAAATATTCTAATTATGGACCTAATATGCCAGATAAGAATACTAAATTGAAAAATGTCAAGCATAAGAAGACCCCAATTGGGAATGAAACTGAGACAAGAAAGGCATGGTCTAGGAGGTCAATTTTATTTGACTTACCTTACTGGAATGGTAACCCGGTGTCTCATGTAATAGATGTAATGCATGCAGAGAATAACATCACCAAATGTATTCTGGGCACATGCCTTGGGGGGAGTCATTCTAAGGATGGAGAAAATGTATGACAAGGCCTCAAATCGTTAAAACTTAAGCCATAACTATGGGCTAAAGAAGATAGTAGAGGAAGGAAAATAACTCCCACTGGTGCATTTACTTTGACGAGTGGGGAAAGTTAGGTGATTTAAGGCACAATATATAATTTCAAATTTCCCTATATTTTTTCATCAAACTTTCAAAGGATTGTTAATTATGCTACCCACGATTTACGTAAGTGGAAGTCTCATGATTGACATGTGATCATGCAATTGGTTTATTTGTTATTTAATAACTATTTCTCTAAGCATGGGGATTTTCGGAGGGCCATTATGCAAATTAGCATCTACTTAACACTTTATGTGAAATGTAGTCAATCGAAAGCATGTAGTGGCCGCAAAAGTAGCTATAGCCGAAGCAATTTGTGTGTTAGAGAAGTATTTTCCTACATCATTTTTTGACATAAGTCTTCGCTTGTTGGTACACTTAAGCGGAGAGGCACTCCTTTGCGGCCCAATTAGATATCGATGGATGTACCCATTTGAAAGGTTGATGAATGTTTTCAAAGATTATGTTAAGAATACATGACACATTAAAGGATAAATTACGGAGGAATACATCAGCGTGGAGTCGTCATCGCTCGAGAATATATGCTCAACCCAAGCAGTGTAGATAATAGTGATGAGTTCATTGATGAGGGTGGTCATGTGATGGGCGAATGAGTGAAATTAACAAGTATACAATATAAACAAGTAGCTCATTTTCTATTTGAAACTTATGAAGATGTCGAAGAATGGAAAAAGTAAGTTTATGTTGTCTTTTTACATTATTTTAACTTTTATACTTGATCCACTTTGTAATATGTTCGTCATAGTCAATGTTGGAAATATGATGCATATGGGAACAATAAAAGGTGAATAATGGCGGTACAATCAGACATCGAATATAGGCTATGAGTGTCACACGAGGTAATTATAATGAAAATTTCTCTTATTAAATGATATATTACAAGAAAGATTTAAAACTAACCTAATTGATTTATCTATAATCTCAACCCTAAATATGGGTGATACGACATCAAGGCTTGTTAGTCTAGCCAATACACCCATTTTCATTGCACGTGAGTACAAAAAGTATCAATTAAATGGTTATGTATTCGGTGCAAGAATGTACAAGAGAAATACGAATGTACAGAACTCGATCATTTCATATACGGATCTTAATTATTTTTGAGAGTGTGAAATATAAAAGCCCCATTGAAGCTGAAATGACTTACTTCGGTGTCATTCGAAATATATTTGAATTGGACTATATAAGCTTAAAAAAAGTTATGTTTTACTCTGTGATTGGATAAGAGTTGAGGATAAAAATGCTTATAAAGTTTACCCAGCCACCAATTTGATCATGGTTGACTTGTCTAAGATGAAGAGCAACAAGAATGTGAGCGATGAGCCATTTGTTTATGATTTTCAAAAGGTCAATCAAGGGTTTGTAATACCCTGATATTTTGAAGGTTATTTATGAATATTATACAAGATTTTAATAATATTATTATTTTATTAATCGGGGATAATATAATTTATTTTGGTTGAAATCGAATCGAACATTTAAATTTAAATTATTTTTGGACATTTTATAATGGTTTAAATATATAAACTAAACAATTTTGAATTAAAGGGCAATATAGTAATATGCGTTAGCTTAGGATCCAAACTAGGGTTTGAGAGAGGGACTGTATAAGGAATACTATGGGTGATTATAAGGAAAGGGAGATGAAAAATAGAGGCCACAAACGAAATCCAAAGAGGCAAAAATGAGTGGAATGAGATGAGCTAATTTGGAATGTTTAGATTTTCTTTTTGAGTGCATTTGGATGAGATTTAAGAAAAACTCAAAACACATATGTGACTCAATTTTTTGTGTAGAATCCAAATTTGAAGCCGAATTGACAATTCAAATAATTTTTTGATCTTATTTTTCTGGGTTTTTAAAATAGGATTATTTGAGGTTATCTCGTGTTGGGTCTAGAACATGGTTTGATTATTTTTGCGAGAGGAACGTGATGGTGCGATCAGATTTTGAGGCTAAATTTATGCGGCGATTCATGCGATGATTTTGAGGTATGGGGTTTTACACAATATGCTTTTTAAATCTCTCGAGAGTTATTCTGTTGATTTCATGTTTAATTGAACTCATATTTGAACTGTTAAATTCTTTCAAATCTGGAGAAATAATTGTTGCATTATTTTGATTCATGTGGCATCATTATATTGTTGTTGAGCACGTTGTCATAAGATTTTAATATGGCACGGATGTTGGGCACCCTCCAAAATTCCTGCTTCTCGAGGCTATGTCTTGATAAAGCATATGCAGATGTGGTGAGGCCTGGTGACCCATTGATGTGTTGTTGAGAAATTTATTACTAAATGCCATTGAGATTTGCATTTGATTTGAATATTCGTACTCGTGTTGTTACGCTTTATTCATCGCTAACATATATTTTTTGAGCATCTTTCCTGTCGTATTGTGTACTTCCCCATATTTTCTTTCAGTGGCAGGCTAGCGCGGATTTAGGCGCTATGGATTAATTTGGAGATTTATTTTAGAGCATTGGATAGGAAGATGTATTTTGATGTAATAAATTAGTGGTGTAATTTTATATTTGAGAGAAACATTATTGTTATCTTTATTGTGAAAATAGAAACTTGTGGAGTTGTTGTATTTAAATTGTGGACATTTGGATGCTCCATACTTTTTGGATGGTTTTAGGTTAGTTTATCTAGTAGCACGCCGCATGTATCTCCGGGCTCGCGGGGTGTTACATGGTTATACTCGGATTTTATCAATAACAAGTTGTGGTCAATCATCCTACACGCGCCAAAATGTCTAACTAGTAAAGTGGATGACTTAGCTGCTCCTGCCAAATATCAATCCATTTTGGATGATAACCCGAATTTGAAATAATTTTTAGATTTGTAATAAGTATTCCAATTATTTGAAATAATTCTTAGTTTGGTTAATGATATGGATTTTTTTTAACCAAGAGGGATAGTACCCCCACCAATTTTATTTATAATAGAGAATAGAAAACAACCTCTCCATGGCTTACAAACCCAGACTTAACTATTTTTAGAGGATGAGCCCATTACTCTCGAAAGAAAGCATGAATTTGGGTATTCATAATTTATCTCCATTACATGTAAGAAAACTTCAATAATACAAAAACACGGGGATTTATAAAGTATCCCCATTATAAATAAAACAAAGCTTCAAGAATCTAAACTTAGGGATTTATATTACATCCCCATTACAATCTTTTGGCTTTAATTCTAATATTTAGAAGATTTTGTCTATCCATATTGAAATTACCTTTAGCCAAAGTTGGAAGAGTGTTGAAACACCAATACGTTGAATCCATATGTTTGATGGATGCACTTGAAGCAAAGAAATCTAGTAGTGAATTTTTTTCTCTCCAAGTATGGATGATTTGGAAATTAAATGGATAGATAAGATTATAAAAAATATCTAATGTAGTCCATGGAGGTTTTGCTTTCTTTAACATCTAGTAGAGATTTGCAATTAGATTCTATAATTACAATTGCAATGTTTAGTTGAGAAATCAACTTGAAGCCTTCTGTTGGGTCCATGACCTCGGCAGTGAATAAAGTGTGAATACTAATAGATTTTACAAATCCTGATATGAATAGCCCTTGAGAGTCACTTATGACACCTCCAATGCCACTTGGGCTAAGATTATTTTTAGAGGCTCCATCTATATTAAGCTTGAATGAACCTAATGGAGGTTTGCTCCGTTGACATTTGATTAACTGAATTTTCTTTTTCAAGTTATGTTGAACATATTAATGATTTCAAGATCATCTCGAGATATTTTATCATAAAGCTTACAATTTTGAATAAATCTTTATTGGTTGGTTAGTGAATATGTTAATTTGGATTTTAATCAGTTTAAGCAATATATCAAAGTTCGTAACATAACCCAAATTTGAAATAATTCTTAGATTTGCAATAAGTATTCCAATTATTTGAGACAATTCTTCATTTGTTTTATTATATGTATTTGTATACTTTTAATGTCGTTAATTTTGTTTAGTAAATATGTTAAACTAATTAATTATTTATATTTCTAAGTCATCTTCTTATATATACGTTTCTACTAATAACAATTTTTGTGGGACATGTCTTCATCAGGGCGTCAGGGAAGCGGTAGCGAGGAAGGCTCGTCTAGCACTATAGCCCTAAAGTGGGCCAAGTTGGGGATCTTAATGGATAATAAGATGGACTTACAAGCTAGGGCCTTGGAATTCCTCAAAATGATTATTATCCCCAGGTACACTGATTGGAGGAAGGTGCTCGTTGAGCTTAAGATGGCCATTTGGGGGGCATTACAAGTACTTGCTTGACTCAATAATATTAATATTTTATTTTATAATTTAAATACTACTAACTCACTTTCTTTTTTGTTTTGTATTTGTTTGATAGGAACAATTTGACTTGCCTCCATAAGCACACGACTCCACATTGGAACAACTAAGGGATCAATGGAAAATATAGAAGAAAAATAAGTGTGCATGGTATTTTAGCTGGGATCGGGAGTCTTTCTTACGACATAAGGACATGGTAATCGAGAAGGAGCCAATATCATTCACAAACTGGTAATAGTTTGTCGATAATGAGTTACTGAAAAGACAATTTTCCTCTTGTGAATCGGGGAGGGCAAACCGAGCCAAGAAGGTCGACGTGCACTACTTCGAGCGTACGACTTACGTCGAGCTGCAGCATATGATGGTAAGTTTTGAATGTTATTTCATTTTACTTTTACTTTATTCTATTTAGTGATAATTATATACTAATTCACTAATTTTGCATTATTTTATTTCAGGCAACGGGGAATAATCCTTAGGATAAGCCACATAGGCTCGATGCCGATGTGGTAATTCAAACGAAGAAATGTATGGATAAGGAGGACAATCCGACCTTTGCCGCCAATATTGTAAGTTATAATTTTAATTATGTTATTCAATAAACATTTATAATAATATACTTTTTTATTATTTAATATAATTGTGTATTTTTTTGTTATTTTAGGAAAAACTGAGAGAAGTCCACCGCTCACAGAGTGATGCCGACAAGGCATCTATGAGTACGAATGCACTTAGCCAAGTGCTCGAGCAGGTTCATAAAGATCATACTCGGTTTGTTATCTCTCTAATTAGGAAGTCAAAGCTCACCGGGATTGCGTCAAGAAAAACTGGATTGACATGCAAGGTCGACGAAATGAAGACCAATAATGACGAAAAATTTGATAGGTTGGAAAAAATATTGAATAAAATGTTTTTCTTTATTAAGCAACCTCTTCAAGGTCGATTCGGGTGCAACTCAGGGAAGGGCATGGAGAAAGTAGTGGATGAGGGGTCCATTGCTCTATCTTTCTCACCCTCACCGATACCCCCCCCCCCCCCCCAATCTCCATATGACTTATTTGCCACCCCCAGTCCCAACTGTCCATACTCCATTTAAAATTGGTTGGGATAAAGTCTATTAAGTTAACTTACCGAGAGGCGATAGAATAGCCAGGGGTTGAGGGATCCATATATATGCCCAGGTTTCTTAGTGTATAACTGTCCGTTGCAGTCTCATGAGGCTCGGGTTCGCATCACTGAAGTATAGGTGGGAAAAGAGAATTAAGTCATGTGGTTAAATGAACAGTGAGGCATACGATATATTGAGGATTGTGTTGGTTCGTATATTTTATAGCCTATCTTTCACCTCCAAGTTGATAATCAATGAACATTATGGAATAATCTGTATTAAACATTCAAATTTGGATTTATATATTGTGTTTCTTATTTATATTTGTTTAGTGTTTCGTTATTATGAAATTGATGCTGGTTGCTGTTAATTATTGAAAAAATATATCATATATTGCTGCTACAGGTGATAATATAATGTTGGGCAGTGGCAATGGACATACTACCCAGTAGTTTTTTTTATAATGCTACCCTAAATTGTCATAGAATTTTACCATGATAAGTCCGTGATAAGGAAAACTTGTTACGATCTTGTCACATTCAAAGTTCGTGATAAGTTTTAATTGTCAAGGTTTTATACCGTGACGAGACCGTGATAAAGAAAAACTTACCACAGACTTTAAGGGTGACACGTCTGTGACAAGTTAGTTGTCACCGCCATTTCTGACATAATCTTTGACCGTGACAAGGTCGACTTGTCAAGGTTTTTTATCGTAAAAATGGCTTATTTTAGTGTAGTGTTCAAGATCTATGATGAGAACACTGATCCCATCGATCATGTTCCCCAGTACCAGCAAGTAATGAATCTATAAAGCAATAATAAATCCCTTATGTTACTCATTTTCCCTTAAATTCGGGGTATATCTCACAAAAGTGGTTTGATAAGTTACCACACAGGTCGATCACTAACTTCAAACGGCTCATGGAGTCTTTCACTATAAGATTTATCACCAATAGTTCCTATCCAAAAAGGATGAACTCCTATCTCACCATGAGAAATAAATCCCATAAAACCTCGTGAGAGTATGCTCGGCAGTAATTATAAACCTATAATGAACTGGAGGATTTCTCTGAGAAGGTAGCTATGGCCTTCTTCAAGATTGGTCTTCCGAGCAACTCAATGTCACACCAGTCCCTCAAAAACAAGGTATCTAACACCATCGATGACCTTATGTCAAGAATTAAAAAATATATGAAAGTGGAAGATATGGTGGCCATCACCCAAAATGAAAATTTTTGGTAAAAAGTAACTAAGCACGATGACAAAGAGAATGCTACTAAGAAGGGGGCAAGAAATATAATGGCAGATTAAAAAGTAATAATAAGGCAGACCCTATGAAGACATATTAGTCAATCAATAATGTCTTCAAAGAGCCAATCTACAAAATCTTGAATAAGATTCAGGATAAACAACATTTCAAGTAGTTGATTGAGATGACATGAGATCCACATTAGAGAAAAACACTATCTTGAGTTGATCCTATCACAAGGAGAATGGGCATAAGACATAAAACTACAAAGTGATCAAATCCCACCTCTAAGAGTTGGCCATGGAAGGAAACCTGGGTGATTATGAGTAAAATAATGGCATAAAGGCCACCACAAAACATGATCAAAAGATCGATAATGTCCTGGACGACGACGAGATGGGACATGAGTTCACAGTCATTCACAGCGCATTAAGTCCAAACTAGATTCAAGGTAACCTTGTTTGGATGGAATTGAAGAAGGTTACTGCAGTCATATAGGCTATCCATATTTACCCTTCCAATACCCCAGCAGGCAGACGCCATCGACCATAAGACATTGGCTACGATAAACATATATCCTTAACCGAGGAAGACTTGGTCAAAGTCATAACTCTGTATCATGATACATTAGTAATCACTCTTAGGATTGCGAACTCGGACCTGGAAAAGATATTAATTAACTAGGGAAGGTCCTCAAAGATCATGTACATAAATATAGTCAATAAGCTCAACCTCAAGATGGAAGATCTAAAGGAAACGAACATCCCCTTGGTCGACTTTGCTGGAAAGATGACTATGACAATGGTAAAGGTATTACTTCCAGTACGAACTAGGAATATATCATGAAGTTTTATCCATCCACTTATCACCAAAAGATCACATGCATTACCTATTAAGGGATAATGGAGATAAGGGGAAATCGAGGCATTTTTTATAATTCTCAATCACTGCCATTAGGTCCAAGCAAGAAAAGAAGAAAGAAAAAGTGGTCGCTGACAATACGACCAAAGACGGGGCTACTCCATCTAAGTAGCAACTAAAGTATAAAAAATCGACCGTTAAAGAAATAAGGATGTTCGTCATATATATAGTCATAGAACTATTAAAACAAGTCATGTTCGAAAACTCACACTCGGAGATAAAATTTCTGATCGCCATCTTACTTACCAATCACAAAAAAGGAAGAATTGATATATCTTCACAAAGATAATCAATATGTATTTTCTTGGAAACCTTATGACATGTCTGGAATTAATCTCGAAGTCATGTGTCATGACTTCATGTGGAAATAACATTCCCATCGATCATAAAGAAGACATACCAAACATCCCCTAAGAAGGCAAAAGCTATAGAAGAAAAAGTTAGGAAAACTTTTGGAGGCAAGTCCATTAACAAATTTCAATTGCCCAACTAGATCTCTAACCCAATAATTATCAAAAAGAGTAATAGGGAGTGGATAATCTGCATAAACTTCAATATCTCAAAGATATCTTTTCTCTGCTAAAGATTGACTAGTTGTTCAATACTACATCCAACCATGAATGAAGAATCTTCTTATATGCATATTTAGCATATCATCAGATCCCTTTATTCGGTACCAACAAGGAGAAGATTTCACTCATTATTATCCTCGAATTTACTTCTACACAATCATTCCATGCGGGTTCAAGAACGTAAGATAAACCTACCAGTGATTGCTCACCAAGATTTTTAAACATCAATAGGGAAACACCATGCAAGTCTATAGAGATAATTTGCATGTCAAAAGAATAGAAGCAATCATATATATGAACTGATAAAGACGTTTGAGGTCCTCAGATACTAAAAAATGGCTCTAAACACAGATAAGTTCTCCTTCAAATTATAATTTGGTAAGTTCCTGGTCTATCTTGTCAGGCAAAGAGAAATCTAGGCAAACCCCAACCAGATTGAGGCGATTAATAATGTTTAACCACCAAAAACTATTAGAAATGTTCAAAATTTGATCGGAATGTTAGCAACACTTAATTGCTTCATCTCTGAATCCTTTGAGAAGCGCCGATTATTCTTTCAACGCTTGAAGAAAGAGAATGGTCTAGCATAGAATGAAGAATTCTTAAAGGCACTTGAATAAATCAATATTATTTTTAGTCGACCACCTCCTCTAGCGATCCAAATTCGGGAGATCCAATTTATGTATATCTCGCGATGTCTAACCACAAAATTAGCTCAGCCTTAATGTGCAAAAAAGGGGCATCAATCCCCAATTTATTATGTTAGCATGATGCTATTAGGCACCGATAAATAGTACCTTCATCTCGCAAAGCTATCTTACTCTCCGGTAATCGCCTTACGAAAATTAAAGCACCATTTTGAATCCAGTGTAATCATATTTATCACCTTCTTTCCACTTAAGGTACGCATTAGAATGTATGAACTCCTTGGATGGATGTACAAATGGTTGGTGGAACTCAGGAAGTTTAATATCCATTATTAATTAAAAAATGAGATAAAGGGTAGGTGTTAGCAAATTTGATCAATGAATTAGTCGAAGGGAAATAACCCAATGAAGGGGAACACACCAACCAAGTAACAAATGAAGAGTTTGACCAACATAACAAGTAGACGCTCTATATTGACGGGAATTTCAACTCGAAAGAGGAAGGAGTGGGAATTATTTTTATAAATCCAGAACAATCCATGCTCGTGCAAGGAACCAAAATTAACTTTAAGGCATACAATAAAGAGGCCTAATATGAAGCCCTTAATTATAGAATTAAAGAAGGCCTATCCCTTGGTGTAAGTCGCCTTGACGTCTTCTATAATTCAAGGATGGAATATAATTAAATATTAAGATACTATAATGCCAAAGATGAACGTATGTCGGCATACCTACAGGTTTCCCAGGACCTGATCACCAGATTTAAAAAAGTTCACATCCAATAGTTTCCCCAAGAAAACAACAACCATGATACTACTTTATCCACTCTAGGATCAACCATTGACTCCTATCTCAGAAGAATGATTGATGTGGAATACCTTTCCTAATAAAGCATCATAAAGCCAGAGACCGTCGAACAAGTCCTCACCAGAAAGATCCTAAATGGATGAACCCAATCATAACATACCTCTAAGAGGATATTCATCCTACTAATAAGAAGCATGCCTATTAGGTCAAGGTGAGATCTGCTTTGTTCTATTTATCACATAAGAGGGAGCTCTACAATTAATTTTTTACAAGTCCATACTTTCAATGTGTGCATCCAAGCGACATCGACTAATTCCTACATGAATTGCGCGATAGAATCAGTGAAAGTCATGGAGGGGGAAGGTCTTTAGCATTCATTCATTAAAGAAGGTTATTGTGCCTTACATGAAAAAAAGATGTAATATCATATGTCAGGCAGTGTTAATGTTATGTCCCATGCTTCACCAACCAGCCAGAAACCTCGGGTCACTAACCAGTTCGTAGCCTTTTGCTCAATAGGGATAGGACATTGTGGGTCCCTTACCTACAACACTAGGAAATCAAATGTAATTAATAGTCTTCATAAATTACTTCACTAAATGGATAGAGGCTGAACCATTAGTGTACAAGGGACGCCAATATTATTAGGTTTATCTGTAGGAATATTATGACTCATTTTGGAGTGCCAAGAACCATCATCACAGATAATGGAATGTAATTTGAAAGCGTTAAATTATAGCAATAGGCACAATATCACCACAACATTGGTCAGGTTGAGGCTTTCAATAAGATGATGTTATATGTGATAAAGAAAAGGCTGGAGAAAAAAGGGTGCTTGGGTGGAAGAGCTTGCCCATATCCTATAGGAATATCAAACAACACCCTGGAGGTCAATTGGTGAGATGCCCTTTGCCTTGGCTTATGTAATGAAAGCCATAATTTCATTAGATTCTTGCTTACCAACCATGAAGATGACCATTATTGATCAAAGCATGAATGGAGAAATTATAAGGGTTGAGCTCAACTTGACCGAGGAAAGGAGAGAACGCACATTGATCGCTGGCTTCTTACCAATATTAGTTGGCCAAGCAATTCAACAAAGGTGTCAACCCGAGGAAGTCCTAGGTCGACGATCATATGTTAAGAATGCTTATCAAGAGTGCAAAGAAGCCATCAGATTGAAAATTGGGTTCTAACTAAGAAGGATCATTCAAAGTCATTAGGGACGACCTTCAAAGGGACTACCATCGGTAAATAATGGGGGACATGGAGATACCTAGGGCATGAAAATCGACAAACCTTAGAAGATTTTAATTTTGAAATCTTTTAATTTTATTCAGGTTTTAATTTCTATTATACTAACTTCTTGGATGATTTAAAGCTCGATCAATTCAATTAGCCTTCTTATTATTCCAAATGGCAGATGAAATCTGGTAATTACAAAGTATAAGTATGGCAAACTATTATCGTTACAAATTTGTTCAAATTTTCGATCAAGTTATGACCACTCACTTAAATGCGTTAACAAGATTGCACTGAATTATATCATAAGGTTACATACTTCCATCACTAATAAACATGAAAACATAAAGAATTGCCCAAGTAAAAAAAGACCTACGGAGATGCCTAGGCACTAAGTGTTTCGACTTTGGTCAGATAATATCCTGAACAAGTGGATTACCTTACAACTAGGTGAATTTTTACCACAGTTTTTCCTAGGCCTAAGCTGGTATGACGACACTTATCATAAAAAGTAAAGCAACTATTAAAAACATGCTCGATGTAGAAAATGGGAAAATGTAAAACATCGAATTGACTAAGATAATTTCATTCATATCCAATTTAATTATAAGTAACTAGAACGACAAGTTATAAAGGCTGAAGTACAAAAAGGATGACTAGATATTTCATCTTTAATAGTTCAACTCCACAGTCATTCTAACACAACAGCCATCAGCTGGATCAAGAAAAATTCATCAATGTTATCAAGATTAAATAGATAGTCACTTGTCGATTGAATTGGAATGGCATCTGTAGGGATCCACGTTTTCTCATTTCCAATAGGGGGAGATGTATAAATGGGCAGTCAACCCCGTACCAATACCATAATTGGGAGTCACAGGGATGGCCAAGGCATTCAACCACCCATATTTATAGGTGATATGATTGGATTCATCCAAGTGACTGAGTGCATCCATCTTGCTTTCACCGTACCCTCCAACCATACCTCGCGAGGCCCATGATGAAATTGATATCTCGATCTTATCGTCTCTTGCTAAAAACTTCCCTTCATTACTTGATCCTCTCTAAAGGCTTGATCAGACTTGCAGAGCTTCTCCCCCAGAGAGTTATTTTTATCTTGAAGTAGACTAGCAGTGTCTCTAGTATCATTGACCATGGTCAGAAAAGAAGGCACCAAATGTGTCTGCTCGATATAAACACTTGTCATTTTGTCAAGTTCTTGCCGAATATGCGAAAATGGCTCATGTGTTCTCCCAAAAGCATCCCGGCCAAGGATAAGGTCAACATATTCACTCGTTTGAGCTATTGACACCAATGCCAAGTTGTTATTAGACTACAAAGAGCAAAAAGGGAAATAATTTAGGAACTAAATATCGATCAAGAACATACATGCAATTAAAACTAATCGAGCAAGATACAATATGGAAAAAAATGATAATTTCTTTATTGAAATACATGGATTGGAAAAAACTTACAATGTACACAATCAAAAGACAAGAAATACGAAGAACAAGAAATTATTATGCTAATTTAACTAGCTTGTCCGTCTTTCTCTTTTACCTGCTCTTAGTCGACCAAGCTCTTATTTGGGTTTGTGTCCTCCTTTGCCTGCTTGGCCCCTTCCTGTTATTAGCCATTGCCTAAAGCCTCACCCTCCTTCCCATCTAGATTTGGAGGATAAACTGGGTGATTCTCACTGAAGAGAGAAAACTCAGAAGGGATTCTCATTTGACCAAGGCCTCGTTCTAAACCTTTCTTTAAGTAGGACTTATGAATGTAGTCCAGTAATTTATTTACCCAAAAAAAGGCATCTTCCTACACTTGGTTATAATCCTTATCCTTAGCAATTAAGGCCTTAAACAAGGTCTGAGCGAACTCTTCAATAACCTTCACCGGCTACTCCTTCGTGGATTTTAGCTTGGCCAGTTCCAATTCTCCTGACTTCTTCTCAATATCATATGACTTCTTATTAGCCTTTAGAGCATTCTAGGACTCATTCAGAGATCGACCAAGATCAACATTGGCCTTGTCCTGGTCAGCCTTTCTATCCAAAATATTGATAAAGTCCAACAGGAACTACAAGACAAATGCCGATCGAAAAAGTGATCATAACATAAAATTTCTATGTAAATGTCTAAACAAAATATAGAGACTTACCAAAGACAATGCTTAGGGGACATGGGTGATAAATTGATTAATCAAAAATTTATCAACCTCCTCTTTTAAGTCCTATAACTATGGCCCCTTCAGTAGTGTGATGGCCAAATAAAGATTTGTATCCACTGATACGATGGAAGGGGCCCTCCTCTTATCAGGGGCATCCACCTTCTTGGTGGGTAGAGCAGCAATTAAAAAATTATTTCAATCCTACTCTTATTTGCAAGTTTGGTTTGTGATTTATCATGAGGAATCCCTTAAATTAACGAGGTCGAATGGTCCCCTAAACTCCTTCCTTTTGGACGACATCACATTCATCCAATATGTTCAAGTTCTTTTTCTAGGTGGAATGTCTTATTCTAGGTAGAAGGAACCACAACAGGGATTGAGGTGATGTCTATGAACTCAAAAGAGCCCTAATTAGTCACACTTGAATACTTTTCCCCGCCAGAAGGAGCAGGGATTTTAGATTCTTTATCTACAAACCTAGCAACAAATGAAGTAGTGGTACATGTGTAATTTAACAAGAAAGACAATCACCCCATATGCTCTGCACCAATAGTCAAAAGTCTCTTAAGTTTCTAGACCTTACTCAACTCGTCAAACCTGACGTGTGCTTAGTCAGGATATTTCCTCTTAAATATTCTACACATAACAAAGAAGGAAAATATCAGTAAACAATCTCACACGACTTAGTCAGCTAAAATAGGGAACAATTGAAAACAATAATCAACATATGTCATGTACCCTAAGGGGGATTTGTATCCCTGTAGGTTTCACCACCCTCGGGAATGGGTGGGTATTCCCATTGCTTCACAACAAAGATATTAAATCGATAATCTTTATTAGAATTAGGAAAATTAACAAGTAGAACCCTCACTCACTTCCTCGCCTTCAAATATAAGGTATTATCAATTGTTTGAACCTACATGTAGAAGTATTTTATCTATGGGATCCCTAATTGAGTTTGATACAACTCATTGATCCTATTGACCCCATTCACTATCCTTCACATTGGGAAGGAACTATATTAACAAATTCATAAAACTCTAAGAAGAGTTGATTCAAAAGGAAGATTATGTCGATTTAAATAATAAATTGGGTGAACATCCAATGTTCACCCTTAATATGATAATAATCCTTGGGATTTTCTCCAATCTCAATCTTTATCCACTCAGTGATAAATAAACGTATCCTAAAATCATTAATGGAGTTCTCACTGGATGGATAAATCATTTTCATAAATCAATAAAGAAAAAAATGGAAAAATGAAGAGAAAATTAAATAAGAGAGAAGAAAACTTATAGTGAATGAATAAGGCAAAAAGCTATGAATTGGTTTTGAAAATATGGAAGAATAGAATGCGTCTCAAATTGGCAGTAGTGAAAGACATTAACTGGTAAAGATCAACTTCCAAGATAAAGTCAGCAATAGAAAGACACGCCCCCAAATGATGTTACATATGTTACCATCCTCTCATTAAACACCACAAAATTACCATCGAAATCCTGAAACACCAGGACAAATTATGAGCGCGTCCTTAAATCTCAATGGGCAGAATAAATTTGGTTTTTATCTTAAGAAACACCAACTATTAATATTTTTTACCATAATTCCTATGGGTGGTCAAATATTATTGTCGATTGGCGTCAAGATTAACAGGCGACCAAATCCTTGCACCCCATTCATACTGCAATGCTTTAGAGGAAATTGTGGTGGAATTATCCAACCTAATAAGAGAAACTGGCATGTATCCGATAGACTTGATAAGCGATCAAAGTTTGGATATAATAATAAAGATAAGCCTATCAACGAAAATCTCGGGGTTAAATGCACTCGACCAAAACATAATAGTAGTCCAAGTCCATGGAGTCCCACATGACTCATTCTCTATATATTCTTTATAAATTTAACCTACACCCTTGTTAAAGGGGGAATATAATATTATTTTTAGGAAGAGGTGATTACTAAATAAATTGAGAAACACCCCGTGGACATATGCACATTACCGAACTGCGTATATGTTGTGTTGTGTGATAGTGATTTATACTTTATGCTCGTCTTAATTATGTTGAATCACTAACACTAGTATTTTTCCACCTACACTTGATATTCCTAACTAGGGCCCACCTCACAATCCTCCATCTGACAATATCGTTCGGTGTCTATAATGCTTAGTTCATCGTAAGCAATGACCACGTTGGCCATTCTTACCAAACACCTATTATACATTGCTAAAACTCTTCCCGCTCTCTCTTTTCTTCAATACTTCGGGACTCTACTTCCTCATCATAAGACACCACCATATGTGCCCCGTGAGCCGATAGGGGGTTATTATTTACATTGACTTAAGGAATTTGCACATTTCAATCCATCACTTACTTATTGATGATGTTCCTCAATGTAAAGCATGAGGTTATTGGATAACAAACGCGCCAATGTACATGAAAGTATTTGGGGTTAACTTGTACATCTATTGCAGGAGCAGGGGGAGTTCTTTGGTGGAAAAATAAGTCCATATCCCAGATGGAGCTTCTTGTTATTGCAATAGGCTCCTAAGTGTTCGACGAAGCATTTAATGTGCTCTTTCGAATTTTATCCTTTCAAATTAAACATCTCAAGTATTGGGTGGACATACCCCTTTGGGTATGGTTTATTATTGTACTCATATGGATAAGTGTGACACCCCGCCTAATTAAATACTGGGTGATCAGTCCTTTATTAAATTATAACCAAGATGAACGGTTGGTTCATTCTTAGCATCACTGTCGCAAAATAACTTTTCCAATTAAACACCCTAAATAATTAAGCTAAGTGACAAAACCATTTTTTTTTCATTTTTTTTTCCAAATTTAATTTAAAACCAATATTTAAAACCTTACATAATCCATAGTTTAAGAATTTCACAACAACTATACTGGAACATATCAAAAAAACAATTGAGCATCCAACTAGTTAATTCAAACTTTAAAACCTTAAGAAAAACATCCTGACAGTAATAATCCCAAAGCATAAATACTGGAAAATAAAGGAATCGCAATCTCCGATAAGAACATCTGAATAATGAAAAAGGGCGACACATTCCCAACTCGAGAAAATAGAGCTATAAGTAGAATCAATAATGAGGTCATCTAAGCAAAAGGCCTGCAACTCCTACCTAAGCTGCAGTGCGTTCCTTCCAAAGGATCCTATGCAAGACGCCCCTGTGGCTGGGTACCTGTAATATATACATATATATACAAGAGAGAAGAGAAAATAGGAAACGGGTCAGAGCCCGATTATGAAACAGTTTAAAATTAGTTTAGCAAGTATTTAAAATGCTACCGGCTAATGCAACAATCATATTAGTGCGGCACTCCCTTGACCTCTCTTCTAATGTGCACACATATCACACTAATACTCTCAACAGTTTAACTTACCTTAAATTACTAATAAGATTTCATACCGACGTTTCTCAAATGTTAAGGAAGTTAATTTTATTAAAAGCAAGGTTCTCACATAAGCTTCATTTGATTTTAAAGTTTCTCAGTAACGCACCATACTTATCAAACACTTATCCCCAAGTTGAAATAATTACTTATTACTTACATACTATCAGTCAAAGTAGGTAGTTTCCAAATTTCAAGTTTAAATATATATTATCCACACATATAATATATATACCAACGGCACCCCACATACAGTTTATGGTGCTGGCATACTCTGCTATCCAGTCCCCGTATCACTCGTACTAAGGGAAATACTAGTTCGGAATAACTCTCAAACCGTATTAACACAAAACACATACCAATTGAGGCGAAGCATAGTTCCAAGTCACTAAGAGGTCAGCACATACCCTCACGTCTCTTAGGATCGTATGACTATCGATCCGATAGCCTGTTCCAAGGATTCCTATGTTCTAGGGTACAAGTCAATATCCCCCATAAAGGTCCCATCGAGATAAGACTGTCCCAGCGCGGTAACCTCAAGGATAGTAAGTAGCGCGGGCATGATTTTCACACGTATATAATATATGCACAATCACAGTCATATATGTATACTACTATTCCCATATCAAATTTAGGTACACTCTCACGACCCATAATTATGATATTTATCCTTATTGCACATGACTAGGTTATCAAGTATAACGGTTTGTCTCTTATTCTTATTTATGGAATTATTCCAACTTATTTCGTAACACTCGTGAAATCCTATCTTCATAAGTGTATATTTCAGTAGGTACTCTTTCATTTCAGCGACGTAACTTCCTTACGAGTCTTCCCTTTATACGCATGTTCTCACTATTTCTTAAGTGTGATTTACTCCTCGTTAACCCAAATTTTGTCTTACATGAGATGTTCTGTTTTTATCAAGTCCTACTGGTCCTCTATATCTCCCAAAATATTTTAATAAGGATGTCCAAAGATTTTTACTCATTTAAATTGAATTCAACTATTTAGAAGGGGAAATATGAGTCTGCCAGGAGGGGTCGATTGATCGATGGTAGGAGCTCGATCGATCGATGCGTCAATCGATCGACACTCCTGGTTCGATCGATCGATCAAGCAGGTATGGCGAATCTGCAGAATTTCTAGTTACGGAATTCCTCTTCCAAAATCATCCAAAATAATATAATTGGCTTCCAAACTCCCAACAATTTATACTACCAGTGTTATATTCTCAAATAAAGGGTATGCTACGTAAGGCATGCGGATTTTCAGCATGAATAACAAATTAAGGGAGGATAATCCATAAAAATATCAAGAACCCTAATATTTTTTGTGTTTAGTTTCTTCCCAATATTTTACCAGATTTCATACTCTTAATTTACTATAATTTTCATGGTTCAATCTCTACATGTGAGTTTGATTTCCAGAATACAACTATTTCCCATATACCATGCAATTCAAGTCTCCAAAATAGGTTTTTCTTTCACAAAAACTAATCCTAAACAATCCTAGGCTGATATTATTGAAGTATTAACTGAAATAGAGAAAGATAAATACTTGACTGGGATTTCTTGATTCAGATTTGTGGTAAAGATTGGCGTGCTTGTGATCCTCGTTGCATGATCTATTGTTTGTCGGTGACGGCGGTGTAAACGGTGGAATTCTTGGCCTAGAACTCCTTGGCAAGCTCTTCCTTTTCCTCTCCAATGGTCGTCTATGGCTTGTGGTTTTTCTAACCCTAGAAGATGACTCCTACCATCTGATATAACCTTAGGAATTTCGTGGGTTTTCATGCCCAAAAATGTAAAATGTCCAAAATGCCCTCCCGGGGTGTTAATTAGGCCTAGAAACGCCCCGAGATCCAAACTAAACCCCCGGGTACATTATTTTGACTATCTCGACCCTTCCGGACACATTGGTTCACTCAAAATGGTCATACGGGTGACTTAATTTTTATTCACTTTTAATAGTTCGAATTTAATCCCGACACGACACAAGCGCGTCCCGATAAATTTTCAAAATTATCAAATTAGATTATCATGATAATTTTACCAAATACAATTACACCTATTACTTTACTCATAAAGTAACTTACAACAAAATTCCAATAATTACTAACTCTCGTCACGTTAGTAAGTATTTAAATGATTATTCGGATTAATATTAAATTAATATCTCTAATTAAATTTAAATAAATCCCCAAAATTAAAAGTCATAAAATACGGGGTATTACATACTTCCCCCCTAATAACGGAATTTCGTCCTGAAATTCGAAGAATAAGGTATACCTGGTGTTGATGTAAAAAATTAGATGATATCTAATTATTTAATCACCGATAAATAAAATGAGACAAAGAACTTTTAAAGTGGTTCAGCCTTATAAGAATGGCCTACGTCCACTGTTTTTGTTATTGCTGACTATTTGGGAATTCTCGATTACAAGTTTTCTCAAGAAATTTCGGTCCCCTCATAATGAAGATAATACAATGTATTTATAGCCCTAAGGCTGTAATGTGAAAGGGTAATACCTTTAATTCCCCTTAAGCGTATACATCTGTATGATAATAATAAGCTTTTAATGCTCAGTCAAACTGTTGGTTATCCGGCTATTAATGCTTTGTCCGAGGTGCAGCTCGGACCGCCTAAGTTCCTCGGTGCTCAAAAGTTCCTCGGAGAGTTCTTGTAGGTCGGAGCGTCTGAGTTGATCGGGGAAGCAGAGTTCTTCGTTGCAATATGGTTCCTCGGAGTCGAGGTGTTGTTCATAGGTGTTTGTCATTGCCATGTAGATTGCCACGTGTCTTCACCCAATTGAGCCATGTCAGCAGACTAAATTTGGTATTAACAGAAGCCCCCAATGCTTCATAGTTCGAAATTTGAGGAGTGTGGAACATTCTTTCTCGATATATGGCGGTTTTAAATGGTTATCCTGAAATTTAGGAGTATTTTCTCTTGTATTTATTTCTTCTTCCAAATTCGTAGAATCGCTCTTTTTTGAATTTTTCTAACCGCTTCGATTCCCGCGCCCCTTTTGTCTGTTTAGCCGCCAGTAACGTAACCGTCTCTTTTTGTAATCATTACTTTATCCTTTCCCAAGGCAAAGTATTTAAACGTTGCAGAAAATCCCATCGTCTTCTAGTTTTTCAAATTTATCTCTTTGAGTTTTCCATCGTCTCTCTCTCTCCTGTTCGTTATCTCTTCCATCATTTGTTGTCAACAGACTCATCTCTTTCCTGTAAGATTTTCTTCTTTCTCTTTGATTTCCTTCTTTCATCATGGTTTATCTTGTAGAATCAATTGATAAATTTCTCTCTGATTTCTCTATTCCCTCCTGGGTTATTTTGGAAGAGCTTTCTGAGCCTTCAGACTATTTCCGTTTGGCTGAGGGACATTGGTTCCCCAGTCTCTTTGTTGCTGAGTGTGGTTTTTTGTTTCCCCAAACCCTCTATGTCTTGAATTCTGTCAATAATTTGACGTAGTTCCTGCAAGAATAGCTTCCAATACGTGGAGAATAGTTAACGGTGTTCATAGATTAAATCAAATTCATGGAACCCGTATAGGAATTCTTGAAATCATGTTTTGTTATAGATGGGTTGTGGGAGATAATACTTTTTATTTAAAAACTAGGTTTTTAAATAGAGCTTTAGTGGTCAATCTCCCAGATGCCAATAGGGATTACTTTGAGCACGGGGTTGTTATGAAAAATTGGCAACACCCTCCATTGACCGTAGATGATGTCTACCAGGGTCCCAGATGTCCTCCCTATGGCAATGGGATAGGTTATTTTTATTTTATTTTCAAAATTATGCTTCCTTTGTGTTTGATAAAATGTACCATTGATATTTTAATTTTGATTTATTTGCAGTTGACAGCAAAAGAAAATCTCCAAAAGAGGTAGACGTTAATATAAGGCACTTAAAACTTATCTGGAGTTTGCATCAGACTGTTGCTGATGAGCATATTAGGTCAGCTTCATATTTGCTGTAGTACAAGAGTTACACCTCCTCTTTTACTGCTCGTCCGGTGATAGGCGACGCAGAACTAATACCAGCCTCTACCAGTTCTTCGCCTGAGTCACGTATTCCTTTGAGTGAAAGGATGAAGGAAAGAAGACCTCCTACCCTTTTTGAGAAATTTGCCTCTGGTACTGGTGAGGTAAAAAGAAGTAAGCTTGATGTCCCAGGAGAAGGGACAAAGAAAATTGATGCATCTTCCTCGGCTGCTCCTGTGAAGGTGGTCGAGAAGCCCCCAGTGGCCCCAAGCAAGGTTGCTGCTCCAAGCGAGGTGATTGTCATTTCTCCGACTAAGACTATAACGTTAGTACAGAAAGTTGATGCTCCTCTAAGGAGGCTGAAGAAAAGCACCTCTGTCAATTTGGTTGAACCATCTCTCAGCCCCCGACTAGTGGTGTTCCCACTTTTGTTTCCCCTGAGCTCTGCTATGAGCTCGGTGAAGACTTGGATCATTCCCGAGATCCAAGGTATTGAAGAAAACCTTTCTCGGGACACTATTACTACACTAGCAGCTCGTCACATTGCTTCTGTAAGTCCCATAGTCTTAAATTTTCATTCTTTCCTTTTTGTATCCGTGCCCTGACTTGCTTTCATTTTCTTTTCACAGTTGGTGAGCTGTTTTAATACAATTTTGAAGAAAGATGAAGCTATTAAAGCTTCAAGCTCCTCGTCTGGTGTCGAGGAAGCTTTGGTAGGCCTGGCGCAGTCTCTGAAAGATTCTCGTCAGAAATATGATGATGATAAGGCAATTTGGGAGAAAAAGCGTACTTCGACTGAGCAGGAGAAGGCTCAGGTTATTGAGGTCTCCAAGGGGTTGGAGAAAGAAATGAATGATTTGGAGAAGAAAAATAAAGAGCTCGAAGGGAAGCTCAAAAATGCTGGGGAGCTTGAAAATAAGCTTAAGGCTGCTGAAGAGGAGTTGGGTCAACTTCGGGAAGTAAGCCGTCAGAAGGAGGAAGTTGAGAATAAACTGAAGGCTGCTGACAATCTTCTTTCCAAGAAGCTTTCCTCGGAGAAGACAAAGATAAAATTGGCTGTGAAGAAATCTTTCAGCGCTGGCTGGGATAAAGGGTGGAACAAAGGTTTGGCTGCCATGATGTCGCAAGTCGAATATGGCAGCCTCAAATACTTTAGATATGGATGGGTCGCTTCTCTACAAGAAATTAAAGTTGATGAAACTTCTAAATTATTTCAGGGACACATCCCTGGCCCCCCTCCAACTCCTGAAGACGAAGAAGAGGACAAAGCTTCCTCTGAGGAGTCTTCCATGGTGATGGGAGATCAAGTTTCTCATCCCCCAGCCATCCATCCCACTAACGAGGAACCTTAACTACCTGCTACTTCCTCCGAGCAACCTCCAGCACTTCCCGAGAAACTCTCTGCTCTATCCGAGCAACCTACCTCCTCGTCCCAGCCTCCCGAGAAAGTTTTGGGAGACAATGAAAAGGTGTAGAGTTGTTCGGATTTCTCTCTATTGTATTTTTCTTTGTCAAATGTAACTTCTGAACATGTAACTCTGAACCTTGTGATGTAATAAAATTTGAACTTTTACTTATGCATACTGTTGATTCTCTTCTTCATGCTCTGTTTGTACTCTTATTTATTATTGTTTTTTCTTCCTCTACTAGTTTCTGGCCAGGATGGAATTATTGTCTGCTCATGATACAAAGTTGTTGCGGTAATGCAATGAATATTTTAAAGTTGGTCATACAGACATGAGTGCAGCTCAAATCACTGACATCCTCGGTCATGGTACTTCAGAGCAAGAAATTGAAGCCTATCAATATTTGAAGTGCCTACTCGACCGTGCAGTGGCTAACAACGTAGCATACTATGATATGATTGAGGATCTCCAAGGCACTCTTGAAGAACTTCAGCAACAATATAAGGAATCCACTGCCCTTTTGCACGAGGGGTACGAGAAGAAGTATCAGCAAATCTGTGCCGATAAGGGATATGATAAATGGTTTGCTGCTTACGATGTGCGGGAGAGAACGTTGAAGGCTGAGGTCGAAGAGCACAGACAGATAGCTGAGTTATTGGAGTAAGAAAATAATAACCTGTAAAGAGAGGTGTCTCAGTTGAAGTCTGCAGCTTCCACCTAAAATGCTTTGATCCCAGTGACTGACGAGGGATTCTCGTTCTTGGAGGTCAAAAACGCCAACCTAAGGGATGAGTTGGAAACCTTGAAAAGGTCTGGCCCTTCTACTTCTGCTCGTGGACGAGCAAGAGCTCCTCGTGGACGAGCAAGAGCTGCTCAGATTCCTGTCGAGGAACAGAGGACTCAATCTGCTCTAGAGAACTAGGCCTTCCAACTGATGGCGAAGAACCAGGCATTGGCTGAGATGTCTAAGAAGATCAGGGGTCTGGAAGAGCAGCTTTCTGCGCAGAAGTCTATCTTGGAGAATAAATAACTCTTTATCAAAAATCTCCACGAACAGTTGGAAAGATTGACATATCAATTCCACAAGCAGCCCAGAGAATTCTGGATGGATGGCTACAACGAGGCTCTTTACCATTTGGATGATCGTATCCAAAATGCAAATAATGAGGGTTACAAACAGGAATGGTTGAATGCCTTAGGTGTGCTGCAACTGGAACAGGGTTATTACCTGTGGGATTACCATAATCCTGGGCTGCTCGACCTACCAGTGCCACCATTCAAGCTTGATATGAGTTGGATCCCTGCTCGAGCCATCCCTCGGTGTCTGATTTCCAAATACCCCGGTGATTATAATCTTAATTCCAATGTCGAGATATCTGGTCCCGAGCACCTACTAGATCGACCATCTGTGATGAATATCAGGATGCTTGAAGATCTTAACTTCATAAATTCCCCTCATGCTTTAAATGATCCACCTGCTGGCGAGGAACCTGTTTCAAAAGCAGAGGAGAAGAAACCAATAGAATAGGAATCTTAATGCAATAAATTTGTATTTCATTCTTGATGTATTTTGTTCTACATTTAATGAAATAATTTTGTTTACAAATCTTGAGTGCCATTGTTTTGTAATTATAAAACACTTTACATCTGTGCATGTATATCTGTTAAAAAGATAATAACATTGTGTTATTTGTCGATCAACTGGAGTTTGTTAAAACTTATTGTCGACTATCTTGAATTTGTGGTAATCATTTGATGACTAACCAAAATTGATGATATTTTGTTTCTCGACCAACTTGGTATTAATTTAAAAAGTCACGAGTATCAAAAAAATTTCTCGATCACTTTCTCGTACTCATGAAATGTTTTCGACCAACCAAGGTCGATAAATTTTTCTTCTCGACCAACTACAGTTAGTGGGTTTTTCTTACCAACCAATCTTTGGCACTTTTTGGAATAGTTTTACTTCCCGACCAACCTTAGTTGGCGTTTTTGAGAATATATTTACTTCCTAACCAACCAAGTTGGTATTTTTAGGAATAGTTTTACTTCCCGACCAACCTTAGTTGGCATTTTCGAGAATATATTTACTTCCTAACCAACCAAGTTGGCATTTTTTGGAATAGTTTTACTTCCCGACCAACCTTAGTTGCCATTTTCGAGAATATATTTACTTCCTAACCAACCAAGTTGGCATTTTTAGGAATAGTTTTACTTCCCGACCAACCTTAGTTGGCATTTTCGAGAATATATTTACTTCCTAACCAACCAAGTTGGCATTTTTAGGAATAGTTTTAGTTCCCGACCAACCTTAGTTGGCATTTTCGAGAATATATTTACTTCCTAACCAACCAAGTTGGCATTTTTAGGAATACATTTACTTCCTAACCAACCAAGTTGGCATTTTTAGGAATAGTTTTACTTCCCGACCAACCTTAGTTGGCGTTTTCGAGAATATATTTACTTCCTAACCAACCAAGTTGGCATTTTTAGGAATACATTTACTTCCTAACCAACATAAGTCGGCATTTTTAGGAATACATTTACTTCCTAACCAACCAAGTTGGCATTTTTAGGAATACATTTGAGTAGTCTGAGATCTGCTGAGTAGTGTGTAGCACTAGTATTCCGCAAAAAAAATCCAATAAAAGGAAAGAACTGGGCAGAACATTGTCACTTTATTCATACTGATGAAACTGCATTACATGAGAGTTTACATTACTGATAATATTTGCGCAGGTGTTCTGCATTCCATGCATTCTTAAACTCCTCCCCTTCTAAAGTTTATATTCTGTATGTCCCTGGTAGAACAACCTCCTTAACTCGGTAGGGTCCATGCCAGTTCGCTTCCAATTTGTTGTGCTTTTGAATCACCTTATTTAGCACATAGTCTCTTTCTTTCAGGTCGCACTTCTTCACTCTCTTATTATAGAACAAAGTTGTTCGTTGTTGGTAAGCAGTATTTCTAATGGCTGCTTCTTCCCTAACCTCCTCGAGCATGTCCAAGTCTAACCTTCTCATTAAATCGATGACAGAGGAATTGAAATTCAGTATTCTGTGTGTAGGGAGACCCAATTCGGTGGGTATAAAAGCTTCACTTCCAAATGCTAGCATATATGGAGATTCCCCTGTTGCTGCTCGGGGAGTAGTTCGATAAGCCCATAGCACTGATTGTAGCTCGTTGATCCAATTTGCTTTTGCGTCATTCAGTCTTTTTTTCAAACCATTCAGCAGCGTTCTATTTGTCACTTCAATTTGTCCATTGATCTGAGGATGGCCTGGTGCCGAGTGGGTCTTCAAGATATTTGACTGATGACAATAGGCAACGAACTCCTCGTTGTCAAATTGTGTTCCATGGTCTGTGATGAAGGCATGAGGAAGACCATATCGATAAATGATGTTCTTCTAAATAAATTAGTACACCTTGTCGTACGTCATTTCAATGAGAGGATCAGCCTCAACCCATTTAGTAAAATAATCCACAGCGACCACGAGATACTTAAATCTTCCCCTGGTCGTCGACAGTGGCCCAACCAAATCTATTCCCCATATGGCAAATGGCCAAGGGGAAGTAATGGGTGTCAATAATGCTTGGGGAGTTCTTCGGATGGAGGAGAAGCGCTGACACTTGTCACATTTTTTGGCATAGTCTATACAATCAGCTCTCATCATCGGCCAGTAGTATCCTTGAGTCATCATTCTTTGCAAAAGTGTCCGACCTGCTACATGGGCTCCACAGGACCCTTCATGGACCTCTTCAATCAAATCTTTCACCTCGGTGGGATGCACACATCTTTTCAAACCTTCTATAATTCCTTGTCTGTATAGAATACCATTAGTCAGTACATAACGAGTAGCTTTAAACTTCAGTTTCTTGGCTTCAAGTTTATTAGTTGGTAATTCCACTTTCTCAATATATGCCCTGATGGGATCCATCCATGATGATCGTAAATCAAGGGTATTAAAGTTTATCATCAGATCTTCATCTATACTCCGACCAGCTAAAACTTTAATTGGGATTATTCTTCGTTGCTCGGTACGAATAGCTGATGCTAATCGAGCTAAGGCATCTGCTCTTGCATTCTCCATTCTTGGTATTCTGACCAGCTGAATAGCAGCAAATTTCGACACCAATTCCTTTGCCTTTGCATGATATCTGATCATTAATTCTCCTTTAGCTGCATATACTCCCATCATTTGATTTATGACCAATTGCGAGTCACTGAAAATAATAACTTGTTCTGTCCCCATGGTTTTTGCCAAACTAAGACCTGCAATCATGGCTTCATATTCAGTCTCATTATTCGAAGCTTTGAATTGGAAACGTAGGGCGTATTCTATGTTGACCTCATCCGGACTATTCAAAACTATCCCTGCGCCACATCCTGTAGTGCAGGATGAACCATCCACATACAGACTCCATATAGGCAACTCGTCTTTAAATTGTTGATCTGACAGAGTTCCTCGGTGGAAAATTTGCTGCTTCCTTTCACCATCTCCTGATATTTCTTATTGTTCATCGATCATCTTTTCTTGTCCTTTTACCAACCTAAGTTGGTTTGGGCTCAAAATTGATGATGCTGTAACATCTACTTGCCCTTTTACCAAGCTAAGTTGGTCTGGGCTTGTATTTGATGATCCTGTAACATCCACAGGTTGATCGGTGAGCAATTTTTGCTCCTCGAGGGTATTAGGATAGGTGAACTCTGCTATAAAATCCGCTATTACTTACCCTTTTAGCGATGATCTGGGTTTATAAACTATATCATATTCACCGAGTTCTATTGCCCAGCACATCAATCTTCCTGATTTTTCTGGTTTATGAAGGGCTTGTCTCAATGGCATATGAGTATATACTACTATAGTATGAGCCTGGAAGTATGGCTTCATTCTTCTACTTGCCTCGATCAATGCTAGTGCCAATTTTTCCAGCCTTGGATATCTGATCTCTGCTCCTCGGAAGGTCTTACTTGTATAGTAGATTGGGTTTTGTACTCAATTCTCCACTCTTATCAATGCCGAACTGACTGCATTCTCGGATACTGCCAGATACAAGTATAATTTTTCTCCCATCACTGGCCTGGATAACAGTGGAGGTGCTCCCAAATATTTCTTCAAGTCTTGGAAAGCCTTTTCACATTCATCATTCCACTCAAAAGTTTTTCTGAGCGTCTTGAAGAATGGGAGACATCGATCAGTTGCTCGCGGTACAAATCTATTGAGTGCTGCTACTCGCCCTGTAAGACTTTGTACCTCTTTCTTCGTCGTTGGGGATCGCAGCCCTAACAGAGCTTTGATCTTTTCAGGGTTAGCTTCAATGCCTCGCTGATTGACAATGTATTCGAGAAACATGCCTTCCTGTACTCCAAATGTGCACTTTGTCGGGTTCAACTTCATTTGATATTTATCTAACTGATCAAAGGTTTGGCCTAAGTCAAGTAGATGATCAGCATCTTTCTTGCTCTTTGTCAGCATATCGTCAACATAGACTTCCATATTGCAACTGATTTGTTCTGCAAATACTTTGTTCATCAGCCGCTGATATGTTGCACCTGCATTTTTCAAACCAAAAGGCATAACATTATAACAATAAGTTCCCCTAGGGGTAATGAAAGAAGTACTCTCCCTGTCTTCAGGTTTCATTTTAATTTGATTATAACCAGAATAAGCATCCATGAAGCTCAGCAGCTCGTGTCCCGAGGTAGCATCCACTAGTTGATCAATTCTGGGTAGCGAAAAGTCATCCTTTGGGCATGCTTTGTTGAGGTCGGTGAAGTCTACACACATCCTCCATTTGTTTTTCTTCTTTTTCACCATCACCACATTTGCTAACCAGTCTGGATATCTAACATCTTTAATAAAGCAAGCTTTCTGGAGATTCTCGATTTCCTCCTGTATAGCTTGATTTTTCTCGGGACTGAATACTCTTCTTCTCTGTTTCACAGGCTTGATCTTCTTATTCACACTGAGCTCGTGACATAAGAAATTTGGATTTATCCCGGGCATATCTTCATGACTCCATGCAAAAGTTTGCTTTCTGCTTCTTAAGAAAGTTATCAATTTCTGCTTTAGTGAGGCTTCCAACGACGAACCTACTTGAGTAGTTCGTTCAGGGTGCTCGTCTTCCAGAATGATGTTTTCAGTAGCTTCCACCACTTAACCCTTCACGAGTTGCGACTCATCTCTAGGATCCAATGTTTCAATTTCTGCCCCTTCATCCACTTGATAAGTAGTAGTCTTTTTCCTTGATTCCTCCATTTCCTCTTGTTCGGCGGATGAATAATAGCATTCCCGAGCTACTTTCTGATCATCTTTCACAACTCCTACTCCAAAATTCATTGGAAATTTTAGGCATTGATGTACCATAGATAGTACAGCCTCGAACTTCTTCAATCCTACTCTTCCCATGATGATATTGTATGATGATTGAACATTCTTATCCATCACGAAGAAGCGTATTCTTTCTGTTCGACAAGCAGGCCATGTACCGATGAATATATCCAACTTGATCGTCCCAAGTGGAAAAACTTTCTCACCAGAAAAACCCAAGAGGGATCTGTGATAAGGCTCCAGTTGAGAAAGCTTTAGATTTAAACTGTCAAATCACGAGTAGAACATGATGTCTGCCGAGATACCATTGTCTACCAGTACTCTTGAAATCATTACCTCCTTCATCCTCATTTTGATCACCAATGGGTCATTATGAGGATATGGAACACCTGCGAGGTCGTTATTTGAGAAACCAATGACCAATTTCTCTTTGTTTACCTTTCTCGAGCGATCCTCCTCAGCTAGATTTATTCGTTGAATGTATGAGCAAGCTTGATCCTCACAGAGATAAGCGTTTCTCTCTGCAGTAAGGTCTCCTCCTCCTGCATCTCCACCTGTAATAACATTACAGTCAAATGACCCAAAGCGTATTGAAAATACCTCACGTTCTGGCTGCCTTGGTCTCTTAGGAAGATCGGGGTCATCTTCTGGATCAACTTCATGGTCTCTTTTCGTGTTCTCCTCTGCTCGACGAGGAGATCTAGACCTCTCTCTTGTTCGGTCGTTGTTTCTTCTATCATTCCTCCGATCAACATACTTTGCCAGTTTTCCTCGTCTCATGAGTGTTTCAATCTCATTCTGAAGAGCTATGTAATTTTTGGTCATATGGCCATGATCTTTGTGAAACTCATAATATTTTTCCTTATTTCTCCTGTCTGGGTCAGCCTTCATTTTCTCTGGCCAGTTTAATTCCTCATTGTTCTTGATTTCTTCTAAAACGTGGTTGATGTCTTTCTTCAAAGGAGTATAATTATTAGATTTCTTCAATACTTCCCATGACGAACCTGTTCTTGAGTGTTTGTCACTACCATTGTTCTTATGCTCCTTCTTCTTAGCTTTATCACCTTTCACCTTGGTTTCTTTGGCATCCATATTCTTTTTCGCAGCCATAGCCTCCTCGGCATTCATGATCTTGGCCGTTTTTCCCATCAGATCTGACATGGTTCTAGGTGGATCTTTGGCCAAAGTGTAGTACAACTTTTTGGGCAGTAGTCCACTCATCAAGGCAGTAATCGCTGTCTTTTCCTCATAATCAATGACTTCGAGTTTCTCGTTATTAAAATGAGTTATATAATCTCTGGTACTTTCACCAACTTTTTGTGTAACACTTAACAAATGCGCTACTCGTTTAACTGGCTTTGCCCCAAAATAGAAATTCCCAATGAATAACTCGGCCAGTTGATAAAAGGTTGAGATCTTACCCCGAGGAAGATTATTATACCATATTTGAGCAGATCTGGTAAGAGTTCCCGAGAATGCTCTGCATCTCATCTCATCTGGAATAGTATAGATGTCGGCTACAGCCTGGTATTATTCTATATGAAGGACAGGGTCGGTCTTTCCATCATATTTGGGGGTCACAACAGGTGCTTTGAACTTTGATGGCGTTGGAAAATCTGCAATGGCCTGGACAAAAGGTGTTCCTTGAACAAAAGTTCGTTGTAGAGGGTTCTTGGCCTTAGCCATTTCCCCTAATTTATCCTTCAGCCTCTGAATAGAGCCTTTCCACGCATCGTTTCCTTCCTCGGGCCTATTGGTTTGAGCAACTGATCGCGTTGATGTGGCTTCCTTGGATTTATCTTGATGAGCAGCTGGTCGCGACTAGGCAGATCCTTCCCTTAAGTCTGATGGTCATAGAAAACTCCTTGATGCGTCTCTAGGAGGACTTATGTTCCTCCTAGGACCTAATCGATCAAAAGGAGATACTCTGTTTAATCTTTCTAGCGCACTAGTCCTTTCTGGAGAGAGAGTGATACGTTGTTCAGTGTAAATGGCTCGTACTGACGAAGTTCGTCCAGGTTGATAAGAAAAATCTTCAGACTCCTCAGTACGATAGGAATCGGTACGCCTAGTACCTGAAGAAGGTAAATGGGTATTTCTTTGAATACTTTGCGATTCTGAATGGGTTGGTGCACCGCCATGGAGGGTTCGTATCAGTTGTCGCATAGTTTCTTGCATGACTGTCTGGCCCTGGGCCAAATTTGTCATTATTCCAGCCAGATCTGGAATATTGGGCGGAGCAGATGGATTTGGAGGGCTTCCAGCGTTTCGATTGCAGGGTTCTGGAATATCAGCCATTTGTGATGAATTATTTTTTATGAAAAACGATATTACCAGTCGTTTCCCACAGACGGCGCCAATCTGTTGATGTAAAAAATTAGATGATATCTAATTATTTAATCACAGATAAATAAAATGAGACAAAGAATTTTTAAAGTGGTTCAGCCTTATAAGAATGGCCTACGTCCACTGTTTTTGTTATTGCTGACTGTTTGGGAATTCTCGATTACAAGTTTTCTCAAGAAATTTCGGTCCCCTCACAATGAAGATAATACAATGTATTATAGCCATAAGGTTGTAATGTGAAAGGGTAATACATTTAATGCTCCTTAAGCGTATACATCTGTATAATAATAATAAGCTTTTAATGTGCAGTCAAACTGTTGGTTATCCGGCTATTAATGCTTTGTCCTAGGTGCAGCTCGGACCGCCTAAGTTCCTCGGTGCTCAAAAGTTCCTCGGTACTCAAAAGTTCCTCGAAGAGTTCTTGTAGGTTGGAGCGTCTGAGTTGATCGGGGAAGCAGAGTTCCTCGTTGCAGTATGGTTCCTTGGAGTCGAGGTGTTGTTCGTAGGTGTTTGTCGTTTCCATGTATATTGTCACGTGTCTTCACCCAATTGAGCCATGTCAGCAGACTAAATTTGGTATCAACACCTAGTAAGAATAACTCTGGGTACTTTTTAAGCATATCGGCCTCACGCTCCCAAGTGGATTCCCCCACATTATGATTCTCCCACTGGACCCGTACAAGTGGGACTACTTTCGACCTCAACCTCCTTTCGCTATGGTCTAGAATAGCTACTGGTCTCTCCTCGTAAGAGCTGTCAGGCTGTAAGTCAATCTCCTGAATCGCAATGTGGGTGTGGGCCATGTCATCTCGAAGGTATCGTCTCAACGACGAGATGTGGAATACATCGTGAATGCGGTGTAAGTGCTCTGGCAGTCCCAATCTATATGCCACCGGGCCAATCCTCTCGATGATGGGAAATGGTCCCACGTACCTCGGGGCCAATTTCTCTTTCTTCCCAAACCTCATAACTCCTTTCATAGGAGATACACGTAGTAATACTTGGTCCCCCACATTAAATTCACGGAAGAACCATTATGCATCGGCGTAGCTTTTTTGCCTGTCCTGGGCTACCCGAATGCGACTCCTGATAATCTCAATCCAAGCGGAGGTTTCCTGAATCACCTCTAGTCCGAGCAACTTTTTATCCCCCACCTCTAGCCAACAAGTTGAGGAACGACAAGGCCTGCCATACAATGCCTTAAATGGAGCCATGCCAATCGTGAACTGATAAGAGTTATTATAAGCAAACTCTACCGGTGGGAGGTGTGGCTCCCAACCTCCCCCAAAATCAAGGACACACATGCGTAGCATATCCTCCAACATCTGATTGGTACGCTTTGTCTGTCCATCTGTCTGTGGGTTATAAGCTGAACTCAACCTCAACTCGGTACCCATGGCCTCCTGAAAACTCTCCCAGAAACGGGATACGAAAATTTTGTCTCTATCTGACACAATATCCAGGGGCACCCCATGTAGTCTAACAATCTCAGCAATGAATAACTGAGCATACTGGACCGTGGTATAGTCCGTCCGTACTGGCAGAAAATAAGCCACCTTGGTCAAACGGTCTACAATCACCCAGATGGAGTTGTGGCCCCGCTGTGATGTAGGCAACCCAGTAATAAAATCCATGAAAATACTCTCCCACTTCCACGCGGGTATCTCCAACGGCTGAAGTAACCCCGACGGTTTCTGGTGGTCCACCTTTATCAACTGGCAAGTAGAACATTTGGACACAAACTCAGCAATATCCTTTTTCATCCCACTCCACCAGTATTTTCGCCTCATATCCTGGTACATCTTATCTCCCCCAGGATGCACTGCAAATCGGGACCCGTGAGACTGGGTCATTACTGCATGACGTAAGTCTGCTCCTTCGGGAACCACCAATCTCCCATTAAACCTCAAACCCCCATCGGAACTAACATAAATGGACTCAGCACCCTCAGCTAAAAGTCATACAATCTGCTCCTGGCAAAATGGGACTGCTGTCTATGCCTGTATTACCCTCGTAATAATCTCGGGTGTCACTGTCATGGCAGATATAAAGGAACGGGCTATCGCGTCCTGGTGACCCAACTCTTTCCACTTTGCTTTCAGACGTCCGCTACATTGTCTACCGACCTACGGCTCAACGCATCAGCAACTACATTGGCCTTCCTCGGATGGTACTGTATGTCGAACTGATAGTCTTTCACAAACTCTAACCACCTTCGCTGATGCATATTCAGCTCTCGCTGAGTGAACAGATACTGCAGTGACTTGTGGTCTGTGAATAAATGGAATTTCTCCCCCAATAAGTAGTGTCTCCATATCCTCAATACAAAGACGACCGCTGCTAACTTTAGGTCGTGTGTGGGGCAGTTCTTTTCATGCGACTTAAGCTTGAGAGAGGAAAAAGCTATAGCCTTCTCTTCCTGCTGAAGTACTCCTCCAAGTCCCCGTTAGGAGGTGTCAGTGTAAACCAGATATTCCACGCCCTGCTTGGGTAAAGCAAGGACTGGTGTCGAAGTCAGCTTGTCCTTCAGCTCATCGAAAGCCAATTGACAAGTATCGTCCCAGACATATGGTACCCCCTTGCGAGTCAAGTTTGTCAATGGACTTGCTATCTTGGAGAATCCTCGAATGAATCTCCTGTAGTACCCGGCTAACCCCAAGAAACTACGCACTTCTGTTGGCTGACACTTTACTCGAGTCCACCGCTATCCCCATTTCAGAAATAACATGTCCCAAGAATGTCACTTCCCGTAGCCAGAATTTGCACTTCTCGTACTTAGCATACAGTTGATGCTCTCGTAGAGTCTAAAGAACCTGCCTCAAGTTCTCGGCATGCTCTTCCTCAGTGTGTGAATATATCAGGATGTCATCTATGAAGACGATGACAAACTGATCCAAGAAATCCCTGAATACTCGGTCCATCAAGTACATGAATACGGCTGGAGCATTTGTGAGTCCAAATGGCATCACTCTAAACTCATAGGACCCATATCTCGTCAAGAAAGCAGTCTTCGAAACATCCTACTCCCTAATACGTAACTGATGGTATCCTGACCTCAAATCTATCTCCGAGAAGAAAGTCGCTCCTCTCAGGTGGTCGAATAGATCATCGATTCGAGGCAACGGATATTTGTTCCGTATCGTGACCTTGTTCAGCTCCCGGTAGTCCACACATAGTCTCAGCGAACCATCTCACTTTTTCACAAACAACACTGGAGCGCCCCAAGGTGAGGTACTCATACGAATGAAGCCCTGACCTAACAACTGCTCTATCTGAACTCGTAACTCTCGCATTTTTGCCGGATCCATACGGTATGGAGCGCGTGCTATCGGTCGAGTATCCGGTAATAAATCTATGACAAAATCTATCTCTCGACTGGGGGGTAGGCCTGGTATCTCCTGAAATACATCAGAATACTCACGAATAACTAGGATCGAGTCTAAGGAAATCACGATCTCCTTAGAGGTATCCTCCTCTATGTAATACAAATGAGCGGTAGAGCCTCCCTCTGGGCGATGCGTCACCACTACAAACATCTCTTGCCCCGGGATGGCAAAGACAATAATCCCACCGAAACAATCTATTATGGCTCTGTATGCTGCGAGCCAATCCATACCAATAATGACATCATGCTCATGCATATCTAAGACTAACATATCTCCAGGTAAGATTAAGCTACCAATCTCTACTCTCACACCTCGGCATATAAAGAAAATTAACGATCCATTTCCTAGTGGTGAGTCTACACATGTCACAGTGCTCTCTGTTGTGGCTAATAACCCTAAGGCCTTCGCAAAATGAGTAGCTATAAAACAGTGTGTCGCCCCAGTATCAAATAAAACCCGACCCATAGTACCATGGATAGGAAACGTACCCTCAATCGCGGGTGGCGCCTGTGGAGCTGCTGCCTGGTGGACGTTATATACACGTCCGTACTATAACTGCCCCTGCTGCACTGGAGCAGCTGGAATGGCTGGTAGGGCTGGTACCTGAGTTGGTGCTGGGAGGGAAGCTGGAAAAAGTGGCCTTTGTGGTTCATTACGGGCACCCTGCTGCTATGGAGCCCTATCACCCTCTGGACAATCCTGGCGCTTGTGGCCATTTTTACCACACCCCAAGCATCGGCCACTGAAATTTCCTCCCTTCAATCCCTGCTTACGGCCCTGTTGGCCATTACCACCCCGTCATTAACCCTGTTGGCCCTGCTGAAAACGTTGTTGGCCCTGATGGCCCTGCTGCTGACCCTGCGGCTGACGATGTTGGCCCTGCTGATTAGGTTGGCCCTGCTGACCCTGCCTAAATCCCCCAAATCCCTGCGTGGAGTCACCTGATCGAAACCGCTTGGCAGGGTCCCCCTAATGGGAACTCTGCTCATGCTGACGAGTCTGTCCTTGAGATGTCGGTGCTCCACTAGCACCGCTACCCCCTGTCCTGCCCTACTGACTGGACTCTCCTGCTCGCTTGCTTCCCTGTAGATGGAAGCGGTGATCCTGGCAGTGTAACAAATCAGCATTGAGTACGTCCGTGTAGGTACTCAGTGACAGGTTGCCTATGAGATGTTGACGGATCCTCCAAGCCAACCCGTCCATAAACAACAGTATCTTCTTTCCCTCAGTGGGTGCCTCATCTGGCACTATAGTGAGAAGTCTAGTGAACTCCTCTTCGTACTCAACAACAGTCGAATTCTCCTGTTTCAGACTCGGTAACTTCCTCCTCATCTCAGTCTGCACGACGATGGGAAGTATTTTCTGTCAAATCGCGTCCAAAATGACTGAATAGTGATAACATCCCTCTCCTCCAAGGTGGTAGTGGATTCCCACCAATGCAAAGCGGCCCCCACCAGCTTAAAGGAAGCCAACAGCTGTTTCTGCACGTCCGTGCACTCGTACATGCGCAGATGCTTCTAGATATCTTTCTTCCATTGGCTGGCTACAATAATATCCGAACTGCTCTCAAACTCTGGGGGATGCGCCTTCTGGAAGGCATCCCTAACTCGCTCCCATGCAGATGGAAGTTGTGCCGGTACTGGCGCCACTGCCTGAACCTGGGGTGGAGCCTGCTGCACTACCGCTAGCGCGACATTCACCGCCTGAGAAACGATAGCGGCTACCTCGGTTGCGTTCATCGTTCCCTGAGTCGGAGCTACTGGTTGCTCGGCTTGGGCACGCTTATCCTTAGGTGCGCGTCTCGGAGGCATCTGAAATGTAAACAAATTTATTAGTCTATAGTTATTATCAAATCTCAAATAACTGAAAACGTAATCGTAAAAGCAAGAATACAACAATCCTAAAATAGGGCTCTATAGCAAGAACGCTAAGCTGAAAGCGAAATAAGCCGTACAGATGCTAAAGGACACTAGAACATGATGCTCTGATACCACCTGTGACACCCCGCCTAATTAAATACCGGGTGATCAGTCCTTTATTAAATTATAACCAAGGTGAACAGTTGGTTCATTCTTAGCATCACTGTCGCAAAATAACTTTTCCAATTAAACACCCTAAATAATTAAGCTAAGTGACAAAACCATTTTTTTTTCTTCATTTTTTTTTTAAATTTAATTTAAAACCAATATTTAAAACCTTATATAATCCATAGTCTAACAATTTCACAACAACTATACTGGAACATATCAACCAAACAATTAAGCATCCAACTAGTTAATTCAAACTTTAAAACCTTAAGGAAAACATCCTGACAGTAATAATCCCAAAGCATAAATACTGGAAAATAAAGGAATCACAATCTCTGATAAGAACATCTGAATAGTGAAAAAGGGAGACACATGCCCAACTCGAGAAAATAGAGCTAGAAGTAGAATCAATAATAAGGTCGTCTAAGCAAAAGGCCTGCAACTCCCACCTAAGCTGCAGCGCGTTCCTTCCAAAGGATCCTATGCAATACGCCCCTGTAGCTGGGCACCTGTAATATATGCATATATATACAAGAGAGAAGAGAAAATAGGAAACGGGCCAGAGCCCGATTGTGAAACGGTTTAAAATTAGTTTAGCAAGTATTTAAAATGATACCGGCTAATGCAACAATCATATTAGTGTGGCACTCCCTTGAGAAATTCTCACCTCTCTTCTAATGTGCACACCAATCACACTAATACTCTCAACAGTTTAACTTATCTTAAATTACTCATAAGATTTCATACCTACATTTCTCAAATGTTAAGGAAGTTAATTTTATTAAAAGCAAGGTTCTCACATAAGCTTCATTTGATTTTAAAGTTTCTCAGTAACGCATCATACTTTTCAACACTTATCCCCAAGTTGAAATAATTACTTATTACTTACATACTATCAGTCCAGTTGGTAGTTTCCAAATTTCAAGTTTAAATATATATTATCCACACATATAATATATATACCAACGGCACCCCACATACAGTTTATGGTGCTGGCATACTCTGCTATCCAGTCCCCGTATCACTCGTACGAAGGGAAATACTAGTTCGGAATCACTCTCGAACCGTATTAACACAAAACACATACCAATTGAGGGGAAGCATAGTTCCAAGTCACTAAGAGGTCAGCACAAACCCTCACGTCTCTTAGGACCGTCTGACTATCGATCCGATAGCCTGTACCAAGGATTCCTATGTTCTAGGGTACAAGTCAATATCCCCCATAAAGGTCCCATCGAGATAAGACTGTCCCAGGACGTTAACCTCAGGGATAGCAAGTAGCGCGGGCATGATTTTCACACGTATATAATATATGCACAATCACAGTCATATATATATACTACTATTCCCATATCAAATTTAGGTACACTCTCACGACCCATAATTATGATATTTATCCTTATTACAGATGACTAGGTTATCACGTAAAACGATTTGTCTCTTATTCTTATTTATGGAATTATTCCAACTTATTTCGTAACACTCGTGAAATCCTATCTTCATAAGTGTATATTTCAGTAGGTACTCTTTCATTTCAACGACGTAACTTCCTTACGAGTCTTCCCTTTAAACGCATGTTCTCACTATTTCTTAAGTGTGATTTACTCCTCGTTAACCCGAATTTTGTCTTACATGAGATGCTCCGTTTTTATCAAGTCCAACTGGTCCTCTATATCTCCCAAAATATTTTAATAAGGATGTCCAAAGATTTTTACTCATTTAAATTGAATTCAACTATTTAGAAGGGTAAATATGAGTCTGCCAGGAGGGGTCGATCGATTGATGGCAGGAGCTCGATCGATCGATGCGTCGATCGATCGACACTCCTGGTTCGACCGATCGATCAAGCAGGTATGGCGAATCTGCAGAATTTCCAGTTATGGGTTTCCTCTTCCAAAATCATCCAAAACAATATAATTGGCTTCCAAACTCTCAACAATTTATACTACTAGTGTTATATTCTCAAATAAAGGGTATGCTACGTAAGGCATGCGGATTTTCATCATGAATAACGAATTAAGGGGGGATAATCTATAAAAATATCAAGAACCCTAATATTTTCTGTGTTTAGTTTCTTCCCAATCTTTTACCAGATTTCATACTCTTAATTTACTGTAATTTTCGTGGTTCAATATCTACATGTGAGTTTGATTTCCAGAATACATCTACTTCCCATATACCATGCAATTCAAGTCTCCAAAATAGGTTTTTCTTTCACAAAAACTAATCCTAAACAATCCTAGGCTAATATTATTGAAGCATTAACTGAAATAGAGCAAGATAAATACTTGCCTAGGATTTCTTGATTTAGATTTGTGGGAAAGATTGGCGTGATTGTGATCCTCGTTGCGTGATCTATCGTTTGGCGGCGACGGCGGTGTAAACGGTGGAGTTCTTGGCCTAGAACGCCTTGGCAAGCTCTTCCTTTTCCTCTCCAATGGTCATCTATGGATTATGGTTCTTCTAACCCTAGGAGATGACTTCTACCATCTGATATAACCTTTGGAATTTCGTGGGTTTGCATGCCCAAAAATATAAAATGTCCAAAACGCCCTCCCGGGGTATAAATTAGGCCTAGAAATGCCCCGAGATCCAAACTAAACCCCCGGGTACATTATTTTGACTATCTCGACCCTTGCAGACACATTGGTGCACTCAAAATGGTCATACGGGTGACTTAATTTTTATTCACTTTTAATAGTTCGAATTTAATCCCGACACGACATAAGCGCTTCCCAATAAATTTTCAAAATTATCAAATTAGATTCTCGTGATAATTTTACCAAATACAATTACACCTCTTACTTTACTCATAAAGTAACTTACAACAAAATTCCAATAATTACTAACTCTCGTCACGCTAGTAAGTATTTAAATGATTTTTCGGATTAATATTAAATTAATATCTCTAATTAAATTTAAATAAATCCCCAAAATTAAAAGTCATAAAAATATGGGGTATTACAATAAGGAGTTCGTAAATAATCATAAATGGACACTGCCTTACTAAGAGGTTATGGCGACAATGTAATCATTTTCTTCGTATCCTTCTTATCTTACTTAAGGGTCAAAGTTGTTGAGGCAATTGTCTCAACTATTTTGGGTTTTAATCGGGTAACCTCAGGTGAGGTGTTACTAGCAATGGTTGGTGTTATAGTTGTGGTGGAAAGATTTGCTACCGAAAGACCAACATGTCTTGTTGGTTGAACGGGAATCCTTGTTAATGGGTTACAAGTGGTGCTACTCGAGTACCGGATCAACTGGGATCCATCGTTGAACCAAACCCCATCATTCCACATCAGGTTTGTAAAAACACCATAAATTTAGCCATAATGTTGGTCATCTAGTGTGGCCCCATCATAGTACTCATGGAAGCTTGTGTCATGTGAACACCTCTTATGATAGTAGTGCTTTGAGGAAGCTTGGATGGGGGAGTATCGTGCTCTCCCTCGTGCTAATTATCGTAAAAAACTATGGTTGATGTCGTCGTTCACGATTTTAAAGATGATACCTCCCCAGCGAAGTCATCAAATGTAAGAGAGTAGTGAGTTCTTTTTTTTAAATAACAGAGGCGTAACCTGTCTTAATGGTGAAGGAACAATAATAAATACACTCCCAGTGACGAGGAATAAACTCTAGTATATATCATAATAATGAGTAATAAATACAAAAATTTTAGGCGATAAATGAGCCTTTGATGGATGTTACTTAGAGGGAGGAGCAAGCATTCTAAATACACCAATGGTAGGCAGGCAAATACCAAAATGTGGATGGAAAAGTGTTTTGATATCAATAAATGGTTAAGTTCTTGGTGAGAACTAAGCAAACGTATTGATGGTGGATATTATTCTCTTTGGTTTTAAGGTTTCAATAACTTGATATCTCAATGATTTTATGGCTCCAAGATCTCATGGCTTATTAAAGGATAAGTGGGTATAAATGAATCTTAGGGTGGGTCTGACTACTATATCGAACATGTCATTAGCATTAAGTACTGATTGGAATTCTCGAGTGACCAGCCTTTGGGTCAGGTGGCATGGCAGGTGTCAACACCTTTACAGCCAACTGCTCACCAAACCGTCACTATTTTGAGGTAAGTTTGATTTAACTCGTGTTAGGTATGGTATGCCGCCAAGTAAATCTTTTATGGAAATATACTATTTTTGGCGTTAAAACTAATTGTGACTAAGAATGAGTTTGGCCATGGTTGCTTGAGTAATGATCATTTGGGATTGGTGGGTTTTTTACCTAGTGAATCTAAAATGGTTAAATCCAATGTTTTAACGATGTCTTGCTCTCTATCCTCCAAAGGTTCCCCAAGTGAGTTTCCATAATAGAGCATGTAAGCTCTCCCAGGTCCTTCCAGACATTTTCCATCGCTGGTACCGAGTAATCTCACCAATATTACAAAAGGCTAAGGTAGTTGCCTCAATCGATTGACCATCAAGCAGAGACAATCAACAAAACCTCCAACCTAACTTCAAACATCCGTGTTCTTCCACCAAAGTGTACCCTTTCCAATGAAGCATAGCTAACAATTGTCAATGTATTTTCATATTTTCCATATTTTTAATTTTTTTTTTGTTGTAATTTTCAATGTTTTAAATATTTTATTTGTAATTTTGATATTTTAAAAAAGTTTTCTGGTATTTTCTTGAATTTTTAAATGCTACTTTTTTGTAATTTTCATATTTTCTATAAATATTTTTTTTATTTCTAAATATTTAAATATTTTTTTTGTAATTTCTAAATATTTAAATATTTTTCTTGTAATTTTCATATTTTTTTAAAGTTTTTCCAGTATTATCCTGAATATCTATATATTTTTTAGTAATATCCTAATTTTTAAGGGACATTTGACGAAAATTCCCTCAATATTTTTTAATTAACATTTAGTCAAAATCTTTTTATTTTGTTTTAAAAATCCCTCCGCATATAAAACACTTGCAAACACTTTTTCGTCTCTCAGCGTAAAACTTAAGAAAAAATTGTCAAAAAAATAAACAAGGGACTTTTTGTAACAAAAAAAGTGGACTAAGTGCAAAATGTACTTAACTTCTAAGGACTTAACATGAGTTGACCCATTTTTTAAATGATTTTGCAATAATTTTGATAATTTTTTAAATGAATTTTCTATTATGACAAAAATGCCCTCATGTGCCATGTACATGACCAATTTTCCATCCAAAAAATTATCGTTTTAGTGTTAGAGGGTCACCTGAAGCTGGTTTTGAAGTTCAAGGGGCCTAAATCCAAAAAATAAAAGTTCGGATGATGAAGTGAAAATAAGGGTAAAATTTAGGGAGGATAAGTGTAAGTAACCCTGTATTTTTTTTAACTTAGATTCGATTTGTATAATAGATGCTAGTGTTTTTTTAGAAAACTATGACCTCGTTTAGCTACACAAATTGTTTGATTGTCTAAATTGGTTTATTGTGAATTAGTGAATTTGCAACGAGTTTAAATCTAAAGTGATGTTTGGTAATTTAAAATTGATGTTAAGGTTTAAAAAGAATTGACCGGGGATAAGAGAAGATGAACTTTCTATGATTCCTATTTTAAATTGGTGCATCTTACGTTCTCTGTGAAATGTTGCAATTTCATAATTTATATATGAGCTTAAATAAGTCAATTAATAAATTATTATATTAACTAAATCAAGTAAAATTAATAAGTAAATTTGTAAATTAATCGATTTATTGAATCAATTTATAATATTGGGAGAAGCAAAAAGGCCTACGTGTTTCAAAGAGACAACCTTAGATCCAAACCAATCTCTACCTGAATTGAGGATATGATTGAAGTGCCAATTGGATAGGATCAGAAGTTCATTATTGAAGACTTGATTCGGTGGGTGTCACTTCGTCTTACAAACCATTTTTTTTTGTTGAAATGTGATTTAATTAAACCATTTCAAGTTGAGTATATAATAGCCTTGCAAGTTGAGGTTTTCACTTATATAGTTATTTTTTAATATTATTTTTTTATCGTAAATTACAGTGTCATGAGAATGGTGGCGTTGATTTCTCTTCATCATATCACACTACAACATATGTATGGATCAACTTACTATTAGAGCATCCACAATGGTGGAGCTAAAAGACACACGAATCAGTAAATTTACAAACTGAAACGTCTGCAGTGGTGGGCTTTAGTCTACAAATTTTGCATGACAAATGGTAGTGGTTCTCTAAATTTACGGAACGGTTACTCAATTTGTAAATGTTTCCTACGAACTTCATTTGTTCGTAGAAATTCCTACGAACAAATGAAGTTCGTAAGAAGCATTTAGTAACCATAAATAATTAATTTTTATTACATATTTAACTTCTTACGAACTACATTTGTTCGTAACAATTCTTACGAACAAATGTTGTTCGTAAGAAAACTCCCATTTGTTTCCTACGAACAAACCTTCTTCGTAAGAATATTATTACCAAATATCTTTTATCTCACCACTGTGAGAACATACTGATGAGGAAAGGCAAAAGCCCTTTACAATTTGTAGATATAGCTTTCGTCCCTCTCCCCACTAAGGATGCTCTTATGAATGATGTATGTTGGTTATTTTGGATCAATTCATTTTTTTCACCAATTAATTTGAATTAATTGTGTTTTGTCACTTGGGTTATTTGATTCATTGAATACCATCTAATTAGAGTTAGTTGAGTTTTAAAATTAAAATTATATTTTCTATCATAATTTGATAATGGCACCAAATTAATCCACATCTAAAAGTAATTTACAATTAATTGACCTAAATTATTTGTACATATGCCTCAATGTTGTTGAATGGAGTTTTATTTGCGAAAAAATTGGCGTGTCCTATTCACCCACTTCGTTTGAGACATGATGATGAAAACATTTTTTGGTGTTCTAGTGAACCTGTGAGGGGTTTAAGAAAAAAAAATCTTTATTCGTATAAATGTAGTGGAATAATAATAATAATAATAATAATAATAATAATAATAATATCTTGATGATGGATGCGTAATTTTGTCATTTAGCTTTTCCGTTAACGAAATTAAGAGAAAAAAATCATTTTTTAAGTCGGAGAGGGACAAAAAGAGAAGCAAAGTAGTAAATAAATGATTTGGTAAAGTCCACAAACGTAAAAAAAAGGACAATATCAGTGCTCGAGGATTCTGCCACTGCGGGAAAACTGAAGAGTTAAATGTACACAGTCTTATCCCTGTCTATACAGAAAGGCTGTCGGGGAGATTAATTATAATTTTTCAAAAGAATAATATGAATAGGTTTGCTAAACAACAAATAATACATACAACCAACCGCTAAATTTAGTTGGTCCTTATTTTCTCTGCTTAAAAAATAATGCTCAACATAAACAAATACAAGTTTTACCTTGACAAAAATAAATAAATTATAAAGAAATGAACAAGAGAACACTTCACAAAGAAGAACAAACTCTCCTGCTCTTATTAGAAAGGAAAAAAAATATCTCCCCCAACAAGAACTTTTTACTCTCCAAACCCATAATCACAATGCGGTTCGACCCGACCCGACCCGACCCCTTTTCACTCAATCAGATGGCTGCCAAGCAGAGGCAGTCAACAATGACAAATCCTTCCAACCCAACTTCAAACACCCATTTTCCTCAACCAATGTGTACCCTTTCCAAGGAAACATTCCCAACAACAAACTTGCTTGGGCAGCCGGGTTACCCGAAAGAGAAACGGGCCGAAACCCAACCCGATTTAGCTCATCCCCCCATCTCTCCACCTTCACTTCCCCTGTCCTTTTAGGCCCACCAACAGCCACAATATTCCTAATCTCACACCCAAACAACTCCCTCTCTACAATATGCCTCTCAACACTTTCCATCACCAACCCATCCCCCAAAGCATCAAACAAAGCTGAATAATAATGCAAAGCCTCAACAAACCTCCCCAAAAAACTCCCACTATGACTCAAGTCTTGCTCCACAATTGTAATCAATTTAGGCTTCAACAAACTCAACAATCTCAATGTCCCCAAATCACTCCCAGTTATATCATACAAACAATGGTGCATCCAATGCACCACAATTGTCTCCCTCCCACCAACTCCAACGCCAAGTTGAGACAAGTTTGTTATGTTCCCAATTTTCCCTTCCACCGGATGAAACTCAAACGGAAGACCAAGCGAACTCGCGAAATCCGCGAGCCGTTTACCCGTCGACTCGAGTAGGGTAAACGAAGACCCTACCCCAGTAATCCGAATCGATCGGATTTTTCTCGCGCGTGACGCGAGTATATGAAACAACCCCGGCCATTGCAGGCCTTGCATGATATCCAAATCAATAACGTGCACGTGATCCTCCCCTTCCAACGCTTGAAAAATCGCTTGGTTCGCCGTGAAATGCGAAAATTTGATCAAAGGACTAATCGAATTATACGATTGTAACGCGTTGCAAATTCTCTGCACGTGCGAAACCGTGATATCATTCGAAGTGATAGGGTGGTAAATACTTATCCAAGAACTTATTATCCGCGCCTGCAGGGCTTCGGCAAAATACGCGCCGACGCGCGCAGCCGAAGACCCGAAAGGCGAGGATAACTCCGAGATCTCCGGCAAGAGCTCGGTTGCTAGATCAAAATTATCAACTGCCACACACTCAGCACATTGTAACAAAAGGCTTAACAACCTAAGACCGGATGATTCAGCTTCCACCTCAACTTTTTCTCCGGAAACTGTTGCTTCCCTAGAGAAATTATGACGTTTGTGGGAATTATCTTCCCCGGAGCTTTCTCCTGAGATGACTTCAACGTTGCGTTTTGTTGCTATTGTCATGGATGAAATTGAAGTTGGGTTTAAGCTTTGAAGCATGATAAGGGAGGAGGGGAAAGAATATTGTAAAGGTGAATTCTTTTGAGAAACTTATGAGTGAGAAGTTGACAAATTTGGAGAAAGGAACAAAATAATGTGTACAGGGAGATAATCAGAGAGAGATAGAAAGATAATAAATAATGAATGAATGATGAAGAATTGGTTGGACATAGAGAAATGGAAAAAGTTGATAAGGCTTTGGTGATATCGACGTTAGGATTACCGTTTGTTTGTAGTGGTTTTGTTTAAGGAAAATGGTTTAGTTTAAAGGGCTTGGTTACGTACTATGCTAAAAAATATTCTTTAAATTACATCATCTTTGGATTCTCTCGCAATTATTGATGAAATTTCATAAAGGTCCGCGTTTGTCTTTAGCTTTGTCTTCACTTAATAGTTGATCTCTCATGTTACTTTTTATCAATATGGAGTAGAAAATTTCAATTAAAGAATATAGAATATGTATTTTTAGGACTTAAAATAATATGGATTATGGATATTGGACAACAAATATTTCGTTTTTATTTTCAAATTAAAGGAACACGTGATATGCTGTGATTAGTTGACGTTTTATGAATATGGGTCCGAGTCAGCGGCTTTATTCAAAAATAGGGACTAAAACTATAAATAAAATGTTTGTTGTCCTATTTCCAAAATACATATTACAATAGGTCCTAAATTTAGAAAGTCCCGAAAGAATATAAGGTCCAATTTAGTATGGGGTACAGTTTCTTTCTCAATAATCATAGAAAAATGTAAGATTAATTCGTCTGGTGTCGTCGATATAAAAGTGAGTGTAATCAAAATCTAACTAATATGGGTGGAATTTTTATTATTTATGAAAATCTTAACAAATATTTTTTGTGAATACAAAAATATTCATACCCTTAAAACCTAAATACGAAGACAATTTAATTATCCGACTTTGTAATAAATTTAAAGTCGTAATTTGATTAACTTACTCTACGATATACATGTATCTAACTGTGCGTGTTGAATATTTGATTTTTCGAAATATATTTGGGTTGATACATTTTTAAATGATCAACCATATAAATGTGTCTTAATACATGTCCAAAATATATCAATTGAAAAAACAGTATGTATTAAAATTGCTACAGAGTATTATTGATATATAGTGTACGTTCTTATGTCACTTTCCATGCATTAATTAAACACTAAATTTTGATTCCTAGTATGAATCCATTTGTTAACAGAACAGGGTGATATGATTCACAGTCTTAGTAAAAGAATTTTTGACAATCGTTTTTCTGGTAATCACAATTCTTCGAATATATTATCCTACAGCAAATGGTGCCTTTAGAAAAAATTATGGATAAATTCTAAATTAATCATATGTATTGTAGTTTTTTTTTTTTACGATTTACGTCTGTTTATTAGAATTTTAAATAATGACGTTTTGTGAATGGTTGGTGAATTTATATTTTCAATGTGAATACTTTTTGAAATGGTATAATCTTGTACATAAAAATGTGAAGATAGATTTTGGGACATGTAGTAAATTTATTTGAGTCCATAAGACATTTGTTGACATGTTATATATAATCTTTTAAGGTTGATAATTATTTGGATAGATAATTATACATATGTACTAATAAGTTTCTTTTGTACTATAACGGTGATTTTATAATTGATCACATACAGATAAATAAGATATCAGACTTATCACTTTAAATGTGCACTGATCGAACTTATCGCTTTAAATGTGAGAAATTTAAGATGTACGGATACACGTCCTAAAAATTATGTGGTAAATTATGTATCCAAAAATATTTTGTGAAGACAAAATGTTTATAAAACATATAAATTATTAATACCACCCTTAAAACCTAAATATTTTATTTATGAAGACAATATGGTTAGCTCGGTTAGTAATAATTTTTGTAGGTAATTTTTTTATACATATTTGAAATAATTTGATTAACTTACTCTACAATATACACGTATCCACAATAATATGACACCCCGTAAGATCTATATCTAGAATGACCAGGCTAAAAAATAAAAAATATAGGAGTCTAAATAATTAAATACCATTCTAAGCATAACTAAAATAAACTAATGCAATATGGAACTGTGGGGACCTAAATTATTAATTAGGCTCAATTGAAGAGTGGTTGGCCAAGCCTAGCAGTATGAGAGGCACGCCTGACCCAACTCCTTAAAAAAGTTAACACAAATATTTGTCACATGGATAAACATGAATACTTATCACATTCATATTCGTAAGCTCAAGTTGGTTACCTATAATCTCGGACGAGATATTCATGAGTCGCCACCACTAACAAGCTGGGAGAGTTCCTTAAACAACTCAACCACTACGGTTTTATACCATTATAAATACAGCCCACACCCCAGGACCAAGGGGGGTGTAATTTCGAAACTTTGAGAGAACCTAATAAAATACAGTGGATGTAGGCAATTTGTAAAACCACGTATATTCTTGTGTTGTGTGATCGGCATCCTATTTTCATTCTTTTATTTCTTTATGGAATTTTTTTGTTGTGATTAATTTGTAATCACAATTGGTACCATCAGTCAGAACGATTTTCCTTTCCACGAAATCAATCTTCATAAAGAACAGCTACTATGTCTCACCAACCAAACAGTGCGCCCCAGCTTGGAGATGTGTGAGATGATTTGGCTCCACTGAGAAACAAGTCTAAGGTACGCCAAGATGGGAACCCGAAGTTCCGACCAGAACGATAGCCTTCGAAGGAAAGCCATGGTTAACTTAGGTCTAAAGAAATCTCACGTCTGGTTTATGCCTACGAAGTAATGCCACTACACCAAATCTGCCCATTTGTCAAGGTCATTGACCTTGAAAAATTCACCTTGTCAAGGTCAATGACCGTGACATTTCGAGGCGAGACAACTTTTTTTGTCACGGTCGTGTCACGGTCATTGACCTTGACAAAAAACTCGCGTTTTGTGTCACGGTCGTGTCAAGGTCAATGACCGTGACACGTTTGTCACGGTTTATAACCGTGACAAAGACGTGACCCTTTTTTAAAAAATTGTCACGGTCATTGACCGTGACACGCCCGTGTCAATTTTGTCACGGACGTGTCACGGTCAATGACCGTGACAATTCTGGGCAGAATTAAAAAAAAAATGCTGGGCAGTATGGCCACTGCCACTGCCCAGCAGTATATTTGCACCTGTTATAGCAACGTTGTACCTGTTCCAAACATCATATATCCGAACAAACTAAAGATAATGCAAATATATATTCAAATAAGAAACTATTTAAAAAGAAACAACATCACCGTCATTTTATCTCAAATCTACAAACTATTTGCATGGAAAAGAGATTTTGTACCGCGACTCTCGGGAACACCTCATTATCCTTCCCTTCTCGTCCGAATAGCCACATAAGTATAGAGCATATGTGGCCTACCCTTAGGGCCACTCCCTGTCCCCTGAATTGAAATAAAGTAAAATTAGTATCCGCCCCTCAAATATAGATAAATATAAATCGTAATTGAAATCGAAATTGACATATAAATATAAATACATTACCTGTAGTGTCATTCAAACAGCTAACTTGAGCTCATATGACACCTCCTTCCAACTAATGTACCCCGGGCAATCGTGTCAATTATAATTCTCTTCATATCTAAACACTAAGAAATACCATTATCCTATGGAGGTATGCGTTGCAAATTCCTTCCAACCGTTGTGTAGCCAAAAATCAGCAGTTGAAGTTGTCAACTCCACCTTTGAATGGGGTATGGAAAGTGGTGGGGTATGGAAAGTGGAATTGACAACTTCAACCGGTGATGTTTGGCTACATAACGGTTGGGAGGAATTTGCAGAGCATCGCTCCATAGGATTATGGCATTTCTTAGTGTTCGGATAGACGAAGAGATTCAGTCTCCTCTCCACAAATAGGACACCCCAAATAACTATGTACTAATCACCTATTAAAGGTAAGAAGCGTATATTCATGGATTAGTATAAACAAAAGTTAAATGTAGTTGGAATATTTATGTATTAATCTCCTCTCCACACACGCACACTACACAAGAGTGAAAATGATAAAGTGCAGATCAAGTAAAAGCATTAAAAATGGATGTTTCGGTACAAATTGAAATAATTATTACAAATTGAAAAATTGTTTCAAATTCGGGTTATCATCAAAAATGGATTGATATTCGGTAGGAGCAGCCAAGTCATCCACACTACTATTTAGACGCCTTGGCGCGTGTTGGACAATTGACCACGGCTCGTTGTTGATATACTCCGAGTAAAACACTTGCTTAACCTTTTGAAATGCACAAACAAACGGCTCATCGCTCACGTGGTCGTTGCTCTTCAACTTGGACAAGTCAACCATGATCAAATTGGTGACAGGATCAACTTTAGAAGCATTTTTATCCTCAACTCTTACCCATTCACAGTAAAATACAACCTCTTTGAAGCTTATATAATCCAATTCAAATATATTTTGGATTACACCATAGTAAGTCATTTCAGCTTCAACGAGGTTTTTATCTTTTGCGCTCGCTCGAAAGAAAGTAAGAGTCTTGTATGAAATTCCCGAGTTCTGTACATTTGTACTTTCCTCGTACACTTTAGCGCCGAAAATGTAACCGTTCAATCGATATTTTTTGTACTCTTGTGCCACGAACAAGGGTCCAGTGGCTAGACGAGCAAGCCTTGATGTCGCATCACCCATCTTTAGGAGCTGAGAATATAGATAAATTAATTATATTAGTGGTAAAATTTGAGTGTAATGTAACGTTATATAACGACTGTTTTCATTGTAATTACCTCTTGTGTCAACCATAGCCTAAATTCGCTGTCTGATTGTACCACTGTTTTTCGTCTTTTATTGTTCTCACAGGCTTCATATTTACTGCATATTACAAAATTAATCATGTATAAAATAATCTAAAATAATGTTAAACATTATAATATTCGAAACTTACTTTTTCCATTCTTCAACATCTTCATGTGTGTCAAATAGATAACGAGCTACTTGTTCATGTTGCAAACTCGTTAATTTCACTCGTTTTCCCATCACATTACCACCATCATCGAGGAATTCATCAGTGTCATCAACGCTGGTAGAGTCAGTCATATATTCCCGAGTATATATTGATGACTCCACGGTGATGTATTCCTCTGCAATTGATCCTGCAATATATCGCGTATTCTTGACGTAATCTTTAAAAACTTTCATCAATCTTTCAAACGGATACATCCACCGATATCTAACTGGACCACAAAGAAGTGCCTCGTCGCATAGGTGTACCAACAAGTGAACAGTTATGTCAAAGAATGCTGGGGGAAAGTACTTCTCCAATACACAAATCGCTTCGTTCACAGCCAATTTTGCGGCCACTATGTGTTCTCGATTCACTACCTTCTCACACAAGAGGGAGAAGGTAATACTAATTTGCATAATAGCCCTACGCAAATCCTTGTGCTTGGAGAAACAGTGCTTAAACAATAGAGGAACCAATTGCATGATCACATGCCAATCGTGGGACTTACACTTATGTAAATCATGAGTAACATAATTCACAATCCTTTGCAAGTTGGACGAAAAAGTAGATGGGCTTTTCAAATTATATATTGTGTCTAGAAGCACCGTCCTTTCCTCACTCGTCAAAGTAAACGCACCAGGGGGAATTATTGTCCTTCCCCTACTATCTTCTTTCAACCATAGTTGTGGTTTAAGTTTTAACGTTTTAAGGTCTTTTCGTGCATTTTCTCCATCCTTCGAATGACTCCCCCCAAGGCAAGTACCCACAATATGTTCAGCGAAGTTCTTCTCTGCATGCATCACATCCAATACATGGCGCACCGGGTTTTTCTTCCAATAAGGCAAGTCAAATAAAATTGACCTCCGAGACCATGCCTTTCTTATCTCAGTTTCATTCCCAGTTGGGGTCTTCTTATGCTTGACATTCTTAAATTTGGGATTCTTACCTGGCATATTTGGGCCACATTCAGAAGATTTACTTTCAATTTCTGAACCCGAAAGTTGTCTCGGCGGTAGCCTATGTTCAACTCCGCCCAATAAAAAATTGGAAGCTTTCTCAAATCTGAAACTATGAGCTGGGGGTAAAAACCTCTTGTGGCAATGGTATACATTTTTTAAGCTGGAGGATAGACGAAGAGATTCAGTCTCCTCTCCACAAATAGGACACCCCAAATAACCATGTACTATACATCCGGATAATGTCCCATAAGCTGGAAAATCATGAATTGCCCACATCAACATAGCTTTCAGCGTAAACTCTTCTTTTCTAAAAGAGTCAAATGATTGCACACCCTCTTCCCACAACTCATTTAATTCTTCTACCAAAGGAGCCAGGTAGATATCAATGTCTTCACTTGGTGCCTTTGGCCCAGGTATCAATAAAGCCATCATCGAAAATTCAGGTCTCATACACTGTGAAGGAGGGAGGTTGAGTGGGGCTAGGATCACTGGCCATACACTCTGATTGGTGCTTAGATTTCCAAATGGATTGAAACCATCTGTTGATATAGCCAAACGAATGTTGCGTTGTTCTCGAGCAAAATCGGGATACTCATAATTCATCCTCCGCCAGGCAGTAGAATCAATAGGATGACGCATGATATTACCCCCTACTTCTGCCCTAGCATGCCAAGTCATTGCCTCTGCAATCCATGGTACTGTGAAAAATCGCTTTAATCTAGGCCCAACGGGAAAATATTTCAATACTTTTTGAGGCACTTTTGAGCTTGTGCCTTCCTTACTAGTAGATTGGACATATCTAGGTTCATCGCATACCGGACAACGATCGAGATTTTCATACTCCTTTCGGTATAGTATGCAGTCATACACACAAGCATGAATCGATTTATACTTCATTCCCAAACCTTTCAAACTGTTCTTCATAACAGGATAGCTATTTGTAAGTGTATTCACCTTGGGTAATAAGCCCTTCACCCATTTCAGAATTCCCGTCACGCTATTTCCAGACAAACCGTACTGCGTCTTCAAACTGTGCAAACCAACTATGGCATGTAAAGTTGTTTGATCTTTCTCACAGCCAGAGTATAACGGTTGGGTCGCCTTAAATTTTAAACTTTGGTAGTCATCGTCAAGTTTTATCGTGTTATCTTCACGAGCACTTGAATCTTCTACATCATCAGTAACCTCATTCTCCTCAGCTTCATAAACTCCGTACGCATCATCAACTAAATCCTCTAACATATTATGATCTACGTCGTCCCCTTCTTCATCTATTCTACTTGTTGAAGGATGTTGTGAAGGTTGGTCAGGGACAAAAGGAACTTTCAATTCACCGTGAAAACTCCAAAATCGATAACTATCTTGCATACCCGATCTTAACAAATGTAGTTCAACTGTTTTCCACTCAAACACCTTACCATTCTTATACCTAGCACACTGACACGGAAACTCTTCATCATTACGACATCTCTTTGCATATTTCACAAATTCGTTAGCACCTCTGCGAAACACATCCCCCATTCTATTAGTCTCACCCATCCACTCTTTGTATTTCGGATATCCCATCACAGCTACCACAACTAAACACCTATTAAAGGTAAACAAAACTTAGATTTATAGTATGTTTTTTTTAATTATCCCATCATTTAATTATCCTATTAAAGGGTATGTGGTCCTATCCCATTCAAGAATGCATTTTTCTGTAATATACTTAACAGCTCATGCACATTGTTACGATTTGAAAAAAATTCGACAGCATATCCCCTTAGTTCTCCAAGTACACGACGTAGATTGGCAGGTGTGAGTGTTATTTCAATTGGTCAATTAAAATAACAGTCACACTTGTCAATCTAGTATGTACCCAGAGAACATTAAGATACGACTGCAGAACTTCCTCCAAAAGTAACAAGTTTAAGCCAATAAGAATATTATACAAAAATTATACAGTCTCAAACTGTCCAAACGGGACAATTCGAGAGATCTCATTACAGGGGTAATGACTCTCGAACGGGTCTAAGGGTTATTGAATGCGTACGCATAAGAACTAGAATGCTAGTATCTATGCGCACTATATTTAATTTCAAGTATGTTTCATATAATGGGATAATTCAAATACAAAAATAAATTCATGGGATAATTCAAATACAAAAATAAATTCATGGGATAATTCAAATACAAAAATAAATTCATGGGATAACAGAATATGGTGGAATCCACTACACTACAAAACCATTTAATAATATTTAAAAAATTCAAAACCATTTAATAATATTTAAGCACTAAAATTAATTTAATTTAATTTAACCTAGGAATTAATCAGATATTTTTATCCTATGTTTACTAATGCTAAAATTATGAAACATCACACCACCCCCTCCCCCACCCTGCCCCACCCCGCCCCACCCCCTGCCCCCCTCCACCACCCCCTCCCCCAAAACACACCACCACACACACACACACACCGCACCCCACCCCACCCCCTGCCCCCTCCACCACCCCCTCCCCCACCCTGCCCCACCCCGCCCCACCCCCTGCCACCCCTTCACCACCCCCTCCCCCATCCTGCCCCACCCCACCCCTCCACCACCCCCTCCCCCACCCTGCCCCACCCCGCCCCACCCCCTGCCCCCCTCCACCACTCCCTCCCCCACCCTGCCCCACCCCACCCCGCCCCACCCTGCCCCACCCCCCACACACGCACACACATACACACATATATATATACACATACACACATAATTATACAGACAAATATATATATAAATGGAAGAGAGAGAGAGAGAGAGAAATTGGACCTGAGAGAGAGAGAGAGAGAGAGAGCAGTGTCGAGAGAGAGAGAGGGAGGGAACGATGGGAGGGAAAAAAGAAGGGGGAAAGGGTTTTTGCTGGAAAAGTTGTCACGGTCGTGTCAAGGTCATTGACCGTGACAAGAATTGTCACGGTCATTGACCGTGAAAAGCCCGTGACAAAATGAATTGTCACGGGCTTGTCACGGTCAATGACCGTGACAATTCTTATCACGGTCGTGTCAAGGTCAATGACCGTGACATAAAACGCGTGTTTTTTTGTCACGGTCAATGACCTTGACAAGGCTGGCCGGCTGAAAGGTGACAATTTGCCCATTTTGGTGTAGTGTGCTTCAGCAGTACGAGGAGGCAGCTCGCCTCTATTAGGTCCCTTTTTTATAATGCGGAATTAATTTAAGCTTAAGGATGATAAAAAACAAACTTTCTCTTTTTGAAAAAACTCCTTTTTTCCAATTTTTATAAACCACACCAAGTTGTTACACAAGTGAACTTAACCAAATTTTATCTTGTTTAACTCAAAGCATGCATTTAGTGATTAAAGTAAGTAAAGTAAGGAAAAGTAAACTCACAACATCGTATGTAAGAGGAAAACCACAAAGGGTAAAAAACCACGGACGGCCCAGACCAGGCTATCACTATGAATATTATTTTACAAAGACATACGGTAGTCTTACTCAATGACTCGATCCACTCATGAGACTTGACGCTCCTCTGATCTTCAACCACTTCTCTCACAGTGCCCACGTAGAAAGTAACTTTCTGCCACGATGTTTGTCCATAACACATGTCTCCAAAAGTGTATCGGTGTCCTCCGATATGGCTTATAACGTCTACGATGTTGAAACCGGTCTCCACCGAATCTTCACCACAAAACTAGAAATATTAAAGTAGAACAAACCTTTTTCTTGGTTCTCATAAGATCACATAAACATATACTAAAGAAAACTCGGATCTTGAAACTATAAGGATGTATTAAACCTTTAAAACCTTAGGAAACATGTGTGCAGAAACGTACTGGACGTAAAAAGTTTTTGCAGAATGCACACTTACGAAATTCTGAGAGAAACACGCCTTAAATAATTTTCTTGAGGCGGTGGCTCGCTCGAATGAATCTCACTGTCGCTCGAACGAAGATGCTATGTCGCTCGAATGACAAAACATCTCGCTCGAACGACTGTCAAAGTCGTTTGAACCATCATCAGCATATAACTAATTTTAAACAGCCTCTGATTCATCTTTATCTCATAATTAAATGTAGATAACTTTCTTTAAAACATTTTAAATGCTTTAAAAAAACCTTTCTTTAATAAAAATAACATCCTTATCTTTATAAAATTAAATTTCGAGTCCCATTAATATTATGCATTCATACCTGAGTGATCTCGAAATGCAATTAAACTTGAAGACGAATAAACTCGAACCAATTAAACCTTTGGCATAAATATTTCCTTGAAGCTTTATCGTAACGCCTTCAGTTAAACTTCGACAGATCATAGTCTGTGTGGGATCATTACAATAAAAATCCACTAATGACTCAAACGTATTTTGTTCAGGGAATAAGTCAAAACTATACAACGAACTCAATTGGAAATTTTGTCCTTACAAATATCCCCTTTTGACTATTCCAGGACAAAACCAACAGTGATATGCATAAACCGGGTCGTCAAGTTGTATGACGCCAAAATCTCATCCCATAAAACCCAAAAATAAAAAAATACATCATCAGTATATCATAAGACTCATAAATGATGGACTGACAATCATGAAACTCTCTTTGAATGTGATGTAGACCTGAAATCTTCAAACTCTTAAGCATACCTACACACATGAAACAGAAAATACCCAGTGAAGTATAGAGGAACAAATGATGTATAAACCAATATGTAAAATTAAATTCAAATCATTTGTTATGTGAGCAAACATGATATCAATATAAACTACATGTAAATCAGGATACCAATTTGTAACACAATATGCTCATCAAATAAAATCTCCCCCTACATCACACACATCTCTCCCCATTTTTGTCTCGAATAGACAATCCAATGAAAATATAAAAAAATCTAGCATAAAATGATACCAATTTGATGAATAGCTAGATAAACATAAAACAACCAGTTAATAATGATCAATAATGTAAAATATGTAACTAGCAAACAATAACAGTCACACAAAATGAATCAACTGAAGCACCTTATACTCTTGACTTACTTGAGTCTACATTGTATAAGTGCTCATCTAGTTTAAAAATTGTGACAAAATTTGAGTCCCATCCCCTAGATTCCAAAGAACCTCAGATTCTACACATGATTCCTCTTGTTGGTATTAAAGGTAAATCCTCAACTCCACACACTAGGATTGCATACATAAATTATACCTTGCATGATTTGCTTGTGTGAGTTAATTACCTTTTAAATAAGTTTTTACTAATTTTGGGATTTTTTAAATAATTTTTAAGAAATTAAAAGTTGTGTTTTATAAACTTTGGGGTCATTATGTTAATTCTGATTATATCATTTCTTACCTGAATGTTTAATTGGGTTGAATCTGAAAGCGCTTGAGACTTAAAGGTGTGTTTGTAATTAAGTTTTCATACGCGTTTGTTAGATGATCTGAGCCTTGTACTTGTCAACTGCATAACGGCCTGATTTGTGTTTTCTTGCTCTCCCATAACTCTTTACTTAATCTGGTTCATTAATTTATTTTATCGACGATCTACAGTACTTCGTTTGTGATCCATGTGAAACCGTATGTGTATATAAGGGAATGGATCGTCTCAACCTCAGAAGTTTTTACATTTCCTCAAATGTTTGAGAGAGAAAAAGAAAGAGAGACCAGAGAGAGAAAACCCTAAAATCGTCCAAACCCTAAAATATTTTTCAAACCCTAAACTCCTTTTAAATCCAAAATCAGTTTAAAACCAAAACCAAACCTGAGTGTTTGAGAGTTGTTTTGTATATGGTTTGAAGCTTGTTCGTAGTTTGAATCCTCAATGTTTATGATCGTGTAACCAACTTAGACATTTTGGTTTGATCTCTATTTCTTTTTATAGAACTGTAGATCTTGCTATTTTATTTCATATATCACTTAGATCTGCATTATTTCATTTCTCATCTTGAGAAATTATATTTGTTGATTATTTTCTTCTGTAAATGTTTTTCACAACTCAAGAATCAACAAATTCCTTTTCTGTTTCTAGTTCTTATGAAACAAGACTTCTAATCTAGTTGGAATCGCAATTGGTGATTTAAAATTTCAATTTTTTTTCAAAACCCTCTGAAATTTTTTAAGACCTTGGTCGTCTTCTAAGCAAGGTAACCTTGGATTCTTGGATATTTTGAAAGATCAAGAAGTCTTTTGTTTCTAAATAAGAGAGAAACTGAAAGCCCTAATCATTTTGACCTGTTCTGTAATTTGATAGGACCTGACTGTATAAATAAGTGTGTGTGTGTGTGTGTGTGTGTGTGTGTGTGTGTGTGTGTGTGTGCTTATGTTAGAAAACTGTCACAAACATTTATCACACTACAACACAAGAAGTGTTGACTATAAGATCTTGAAACACAAAGAGTCGACGTAAAGCTGGAACAAAATGTTGAGAAGTTAGCAAGCTGAGAAAGCCACAACAACATCAAAACTGCACAGAAGTTAGAATCAAACCAGTGGGTACATATTCTAAACTTGTATAGGTCTGTTTTGTTTGCATGTGTGTTAAATAGCTTGTAACTTGTATATTTTATTTTAGTGATTTTTTTTTGTTTGTGACTTAGAAGTCACCGTGGATATTTCCTTAGTTGAGTGAGGTTTTACCACGTTAAAAACTATGTACTTAATCTTTCTACATCACCTCATCTCATTCTTGTTGGTGTGTTGATTTAAATTGATTTAAACTATATTGGTTTTGTTTTTCAAAACTAGTTACATAATCTTGAACATATCTCGTACATATTTTTATTAAACACATCTTGTGGTTAATCTTTTGATTTAAAGAAAAGAATTTCCCCAAAAAATAGTTCGGAGTTACTTAGATAGTTTAATCTTGAATTAAACGACTTAAGTGACAGTTTTTCAATTGGTATCAGAGCTTGGGAAATTTTCTTTAGAGATCTTGTGTTTCTGAAATTGTTTTCTTAAAATCAAACGATGAACGAGAAATATGAAAGATTTGGTAACCTGTCTAGACCCCCTCTCTTTGATGGAAACAACTTTCCTTACTGGAAAGTAAGGATGGTTGATTTCATACAAGGAACCTTGGGAGATGATGTTTGGGACATTGTTGAAAATGGATATACTTATCCTACAAAACCGTCCACTGAAGGAAGTAGTGAGAGGATTAAAAAAGTATTAAGTGAATTCACTCAAGAATAGAAGCAAACCTCTCTGAACAATAACAAAGGCAAGAATGCCATTTTTATGTCTATAAATGAACATGAGTTCAAAAGGATCTCATCTTGTACCACTTCTAAGGAAGCTTGAGATACACTGGTTACTGCACATGAAGGTGGCACTGGAGTTAAGGTTGTTAAAACACAGATGCTTATCCAGCAGTACAACTCTTTAATCATGTCAGACTCTGAATCATTTGATGACTTTTATATGAAATGGACTGACATTGTGACCAAATTACATTCTAATGGGATAACCTATGATAGAAATGAAATGGTCTCAAAAATTCTAAGGTCATTGCCACAGAAATTTGATAACAAAAGATATGCTATTGAGGAAATGAGTGATCTCTCACTCCTGAATTACTCAGTAGTAAAGTGAGAACTGTGAAAATGGAACTAGAATTCAAGAAACAATTAACCCAATCCCATAGGAAACAGACTAGTTCCAATTTGAGTTTTTCCTCTAAACTGATAAAACCTGAGCTTAGTATTCCCAATAATGATTCCTATTCTGATGAGGAATGTGATATAGATAGTTTGGATAATCAGATTGCCTTGATGTCAAAGCAGTTTAAGAAGATTGTGAAATTAGAAATAAAATGGCAACCAGACAAGGCAAGCTAAATTATCAAACTCAGTCTAATCACAAACCTCATGAGAAAGGTCAAGACCAACATCACAAGGACATTCATACGAGACCTAACAAAGATTTTAAGAATATTTAATATCTTAGATGGGGAAAATTGGTTCATATAGCATAATATTGTAGAGCTAATTTGAACACAACCAATAAACATACTAGGGCCAACATTTGCAAGAAATGGGATAATTCAAGTGACTCTGATAATAAGGAACCTGAGTCATCCGATTTTTTTTATCCTTACATGTCTTTCTTTGCTAAGATAATCTATAATGATGATATGCTTGTGCCTAAGTATGAGAATGATGCTAGTAGTTCTACTTCTGTCGTTATGAATCATGTTGCTACTGGTTTAGGTGCTTTAATTTCTGAGAACATTGTTAGTTCTACAGCGGGGTGTGTGAGTCAAAGGGAAAGCGATAATGACGATGTTAATGTGTGTGTGAGTTCAAGAATTGAATCCTTAGGAGTCACTTCACACACTACACTTAGTGATTCAGACAGTGAAGACCTCCCTGATGTTCACACACTTTAGTCTAAAACTCTCAAGAAAAGCTCTAGACTAGAGAAGATAGTGAAAGACCTCACTAAGAAACTAGAAGACCTAAGTCTAATGTTTAAACTTAACGCTGAAGAGTGTACTACCCAATGTCTAACTCATGAAAATGAAGTCAAAATTTTTTATCAAAAATTGAAAATTTTGATTAAAATAAATGAAACTCTGGAGAAAAAATATAAAGGGACATTATTAGAATTGGAACAAGCTAAAGAAAAGACAGCAACTGTTTTCAAAAAATCTACTAAGTTTGAAAATAATTCCAATTATTTTGATGATCTTGTTACTGATTCAAAAACCAATTCTGACGATCAAACTAGAATAGGAATTTGCACAAATTCAAAGACACAAATTAAAAACTTTGAATCAATCAAGTTTGTGTCAGGTGGCAAAAGACCTATGGAAACATGTCCAGATTTTCAATCCCTAAATGATGAGTTTGATAAAAAAAAAAAAAAAAGTTGGATATTGGGGAATCAAGTCACTCTAAGTGTGATAGTCTACCTAATGCAAAATGCGTCTTCCCTATGATTAGGAAGAGTGATTATGCGTTCCAAACTGTACTCCCTAGGAATAAGGTTCAACGTCAAAATCCCATGAAACCTATGTTTAGAGACTTTCCTAAGGAGATACCCTCTTCAAGAAATTTGTATTGCTCTTACTGTGACATATACAGATATTCTTTCGAAGGTTCCTACTCTATACGTTTAATTAATCCTGTCTATAATACTACTTTATACCAAAACTTTAACTACTCTAGGAGAAGCCGTAACAATTATGTTTTACCTACACAACCAGACAAAAAGTCTAACTATAGAAAGAGAAAGACCAGACCTAAAAAGATCATTTACAAGAAGAATTCCTAGGCACTTTTCTAAACCAAATCCTCTTATCCTCCATAAAACTCAAATGTATGCGCAAAATATTTTTCAAAAAAAATCTATTGCTCGCAAATTTTATCAAATGAGAGCAAATAAGCGCAAAATAAAAACAAGACCTATTTGGGTTAGAAAAGAAGATCTATTACCCCAGATGAAGTGTAACATTGTGATTACTGATTTAAAAGATGAACACACCCCTTCTGGTTGGTATTTAGACTCTAGGTGTTCAAAATATATGACTGGGATGATACAAAACTTTTAAACAAAACTAACTTTGTCGGAGAAAAAGTTATTTTCGGTGATGGTGTATCATCTCAAATCACTGGTAAAGGAACACTCCAAGAAGAAGGATTGTCTGTGCTTGAAAATGTTCTTCTAGTAAAAGGTCTTAAGTCTAATCTACTTAGTATCTCGTAATTTTGTGACTCAAATCATACTGTCACCTTTTCAAAGAATAATTATAAGATTTTAAATGAAAAAGGTGAGTGCATAATTACAGGACTCCCAACAATTGTTATACTGTCAAGAATATTACTGAAGTCTGTAACATTGCCAGAATGGATGACAATGAAATATGTCATAATAGGATGGGTCACACAAATTACGATAGCCTTAGTAGATTGTCTTCACAAGAAATAGTTAGGGGAATTCCAAAGGTCAAACCTATCTCTAACATTGTTTATGGATCATGTCAGGAAGGAAAAATTGTTAAGGGACTTCATACGAAAGTTAAAGATATCCTTACCTCTAAACCCTTATACCTCATCCATATAGACCTAATGGGTCCTTCTCGTACTGTTAGTCTATGTGGACACAGTTACATTATAGTTATGGTAGATGACTTCACCAGGTTTACTTGGGTGGCCTTCTTAAAACAAAAGTCAGACACTTTTAGAACCTTTTTGAAAATCTTACTTCGTATTGAAAATGAGGACACACAAGTAAATAGAATTCGTAGTGATAGAGGAGGAGAATTCATAGATACAGGTGTTATAGAGTATTATGACTATAATGGTTACAAACATGAATTTAGTGATCCTAAGACTCCTCAAAAAAATGGAATTGCTGAGCGAAAGAATTGTACCCTTCAAGAGATGGCACGTGTTATGATTCATGCCAAGTGTTTACCTAAATATTTTTGGGTAGAATCAATTCGTACTGCGTGTCACATTATTAATAGGGTCTATCTTAAGAAAAATTCTAAACAAACTCCTTACGAACTATGGTATGGGAAGAAGCCCAATCTTAACTACCTTAGAACTTTTGGTAGTACATGTTACGTCTGTAAAGACAGAGAACTCTTATCCAAATTTGAGACTCGTGGAGATAAAGCTATCTTCCTAGGATATTCTCCCGATAGTAGAGCATACCGTGTCTACAATCTTCGCACAAAGACTTTAATGGAATCTATAAACATTATTGTATGTTACACTACTGTTGAAAGTAAGACTAGAGAATAAACTATTGTGGAAGAGTCTGAAATTGTTTTAAAAAATGAATCTCCAGAAATAGATGATTCTTTACCAATTGAGAAACTTGAAGTACTTAACTGGGTTTCTAAAGATCATCCCATAGATAATGTTATTGGTAACCCTTGTGAGCATGTACGTACAAGATCTCAATTAAGAAACTATGCTCATTATGCATGTTTTGTTTCCCTTGTGGAACCAAAGAATGTAAATGAGGCATTGAATGACCCACAATGGATTCTTTCCATGCAGGAAGAACTTCTTTAATTTTTCATTCATGATGTTTGGTATCTTGTACCTAGGCCTGATCATAAAAAGGTTATTGGCACACGTTGGCTATTTAAAAATAAAACTGATGAAAGTGGGATAATCATTAGAAACAAAGCCAGATTAGTGGCTCAAGGATATTCTCAAATTTAAGGAATAGATTTTAATGATACATTTGCTCCAGTTAATCGTCTAGAATATGTTCGTCTTCTCTTTTCCATAGCCTGTTACTTGCACTTTACGCTTTACCAAATGGATGTAAAATTAGTCTTTCTTAATGGAATCTTGACTTAAGAGACCTATGTTGAACAACCCAAAGGGTTTATTGACCCTTATTATCCAAATCATGTTTATCGTCTTAAAAAGGCTTTGTATGGTTTGAAACAAGAGCCAAGAGCCTGGTATGAACGTCTTTCCAAACTTCTCTTAGATAAAGGTTTTAAGAGAGGCGAAAATGATCAAACTCTATTTGTCAAACATTTTGACCAATATATTATTATAGCTCAAGTATATGTCGACGATATCATTTTTGGATCAACTTCCCCTTCAGAAGTTAAATCATTTTCTGAAATTATGCAAAAAGAATTTCAAATGTCTCTTATGGGGGAGTTGCAATTTTTCTTGAGTCTTCAAGTCAAACAGAATTCAGAAGGTTTATTTGTTTCACAATCGAAATATATTTTAAAGATTTTAAAAAAAAAATTCAGGCTTGAAAGTGCTAAAGAAGCTCGCACTCCCATCGGTACTACTGTCAAATTATCTAAAGATGAGAATGGAAAATCCATTGATTCTACTCTATATCATAGTATGATAGGAAGCTTACTATACCTTACTGCCTCATGTCCTGATATTATGTACGCCGTTTGCGTGTGTGCCCATTATCAAAATAATCCAAAAGAGAGCCATTTAGTTTGTGTAAAAAGAATCATTAAATATGTTAAAGGCACTCTAAATTTGGGACTTTGGTACACCAATGACACTCCGAGTACTAATAATAGGATACACTGATGCCGACTGGGCAGGGTGTTCTGACGATAGTAAGAGCACATCAGGAGCGTGTTACTATATCAGTAACAATTTGGTTGGATGGAAAAGTAAGAAACAAAACTGAACTTCATTATCTACAGCTGAATCTGAATACATAGCTGTTGTGCCCAATTACTTTAGTTTAAGCAAATGCTAAGTGACTATGGCATTCAAGAAGACCAATTGCATCTTTATTGTGATAACCAAAGCGCGATCAATATTTCTAAAAATCCTACTCAACACTCGCGAACAAAAAATATAAAAATTAGATATCATTTTATTCGCGAATTAGTTGAGACTAAGGAATTAGAAATTAATTATCTTCCTACTGAATTGCAGCTCGCAGATACGTTTACTAAACCCTTGGATTACAATAGATTTCAATCTTTGCAAAAATCGATCAGCATGATTTGTGCTGAATAAACTAGTGTGACTTAAGTATTTTTTTTTCCTTTGTCCATTTAAGTCAAAATGGAAAATAAATTTGAGTCATATGAGTTCAATTTTTCTTGTACATGTCTCTAAAAAGCGTGATCTTAGTCTTATTTGCAGGAATTTGTACCGTTGTCTACAACAAATGTTATTAGGGTATTGGTTTGTAATTAGTTGAGTTATGTAATTTTCTTTTTCTAGGATATGGGTAGATAGAATTTTGTATAGGAATAGGTTTTTCTTATTTTTGGTTCGTATCCCTACGAGTCCTAGTTGACTCAAAGGAGATTTTGTCTCATATTTTCAAAAGGGGAGATTGAATCACCTTATACTCTTGACTTACTTGAGTCTACATTGTATAAGTGCTCATTTAGTTTGGAAATTGTGACAAAATTTGAGTCACATCCCCTAGATTCCAAAGAACCTCTGATTCTACACATGATTCCTCTTGTTGGTATTAAAGGTAAATCCTCAACTCCACACACTAGGATTGCATACATAAATTATATCTTGCATCATTTGCTTGTGTGTGAGTTAATTCCCTTTAAAATAAGGTTTTACTAATTTTGGGATTTTTTAAATAATTTTTAAAGGATTTTTAAGAAATTAAAAGTTGTGTTTTATAAAATTTGGGGTCATTATGTTAATTCTGATTATATCATTTCTTACCTGAATGTTTAATTGGGTTGAATCTGAAAGCGCTTGAGACTTAAAGGTGTGTTTGTAATTAAGTTTTCATATGCGTTTGTTAGATGATCTGAGCCTTGTACTTGTCAACTGCATAACGGCCTGATTTGTGTTTTCTTGCTCTCACATAACTCTTTACTTAATCTGGTTCATTAATTTATTTTATCGACGATCTACATTACTTCGTTTGTGATCCATGTGAAACCGTATGTGTATATAAGGGAATGGATCGTCTCAACCTCAGAAGTTTTTACATTTCCTCAAATATTTCTTTTTATAAAAACTGTAGATCTTGCTATTTTATGTCATATATCACTTAGATCTGCATTATTTCATTTCTCATATTGAGAAATTATATTTGTTGATTATTTTCTTCTGTAAATGTTTTTCACAACTCAAGAATCAACAAATTCCTTTTCTGTTTCTAGTTCTTATGAAACAAGACTTCTAATCTAGTTGGAATCGCAATTGGTGATTTACAATTTCAAATTTTTTTTTTCAAAACCCTCTGAAATTGTTTAAGACCTTGGTCGTCTTCTGAGCGAGGTAAACTTGGATTCTTGGATATTTTAAAAGATTTTGAAGTATTTTATTTCTAAAGAAGAGAGAAACTGAAAGCCCTAATCATTTAGAGTTGTTCTGTAATTTAATAGGACTTGTTTGTATAAATAAGTGGGTGGGTGTGTATGTGTGTGCATGCTTGTGTTAGAACACTGTCGCAAACACTTGTCACACTACAACACAATAAGTGTTGACTATAAGATCTTGAAACATCAAGAGTCAACGTAAAGCTGGAACAAAATGCTAAGAAGTTAGCAAGCTAAGAAAGCCACAACAACATCAGAACTGCAGAGAAGTTAGAATCAAACTAGTGAGTACATATTCTAAACTTGTATAGGTCTGTTTTGTTTACGTGTGTATTAAATAGCTTGTAACTTGTATATTTTGTTTTAGTGTTTTTTTAGTTTGTGACTTAGAAGTCATAGTGGGTGAGGTTTTACCACGTTAAAAACTATGTGCTTAATCTTTCTACATCACCTCATCTCATTCTTATTGGTGTGCTGATTTAAATTGATTTAAACTGTTTTAGTTTTGTTTTTCAAAACTAGTCACATAATCTTGAACATATCTCGTATATATTTTTATTAAACACATCTTGTGGTTAATCTGTTTGATTTAAAGAAAAGAGTTTCCCCAAAAAACTGTTCGGAATTACTTAGATAGTTTAATCTTGAATTAAACGACTTAAGTGACAGTTTTTCATCAACAATCTAAACAAGTGTGACTAAATGAACCAATGACGTAAAATATGTCATTAATCAAAGTAATCTGCATAAACAAATTGTCCATAAGCAACCAGCAGTACCCAAATATAACACATATGCAGCAGGGTATTGAAACAGAAAAAAATCAAAACTGCCAGTAGGTTGCTCGAATGAAGATGATGTGTCACTCAAACAAGAAATCCGTGTCATTAGAATGACATCTTCGTGCGACAACTAGATCTCACTTGAACGAGAAAAGTAAAATCCCACTTCCAGTTCAGAATGTTAAACAGTGTTGGCCTAGCAAAAAAATTTAGTGAAAAAATTAACTGGAAGGGGCTCAAAAAGGCTAAACAGTACTAAAACATTAAGCTAAAATACATAAATACAATATGATTTACATGCTAATATAGTATCGATGTGGTCAAACATGAACATGAAATATATGGGCGTGAACTACAACAAATGAATCACAATTCCAACACATCAAAACGATCAAGAAGCTCTAATTGATAGCTATAAATCATCAAAATTTATCATAGCCATATGTGACAATTAAAGTGTGAGCTTAATGAACTAAACAAACATCATGCACACGAATCCGGAATTTTGACGATTCTACAAACAATAGCATCATGACACGAATTTTAAACGTTAGGATTCTTTATGAAAACCCGTTTAATTTTTATCCATCCAAACTCCATCATATATATCATATTTTTCTATTGGAATGAATTTAAACTTATTTCGCCCATTTTTGGCATATGTTTCTGTTTATTGCCTTTTAATTTTTTTTGGGATCTTTTAAACGGTGGCTTTCACGACAAGTCAATTTGTACTCTCACAACCCTTTCCCATGAATACTCATCATTTTTTTAATTTCAATCTTCGCGGTAAATGGTTCTTACATGCACCTCCTCCTTAAGTCTACTTACACATAGATGACAAAATTGAGATTAAAAACGTCTCACCAAACTCAAATATGTAAGAGTAGTCAAACATTCATATAAACTCGTGTATGTGTGCAAAGATTGCATATAAACAAAGTCAAATCAAAAAGCATATCAACTTCGAAATAATGCCATAATACCATAATTAAGATCATTCTAAGCATCAAAAGTTATGATCAAATGTCCTAGCCACATGGATAATGAAATGATGGGGGTCCAAGCACACCAATATGCCATATCAAACATGTAAACTCATGACACTAAATCGTAAATATTTTTGTGTTTTTCTAAAAAAAAAATTGACCCAAAAATAAAATCGTTTTGTGTTTTTCTCAGAAATATTTATCACCAAAAATCTTTTTTTGTATTTTTCAAATAAAACTCAATAAATGAAAAATATGATACAAAGAGATAAACATGTCATATAACTAGAAAGATATATATCATGAAGAAAAGACTAGCTTATGACAAACATGAACATGCAATCAACCATAAGAAATAGCAAGTGATGAATCATGTGTGTGCGTGTGAGAATCAACAAACGAAGCATGTAGTATCTCCAAAACGCATTTCCTAACCCAAATAGGTGTATACCTAACAAAACTGGTTTTGGTAACCGACGGGACACTACGTTTAAACTTCCTAGGGTCTTTTCTAATATCAGAAAAAAATTCCTAAGGTGACCTTTCCTACCACAATGCAAACATGTGTAAACATGGTGGGAATGATTACCAAACTGCCGACCTCTTCTCACGTTCCTAGTGGGTTCTCTCACATGATTGGTATTGGATTTGGGGTGGGAATAACTCTCTCATCATAGTCTATACCAAACCTATTTCTCTTAACTTGGATGGTGCCTAACATCCTATCCAATTTCTCCGACCTAGCTTCCAAGTCAAACATAATCTTACTCGAGTCTTTCAACTTCTTTTCTAACTAAACAATCCCAGACTCAAGCACACGCTTTGACTCTTCAAACTACAAAACCTCCTTTTTCAAAGCTTCCATCAAACCATGAAGCTTATCTCTCTCTTCCTTGACGTACACTAACGTCTCCCTAAGTCTTTTCTCCCGTGCCCCAAGATCCTCAATTAATAACTCATTATTTTCTTCGTCGCTCTCTTTCAACTTAGCTTGTCATTTCGAGTTTGCCTTTTTCACCTTAACCGTTTCCTCAAACAACTCTCGAAATGAAACTTGCAACTCACTTACGTCGATCTCCTCATCACTCTCTTCACCCTCACTCACTTGGGATTTACACTCAATCGACTCAGAAGTGTCATGCACATGAGAATCGTCGTCTCTCACGTGACATGTCGTGAATGGAATAAAGTTGCACTCAATGGGGGAGCTCTCTCCCTCTTTTGGATCACTATTACTTAAGGTGTCATTATATGCTATAGGTTTCTTGACCTCTTTCTTAAGTCTAGAGGGACACTCGGCTACTTTGTGACCATACCCCTTGCACCCAAAATACCTATCCGACTCATCTCTATTTTTCTCACTCTTATCCTTAGGGGTGGGATCTCCCTTGTAATTGAATTTCTCAAGTCTTTTGGCATCTTTCGATTGATTTTGGAACTTAATAAACTTCTTAAACTTCTTTGTCAACAATATGACATCCTCAAAGTCGGAATCGAAATCGTCATTCGAAACTTTAGTATCCTCCTTCTGGGCTTTCAAAGAGATGAATTTTTTTTTCTTTGGCACTTGCTTGGAGGTAAACATGTCGATTTCATAGGTTTGTAAGTCACCCACAATCTCTTCAATTTTCGACGAGTTAAGCATACCCAAGGAATTCAAAACGGTCACTTTTGCATCAAACCTACTAGGCAACGATCTCAAAATCTTCTTAATCACTCGGTTATCGGGAATCTTCTCGCCTAATTTAAACGACGCATTGACTATAGTGGGCAACCTAGTGTAGAACTCATCAAATGTCTCACTCTTTAACATCTTAATTGTCTCAAACTTTGTAGTGAGATTTTGCAACTTAGACGCCTTAACTGTGCTCGTGCCCTCGTGCGTAAGTGCAAGTATATCCCAAGACTCTTTTGAAGTTTCACAAGTCATGATTCTATTATACTCGTCGGGTATGACATGTGATGAAATTACGTGCAGACCTTTAGAGTTATACATTGCAAGCCTATGTTCATTCTCAGTCCATGACTCGACGGATTTCAAACTAGTGACCTCACTCTCTCATGTGACTGGTGGTGTCCAACCTTTTTCAACCGCTAACCAAACTCTATCATCAATTGATTTTAAAGCACTACGCATTCTCATTTTCCAGTAAGCATAATTAGTGCCATTAAAAACAAGATTACGAAAATTATCATAATTTCCAAAATTCATTCTTAATAGCAAAAAGGGATCAAACACAATAAAAATATGTTTCTAGTTCTAATACCACTTTGTTAGGTCCCCTTTTTATAATTAGGAATTAATTTAAGCTTAAGGATGACAAAAAACAAACTTTCTCTTTTTGAAAAAACTCGTTTTCCAATTTTTATAAACCACACCAAGTTGTGACACAAGTTCACTTAACTAAATTTTATCTTGTTTAACCCTAAGCATGTATATAGTGATTAAAGAAAGTAAAGTAAACTCACGACGCCGGATGTACGAGGAAAACCACAAAGGGTAAAAAATCTCGGACCGCCCAATCCAGAAAATTACTATGAATATGGTTTTACAAAGACATACGATATTCTTACTCAGCGACTCGATCCACCCACGAGACTTGACGCTCTTCTGATCTTCAACCACTCCTCTCATAGTGCCCACGTAGAAAGTAACTTTCTTCCATGGTGCTTGTCCACAACACACGCCTCCACGAGTGTCTCGGTGTCCTCCGATATGGCCTGTAACGTCTACGAAGTTGAAATCGGTCTCCGTCGAATATTATTAAACCTTTAAAACCTTAGGAAACATGTGTGCAGAAACATACTGGACGTAAACAGTTTTTGCAGAATGCACACTTACGAAATTCTGAGAGAAACAAGAATAAACTCTGAGTGATCTCAGAATGCACACTTACGAAATTCTGAGTGATCTCAGAATGCAATTAAACTTGAAGACGAATAAACTCACACCAATTAAACCTTTGGCATAAATGTTTTCTTGAAGCTTTGCCGCAACTTCTTCCGTTAAACTTAGACACGTCATAGTCTGTGTGGGATCATAACACTAAAAATCTACCAATGACTCAAACGTATTTTATTCTGGGAATAGGTCCAAATATACAATGGATTCAATTGGAAATTTTGTCCTTACAGCCTCCAAGTTAAAGAGAATTTTTGCCTCCAATGAAGACTAGAAGAAATGGAGAAAGAACTCTTCCAGAACTAAAAGCGCTGACCTAGGACTCTTAGCCCTTAGGCGAGCAAGTATCGCATCCGAGGAAAGAGCACCAGGCGTGACCAAGAGCGTTCAAGGCATGGAAGTTATCAAGGCAAGCACTATAGGGACGATGAGTGCCATAAAGATGAGATAAGGTGTTTGGTTCAAAGGGAAATGGACCAACACCCCACTCATAGGGGGCCAAGTCAGCCAAGGATCTATCAAGGGAGATCTCATCACTAAGATGAAGTCTCACTTCTCAAACAGCATCGAAGAGGAGGAACCCTCGAAGAAGTTTGTAACCCCCGGGTTCAAGGTCTACGATGGTAAAACTGATCCTATTGACCATGTTCGACAGTAACGTAGGCTATGACTTTGTGGAGTCATAAAAATACACTGATGTATCGTATGTTTCCCTTTAACTTAGGCAATGTGGTCCAAAAATGGTTCATTAAGATCCCTCACGGGCCCATTAAGAGTTTTAAGATGCTCATCGAATCCTTCACTGCTCGTTTCGTCATCATTAGCTCTCATCCCAAAAGGATGGATTTATCGCTCATAATGAAAAAGTAGCCACATAAGTTCCTTCATGAACATGCCAAACGTATTGGGAAGTATGCAATAAGGTAAAATATTGCTCAGAGCAAGTTATTATAGCATCCTTCAAAATATGTCTACCCCCCACGCCAATTCTGTATCATTCCCTTACCAAAAAGGAAGTTAAAACCTTTGACGATTTCATGTCACAAATTGAGAAATATGACAAGGTGGAGGACTTGGTCCACACTGGTCAAGCTAAGACTGGTCACACCAAGGCGGACAAGGGGGTGATAATGAAGCTTTTCAAGTCGTCAACACAGCATTCAAGGAGCCGATCTACAAGATCCTAGAAAAAATCAAAGATCAGCAGTTCGTTAAGTGTCCAAAGAAGATGGGAGGTGATCTGACTAAGAGGAACAATACGCTCTAATGCGCATGAGGGTTGTTTCTTCCACCTACCACCAGAAGCTCAAGTGCATCACGGACAGGGGGATAATGGAAATCAGAGGCGACCAAGCAACTGCTCGAAAGTGCTTCATAGTCATCATCAGGCTTAAGAAGGAAAAGAAAAAAGAGAAAGAAGTTATTCCAGAGGCATCCCTGGATGGGGCTACTTCGTCCAAATAGTAACTACGATATGGCCGATCAGTGGTGGAAGAGATCAGGATCCACCCCACTAACAGGGGGTCGAAGACCTATAGGAGGTTAGCTTTGACAAACCCAAGCCAAAAGGAACATTTTTTATCGGTACAAGCATGACTAACCTTGAAAGGGAGGAGTTTATCGCCTTCATAAAATAGATCTTAGATGTGTTCGCATGGGAACCATATGATATAACTTGGATTGATCCTATATCTGCGTGTCATAAACTCCATGTGGATCCAACATTCAAGCTGATCATACAAAAGGCTCGTTGAACAGCCCCCAAAAGGCAAAGCAGTAGAGAAAGAAGTAGGGAAACTTCTAGAGGTAAGGTCCATCAAAGAAGTTCAATTCTCAAAGTGTCTTTCAAATTAGATCGTAGTTTGAAAGATCAATGGGGGTTGGAAAGTCTGCATAGATTTCACCGAACTCAACAGGCCTTGTCCTAAAGATAATTTCCCCTACTAAAAATAGACATTTTGGTCGATGCCATAGTAGATCATAAGCATATGAGCTTTGTAGATGCTTACTCAGGGTACCATCAGATCCCTATGTTCGGAACCGACCAATATACGACGTTATTTATAATGCCATTTGGTATGTATTTCTATAAAGTCATATCATTTAGCCTCAAGAATATAGGAGCTACATATCAAAGGTTAGTCACCGATATGTTCCAACACCAGATGGAGGAAACCATGGAGGTATACATCGAAGACATGCTCGTCAAGAGTAGGAATAAAAGAGACCATCTCCAAGATCTGGCTAACACCTTTGAAATCCTCAGGCACTACTGAATGAAACTTAACTCCATCAAGTGTTCATTTGGGGTCCAATCAGATAAATTCATGGGATATCTAGTCAACAAGAGGGGTATTGAGGATATCTTAGATTCGATAGAAGCAATCAACAGAGTTTAATCGCCAAAAATAATACGTGAGATCCAAATGCTCATTGGAATGCTCACAGCACTCAATCGCTTCATTTTAAATCGGGACAAGCATGACTAACCTTGAAAGAGAGGAGTTTATTGCCTTCATAAAATAGATCTTTGATGTGTTCTCATGGGAATCGTATGATATTCCTTGGATCAATCCTATATCTGCCTATCATCAACTCTATATGGATCCAACATTTAAGCCGATTATACAGAAGGCTCGCCGAATAGCCCCAAAAGGCAAAAGCAACAGAGAAATAAGTAGGGAAACTTCTAGATGCAAGGTCCATTAAGGAAGTTCAATTCCCAAAGTAGCTCTCAAATTCAGTCGTAGTCTAAAAGAGCAATGGGGGTTAGATAGTCTGAATAGATTTCACAAACCTCAATAGGGCATGTCCCAAAGAAAACTTCCCCTAATGAAGATAGACCAGTTGATCGATGTCATATCAGTCATAAGAGGATGAGATTCGTAGATGGTACTTGGGGTACCATCAGATCCCTCTATTCATCCCCGACCAAGATAATACTTCATTTAAAATTCCAGTTATTTTATATTGCTATAAAGTCATGTTGTTTGGCCTTTAGAATGAAAGAGCTACATATCGAAGGTTAGTCACCGAGATGTTCCAACACCAGATGGAGGAGACTATGGAGGTGTACATCAAAGACATTCTTGTTAAGAGTAGGAATAAGAAATACCAACTCCAAGATCTGGCTAACACCTTCGAAATCCTCAGGCCCTATCGAATGAAACTTAAAGCTAGCAAGTGGTCATTTAGGATCCAATTAGGTAAATTTATGGGTTATCTAGTTAGTAAGAGAGGGTTTGAGGCTATCCTGGTTTCTATAGAAGCAATTAACATGGTCCAATCGCCAAAGATATTACGCGAGGTACAAATGCTCGCCGAAATGCTCACAGCACTCAACCGCTTGATTTTGAAGTTGTCCGAGCATTGTCGATTGTTTTTCCAGCTGCTCAAGAAGTAAAAGGTCCTTACCTAGGATGATAAGTGCTCCAAGGCCCTAGACGAGATCATATCCTACCTCAGCAAACCTCCACTACTGGAGATCCCCAATTAGTGCGATCCTGTTTACCTTTATCTCATATTATCAAGCCACGTAGTTAGCTCGGCCTTTGTATGGAAAAGAGAGGTAAAGAAATTTCCTATTTACTACACCAATAAGATGCTCTTTGATCCCGAGCAACGTTACTTTGAAGTAAAACAATTATGAATTCTCTCAATAAAAGTATCAATCACTTTTAACCCATTCCTAACAATCATATTAGTAATATGAGCAGCGCAACGAGTATCCATTTTGGAGAAGAACCTTTTTACCATTCAACCATGACTTAATACGCTCTAACCTTGTCTTATTATATCCAGCATTATCAACCGCAATAATCATAAGTTTTTATCAATATTCCACTCTAATATTCTAGTCTTCACCCATTTAGCTACATTTTCAGCATCATGTGGACATTCGATCCAGCAAAAAGAAATTATTTTCTTATGCAATTTCCATTCATTATCTATGTAATGGCAACTCAAACAACAATACCCAGTTCCTTGATGTTTAGGAGTCCATATGTTTGTAGTGAGGCTAACCCTAGATGAAAGACTTTCAATGCTCTTGTAAAGTTTTTCTTTTTCACATTTAAAACCTCTTTTTAAATCATTTCTCATAGTAACTCTTGACTGAAATTCATAAGTTGGACAACAATAAGAAAGCCAATACCCGAAGTACTCGTGTTCGACCATAAGAAAGGAATAATCAAGTTTAGCAACAATTTGAGCAAATAAAAGTCTCTCCACATCCGGGTCAAATTTTTTAGTGCCAAACTTTGGAACCGGATCACTCGATGACTTAACTGCGCCAATAAGTTTATGTCGAATGTCTTTGCCACCCACCAACCTTACGTTTACACGATTTGAGATGGTTGCTCAAGTGTGAGGTTCCTTTTGAACTCCCCGCATCAAACTTTCTTTTGCAATGGGTGCAAGTCGTCGTAACAGAATTATCTGGATGAACCTCTCTATTAAAATCAAACCACATGTTAGATGTAAGTTTTTTGTTATGCTTCGTCTCTATACAAGCTTTGTTCTTACTAGCAACACTTGCGTGGTCCGAAGAAATACTCTCCATTGGAACAGGGGAAGATTCATGCGTGGAAGGATTGTTTTGATTAGCTTATGTAGACATATTAAACTACATTATGTTGATTATAAAAAGTAATTAGTAAAAACAACACGGAATAACATAAAATTGTACTGAGATATAAAAAAAAATTGGTGTATTAGAGCAATGTGTGCCTAAACATATCTTTAAGCCATCCAAATTGGGGGTTTCCAATGTGTGAAACCAAAATGCAAAACCTGGAATTAATTTAAATAACTAAATAAATAAGATGTGAACTAGATAATTTTCAGGATATTAACAAAATAATCCATACGCAAAACAAATTTTCACCTAATACTCATTTAAAAAAAGAAGAAAAAAAGAAATACAGGTGCGAACCTATTTTGTGACTGGAAATATGAGACACGAAACAGGTTTGAAACTTTCAAACAGGTTTGAAACTTTTCTTTGAACATATTTTTTGTGAGTGGAACCTATTTTTTTGTGACTGGAACCTATTTTTTGTGTGTAAACCTATTTTGTGTCTGGAACCTATTTTTTGCTTTGCTTTGAAACAGGTTGAGTTTACACAATCTATATTTTTCTACTTTGAAACTTTTTGTGAGTGGTCTGAAAGAAAGTTTAAATCTATTTTCTTTTTACTTATTTATTCCCACAAATATTAAATCAATCTCAATAGCATCCATGTAATGAGCATTTTTATTAAAATGAATAATGGAGAAACATATAGATATACGTCTCTATGTATGAAATCATTTACACACCTATTATTGGATCGGAACAAGTGAGATGGAAGAGGCGTCAGGCGGGGGGGAGTGACTGAACACCGAACCAACTGATTAGGGAAACAACCGACCGGGGGGAGCGATCGGAGGGACAGGACAGCATAGAGGGGTTAGACGAACGGCGGCGCAGAGCGGGGAAGAGCCTAAGAGCTTTTGGGAAACGGGGAAAACTGATTTACCGTGTTCGTGCGTTGTTTTGTTTATTAGGTTAGGATTATAGGTTAGATTTTTAAAGTTTTCATAATTATACTTATGCCCAACTTTTATTTTAAGTTTTAGTTTACATCTAAAATATTATATAACTAATATTTTAAACATATGTTAGACGGATACGGATATCCGGTAAAATGGATACTCCGTGTCAGATACTACTACTATCCGTGTCAGATACTACTATTATCCGTATCCATATCCGTTTTCTCAGATATTTTTATACAGTATCCATATTCGCATCCATTTTTGTTTTTTGGATAAATATTAACAAATTCGAATTCGGATATCGGACGGATGCGGATTTTTGAATATCTGTATACAGTCCTAGTGATACCATAAACCCAACAATAGATAAAATCCATCATGAGAAATATAAACTATCTTAAATGTAAAACCAACGCCCACTCAAAATAATAACCACCATAATAATCTGGCTCAAATGGAAAAGAAAAGGAATGAGCGTACAGGCTCAATACCTACATCCTTTATAAGATATGAAAATGAAGGAATGCGAGTAAGAATCAGTGTTGAAACTGCAATGATGACCTAGGACCTAAAAGCATATTTCAACAACAACGTTAACAACAAGTCTACGAAGAGTAAGAATTTAATCGAATTTGGGATACGGTAACAACTAAGAATCTTCATAACATATACTAGTCATTTTTAAGTTAACCAACCCAAACAACCCTAAATATAATAAGTGTGTAATCCCAAGCTTAACTAAACCCAAACAAAAGGTTCCATATTATATGTCAATGTATACATCTCGAGCATAATATCAATAAGGAAAGATAGTATCAAAATGTAGTACCCACATAATTATGGTCCCCGACACATAAAAGTAAATGCGCTACACACGTACCTGTATATAAATACGAATATCTATCCATATCGCCTTCAGGATCACTCGTGCATACAGAGGTATAGTTGTAAGTCATCCCATACTTATAACCTCAAAGCATAAGCAAGGAATATATCACTATGCCTTCCCATCATTTAAATAGACCTACATACCCAAGACTATATGAAGAGCACCCTCGATTAACAAACCTGAGGATACGGGGAAGTTAACAGTAGGACCCGAGGTAAAATGACCAAGGTAATTTCGTCGCTATCACTGGGGTACCAACGCGGCCGATGTTGTGCGTGCTTTATAAGGAAATCCCTCCTAGTATATCCCTGACTCACACTCACACATGCTTTGCATTTCACATAAGTTGAAAGCGTAGAAATCCCATTCACTCAATGTTCACTAAGCCATATTCAAGAATTCTCAACAACTACAACACCCTCAGTCTCCATCTACGACTTAAAAGGTGAATACAATTTTTTTTTAGTTTCTACGGAAAAGACACACATAAAACTTTCATAGATGATCTGTAGAATGATGTTGTTGAAGCTCAAATTCGTGCTTTTAGGGACGATAATGAGCTTCCTCTTGGAGAACAATTTGTCCCTAAGCTTCTTAAAGTTATTGAGGATTTAAAAAGATAAATCCCTATATTTTCCAAGTGTAAATACCAATTTAATTAAGAATTAAAAATCCAAACGGACCCAAGATCGTTCTAACGAGATCTTTAACTCGTTCTAACAAAACCACATAAGTTGTTTGAATGACATTCCAAAGTTGTTCAAATGGGAAATCCCACTTCGTTCAAATGAACCCCAACTCGTTCTAACGAATAACGAAATCTCATTCAGACGAGATATTAATCTAGTTTTAATGGGATGCACTCAAAGTCATCTTCCCAAAGTATGAAAATCTGCAATTAACATCCCAAAACCTAATTTTGAAGCCTTTAAAGAGCACCAAACCCATCCTCCTTCATATATAAATTACATTACAACATTACTAACATATATCTACAAGTTTTACATGATTATAACATGGATTTAAGGGCTAATTACAGATTATAATGTTAAGAACCCTAGGTTCATATTTTTACTCAACTTGTCTTAGATTTGGTTCAATTACCAAATTAAACAAGGTGTTTTTTATTGATTCATTAGCATGATTCATTGCATAGCGATTTCATTCGAATATTAAGGCAATAATTCATAGGATTCATCACAAATTTCTTCTAAGATATTAACAAGTGATTGAGGTTTAATTTGCAATAAAAATAATTTTAAAATTAGAGCTTGATTATTAAAAATCAAATTTTTAAACATGTAAATTTGAGATTTCAATGAATAATTATCACTATAACACAAACTCAATTAAATTCCTAAACTAAGCCAAATCATATGAATTCAAGCTTCTAAACCTCCAAAGCTCATTCTCTCTTGTCCTTTCTAAGCCTAAAGATTTATCTCCAATGCTTCTAATGTAATTTAGGTTAAGCCTAATGACCTCCTAATGTATCTTCCCAGGAAATTATCCTTAGGCCCAATATGAGCCTCAACCCAATAAGCCCATATACTAATTTAAAATGGCCTAAATCTTTACTCAAGCCATGTACTAATCAATGTGATTAAAACCCATTAGTTTACATAGGAAAAACAGACATTCTAAACATCCCAAATGACAATATTCCAACAAAGTAAATATCTCAATAAGTTAATATATTAATCGATACAAGTCCAGACATTAATTATTTAATTATTAATTAGTGAAGCATGACACGATTTCATAAGAAACTCCTTCACTATCGGTAGGACCCTATATAGAGGGAATAATCCAAACAAGGAAACCCCTAACACCTAGTTCGTTACCATTCCATAGTAAGATTAGCAGAGGTACTAGTTAGGCGGAGTAGCGTAACTAGGGTATTTAAAATATGTGTTAGGTGTACACTATAGATGAGGGGCGAGGGTTATCTCTTGAAAGTGTGATACCGGTTTAAATATGAAATATTGTAGGACATTTTTATTAATGTATTTTAAACACTTGCAAAATATTTTCTAAAGGTTTTGGGCTCTGACCTGTATCAAAATATACTCAAGACGAGTAGGTGCTCAACGACAGGGATGCCTGGCTTAACCATCCTTCTAGTCAGACGATGTTGCAGTAGTTGCGGATGCCTGCAGGGATTGATTAGGCGCTTATATCCTTAAGATATAGATAGGAGGTACTTCAGAGTTATTCCGAGCATGTCTCTCATTTAGTTGTCATTTATTTCATTCAAATGTTTTCCTTTCGGTTAGTTGAATTATTGTATTATGATTTTTACCAAGCGTTATCGGCTAATTAATTTATGCCAGTGAGTGTGAGTTTTATTATTTGAATGGTTGGTTATGTGAATTGGAATTTTATGTAAGTAAGTTAATAAGTTTTCAAATTTGACACCAAACCAAATAGGGTATTTGTAACACCCCGCGAGTATTTATAATTTAATAAATTCGGATATTTTTAAATTACATGTGTGTCGTAATTTAATTGAATTAATTATTATGCGTGTATTTAAATATTAATCGAGAGAGATAATGATTAATATCGATGGAATATAATTATTAATTGAATGGTAATGATTATTTGACGCCATGGCTAGTGATAGTGACGTGGCATCTCGTTATCCCAATCGGGAGTCGTGTGTGGACTAATTGGGGGTAGAGATATGAAATTATTATAAATTAACTCGAATGGAGATACTGAGGTCGCGATTGGGTTCGGATAGGCCAAGATAGTTAAAATAGTGTACCAATGGGTAGTAATTGGGTCTCGGGGCCTTTTTAGATGTAACCGGGCCTTTACGGGGGCATTTTAGTCATTTGGGTTAGTCCCCTACGCTTAATTTTTGAATTAAGGAAACTTAACCTAGTTCTAAGAGAGTTGGGCAACAGTTATTCACTCTTAATCACAAAAGATTGAGAGAAAAGAGAAAGGAGAAAGCAGCAGCAGCAGAAGAAGAAGAAGAAGAAGAAGAAGAAGAAGAAGAAAAGAAAAAGGAAAAGAGCATTCCGGGCAAGCTTTGTGAAATTTCCAAGAAGAGATCGTCGGATTTATTCCAAAAAGGCAAGTATTTTCTTGCTTTATGTGATTTGTAGTTAGTAATATTAATTTTTGAATTTGTGGTAATAAACCTGATAATCAGAAAACCTGAGGAATAAATCTTACTAATTATTTGTTGAAGAAAAACGAATTTGAACCCATTTGAATAAAGAAATTTTGAGAACACATCATGTTAGAGGGTTGTAAAATTTCTGGGTTTTTCCCTTTTTCTAAAGGTTGAAGATGATGATAAAATTCATAAATGGTGAAATTTATGATTGTTGAGGAAATGGGTTAAGATTGAATTCCGTAATTAAGTGTGCAGATTAATTCTGATTAAGTAAAAAAATGAAGTTTATTATAATGATTGATGATATAACTATAAGGAATGAGTTTGGTGATGGTTGGAATTGAATAGAGAAGAAAGTTAGAATTGGAACAAGAACAAAACGCAATAAATTGTTCTTGGGTTGAACAGGTAGGCCCAGTCGACCGCGGCTCCCAAGTCGGTCGACGGGTTGTTCAAAGTCGAACCTTACTGTTTTGATTCTTAGGCAAAATGGAAAGGGCGGTCGACCGGTACTCTATTGTTAGGTGAGTGTTTGGCCCTTTAAAGGGGGAAAATGAAAATGTACATAACTTTTATACCCGGACTCAAATTGATGTGTTGTTTATGGCCACGTGTAGCTAGTTTAATATAGTGCGGTGATATGGTGATTGATCTATTGGGGCATATGTTGTGAAAATTCTAAATTGACCTTAAAGTTACGATGAGTGATTGAACTTCCCCGAAGTGAAACCAAACTGGTAAGAAATAATTGTGAGACTAATAGGAACCTAACCGAGTATATAGGAGGTGAGTCATATGATCCTGTAGTTAATAATAAACGGCATAGTGTAGCTATTTAATGATTTAAAATCTTTATAGTACTAGGGCGCTGCAAAAGAGGGCTAGTAAGATGACAATATAGGGAGTCGTGTCGAGCTTCGAGGTTGGGAAATCGTACCATGTATATATTATGTACGGGTTCGATAATACTTGGAAAATATATATATAATGCAAAATGTGTTTATATAAATTTTTACTCGAGGATGCTATCCTGGAGGTTGCGCGTAGTGGGTTGTCCCACCTTGGCGATTCCAGTGGGGTTTGGATTGTAGCTCTAGGTTATAAAGCTCGAGTGGCTCCTACCGTGATGAAAGGAGGATGTCGCGCGGGTCTTTAAGGAAGGTGTATTGAAACCCTAAGGCCTATATAATTATAACTTCCTCCATTATTTGTTAACGATTTGGGCTCGGTGGTGAGATTCTGACCCGGTGACCAGAGGTGACACGAGGTGTGCCTAGAACCCGAGAGCATGTACGAGAAATGCATCTAATAGGACCAAGCTATGATGATGTTATGTATATATATACGTAGTAAGTAATATGTGTGTATACCTATAGATAATATGTGACTATATATTGACAGTTATCGATGTGATATTTAGTATATTCATACAGATGAGAACAATATATGTTAGACTAATAGTGATAGTATGTTTGACTTGCGACGGGGTGATTGGCGGTCTAGCTTAGATAGCTATTATGGTCTCGTTGGATCGAGTAATAACTACATGGAATAAATAAATGTGAAAGGTGTGCACTGTAGAAGAGAAGTGTGTGACACCCCTCCCAATTAAATATCGGGTGGCCAGTCCTTTATAAAATTTAAAAGATAATACCAGTTGGTTCATTCTTAGCATCACTGTCGAAACATAATTTTCGTTTTAACCACCTAATAATTAATTACGCTAGTGTAAAAATATTTTATTGAATTATATTAAGTCCATTAATTTAAACTATTAAAACATTCACCATTTTCATCCATAAATAACTAAGGAATAAACATCATCTAACTGAATATAATAAACTGGAATAATCATCCCAGTTAAACAACATCCAAACCAACAATAATAAATCCAACTGAAACGGAAATGCTGAAATAAATAAGTACAATGTTTCTCTAACATAAATAAACTGAGAATGGGTGACACATGCCCAAACTGAGAAGTTCAAATACTAGGGCTGAAAAGATAGAAGTAGAGACATCTAAATGCGAGAACCTGCAACTTCTACAATAGCTGCAGCACGTCAAAATATCCAATGGTCTAACCCTGATGTCCTTATGGCTGGGCACCTAAAATAATACACAAGAAAATAGATTTATGCAAGAGACGGGTCAGAGCCCGAGTGTAAATTATTTTAAAATAATTTAGCAAGTAGTTTAAAGATGTTGTAGAGCAAATATATAATACATGTTAGCTTTTCGAACACTCACTTGAGATTCTCACCTCTCAACTATTGTGCACGCCTAATGTACCGTTAAACTACTCTAGTCATAATTCTCATCTAACTAGTTTGCAGATATAAACTGTCTTTCTATCATCCATAGTAATATCCCATAATCCGCCCGTACTATTACTATACATTATTCTTATATATACTATCACGAGTATAAATTTCACAAAAGCTGTTTAAGGGTCCACATACTTAAGTTATTTAAGAATTCATCATCTTCTGTATCTACAATTATCACACGGTAGATAATATTACAATCATATATACATAACTATCACAATATTATTATATATACACTAAAACATCACCCCTAGACTCAGCAGTGGTGCATGCATACTCTGCTATCAAGTCATGATACATCTCGTACTAAGTAAGAACTAATGATTCGAAATCACTCATGAACCATCAAAATACATATCACACATATTGGAGGCAAGAATGATTCCAAGTCTATGGGCTACGCACATACCTACGCACCCATATGACCGTCACCACTATCGTTCTCACATATATCCCGTACCTAGGTTCCATGTTCTGAGGTACCAAATCTAAAACCCCCCCAGTTGGGCTCATCGGGATAAGACTGTCCCCTTTCCTAAATAACCTCTCGCGATAGCAAGCAGCGTATGTATGTTATACACGTAGTAAATCAATCAAGTAGGTCAACCTATTCCAATTAGTAGGTATACACAACCTAAATACATATTCGTATGCGGTATACCTCTCACTATACCCCCAATATTATTTAATTACGATTGTTCGCTCTATCATACCTCATGTAAAGCGATTCATAATCCCAAGTATCTTTTACAGTAGCTAATCCCACTTTTATACTACTAACATATCATAAAGAGTCACGAAATAACTCCAGAACAATTTGCCAGAAAATGAACTGATCCAGTCCCGAGAGATCGGTCTGGACCGACCTTCACAGAAATCTAAAGAAAAATGGATCGATCCGGATTTGGAGAAAAATGAACCGATCCGGTCCAGTAGAAAAAAGAACCGATCCGATCTATTTCCACCTCCTGAAACTACGTTTTCCCACCATTAATGTTACTAAAACCTCTACAGAATCATCCCAAACACCAATCCAACAATTCTAATCGATGTTCTGATATATTTATATGATTTCTAACAATCTAGGTTCATTAAATCATGCATAACTCTTAGTAAATTTTGAAATCCCCAAATTAGTTCATTAAACCCTAGTTCTTCAAATTCACCTTAAAGAATACCAAAATTTTCAGATTCGTTCATCATAATAAATTCTCAATTCGTGATTCCTAATCTACATACATGAAGAGTTCAACCTAATTATCTCCAGATTCTAATTAGTTACTCTAACTCTTCAATTTCATCAAATAAATACCATATTCATATTCAAATTGAACCTACACTAACATGGGTCCCATTATTTCTCTAAATTAAGAAAGTTTAAATATTCACCTCAAAAGTGAAGGTCTGATCCATTGGTGTAGGTGGTATGGTTGTGTTCTACATTCTCCGATCTACGCGGTAGTGGTCTCGGTGGTGCAATATGGTTGTTTTTGGCTTTAAACTCCTCGAATTGGCTCTCCTTCTTCCTCTATAATTCCATTTGGATTTTGTGAATGATAACCCTAACATCCCGTACGTAACTGACATAATACCTCTCCAAATTTTGTAGGTAATTAATGCCCAAAAATATAAATTACCAAAATGCCCTCCCGGGATGCCGGTTAGGCCTAAAATTACCTCGGGACCCTACTAAACCCCTGGCTAGACTTTTTTTACTATCTCGATCCTTCCGGACTCAATGGCGCACTCAAAAATGACCATTGGAATTACTTATACATAATTTAATTCTATTACATTATTTAGTCCCAACACGACTCACGTGCACATCCCGACTTAATTACTGTAACCGTCGTATTTCTCACTCGCGAAAATTTATATCACTTCACAATCATATCCAAAATTATATATTACTTTATTTGCTTAGTAATATTCAATAAAGTTCTCACTAACAAATACTAACTCTTATCTCGCTAGTTAATATTTATTTTATTCCGGATTAAATATCAATTAGTTTCCCATATTTAATTTAATTAATCCAATATGTAAAAATCATAAAATTAGGGGGTGCTACATACTCCCCCCCCCCCCCCCCCCTACAACGAAATTTCATCCCGAAATTCAGAAAAAATTATTATACTGGATAAAAATATTTCTAGATATTTCTCGCACATCTCATCCTCGCGCTCCCAAGTAGACTCCTTCTTGTTATGGTGCTCCCACTCAATGCGTACAAGTGGCACTACCTTTGACCTCAATCTCCTCTCGCTACGGTCTAGGATAGACACCGATCTATCCTCATATGAACTATCTGGATGCAAATCAATATGTTCCAGTGCAATATGAGTGTGAACCAACTCGTCCCGAAGATATCGTCTAAGTGAAGAAATATGGAACATGTCTTGTATACGATGTAAGTGCTCCGGCAATCCCAATCTATATGCAACCGGGCCAATCCTCTCGATAATGGGAAATGGACCCACATAACTTGGTGCCAACTTCCCCTTCTTCCCAAATCACATTATCCCCTTCATAGAAGATACTCGTAGAAGAACCTGATCCTCACAACGAACTCTCGAAAGAACTGCTTGGCGTCGGCGTAGCTTTTCTGCCTCTCTTGAGCTACCCGTATTCGATTCTGAATCATCTCAATCTTGATAGTCGTGTCATGTATTAACCATGACCCCAGTAGATTGTTATCCCCTACCTCTAACCAACACGCAGGAGAACGACAAGGCCTACTGTACAATGCCTCGAATGGGGCCATGCCAATTGTGAACTGATAGGAGTTATTATAAGCAAACTTCACAAGTGGAAGGTACTGCTCCCAACCTTCCCTAAAATCAAGGACACACATATGCAACATATCCTCCAGCATATGATTAGTTCACTCATTCTGCCCATCAGTCTGCGGGTGGTAACATGTACTCAACCGCAACTTGGTGCCCATAGCCTCTTAAAAGATCTCCAAAAAGCGAGACACAAAAATCTTTTCCCGGTCTGACACGATATTAAGGGGCACTCCAAGTAATCTCATAATCTTAGCGATGAATATCTGGGCATACTTAACTGTTGTGTAATCCGTCCGTACTGGAAAAAAGTGGGCTACCTTTGTCAACCATTCCACAATCACCCATATGGAATCGTGACCCCTCTGGGAAGTAGGCATCCCTGTGATAAAATCCATGGAAATGCTCTCCCATTTCCACATCAGGATCTCCAATAGCTGAAGAAGTCCTCCTGATTTTTGGTGGTCCACCTTGACTAACTGACAGGTGGCACACTTTGAGATGAACTCCGTAATGTCTCTCTTCATGCCACTCTACTAATACTACCACCTCATATCCTAGTACATCTTATCCCCGTCGGGATGTACCGCAAATCGATATCCATTCGACTCTGTCATTACCGCATGTTGTAGATCCTCCCTCTATGGAACAACCAGACGTTCATTGAAATGCAAGCCTCCCTCAGAACTCGTTGAATAAGACTCTGTCCCTCTGCCAGAAGGTATCGAATCCTCTCCTGACAAAATGGATCCGCTGCCTGGACCTGTATAACCCTCGTCACAATCTGGGGTGTAATTGCCATAACAGACATGAATGATCAGGCCACTACATCATGATGTCCCAACTCCTTCCATTTCACTTTCCACGCCTTGGCCACCTCACCTACTGGCATACGGCTCAACGCATCAGCAACTACGTTGGCCTTCCACTGGTGGTACTGGATCTCAAACTGGTAGTCCTTCACAAATTCAAGCCACCTGCGCTGGCGCATATTCAACTCTCTCTGAGTGAATAAGTACTGCAGTGACTTACGATCTGTGAATAGGAGAAATTTCTCCCCCAAGAGATGATGTCTCCAAATCCAAAGTGCAAACACGATTGCTGCTAACTCCAAGTCGTGGGTGGGGTAATTCTTCTCGTGAGACTTAAGGTTGAGGGAAGTATAAGTTATATCCTGATATTCCTGCTGTAATACTCCACTAAGCCCCTATAATGATGCACCATGTAAATAAGCTACTCCACTCCTACCCTGAGGAGCGCTAGTATGGGTGCTGAAGTTAGCTTGTCCTTCAGCTCATCAAACGCCAACTAACACACATAATTCCAAATATACAGTATGCCCTTACGAGTCAGATTAGTCAACAAACCCGTAATCCTCGAGAATCCTCGAATGAACCATCTGTAATAATCTGCTAACCCTAGGAAACTTCGCACCTCTGTCGGTGTCGTGGGTTATCCCCACTCCCTCACCGCTGACACTTTACTGGGGTCCACTGATATCCCCCTCTCGGATATAATATGTCCCAAAAATTATACCTCTAGTAGCCAGAACCCACATTTATCAAACTTGGTGTACAACTCATTCTCCCGCAAAGTCTGCAAAACCCTACGTAGATGCCCAGTATGTTCCTCTTCGGTCCATGAATAAATCAGGATGCCGTCTATGAAGACAATGACAAACTGATACAAGAACTCTCTGAACACCCTGTTCATCAAGTCCATAAACACTGTTGGCGCATTGGTTAGCCCAAACGGCATAACCTAAAACTCGTAGGATGCATATCTCGTCAGAAAGGTAATCTTAGTCACGTCCTGCTCCCTCATACATAATTGATGGTATCCCGATCTCAAATCTATCTTCGAGAAGAATGTTGCTCCTCTCAACTGGTCAAATAAGTCATCGATTCGTGGCAATGGATACTTATTCCATATCGTGACTTTATTCAACTCCCGATAATCCACACATAATCGCAAGGATCCATCTTTCTTCTTCACAAATAGAACTGGGGCACCCCAAGCTGAGGTAATCCTCCGGATGAAACCATATCCCAACAGTTGTTCAATCTAATCACGTAGTCCCTCATTTCCATAGATGCCATATGGTACGACGCACGAGCTATCGATCGTGTGCCCGGTGCTAAATTAATAATGAACTCTTTTTCTCAACTCGGTGGTAGTCTGGGTATATCCTGAAACATATTAGTGTACTCACGAACAATCAAAATTGAATCAATGGAAATCGCAACTCCCGTAGAGGTCTCCTCCTCTGTATATAACAAGTGAGTGGACGATCCTCCTTCGGGGTGAGGCATCGCCACTATAAACATCTCCTGACCAGGGATAGAGAAAATAATGCCCCTACTAAAGAAATCAACCATGGCCCTATATGAGACTAGCCAATCCATCCTAATAATAGTGTTATACTCATACATGTCTAAAACAAGCATACCGCTAGGAAAAATAAGACTCCCAATCACTATACCTATACCCCGACATATAAAGAAAATCAACGACCCACTACCCAGCGGCGAGTCTACACACGTCATTGTACTATCAGTCGTGTCTAACAACCTTGCGGCCCGCGCAAAACTAGTGGTTATGAACGAGTGTGAGGTTCCCGTGTCAAACAAAATAATCCCCATAGACCCATGGATAGAAAACGTACCCTCAATTGTGGGGGATCTTGTGGAGCTGCCGCCTGGTGGATGTTGTAAACACGCCCATACTGAAGCTTTACCTACTGATTAGGGGCTGAGAGAATGGAAGGCAAAGCTGGGAATAGCATTGGTGCTGGGAGAGCAGCTGGGAATATCGATCGCTAGGGCTCCTGACAGGCACCCTGCTGCTGCTACGGGGCCTTATCCTTCTGCGGACAGTCTTGACGTTTGTGACCAGTGTTGCCACAAACGAAGCAGCTACCGGCAGAGTTTCCTCCCCTCTGACCCTGTTAACCCCAACCCTGTTGGACGCTTCCACCACTCCCTGCTGGCCCTGCTGAAACTGGTGTTAGCTTGGGTGGCACTGTTGTCCGTGATGGGCATGTTGGCCCGGGTGGCTATGCCTGAAACCTCCCTATCCCTGGCGAAAACCTCCTGATCTAAATCTCTTGGCATAATCCCCCTAATGGGAACCCTGCTTACCCTGCCTCTGCTGACCCTGAGCTGCTTATGCCCCGCTGGCACTACCCCCACTAGTCCTGCCCTGTTGGCTGGACTCTCCTCCACGTTTGCTCCCCTTGACATGGAAGCGATGGTCCTAACAGTATAACAAAGTTGCATTAAGTACATCTGTATAGGACTGCAAAGAAAGGTTACCTAGAAGATGTTGTCGAATCCTCCAAGTCAGGCCATCCATGAACATCTAAATTTTCACCTCCTCAGTGGGCACCTCTTCTAGTACCAAGTTCACCAATATAGTAAACTCCTCCTCGTACTCCGCCACAGCCTTCCCCTCCTTGGTGAGGTCAAGTAGTTTCCACCTCATCTCAGTCTGAACGGCGGAGGGAAAATATATGCGGTCAAACCGCACCCAAAAGTCTTTTATACTCATCGAATCATGCCCCCTGCGGTAGTAGTGGACTCCCACCATTATAGCGCTGCTCCCACTAGCTTGAAAGTAGTTAGTACCTGCTTTTGCACCTCCGTGCACTTATACATCCTCAAGTGTCGCTAGATGTCCTTCTTCCACTGGCTCGCTACCACAACATTTGAACTCCCCTAGAACTCTGGGGGGGGTGACTTCTGAAAGGCATCTCTGACTCGCTCCCAAACATAAGGGAACTCATGTCCTGGATCTGGTGCAGCTACCTGTACCGATGGTGGATCCTGTTGAACCATGGTTAATGTGGCATTAACTGCCTGGGCAACAATGGCAGCAACCTCTACAGCATTCATCATACCCTGAGCCTGTGTCGGCTGGGGCTCAAGGTGGGCATTTCTGTCCCTTGGTGCACGTCTTAGAGGCATCTGAAACGAGAAGGAATTTATAAGTCTACAATTATTAAATCTCATATATCTGAAGACGTAATCACATAATCAAGAATCCAACAATCCCAAAAATAGGGCTCTATATCAAGGAATGTTAAGCTGAAAGCATAGTAAGCCATACAGTACCTAAAAGACACTAGAACTTGATGCTCTGATACCACCTGTGACACCTCGCCCAATTAAATACCGAGTGGTCAGTCCTTTATAAAATTTAAAACAGAATATCCGATTGGTTCATTCTTAGCATCACTGTCGAAAAACAATTTTCATTTTAACCACCTAATAATTAATTAAGCTAGTGTCAAAATATTTTATTTAATTATATTAAGTCCATTAATTTAAACTATTAAAACATTCACCATTTTCATCCATAACTAACTAAGGAATAAACATCATCCAACTGAATATAATAAACTAGAATAATCGTCCCAGTTAAACAACATCCAAACCAACAATAATAAATCCAACTGAAATGAAAATGCTAAAATAAGTAAGTATAATGTTTCTCTGACATAAATAAACTGAGAAAGGGCGACACATGCCCTAACTAAGAAGTCCAAATACTAGAACTGAAAATACAGAAGTAGAGACGTCTAAATGCAAGGACCTGCAACTTTCACAATAGCTGCAGCACATCAAAATATCCAATCGTCTAACCCTAGTGTCCCTGTCGCTGGGCTCCAAAAACAATACACAAGAAAAGAGATTTTTTGCAAGAGACGGGTAAGAGCCCGAGTGTAAAAGATTTTAAAACAATTTAACAAGTAATTTAAAGATGTTGTAAAGCAAATATAAAACACATGTTAGCTTTTCGATTACTCACTTGAGATTATCGCCTCTCAACTATTGTGCACGCCTAACGTACTGTTAAATTACTCTAGTCATAATTCTCATCTAACTAGTTTGTAGATTTAAACTATCTTTCTATCATCCGTAGTAATATCCCATAATTCCACCGTACTATTACTATGCATTATTCTTATATATTTTATCCCGAGTATAAGTTTCACAAAAGTTGTTTAAGTGTCCACATACTTAAGTTATTTAAGAATTCGTCATCTTATTTATCTACAATTATCACATAGTAGATAATATTACAAGCATATATACATAACTATCACAGTATTATTATATATATACTAAAACAGCACCCCTAGACTCAGTTGCGATGTATGCATACTCTGCTATCAAGTCCCGGTATATCTCGTACTAAGTAAGGACTAATGATTTGGAATCATTCACGAACCATCAAAATACAAATCACACATATTGGATGCGAGCATGGTTCCAAGTCTATGGGCTACGTACATACCTACGCACCCATATGACCGTTATCACTATCGTTCTCACAGATATCCCGTTCCTAAGTTCCATGTTCTGAGGTACCAAATCTAAAATCCCCCCAATTGGTCTCATCAGGATAAGACTGTCCCCTTTCCTAAATAACCTCCCGCGATAGCAAACAGCATAGGTATGTTATACACATAGTAAATCAATCATGTTGGTATTCACGCAACCTATTCTAATTAGTAGGTATACACAGCCTAAATACATATTCGTATGTGGTATACCTCCCACTATACCCCCGATATTATTTAATTATGATTGTTATCTCTATCGTACCTCATGTAAAGCGATTCACAATCCCAAGTATCTTGTACAGTAGCTAATCCCACTTTTATACTACTAACATATCATAAGGAGTCACGAAATAACTCTAGAATAAATTTTCCATAAAATGAACTCATTCAGTCCTGAGTGATCTGTCCGGTCTAGCATTTACAAAAATCTGTAGAAAAATGGACCGATCTGGATTTGTAAAAAAATGGGTCGATCTGGTCCTGTAGAAAAACGAACCGATTCGGTTGATTTCCACCTCCTGAAACTACGTTTTCCCACCATTAATAATACTAAAACCTATACAAAATGATCCCAAAAACCAATCCAACAATTCTAATCGATGTTCTAATATATATTTATATGATTTCTAACAATCTAGGATCATTCAATCATGCATAACTCTTAGTAAATTTTGAAATCCCCAAATTAGTTCATTAAACCCTAGTTCTTCAAATTCACCTTGAAGAATACCAAAATTTTCAGATTCATTCATCATAATAAATTATCAATTCGTGATTCCTAATCTACATACATGAAGAGTTCAGCCTAATTATCTCCAGATTCTAATTAGTTACTCAAACTCTTCAATTTTATCAAATAAATACCATATTCATATTCAAATTGAACCTACACTAACATGGGTTCCATTATTGCTCTAAGTTAAGCAAGTTTAAACATTTGCCTCAAAATTGAAGGTCTGATCTGTTGGTGTAGTTGGTATGGTTGTGTTTAACGCTTTTCGATCTACGCGGTGATGGTCTCGATGGTGCAATATGATTGTTCTTGGCTTTAGACTCCTAGAATTGGCTCACCCTCTTCCTCTGTAACTCCCATTTGGATTTTGTGAATGATAACCCTAATATCCCGTACGTAACTGACATATTACCTCTCCAAATTTCGTAGGTATTTAATTCCCAAAAATAGAAATGACCAAAACGTCCTCCCGGGACGCCCGTTACGCCTAAAATTGCCCCAGGACCCAAACTAAACCCCTGGCTAGACTTTTCTGACTATCTCGATCGTTCCGAACTCAATGGCGCACTCGAAATGACCATTCGGATTACTTATAAATAATTTACTTCTATTACAATAATTTAGTTCCAACACGACTACGCGCGCGTCCCAACTTAATTACTATAACTGTCGTATTTCTCACTCGCAACAATTTTTATCACTTCACAATCATATCCATAATTATATATTACTTTATTCGCTCAGTAATATTCGATAAAATTCTCACTAACAAATACTAACTCTTATCTCGCTAATTAATAATTATTTTATTCCGAATTAATTATCAATTAATTTCCCACATTCAATTTAATTAATCCAATATGTAAAAATCATAAAAATACGGGGTATTACAAGGTGACGCTAGCTTCAAGAGCGTCGGATAATGAAATCAATTATGGACATTATATACTACGCATTTTATTTATTGAAATAAAATGCTTGCTAAACATTTTTAAAATAATCGGGCTTTGACCCGTTTGCAAAATATATTTTTTTTGTAAAACTTTTTAGGTGTCCAAACATAGGGACGTCAGGCTTGAAGATCCATTCCAGGGACATGCAGTTGTGTCATATGTGGATGCATGCAGGATTTGGGCTAGAAGCCTCAGTTGTTCATTCTAGTTTAGGATTTCTTTATTCCAGTTGTTGATACCAAATTTAGTCTACTGACATGGCCCAATTGAATGAAGACACGTGGCAATCTACATGGCAACAAATACTTCCGAGGAACTCAGACGCTCCGAGGAACCATACTACAATGAGGAAAGCTACTTCTCCAAGGAACTCACACGCTCCGAGAAACAAGACTACAACGAGGAAGACTGTTTCCCCGAGGAACACTGCTTCCCCGAGGAACTCACACGCTCCGAGGAACAAGACCTCTCCGAGCAACTCAGGCGGTCCGAGCTGTACCTCGAACAAAGCATTAATAGCTGGATAACCAACAGTTCGACTGATTCATTAAATGCTTATCATTCAGACGCACACGCTTAAGGGGCATTGAATGTATTACCCTTTCATATGTACATCATTTAATGTATTACCCTTTCACATTACAGCCTCAGGGCTATAAATACATTGTACAATCCTCATCATAAGGGGACCGGAATTTCTTGATAGAGTTGGTAATCGAGAATTCCCAAAACACTCAGCAATAACATAACAGTGGACGTAGGCCATTCTTATAAGGCTGAACAACTTTAAAATTATTTGTCTCATTTATTTATCTGTGATTGATTAATTAGATATGATCTAATTTTTTACATCAACACCAAAATTTCATCTTTGGGCATGTTGCCCCTACAATACTTATTCAGTTTATTTAGTTCAGACTTGTGTTGAGCTCTATTTATTTAGTTGTTGGATTTATTATTTGGGTTTGGACTTTGAGTTGGTAGTTTATTTGACAAGACTTTTATTTGTTCATTTATATCATGTGATAAATTAAACTATATTGATGCATGAATGGTTTATTTTAAATTTCTAGTTACTATTACCTGATAAATAAAAAGATAAAATTTGACACAGACTAAATTAATGGATAGGTGATTAGTAATCAAATGATTTTCGACAGTGATGCTACGATGAACCAAAAGTATATCATGTTTCAATTTAATAAAAGACTGATCACCCAGTATTTAATTTGGTGGGGTGTCACAGATGGTATCAGAGCATCAGGTTCTAATGTCCATCGGATCTGTGCGTCTTACTACGATTTCAGCGTAGCATTCTTTGATATAGAGACCTGTTATAGGATTATTGTATTCCTCTTCGTACGAACCTTTACATTCTTCTGCTATTAATTATAGTTGATACGAATCATATATAATTTCGGTTGGGTTTCATACACTGAATAATATAGGGAGACCCGCAAGGGACGTTAAAAGAACTGCAGGAGGAGGGGCTCAATAAAAGCCATAGATTATTCTGGGAATGGTAACCGCAAGTGGAGTCATCATGATTATTCTTCAGGAAGATGACGATAGGATAATCACTAGGGTGCGGTAGTTTCCCCAAGCACCGTCGTAAAGAACGGCGGTGCAAATTTAGACTCACCCAATGTAGTTGGTAAAGGGGGAAGTCAGAGGGACCCTTTCGAAGAGCCAACTGTAAGGGATCAGGGAAGAGAGGAAGTGTGATGGGCCAATGGAAGGAGATAATTCAAAGGCATATGGTGGAGTACCGTGGCACCCGAGATTTAAATTTTGGTTTAAAATGTTTGCTCGTAGGAGCAGTGTTGCCATTGTGGGAGACAATCACCACATATAAGGAAGTAGATAGGGAATTTATCAAGAAATTTTGGGTGCGGTTTGACCAAAAGTTCTTTCATCTGCTGTCCCGATAGAAATGCGAAGGAAGTTTCTGGGCTTACCACAGGAGGGACAAACAGAGACCAATTGTGATGAAGAATTTATTTGTTTAAGTGAACTTCATACCCGAGGAGGTTGGTAGGGAAGAGGAAAATGTTCTTAAGGGTGATAATGGACTCACGAGTAGGAGTCGCCAGTACTTATGGGAAATCAGTCTTGGATGACTTATGCACACGATGTCAATGACGTACTTTTACAATGTTCATATCAAAGCTTCCATGAGAAGGGAGCTAAAAGAGTTAGAGATCCTAGATAGAAAGGCAAGACTAAAGGTAATTGGTGAAGCGCCACAGGAGGATACCCAGCATGGGACTATTTTTGAATGATCTAAATCACTACCAAGTAATGGTGGATTCATTCAAGGCCACCAGGGCCAATAGTGTGTTCCATAGGATCAGCATAGCCAAAAGAACAACGAGGGTAGCAATCGGGGTCAAGATTATCAGGTCTGAGAGAAGGACAACCCCAATATGTCCAGTGGGACCAGAGATCGAGGGATAACACATAATGGTGTCCTAGGTATGGATAGTAGGACTACATATATCGACCTTATCCGCAGCGAAGTAGGAGACACAAGCGGGATGCATAACAGGGGCAATTATCGTTAAAGTTTTTGGATCAGTTTGGACGAGAGTGTTATATCCAAGAACCAATTGGACTGTCACTGCTAGTGACAATTGAAAGTGTGAGTCTTATCTTAGGGTGAATGGGGTATATTTTGTGTAACACGGTCAAACCACAGTATTTCGTTAGCATTAAATTCGCGCGTGAAATGGATTTAGTGAGTGAATCATTAGTGTTATTATTATGTGTATATAATTACCGTTGAGTGGAAGGAATATTTTTGGTTCCATCCACAGGGGAGTGGGTGGCAAAACTGAGAGGATGTATTTTAGTGGGTTAACTCATTTTGAGAGATGATATTAGAGTATGATGTTATCCTGGTTATAAGTTGGTTAGCGACGGGTTGAGCGATGGTGGGGCTGTTACGGCAAGGCTATTATGTTCGTGTCACCTGGAAGAGGGTTGAGTTCGCATTTATATTATATCGTGGAGGAGACTTTAGAGGTTATTGTCGTCTCATTATATTTGATCCTAGTGTCTAGGGACTGTACTGATAGGAGTTGGGGTATATTAAGTTTATTTTCGAGCGGAGAAATTTAGCTCGTTATCGACTTAGCGCGGGAAAACTAGTGACAATGAGAGAGCCGTGTTATATAACTCCTTTAGTGATGTGGGAGTCGATAACTAGACTTGTACGATTGGGGATAGGATTTTGGATATTCAGGTTATGTGCGTAGGGCCTACGGATCTCGATGACTGAGAATGCTAGGTAGTAGTGTATCAGGGGGTTCCTTGTTTGGATTTTTCTTACGAGACATCACACGCATGAACCCCAACGAATATTGAGAGTTGGGAGATGTGTTAGGTACAAGGGCATATGTTTAGAACTTTGGATATTATCGTGTGTGTGAAAAAATCATGAGCTAAGAGCTATTATATGATATAAGACCTATAGAGTCGAGTAGTGTTGTGCGTGGAGCACCGAGAAATTCTTTCACAACTGGTTAATGGGTGGACCAATATCGAGGAAGAACCAAATCATTTTAGTAGAATAATTGGGGTTAGCCATAGGTATAGCCATGCTAAGAATGTGAGGCCGGACTTGAGATAAGTATGTTACGTGTGGGACGATAGAGATGATTTTTCAGATGTTCACAGGATATAGGGTGTATGGGCACCCTGGTTACAAAGTATCGAAAATATGTTTGTGGGCCAGTCAGAAGTGGAATAATATGATGGACTGAACTTCGTCCGAGGAAAGGAGGTAGTCTGACTATGTGTATGTCACGATAAAACTCTTGCAACCGAGGTGAGTCAAAAGACGTTGAAAGAAAATGAAAAAGGTATCCCATGACCATGGAGGACCCCACAATTTTGAAAAGTGGAGCGGAGTCCCTCCTAGTCGAATGCGTAGAGTGGTTTGTGCATACATAGGTTATTGATTCTAACAGATGGAAAAGATCTTAAGAAGTGCACAGTTTTGGAGCAAATGCACGGGCTAAGATTTTTGGTATACCTCAGAAAAAGGGAAATAAGATGTTCCACATGGCGTGAGATGCTGAGTGTGTGGATTTCGGATTGAGTGAGACATAGTGAAGTAGTATCCAAGTGCGCCACTCATAAAGGGAAAAGGTTGGTCCGATATTTTCCACCTTAATGTTGTTATAGGTCGATGATCCGAGGGACAAAATGGATACACAGACTGATAAAGTTCATTCTTGGATTATTAAAATCGGGGAGGGGTCAGGATTTTCTTTGGGTTGTGAAGTGAATTGACCCAAATGAAATAATCGTTATTCGTTTAGAATGTGTTATACTACCGAGCAGAATGCCCAGTATGTTATTAAAGAGGGTAAATGAACCGGCACAAAGTGCCGCCCAATATTATTGTAAACCAGGACAAGACCCTTGAGTCCCACCTTGAAATAGGAGTGTCAGGAGGCGATTGGGATGGAGTTGCGTTTTGATCTAGACGTGTCAATCGTAGGTCGATGTATAGTCGAAAGGGGTGACATAGAATGTGGCAGAATGTGAGAATGCATGTTTTGGATTCCTAGAGTTTTTGCGAATATTAACTGCAACTGGTAGAGATGTATTTGACGACTCATAACAGGATATTAATTACGAAGTGGCTTCTGAGGCTTCATGGGAAGAAAATTTTTGCCCACCCTTGGGATATTTGAGAATGGGAAAATAACAAGCTTCTCTGACCTGGAGTGATTCATGGTCCGTCGATAAGGATTGAGTAAATCCTCATTATTTTCGTATAGTTCTGAAATGTAGTGAGAGTACGTTGACATGAACCAAAGTTTTGAGGCCTGACATGAGTGGTCAGGGGTTATTGAGGGTGTCTACCATAAAGAGAAATGATGTGGTATGGCAATAAGGGAAATTAGCACCTATAGAAGTGGGGTCTTTTCTAACATAGAGATGATATATCCAGTGGAGTATAGGCTCGTATTTTGAGACATTGTTATCAAATTCATGATAGTTTTTATCGCATTATATAAGTGAGACCTTAAGCATAAGGGAATGTATCGAAATGTAAGGATTCGAGTGGACTTGTCACTAATCGAGGGTTGTAGTAAGTAGACCTTCGACTAAAATGGTACCATTGGTGTGTGTGTATAGTGGAAATACCAAAAGATTAGTGCGAACAAATTTTGGGTACGATCAGATGCAGTTGTTTGTAAGGATCCGATGTGGCAATACTGGGCATATCCGAATTTCAAGGATGAAATTCCATTGTAAGGGGGGAAGAATGTGACACCCGGTATTTTTGAGTATTTATAATTTAATTAATTCGGGTATTTTTAAATTACTTGTGTGTCGTAATTTAATTTAATTAATTATTATTCATGTATTTAAATATTAATCGAGAGAGACAATGATTAATATTGATGGAATATAATTACTAATTGAATGGTAATAATTATTTGACGTCATAGCTAGTGAGAGTGACGTTGCATTTCTTTATCACATTCGGGAATCGCGTGTGGACTAATTGGGGGTCAAAATAGAAAATTATTATAGATTAACTCGGATTGCAATTTTGAGGTCATAATTGGGTCCGGATAGGCCGAGATAGTCAAAATAGTGTACCCAGGGGTAGTAATTGGGTCCCGGAGCCCTTTTAGACGTAACTGAGCTTTTACGGGGGCATTTTCGTCATTTGGGTTTGGTCCATAGGCTTAATTTCGGGATTAGGGAAACTTAACCTAAATCTAAGAGATTGGGGCAGAAGTTATTCACTCTTAATCACAAAATCTTGAGAGAAAAGAGAAACGAGAAAGAAAAGGAATAAAAGAATAAGGAAAAGAGCATTCTCGGCAAAGCTTTGTGAAATAAAAAGTAATGCTTAGTACAAAAGTATCATTTTATGTAAAATTTGGGCTTATGAGAAATTTTCCAAACTAAAGGACTCTAGTTACAATAGTTGAAGTTTATGTGCTGGAAACTGATATTTTGTAAAGAAAATATGAAAATGAGCATTTTTGGCAAAGTGAATTCAAAGGTTAAGTTTCACAAGAAATGATAAATAAAGTTATTTTCAGAGATCAAATATCGAGTTAAAGGTAATTGAAAGCGGGCTTTTGATAAAGTGTGAAACTTGAAAATTAAGTGTTGGGACTCGTCTCATCGCATATATTTGGCTTCATCGGTAGTTAAAAGGAAAATAAAGGAAAGGGGATAAAAAGTGAACAATAATGAAACAAAGGGAAAAGGTTTACAATGACATAATAAGTAAAAGACACTCGAAGGTAATCAGGAAATTTAAGGAGGGTCCGGAGCACTAGGGTGCGGCTTAATGTTTGAACCTAAAATCACAGATCAATAGCATATTTCGACATACTAGGAGTCGGTGAAAGGCCATATAACACTCATGGATTGGGACCTCGATTAATCAAGTGAAAAGATGATTTTGAGCACGATGATCATTAATGTAAAGGCAAGTTCATGAAATAATTTAGAAAATGTGAAAGTACGTTAATGATTAAATTAGCGGGATATGGGTGGTATTAAAAAGAACGAATAACTGTGAGTGGGCTCATCGCCCAAGTTACATGGTCAAAACGTAAATTTCATGTCATGTTGCATTTTGCATGAGAACACTTAATCAAATGATGAATTCATAATTTCTAAAATATACTTTATATGCATAAATACTCTTTATACGTATTACACCGTTGTACTTATCCTACTCGATGCATGCCCATACCCCACCATTTTCCAAACCCCCCACGTACTTCGAAAAAAGATAAAGGTAAGTAAATTGTAAGAGCCAAGGAATAATTTACGCGTCACTAGAGCTATGTTTACTATTTAGTTTAAATGTGTTTTGTTTGGAACTATCTATAAGTGTTTTTAAATTCGGTTTGAAATAATACCGGATGATATGGGCTTTCTTAAATTATTATTTATTCTATGAAGTGGGCAAAACTCTTTTATTTTAAGTGTTCTTATAAACTTTGTAAAGTTGGTCATCATTTCATTAATTAAATCAAACGAATTTTACGGCAAAAATGTGAAAGCAAGATTTTATTTCAAAAGAAGATTTTCTTAAAAGAAATCAAAGTATAGAAGGTTTTCTACATTAACCCCTGGAAATGGGGCGTCATACATATGACAATATATTTAATGTATATGGATGATCGTATATGGAATAGTGTGCTTATGGAATGAACTTGTCCTAAAACCATTATTCATGACACCCAAGTTGATAAGATTAGATCTAGTCGGGATGATAACGATTTAAAGGAGAATGGGTGGAACATGAAGGAACTTGACGCTATTTTTTATTGCATCTCCCCTAGTGAGTTTGGACATATATCCACATGTACAATGTCTAAGAACACGTGGGATGTTTTATAAATGATTTAGAAGGAACGTCCACCGTGAAGTATTCCAAGACTCAATGGCTTACCACCCATTTTGAACTTCTTACCATGAAGAAGAACAAAATTTTTGACGAGTTTTATACTGAGCTAAACAACATAGTTACCTCTGCCTTTACTTTAGGGAAGATTGTAAAAGAGCATAAAATTGTTGATAAAATCTTAGGGTCTCTTCCCCTATGTTCCGTAGCAAAGTGGATGATATTGAATAGGTAAGATCCTAACTTTTGAAAATAATACGTGTAGACGAATTGGTTGGATCTCTCCAAACCTATGAGGTGAATTTTTCTTATCGCCAAGGAGTGATTCCTAAAGAAAATGAGAAAAATCTAGCTTTTAAGGCTAGGAAGGCATCTCCCGATTTCAGTTCACATGATGTTAGTGAGGATGATGTGGCATTTCTCGCTAAGTTTTCCAAGAAGTGGTAAAAAATATTTCAGCCTAGAGGCACACCAAAAAACTATCCAGCTAGACTTGATATTGATAATGGAAGTGGAGAAAAAAAAGACGAATCTCCAAGGATCCTCACATATTTTACATGTGGTGGTTGAGGTCATATGTCAAAGCATTGTCCCTCAAATATGAGTCATAAATGCATATCAAGCCACTTTTAGTGAGGACTCATACTCGAAAGATAATTCTCAATAATGCAATAATTCTGCATTTATGGCAAGAGAGAAATTTGATGAGTTAGATGATTTAAAGGATTTTGTTGTTCCTCTTCTGCTTAGTGAAAAAAATACTATTCCTAGTTCCTCTTTGAGCACTAGTGATGAACAAGAGGCAAATAATCTTCAAGAAGACTATGTTGGGCTTTACAAAGAGTTCATAAACCTCTAAAGTCATAATATGTTACTCTTCACCAAGTTAGACAATGCCAAGAATCAAATGGATATGGTGAGTGAGAGTCGTGTGAGTGATTTTGTTACTCCACACATAGTGATTAGTGCACCATATTTTGAAGGAAGTACCATTGATTTTGTTCAAATGGAGATCGAGTTCCTTAGGATGTCCCTACAATAACCTTAAGAATACTCCTAGAGAACCAAATTTCTTTTCTTGAGACCAAACTACTATTCGAAACCACTTTCAAGATGAATATGAGTTTAGGTCTCAAATTTTGAATAATATGCTTTGGGGTGCCAAGTTGTCCACTACGGATAAATAAGGACTCGATTTTGAAATTGATGGTTCTACTTCTAGCCAGTCTTTCATAGCATCCTTATCCATTTTTTCATCTATAATCTGTGAATATTCATCTCATTCTATGCCTGAAGAAAGCCAAGGGAAGGTAACTTTCTTGTATTCCTATTGCAATAAGAAAGGACACTCGAAGAAGTTTTGTTTTAGACTTAGGAAGATACAACTCAAGTGCCCCATCGACCCATAAGCCTTTAGGTGAACACATTTTATAAGTTAGGACACCTTAAGGAGTTTTGTATTTTAATTCAACCTGATTCACATTTAGGTGATTTTGACGGGGGTAGAAAGGTCGATAGGAAGGGGAAGAAGAAGGTAGAAACACCCTTCCAAAGAAGAGCGGAAAGGAAAAATGTATAATCGATCCACACTTCCCGACTCATTTCCTTGATCTAATTCTTTAAGACTTGATCGGGATAGGTGTAAGGACATAATTTCTAATTGCATCCGTTGTTTGTTTATTTGACTTATTCCCAAAATAAAATAAATTTGAGTCATAGGTAGTATTTTTATATTGTCACGAGCCCACGTGGACTATGATGTATTAAAGTTTATTAAAGACGTTGCGGTAAAGTTTCAAAGATTTATCATGTCGATTTTATGGCGCATATTTCGTCTTTAATCAAATTGCATTCCTAGATCACTCAAGTATGAATGCGTAATTTTAATGGAACTCGAAAATGTTTTAAATTGTTTAAGGATGTTATTTTATTAAAGAAATATTTTTAAAATGTGTTTAAAGTGTTTAAAAACGTTTACACTTCGTTTATTATGAGATAAGGATCAATTAAAGTTGTATTAAACGCAAGCTCTAGTCCAACCTGTCATTCAAATGACTTATCATTCGTTCGAGCGAGATAGGTATGTTGTTCGAACGACAGGCTTATGTCGCTTGAGCGAGCTACCGACTCTAAGGCGTGTTTTCTCAGAATTTCTTCAGGTGTGCAATCTGGAAAAATAGTATACAACCAGAACGTATTTTTCACATGTTTTCTAAGTTTTTCTAAGTACAAAAACATCCTTAAAGTTTCAAAGATCCGAGCTTTCATTATCATATGCAATAGTGATCTAAACTTTGAAGAACATCGTTGGGTTTTGCGAAGAAGAAGCGAAGGAGTTTGTGTTCCGATTTCGTAGACTTTTCAAGCTACATCGATGGACACTGAGGCATTCGTGGAGGTGACTGCTATGTACAAGTATCACTGAAGGATTCGCGTGGGCACTGTGGAGGAGTGGTTGTAGATTAGAAGAGCATCAAATCTCGTGGGGATCGATTCGCTGAGTAAGACTTGTGTATATTCCTTGTAATTCCACATCATAGTGATTGTCTAGCTTGGGTCGTCCGAGGTTTTTTTCCCTTAGTGGTTTCCTCGTACATCCGGTGTTATGAGTACTCTTTACTTTACTTTATTTTACTTGCTTTAATCATTAGATGTATGTTTAGGATTAATCAATATTAAATTTAGTTAAGTTAAAATTGGTTCACAACTTGTGCAGTTTAAAAATTGGAAAAAGATTTTTTCATAAAAAGAAAGTTGTTTTGTCATCCTTGAAACACTTCTCCATTAAAAGGGGCCTACAAATTGGTATCACAGCTAGAAAGATATTTTGTTGTGTTGACCCCTTGTATGTTTTCAGGATGAATTTTAGAGGTTTTGAAAGTTTTCGTGCTCCTATTTTTTATGGCATAAATTATGCTTATTGGAAAATGAGAATGAGAAGTGATTTGAAATTAATTGATGAGCGTGTGTGGTTAGCGGTAGAAAAAGGTTGGACTCCACCAGTTACAAGAGAGGGTGAGACCACTATACTAAAACCCATTAAGTCATGGACCGAAGCCGAACATAGACTTGCACTTTACAACTCTAAGGGTCTTCACGTTATTTACTCACATGTCACACCGAAAGAGTATAATAGAATCATGACTTATGAAACTTCAAAAGAGGCTTGGGATAAACTTGCACTTACTCACGAGGGCACTAGCACGGTTAGGACGTCTAAGCTATAAAACCTCACTACACAGTTTGAGACGATTAAGATGTTATAAAGTGATTCGTTTGATGAGTTTTACGCTAGGTTATCCAACATTTTCAACTCGTCATTCAACTTAGGAGAGAAGATACCCGACAACCGTGTGATAAATAAAATTTGGAGAATCTTCGCCGAGTAGGTTTGATGCGAAAGTGACCATTTTAAACTCCTTAAGTATGCTTGAATGGACGAAACTTGAAGAGATTATAGGTGACCTACAAACCTATGAACTCGATATGTTTACCTCCAAGAAAGTGCCAAAGAAAGAAAAGGACATTACTTTGAAAGCCCGGAAGGAGGAGACTAAAGTTTTGGAAGACGATTTTGATTCGGATTTTGAGGATGTAGCCTTATTGGAAAAGAAGTTCAAAAAGTTTTTTAAATTTCAAAACAATCGAAAGATGCCAAAAAGTTTGAGAAATTCAAGAACAACAAGGTAAAGTCCACCCCTAAGGATAAGAGCGAGAAATTTAATATGGTTGAGTCATATAGGTGTTTTGGGTGTGAGGGGTATGGTCACAAGGTTACTGACACTAGACTTAAGAAAAAGGGCAAGAAACTAATAGCCTATAATGTCTTCTTAAGTGATAGTGATCCGAAAAAGGGAGAGAGTTCCCCCAGTGAGGGCAATTTTGTTGCTTTCTTAGCATGTCATGTGAGCGACGATGATAAATCTTCCTACGAATATTCTCACATGCATGACACTTCCGAGGCCATTGATTGTGAATCCCAAGTTAGTGAGGGTGAAGAGAGTGAGGAAGAGGAGATTGATGCGAAATAGTTGCATGTTTTTTTTAATGAATTGTATACCGAAGTGGTGAAGGTGAAAAAGGAAAACTTGAAATTGCAAACTAAAAATAACGATGCTTTGATTGAGGATCTTAGGGAACGGGAGAAAATGCTTAGGGAGAAAATAGAACATTTGGAGAAATAGAGAGATAGTCTTCGTGGTTTGATGGAGACTTTAAAAAAGGAGTTCTAGAATTTGAAGAGTCTAGGAATTTGCTTGAGTCTAGGATTAGTGATTTAGAGGAGAAGTTGAAAGACTCGAGTAAGGTGAAGTTTGACTTGGAATTTAGGTTGGAGAAGTTGGATAGGATGTTAGGCACCGTCCAATTCAAAGGTAATAGGTGTGGTATAGCCTACGATGATAGAGTTGTTCCCATTCCCAAAGCCAATACCAACAGTGTGAGAGAGCCCACTAGGAACGTGAGGAGAGGTCGATATTTTGGTAATCATTCCCGTGATCTTTACACTTGCACACATTGCGGTAGGAAATGTCACCTTAGATATTTTTGCTATGACCTTGGGAATGCTCCTAGAAAGTTAAGAAATAAAGTAATTTCGGTTCCCAAAACCCCCATCATAATATCATAACTACTTGGGTTAGGAAATGAGACATAGAGGCTTTAGGACTTAAACTTCATGGTTCTTATTCGGTTGCACTTGATTCTTCCCATGCTAGATCTAAAGGGTGATTGTGTTGCCATGTTTGTCGTACGCTAGTCTTTGCATCGTAATTTATATCTTGCTAGTGTTATGACATGTTTATCTTTTGTATCATATTTTTTATTTATTGGAGTCTTATTTGAAAAAATACAAAAAGATTTTTGGTTTCATATATTTTTGAAAAATACAAAAATATTTTGCATTTATTTGAGTCAAATAAGTTAAAAACCAAAAAGATTTTCGGTTTCATTTTACTTTTGAGTTTTCATGTTTACTGTGGCATATTGGTGTGCTTGGACCCCCATCATTTCTTTATCCATGTGTCTAGGACATTTGGTCATAATTATTTATGCTTAGAATGATCTTAACCATTGTATTATGGGGTTGTTTCGAAGTTGATATGTATTTTCATTCGACTTTGTATATATGCCATCTTTTCACACATGCACGATTTTATATGAATGTTTAACTTTTTGTTGCATATTTGAGTTTGATGAGATGTTCTTATCTCAATCTGGTAATTTATGACTAAGTAGACTTAAGGAGGAGGTGTGCATGTAAGAATCATTTATCGTAAGGATTGAATATTGAAAATATGATGAGTGTTCACAGGAAAGGGCTGCGAGAGTACAAAATTGACTCGTCGTGAAAGCCACCATTTAAAAGTGCTCAAAAGAAAATCAAGGCAATAAAAAGAAACAAATGCAAAAAATAGGGCCAATAGAATTTTCTCTAAGTTGAGAATGATAAAAACCTCAAAAGAACTTGAAAAAGTAAATATATATATATGACGGAGTTGGTTGGAGAAAATTTAAACGGGTTTGCATCACAAATCCTAACGTTGAAAAAATCGTATCATGATGCTATTGTTTTGTAGAATCGTCGAAATTCTGGATTTGTGTGCATGTTTGATTGTTTAGTTCATTTAGCTCACACTTTAAATATCACATGTGGCTAAAATAAAGTTTGATGATTTATAGCTATCAATTAGAGCCTCTCGATCATTTCGATGTGTTGGAAGTGCGATTCATTTGTTGTAGTTCACGCCCATACATTCCATGTCATGTTTGAGCACATCGGTACTATGTTATCATGTAACTGACATTGTTTTGTTTTTCTTTGTTTTCTGTTTTGCTGTCTTCCGCACCGTCTAGTTAGCTTTTTCAGGAAAAAAAATTCACTAGGCGAAACTGAATGATTTATAGAACTGGATGTGAGTTTTTTTGTCTCTTGTTCGAGAGACATATTGATGTCGCACGAAGAACTTCAAGCAATAAGCTGATGTCATTGAACGACAAGGCTATCTCGTTCGAGCGACCTTCTGAGATTTTTTTGGTGCTGTTGGTTGCTACTGATCAGTTTATGCAGTTCACTTGATAGATTTGATTATTATGTTGCATTGTGTTGGTTTAATCACATCTTTTATGATATCAATGATTTCTCACATATGATTATTGGTTGCTAGCTATGGATTTGACATCTTTTGATCATTATTAGTTGATTGTTTCATTGATATCTAAATATATTTCATTGATTATCCCATGCTAGATATGTTTATCTTTTCACCGGGTTATCTATTTGAGACAAAAACGGGGGAGAGATGTATGTGATGTAGGGGTGATTTTGGTTGTTGAGCACATAGATTTTGTTGAAAATTAATATCATATGCTTTCAAGCTTATATGTAGGTATTAATTAATGTGCACAAATTGGTATTAATTGCTTACAAATCGGTATCCATATCTTTGCTCACATATTTTATATCATTTGTTCCTCCATACTTCACTGGGTATTTGTCCGTTTCATGTGTGTAGGTATGATTAAAGAGATTTGAGATTTCAAGACTACATCACATTCAGATGTTTCATGCTTTTCGGACCTTCTTTTTTTAGTCTTGTCCTATAATTTTTTATTTTGGGTTTATGGGATGGGATTTAAGTGTCATATGACTTGGTGACCCGGCTTAGGCATTTTACTGTTAGTTTTGTCCCGGAATAGTCAAGGGGGGAGATTTGTAAGGACATAATTTCCAATTGAGTCCGTTGTATGTTTATTTGACTTATTCCCGAAACAAAACACGTTTAAGTCATAGGTAGTGCTTTTGTATTGTCACGATTCCACACAGACTATAACGTATTGAAGACGTTGCAACAAAGCTTCAAAGATTTATCATGCCGATTTTATGGTGCATATTTCATCTTCAATCAAATTTCATTCCGAGACACTCAGGTATGAATGCGTAATTTTAATGGAACTCAAAAAATGTTTAAAATTGTTTAAGAATGTTATTTTATTAAAGAAATATGTTTAAAATATGTTTAAAGAGTTTAAAAATGTTTACACTTCGTTTATTCTAAGACAAGGATGGATTAGAGTTGTATTAAACGCAAACTCTATTTCGACTTGTTGTTTAAACGGCCCGCCAGTCGTTCGAACGAGATAGGTATGTCGTTCGAACGACAGGCCTATGTCACTTAAGCTAGCAGTCGACTCTAGAAAAAATTTGAAAGCGTGTTTTTTCAGAATTTCGTTAGGTGTGCAATTTGGAAAAATAGTATACAACTATAACGTATTCTGCACATGTTTTCTAAGTACAAAAACATCCTTAGAGTTTCAAATATCCGGGCTTTCATTATCATATGAAATAGTGATTTGTGTTTGCACCTTGTTGGAGTTTGTTCTACACTTTGAAGAACATCGTTGGGTTTTGTAGAGAAGAAGCGAAGGAGTTCGTGTTCTGATTCTGTAGACTTTCCAAGCTACATCGGTGGACACCGAGGCATTCGTGGAGGCGATTGTTCTGGACAGGTATCGCGGAAGGATTCGCGTGGGCACTGTGGAGGAGTGGTTGAAGATCAAAAGAGCGTCAAGTCTTATGGGGATCGAGTCGTTGACTAAGACTTGTGTCCATTCCTTGTAATTCCACATCATAGTGATTGTCTACAGGCTTGGTCTGTCCGAGGATTGTTTTTCCTTAGTGGTTTCCTCGTACATCCGGCATTGTGAGTACTCTTTACATTAATTTATTTTACTTGCTTTAATAACTAGATGTATGTTTAGGATTGATTAAGATAAAATTTGGTTAAGTTAAAATTGGTTCACAACTTGGTGCAGTTTAAAAATTAGAAAAAAAATCATAAAAAGAAAATTATTTTGTGATCCTTAAAACACTTCTACATTAAAAGGGCCCTACAAGTCATTATCTTCATTTATTAAGGGTTTAGTTGAAGTTGCATTGGGTTTTGTTGGTATTAAAAGGGGATTTCTGAAATGTGTTTTCATAATGCTTGGAGCCTTTATGAGGTTAAATATGAAGGAAGATGGGGTTTTGGAACAAAAAGGAAGACAAAGCATGAGGAAGATGAGTAACCCCTTGAGGCCACATTATGAGGCGGGGGGTTACCCTCTTCATAGACGTTTCCACTATTATTGAAGCTTATTTGAGGTGGAAAAACTTACCTTCTTGTAGTTGCTATTATATTAAAGTTTTAAGCATTATTATTACATATATTGGTTTATAAATATGTAGGATTAAAGTATGCTTCCATACTAGTTGAATATAGTAGGATTTCATACGTTAATCTGGTCAAAAATCAGTTTTATAAATAGTTTCAAAGATGTCAAATTTTCAGAATATTTAATGAACTTTTTTATGAAATAAAAATGTTAAAAAAATTGTTGTATGACGATAAACGATGGTTTTTAAGCAAGAAATATATTGGGTTTATTTAAAGTTATTTGAGTACAAAATATATTGATTTTTATATGTATTAAACGGATTTCAGGGGTAGATAACGTAACTTTCTATGGATTAAATGTCAAAGTTACTTGAATGTATTTTAAATGGGTTTTTGACATGAGATAATGACTTTCATGATTTTAGAAATTATTTAGCATATAATGATGTTGTTTTATGTTAATAATGATTTAGGAAACATGGTTTAATGTTCCAAAAATAAAAGTTGGCAAGAATGAATAAAGGTTGGCATTTCAATGTTAATAGTTGGGCATGAAAATGGGTAAAAATCAAAGTAATGGGTAAAATTAGCAACTTTGTAAAGTTGACTTTAATTTTGATAAATATAAGGGTTTTTCCCAAGTTGTGTGTATGTTGGTATTTTTAGTAAATTGAAGAATGTATTAAAAATGAAAATTTTCAAGTGGGTTCTTTTCAAGTAAAATAAACTTTGGGTTACAAAGTAAGATATTTTACAAAGTTGGTATTGCTCAATAAATTTGGCGTCATTTTATGTTAATAAATGTTGGCCTAGATTTGGGGACTTAAACACCAAAACAATGATTTTATGTATACAAGATGTCACAAATCACTTGTTGTAATTTTGGGTTAACTAGTAACATGTTAAACGTAAAATTATTGAGTAAATAATTTCAAGATAATGTTAGACTAAATAAAGTGACTTTAAAGGTTTTAAGAAAGTTTAAAGATGCTAAATTTTGGGCTGAGTGGCAAACACGGGGTTTAAAAAGGTTAAGTTGTTAAAGTTAATTAAGGATAGTAGAAGAATAAATGAAGTGCAAAGTAAATCCTCAAGTGGGAGAAAATGAAGGTTTCTTCAAAGTAATACATTTTAAGTAAAAATACAAATGCAACAAGGTTTAAATGAACACTAAATACTGAAAAGAGTCCTTAAACATGGAAATAGAATAAAGTTGCAAAGTGTAACAACCCTCGCTTTTGAGATTCTATCTTATATTTAATCTGCTAATTATAGTGATTAGATAAAGATGTTGATTTGTAGAGTAGGTATTAATTTAAGAAAGACAAGTTAATATCTACTATGATGTTGCATATTTACCGTATGTAGAGGTGAATTTGGCTATATTATGTCTGGTAACGTCATATGATTTAAAAATGACATTTGGCTTAAAATGGAATCGGAACCTAAACTAAATTATAAAATATCCAAATGATAATTTGGAGGGTGCCATTAGTTCCGGGAGGTTCGTGATAGTCAAATTGTGTGCCATATTGTATTTCTAGTTTCCGGGCACTTTTGACTAGTTGTAGTTTATATGAGTAGATGCGTATTACTTTACCGCATATTAATCACTTAAGCTGGAATTTTAAGCCTAAGCCACGATTTATGTCTTCAACTAAGTTACTATACCTTTAATTAGATTGGTAAACCAAGAGAGAAGAAGAAGAAACCTAAGGAGAGAAAGAGAGATTGAAGTTTGGGTGTTGATCTTGCCTACAATCCTCACCAAATCTGAAGTTACAACCTTGAGGCAAGTTTTCTACTTGCTAGTGTATGATTTAAGTAGAGTAATTTGCATTGATAGTTATGGTTATGTATGGTTTATGGATATTAGGGCTTTTTAGTGGATTCATGGGTTTTAACTCCTTGGAGGTTGCTTTGAATTATTATTGGTATAGATTTTGGGTGTTGGAAGCATTTAAAATCTTTTGGTAACAAAATATGATGTGGAGACTTGTTGTTGGAAGAGGAAGGGTTTTTGGGTGTGCTATGACCGGTCGACCGCTTGTCCAGGACCAGTCGACCGGGCCTTCGGGGGAGGGCACACTGCTTTCTCACTAAGGCCTGATTTTTGGCGTGCGGTCAACTGCGGTCCGTGACCGGTCGACCGACCCCCTCTTTCCTGGACTTTCTACTTTTCTTCGAAGGTAAAAGATTTGAGACGCGGTCGACCGGTCCCCTGTTTTTCACTCTTAGACTTATTTTTGTTTCCTAGCTTTCTTCTTTTAAATAGGAAATAGGAACCTTCTTGCATGAAGTAAACTTAGAGTTTTAGTTGAGTTTGGTTGTTACCCTATAGTTGAATGGAATCACTTGGGGTTAATTCAAGGGGGGCACTTAAAGTGATGCTTAGTTATCACTTCTCTTTTAGTAAATTAGTTAAAGTTAGGGTTTTAGCCCATAATTGGAGATGTTAGAGGTCCTATTGAAATATGTAGCTTTTGGGGGAATAGTACGATTTCGGAAATCACTTGGAGGTCTACTTGGGACTTAAAAAGGATGAATATTAATGATAACATTCAAGGATAATGGTTTCAAATAAAATGAAACACATGCGATATACGGTAAGTGAGGTAATTTCGAGTGTGGTTATGACTCACTCGCAGGTATATGGCCACTTCCCGACGTGCGTTAGGTGCCCAGGTTGTCTTGTATAGATAGGCCCTGGAAGATAATAGTCATTTAGGGGCGCGCCCAGTGGGGAAACTCGGAGGGGCGGTCTTAGAAATGTTATATGTATATGAATATAACCTTTCTAACTCAAGTGGGACTTGAGGTATGTAAATTGCCATAAGATATGTGATGGTAATTATATTCCTGTTAAGGAATGGAAAATGATAAGATATGGGAAGACATGAGAATTTATTTAATTTCTCTTGCCTAATTTCATAATTGTTAGAAACTTGTATAATTGCATTATCACATTTTATGATTCGGTTGTTAGATTCTCATTCCATATTATTTACGATTCATTGTCCGCATCTATCATGTTTCTTACTCTTCTGGGAATCATATATAAATCGGGCCCTGACCCGTTCATTTTTCTATGTTGTGCATATTGTTGTATCCGCTCAGGTGCTCCTCCGCAAGGGCGCACGTTATGAATTTCCATTCTTATGCTTTTGACGAGCTGTATGACCTTGCGGATTATTACGGGATGTTGTTAGACGCCCTCCTTTTTGGAATCTAGTTATGATCGGGTCTTACATTCGGGCTAGTGGCCCATCTTTTGTAATTGTTAATGGATGTAGTATGTAGCATATATTAGTTTGTTGAAACACTGCGATGTAATTGTGGACCGACAGATTATTCGGTTCTTTGATTATATATTGTTTTGGTTAATTATCTATATGTTCTATGGAAATTCCACTTTTGTCAGATTTGGGTTGTTTAATTTATTCCTTAAATCTTTATTAAATCAAAATTTTGACAACCTGCTTTCTGATTTATGGAGTGGCTTACCAATATACCTAATTATTGTTATGATGCTGAGGATGATATCCATCCATGATTCCGTTATGTCGAGGTATCGGGCTGGCCACCCCTTATTTCGGAGAGCGGGTTGTCACACAAAGTAAAGATGTTGGAAATACATTGAAAATAAGTAATAAGGATTAAATTGCAAAATCTGTCCGAGTGTATAATAAGGATAATGAGGTGGTAATTACCTAGGTTTTGGCCTTCTTATCGGGTTATACGGTTAAAGGTAATATTAAGAGATTAAAACACACACTTTTTGTAAATAAACTACGGAGATAAGACCCGGAGTTTTTATAAAATAGAGGTTATACTGCAAGCAAATGGAATTAATGAAAAGTGAAAGAGTTTTCATAAAAGGAGTACCAAAGAATAATGAAAAAAGGGTTTGGATCCCTGGGATGAAAGACCCAAAACAACTGACTAGTAAATCATGGGTCGCGACATTTATGGCGGATGGTAAAATCCTGTAAACATAGATGGAATTACGTTTAACTCCATGATGATAAACAAATAATTGGAATCAGTAAAAAATCCAAAAATGATTAATGAAAATAAATGAATATGGGCGCAATCCCGAGTAAGGTTTAAAATGGACAATAAAGGGAATATAATGTAAATCTAATAAAGTCAATGGAAAAGTAAATTGGAAGAATCTAATAGAATATAAGATATTGGTAAATAAATAGCCTAAGAAGGGTCATAAACTCAAGTTTACACGGTAATGTGTTATTAAAGATTTACTTCAAGGGTGATGAGGTTAAGTAGATTAAATAATTATCTTATAACATCGGTTGCATGCGTTGGAATGATAATTAGGAAATTGGTGGTTTTGATACAATAAAAAATCATTTTCTATGGAAATAATACATAATGCATTTTTTAAAATTAATCGGGTTAGGTTAATGGAACTAATGAATGTCTTATAAACATTAAATGAACATTACTGTATACAACTGGACCAGTTCGAGTTGACCATAAATCCGGATTAGGGTGTTATATACTCTCTTAAAATGCCTTGATAACTTGATCCTACTATGTGCTTAGGTCTTTCCTTTGTCGTTTTTCATGACAAAATGGGGAGATTTTTGTAAATAAAGGGAGTATAATCATTAAATAAATTAGGTTGTTTAGAGTTGTTTGTTGTTATATCATGATTATTGAGAGGAATTGCATATTCAAGGGGGAGTTATTTTAGATAAATATGATGTTCATGTTCATGTTCACAGTGTTATATTCATGTGTTCATATTTATCATATTTTCTTGTCATATTTCTTCACATTATTATTTTGTTAAGTTTGCTAATGTGTGACGGGCAAGTTTGAACAGGAGCTTTTTTTATCTATGAAGATGTATGAGTCTCTTGTAGTGTTTAGTTACTTGCATAAAATGTAATTTTTAATTTTTTATATTTGCCCATAGCCAGAGGAGTCGTAAAATGGTAGATTTCCTTCATTTGCTTGTAATTTTTCCTTTTTATATTTTGCCTCGGAATTCAATAAAGGGAGAGATTGTAAAAGTATAGTATACTTGATGTGCTCCTTTGAATAGATTGTTTGAATTCTTTGACCATAACATGTTTTAGTCTTTGTCCAAGAGGTCAACCGAAGGCTTCATCAACGAATCTGATTCACTCAATACCGAACCTCAAGCACACCACTTAGAAAAAAGTATAAGACTTAATGGACTATGATTCACCTTGGTTAATCTATTTTTATAATTAAAAAATATTTCAATTAATCGTGATTTTGTAATTTTGTCAAATACACATGAAAATATACTTTTCATGTAGAAAAATCTATTTTATATAGAATTGTATCTCTTTGTGTATTTTAAGTATGCGTGTTCATGTGAGAAAGAAACATACTTGGAGTTTGCCTCAAAACTATTTTGAAAAATCTTCTAAGACAAACTGGACAAAATCTCTAAACACATAAGCGACCTTCCTCGCCTCAGCTTCACCACAGTGCTGGCTTACCTCGCTGCAGCAAAACTTGTCCTTGCTATTTTCTTGTCCGTATTTCAAAATATCTTAATAAAGGCACAATTTTCTTCGCAGTAATTTCGCCCCAGGGATGGTCCTTTTCACTACAGCGACACTACTTCAAAAAATCTGAAGTAGTCCGTGATATGTATCAATTCAGGCTCACCGCAATGACTCAATAGCTCACTGTAGCGACGTTGTGACGACACATGTGTGACAATGACGAAAGTCACTTTTGCACAAGATTATGTGTTAAGTATAACTTTTTAGGTGACTTAGACTCTGATGTGACTACTTGACACCTTAAGAGTATGACATCTAACATTTGAGTCTTTAAATATTTTCAAATCAAAAAGTTATAAGTTAAGATATTGTCTTCTCTTCTAAATCAAGAGTGGGGTCTTTGAAAAAATATTTTTGCTGATCTAAACATTTTATATATTTGAGAACACACTTTTCACCCCTCTTCTTTGTCTTTCAAGCCATTATTTCTAATAGAGATATATTTGGTCACCCTAGTTCAAAAACTCAATCTTCATTATTGAGTAAATATTTTTTCTTTCTTGGCTTAAAAAACTCGTTTTGAGATTTAAAGCATCACACTTTTGCAAGCACCCCAAATACACATGTCTATAGGATACTCTCAAATATCCTAGGTATAGTGGTTGCTTGAAGGTTCCTTCTCAAAAAAATATAAGTTGCTTCTACTTTGAAGAAGAAAATTTTGGCCAGAGGATTCGAAGGCATTAATTGCGGATCAAAATCAGTCGCGGGTATGCAGCGCAGTCCAGCTGTTGGCGCTCTCTATGGAGAATATGGTGAAAAAGAGTGTCTAGTCAGTTATAACGTCATGAGGTTGTAAGTATATTTCTTCTAGCTGTAAAACTCTACCATAGTGAATTTGTCGTTCTTATCGTCCCAAAGTTTTCTCGTTATATCCGGCCATGTGCTTATTTTACTCATTTCACATATTTTAGAATTGTTATCTTAATTAAGAAGATAAAGCTTGAAGAGATCGAAAACTTAGTGAAATATTTTGTCACATAGAATTTTGAATTAAGTGAATTTATTTTTATTATGGTGGCTACCGTCAAGAGGCACACTCTCACGTCGTATATATATCGGGGACATTTTGACAAAACCCCTATTTGAAAATACGATTTTAGGCTTAACTCTAATTTTGTTCAATAATTAAGTTGTGCACCTAAATTTTTACTTTCTTTTTTTCTTCTCAAAATAGCCTTCATTTTCTAACACACTCTCTATTTTTTTTCTCATTTCTCTATTCAATTTCCTTCTCCTTATACCTCCTTATCTCTCTTTTTCATGCTCCCATAAAATTTCAAAAAAATAATTTAGAAATTATAACAAATATATCTATTTATATATTAATATACATATTAAGGTTAAGAGAAATAGGACACAGAGAGAATTTTAGAGAGAGGAAAAGTTATCGTTAATTAGTGTGTCAATAATGAGGGGGTCACCCCTTTATTTATAATACAAGTCATCTCATCCCAAAAGCCTACTTTTACAATGTGAGACATGTTATAGTGGACATCTACCTTAAAATACAAATTTTATAACACTCCCCCTTGGATGTACTCTATTTCCACCATTCATTGATTGTTGTCTTATTAAAACCTTACTAAGGAAAAACCCATTGGGAAAAAAATAAAGTGAAAAAAAAGAGTACAACTACTGTAATCAGTGAATTTGTGTTGGGCGTGCTTAATGTTGCCTCGTTAAAACCTTTGTTAGGAAAACCTAGTGGGACAAAACCTAATCAAAGGAAAAAGAGTACAACGCATATATGCCCCAAATTGCCCCTGATAAGATGCGTCCCCTGATTGATATGTTTAATTTCACTGTTGGTGGAGTCAACGCATTCCATTCTCGTACACAAACTTCTGAAATGTCTCCTTTGGTAGTAACTTTGTGAAGAGATCAGCCAGGTTATCACTTGAACGAACTTGCATGACTTCAATCTCATTTTTCCTCTGAAGCTTATGAGTGAAGAAGAACTTTGGTGAAATGTGCTTAGTTATGTCTCTTTTGATGAATCCTTCTTTAATTTGTGATATACATGTTGCATTATCTTAATAGATAGTACTTGGAATATCTGTAATAGAAGGCAATTGACAAGAACTACGAATATGATAAATTAAAGATATTAGCCATACACATTCACGACTAGCTTCATGAATAGCTAAAATTTCAGAGTGGTTATAATACAAGTCATCTCATCCCCAGAAAATAGCAGCATTACCACAAAGAAATACATAACCTGTATGAGATCGACCCTTATGAGGATCAGAGAGATATCCAAAATCTCCATAACCAACTAATTTGGAACTATTAGAGTTATAAGAACAAAATAAACCCATGTCAGTGGTTCCAGGTAGATATCTTAGGATATGTTTGACACCAACCCAAAGCCTTTTGGTTGGTTCAAAACTATATCTAGCAAGCAAGTTCACGGAGAATGAGATATCCAGCCTAGTGCATTGCGCCAAGTATAATAATGCATAAATTGCACTTAAATAGGGTACTTCTGGACTCAATATTTCCTCATCTTCTTCTTTAGGATGGTATGGATCTTTCTTTATGTCCAAAGATCGGACAACCATGGGGATACTTAGTGGGTGTGATTTATCCATATTAAAGCGATTTAATACATTTTCAGTATAATTAGACTGATGGACTAAAATCCCAGTAAAAAATTTCTCGATCTGCAGGCCGAGATAAAATTTAATTTTCCTAAGGTCTTTCATCTCAAATTCCTTTTTCAAATAGCTACCAGATATTTTGAGCTCTTTTGGAGTCCCTATTAAATTTATGTCATCCACATAGACTGCTACTATTACATATCCCTTTGAGGATTTATTTATAAATACACAATGGCAAATCGGATTGTTTTCATACCCTTCCTTGGATAAGTATTCACTAAGACGATTGTACCACATTCTTCCAGATTGCTTTAAATCGTACAACAAACGTCTTAGTCAGATTGAATGCGTACTCCTTAGTTTTGCTTCAAGCAAAGGAAATCCTTCATGTATTTTCATGTATATTTATGTGTCTAAGTCCCCGTATAAATAAGCGGTCACAACATCCATGAGTCTCATATTAAGATTTTCAGAAATCGCTAAGCTAATTAGATATCTGAAAGTTATACTGTCCATAACGGGGGATTATGTTTCCTCAAAATCAATCCCATGTTTCTACGAGAAACCTTGTGCCACAAGTCGTGCCTTATATTGAGTGATTTCATTCTTTTCATTTCTTTTTCTTACAAAAACCCATGGTTAACCTACCGGGTTAAAACCTTTTGGGGTTTGTAGTATAGGTCTAAATACACCACGTTTATTTAGAGACTCGAGTTCTGACTTGATGGTAATTTCCCATTTTGGCCAATCTACTCTTTGTCGACATTTATTTAGAGTGTGTGGTTCATTGTCCTTATCACTGCCCTTTGAAATTTGTGTAGCTACTGCATATGAAAATATATCATCGATGACAGTTTCTTTACGATCCCACATTTCTCCCGAATATGTATAAAATATAGAGATCTCATTATTATTATTAGGTACCTTTTCCTCTTCAGGGGCTTGTATAGTCACTTCAACGACTTGTGTATTTTCAGAAACAATAACCTCTTAAGGGGTTTCAGAGAAAGTGGATCTTTTATTCATAAACACTTCGGGAGGATTATTATGGCATGATTTTTCATTTGATCTCCACTTTCGGGGAGCAGAGTATTTGGAACCTATAGGTCTTCCACGCTTCTGGCGTGCAATAGATTCATTTGCTGCCGATGTCAACGTTTGTCCCACTGGTACATCAATTCTTGTAGGGACATTTGCAGCGGGTACATGAGGCTTGGTTACTTTTGCAGCATCATTGAATGCATCGGGTAATTTATTTGTAATTTCTTGAAGATGCAATATCCATCTCACTTCATGATCACATTGAGCAGTACGGGGGTCTAGATGAGATAAAGTGGAAGTGTTCCATGTTAATTCTCGCCGTTCTTCAGGAACGAACCATACTTCTAGTACGTTCTTTCCTCCCCCTAGCGACGAGAAGAGTGTCCATCAAAATGACAATCCGCAAATCTGGCGGTAAACGTATCACTTGTCAGTGGCTCAATATAACGAATGATTGATGGTGAATCATAATCAACATATATTCCCAAACAACGTTGGGGACCCATTTTGGTACGCTGGGGTGGGGGATGATCACGTGCACTGCACAACCAAATTTACGCAAGTGTGATATATTTGGTTGACATCCAGACACAAGTTGAAATGGTGAAAAAGGGTGATAAGCAGTGGGCCTAAGCTTAATTAACTTATCAGCGTGTAGGATAACATGTCCCCAAGTAGAGACTAGGAGTTTGGATTGCATAAGTAAAGGTCGTGTAATAAGTTGCAAAAGTTTAATCAAAGACTTAGCTAAACCATTTTGGGTGTGGACATGGGGGACTGAGTGCTCAACATCAATTCATTGTGATAAACAATAGTCATCAAAAATTTGAGAATTAAATTCTCCTGCATTATCTAAACGAATGGATTTAATGTGTTGATCAGGAAGATGTGCTCTGAGTTTTATGATTTGAGCAAGTAATTTTGCAAAATCCAAATTACGAGAAGATAACAAACAAACATGTGACCAACGAGTAGATGCATCAATTAAAACCATAAAATATTTAAAAGGTCCACTAAAAGGGTGGATAGGATCACAAATATCCCCTTGAATTTTTATAAAAAGGATGGTGACTCAAAAGCTATTTTGAGAAAAGATGGTTTAGTGATTAATTTATCTTGAGAACAATGGATGAAAAAATGATCATCGGGTAAGGTAAGTTGTTTTTTTGTTAAAGAGTGACCATATGTGTTGTTTATGATTCGACGCAATATGTTTGATCCAGGGTGACCCAATCGGTCATGCCACATTATTAAATTATAAGGATCATTAAGCTTTTGGCTCATGACAATATGTGATTCTACAACATTAATTATTGTATGGTATAACCCCATGGGTAATACAGACAATTTATCTAGTGTGAGCTTTTGGCTTCCAACACTAGAAGTAATGCAAAGGAACTCTTTATTACCTTCATTACATGTTTTAATATGTTACCCGTTCACTCTTATTCCTTAAAACTCAACAAATTTCTTGTGGAATTTCTTGAGCATATAGCATTATTTATGAATAAGTGGGTACCATTAGGTAACACCACATGGGCTCTTCTGGAACCTTCAATAATCTTAGCAGGACCAGTTATAGTGGAAACATTCGTTGTATTGTATACCAAGTCTGAAAAAACTTTTGGTTTTTTAAAATGGTGTGGGTTGTCCCACTGGCTACCAGACAAGTGTCATCGCTTGCGCTTATTTTCGAATCCATACTCATAATTAAATATAAATTGAAATTCAATCCACCAATCATATAAGCATAAAAAAATGATCAAAACCATTCTATTAACTAATAAATTCTCAAAATAAAGATATTAAATAAAATTGTCTAAGCTTCAATGATAAACTATTAATGTCTCAATAGAAAAGATAAAGTAGATAAATAAATAAATAAATAAAGCATAATCATTTAGGTCTTCCGGACCGTCTCTGGTGGTTTTCCAAGCATATTATCAAATGTCTCATCATCAATAGCATTTTCATCATCATCTTCAAAAAAATCATTGAAATTGAGATTAGTATCGTTTAGTTTCCAACGGTCTTCAAGACCTTCCACAATGTTCGTCTCTGCTTTATTTTTTGAGGCTTGATATTTTTTCACAAATTTCTTAGACGAACAACAAGTACGTGTCCAATGCCCACTGCGGCCACATCTATAGCAAATATCATTTGGATTCTGTGGATTTGACTTCTGATTCTCTTTATTATTATGGTAGCCACCTCTTCTGGAGTTGCCACGGCCCCGCCGTATATTCTCTCGACTTCTTTCATTATTCTTAACAGAGTTAGCATTCACTTCAGAGAGTGCTACAGATCCAGTGGGTCTAGATGTATGATTCTTCATCAGTAAGTCATTATTCTACTCAGCAACTAGGAGACATGAGATTAGTTCTGAGTACCTTTTAAACCCTCGCTCTCGATATTGCTGCTACAGGAGCATATTCGAGGCATGAAATGTTGAGAATGTTTTCTCCAACATATCTGCATCTTATTCAGACATAGTCTTGAAATCTTGAAATCTCAAGTTGAGCCATTCATGGCATGCACATGGATGTATGGCCGATTTTTTATGGTCATAGCCCTCCTTAAAGGATTTTCATAAATCAAGAGGATCTTTCACAGTTAGGTACTCACTTTTCAAATCATTGTGTATGTGATGTCTAAGAAATATCAGGGCCTTAGCTTTGTCCTTCCGAGACATGATATTTTCAACTGTTAATACATCACCAAGATTTTGCGCTTGGAGGTGGAGTTCAGCGTCTTAAGACCAATTAAGATAATTCGCCCAAAAAATTTCAAGTGCTTCGAATTCGAGTTTAGAGATATGTGACATTTTAAATTGTTCAATAAGTAAATTACAATCAGAAATATGTACTGCATAATAAAAAAATGATAATTAGAACTTCAGGTCCGTGTTATTTATTTGTTGAAACTTCCGATCAACACATAAAATAATTGAACTTTGAGTGAATATTAATAAGTATAAGGACTTTAAAATCTTTACCCTATTATGTCAAAACTTCGGGTTTGATCGGATTTAAAAAAAATTATTTGGAACTTCAGGTCCAAATTATAAATTATTTGGGGACGTTTAATGTCCCTTACTCTATGATAGAAATAATCAAAACTTCGAGTTTTGATGGAGGGTATATATTATTTGGAACTTCAGGTCCATAATGTAAATAACACTTTAAGTCCCAAATTTTAAAGGTAATTGAGAACTTCGGGCCCCAATAACTTGGAACTTTCGGTTCCAAAAATCAAAACTTCAGTTTTGATTTTATGGTACATGTTATTATCATGTCCAACAAAAATGAATATCAATTGCGAACTGCAGGCCGCAAAATTTTTTTAATAGGGATTAGGAACTTTGAGTCCCAAAAATATGAATTATTAGAAATCTACGGGTCTCAACATTTAATCATTTGTGCATAAACTAATTTGATGGGAACAATAAACAAAAAAAATTGCATGGCATAGTAATTACATTAAAAAAATATTAAAACTTCATAACTTTTAAAGTCATATCATAATAAAATTCACACAACGATGTTGTCCGCCAAAACAATTGTAAGAGATTGTTATTTGAACTAAAATCCATTATATATATCATGCTCCTGATATAAAAGTTCATGTGATGTCTTATATTCTTGATGAAGAATGTGCATAATGTTGCCTTTAAGATTTTTAATAAAAACAAACTCCCTAAGGTTCATAAACATGATACGATTCTAAAAATAATACATATGAGGTATGTATATATATATATATATATATATATATATATATATATATATATATATATGACGTAGATTGACAACACATATGAGATATATATAATATAAAAGTAGATGACGATCCCATCTAAACTGATACAAGTCCATGAGTGGGAAGAAAAAGAACCTGGTAGTCAAAAGACGATGAAAGTCGGTTAGAAATTATAGACTGAGAATGACGGTTATAAGCTCCTCGTGCTGATAACGTGTTAAGAGAAATAGGGCACGGAGAGAATCTTAGAGAGAGGAAAAGTTATCATTAATTGGTGTGTCAATAATGAGGGGGTCACCCCTTTATTTATAATACAAGTCATCTCATTCCAAAAGCCTACTTTTTCAATGTTGGACGTGTTATAGTGGACATCCACCTCAAAATACAACTTATATATATATATATATATATATATATATATATATATATATATATATATATATATATATATATATATATATATATATATATTAATTTGTGTTAATATTTAACTTTTTTATTTATTTTATGTTAATATTCATTTAGTTCTTGAAAAAAAAATTATTCTTATTTTAAACTACACATTAAGTTTTTTTCTCATTAAAAAATTATTTTATTACTATAAAAATAGTTTATAAATAATTTTGTATATAAATTATTGTAAAAAAAATTATAAAAACAGTTTTATAAAAAGTTTAAAAAAATGATAAAAACAGTTTAAAATAGTGTTGGGTTGCTTTTGTTTATTTTGTCAACATAATTGATTGATGGATTATTATTATTTTTGAAAGCTAACACATGTTTGAGTGATGGGTATTTTGGTTTGTTTGTACTTAATTCAACATGCTTTTTTTTTCTTACCTTTCCCTTGTCTTTTCTTTTTCTTTATATGATTTTGAATCTATCCAATTAATTTGTAATTTATCCCACTAAAAACTTTGTCAAGTTTGACCATTAATTTGTGTCGTAAAACTAATACAACCCTTAGATATAAAGTTATAAGATAGTTCACAATTTCACGGTGTTCTCTTTTCAGATTTGACATCATTATGTAGGAAAATTCAAGAGTTTGGGAGTGTAAAGCACACATTACATTTTGTGAATTCCAATGCCTTATTAGGTGTGTACTAATAAATTATGAAATTTTTTAGGCTATGGGGAAACTTTCATAAATTATTTAAATGATATGAGTAACCAGAGCCATCAGAGACAAAAATTGTGATCAGGGGTAAGTTAAATATGTTAAGAATTTTTAATTTCAGTTACTCGTAATCACAAGAAATGTAATATAGTGTAGAAATAATAAAGGTGAGATTGACTTTTTAATGATACATTTTTACAACTTTTTGTGAATTTTTTATAAAAAAAATTGCGCTTTTATTAAATTTTTGTAAAAAATATTTTTATAAACAAAATACATTTTTTTAGTAAATAAAAAGGAAGAAAATAACTTAAAATAAAACTACTTTTTCACGAATTAAATAAACATTAACATGAACTATATATTTTAGATGTATTTTCTATGATTTCCAAATTGTAAAATTATCTTTTTGAAAATTTATTCAAGAGAAGAGAGAGAGGGAGAGAGAGAGAGAGAGAGAGAGAGAGGGGGGTGAGGAGAGGAGAGACAAATTGAAAGATAAATGGAGAGAGTGTTAGAAAATGGATGGTATTTTGGGGAAAAAAAGCAATGACTTTGGTGCACAACTTATTATTGAACAAAATTAGGGTTAAGTCTAATATCATATTATCAAACTGTGACTTTGTCAAAACCACCCTATATACTAAGATAATACGATGATCATGCATTTGAAATTCCATGATCTAAAACAGCACGCAGAGAATGAGATGTATATATGTGCAAATAAGATTTTGAGTATCAACCATGTGTATATATATATATATATATGGTGTCTCATATAGAGGCCTCATATTACACATACCCCTATACAAACCATTTTTTAAAATAGTAAAATTAATTTGATGCTGTTTTTAGATGGTATCCTCATTATGGAGATCATATACACAAAAACTCATCAAAAAATTCAATTATTTACCATCTTAGAAAATGAGATGCCAAAATAAATATGGACATTTTTTGTCTTAACTTTTGATGATAATAACATTCGCTTTTGGATTGAGTTTTTTAAAGAAATTACTGTAGATGATCTCCTAATTACAAAGATAATCTTAGAAAAATCATCAAAAGTATTATTTTTTTACTATTTAAAAAAAAATCCTCACAGGGATCCCACCATCTCAAGTCTGCACCGAAGACGGCTTATGTGTGTGTGTACGTGTGCATGCACTTGTGTTCAATAGTTTAGGAAAGTTCAAAATCATTCAATAAATTATTGTATTTATCTCAACCTATTAAAATAACACATGTTTAACGTTTTGTTTTTCTAATCTATGTTGTCATTGTATCTAAAATATAAACCCAATTTGTTATTGTACATTGATTCAGTATGGACGAGGATTATGAAAATATAAATGCCAATTTTTTTAGCATATTTATAGATAATAACATGTTTATATTAAAAAAATACTAATACAATATAGGATTTAGGTCAACTAAAACATCATTATGGCAACATACTTTGCTAGTATAGAAGGGAGAAGGAAGGCTTTGTCGGTTTTAGTTGCTCTTAATTATATGTTTCATCATAATTCTTATGATGAATATGTTCCACAATAATTGGCACGAAGATCATACTTTTGTTAACTAATGTGTTACAAGATATGAATTTGGCATTCGAACTATTACTTACAATTACAACATCATAAGACAATCTTTAGATTATTAGGCCAATTTGCCACACCAAAATACACTAATGTTGTTATGTTCAACAAAAATTTGAAACCAAGCAAAATAAATGTCAAATATAATATAAAAAATCGCCCAACATTTAAATTGTTGTGGTAAGGATGAAAAATGTTGAAAAATTAAGCAAAGTAATGAAAATTACTCGTAAAGCAATCCAAATGTTGCACGAGAGTCTGGTTCACCACACCTTGTATAGAAAATTTGTGGTAATCTCGCTCTCAAAATTTTCAAAGCCACAGAGTACCATTTTTAGCAAAATTATCATGTAAAATATCATTTTGTTATTTAGCACAATGCCTTGGAGATGGTCTTAAAGCAAGAATATCTTAGCATCACCTTAGTTTATATAGTCAAAAGATGTTAGTTAATGTCCACCTTGGTATATTTAGCTCATCATCTTTTAATTTGATTCCATTAATTAGTATTGTTATTGGGATGTACTATGAAATACATCAACTAGTACTATTTAGGAGGAACTTCTCTCTATGATGAAATATCGTGGGTATTCCATATAAGAGATAAGTATAATATGTGTACAATATAGTAAAATGGAGTACTTTTGAACTCTTTCATTGGGTCACGTGTCAACATTTGAAGTCTTCGTTTTTATTACACTCATAAATCTTTCTCCCTTTATTTATATATTTCATTTTCTCTCCCTTCATCTATCTCTTTCCACTTTTAGTATTCCCACTTATAACTCTCCCTTCACTTTTGTCTTTTTTTTATTTACCTTTAATTTATCTTTTTTCCATCAAACTATTATTTTCCCTCCAATGCTTTTTATTTATGCTGAAATTTTAAAATTAATCTTTTATTCACATTTTTTCGTTCCCTTAAATCACCCGCTCATCTTGCGAGGTTGGATACTATTTTCTTCTAGAATAACTATTAGATAAAGAAAAGGCCAATGTAGGGATGATCTATGCGTGATAGGTATCTCATTAGTGGCTTTTTATTGTGCATGGTCATTGTGTCCCTCTCCTCAATCATGGTGACTGACTCTCACCACTGCAAAGTCATTCCTACTAGATGAAGCTCGCCAACATTTGCTTTGGGATGTCTGAGAACTCTACCACTGTAAGTGCCTCTAGATATCCTTCCTCCACTGATACGCTACAAGAATATTCAGTCCCAACAAACTTGGGTGGGTTTGCGTTTGCAAAGCCCCAACACCCTCTCTCTCATACTGACGCATGTGGATGAACTGGTAGCACCACCTGCTATTATGGTTGCGACTGCAGTGGAGGTTGGAAGCATCATAACGTTTCATCCATCATTGTGGTGATTGTCTGTAACAATAGCAACTAAGGTTGTTGCCGATGCTACTGGTGGTGAATGATTCTCTTGTTGAGCATCTCTCTCTACAGCATGTCATGGTCTATTACGCCTAGTGTTTACTATCTGAATGAAAATAAGATTATTATTATCTAACTACTCATAAGAAAATACGATGAATCCTACTCATAGGGATTTAACACATCAAAGAGTAAAAGGCAGAACGTAACGATATTCCTAAGGAAACCAAAATATTAGAACCTGGGATTTTTTTATACCAACTATAACAACTGCATATTTTCCACGTACTGTTTAGCCATTCCAATACATCGAAGATAAGTCATGTTAATCAATCTATACCATTCGCAACATCAACATATAAATAAAAAGACATGAAGTGAATTTAAATCCATTCACAACATGTGATAACTAAAAATGAAATAAATAATAACTCAACAACCAATTATAAATAAACTCAATGGTCTCAGCACCCAAAACAACTAAATGAAAATAAATAATTGGTACTTAAGGTCCATGAAATCTTTGAATGGAAAACTAAACTGAAACTAAAATAAAGTAGCAACCTATGCTAGGAATCAACTGAACTAAAACGGTAATCCAAGTGGAGCTACATGTCTGAATCTACTTAGCCCCACCGACCTTGTCTATGAATGCCTGGAAAATAGTTTTTATATGACTTGGGTCATTTCCCTAAAATTGAATAAAATATCTTCAATATCAACAGTATTAATCACGTGATTCATTTACCATAACATGTCGTCCCGTCGGCTCTCACATGCCTTAAATACCTCACCCCTCATCCAAGTGAAATACTATGAACATGTCTAAACCCAAGGCATAAAACAAGAGATTTCTTGCCTGAAGGTAGGAATGACAAATCTCTACATGCGATCCTTGTTCCTTCTTCTCCCAAAATATCCTTAGGCTCTCCCAAAGGTCTCAAGTTGTTAGAATTTTACTCTCCGATGTAAAGTGTGTGAATAATGAAGTCTAATTCCCTTAATTAAACCTTAACCCCGTATGTCTATACTAGGCCTACTTTTGAGCCTCTAAATAAGCCTAGAATAACCCAAAACTTAGCTTAAAGGTAAACCTACCCCTAGAGCCTAACTTATAATAATAATAAAAGTACATAACTGGACCTCCGTATCACTCTACAAGGCATGAGTAAATCACATAACGTTCAAATTTAATCATCATCTAAATATGCATTTTATTATTACCAATTCACTAAAGTAATAATTAATTCTAATTTATTAATTTATTCTTACAATTAATAATCATTAAATAAATACCAAAAATACATGATATTACAATATTCCACCTTAATAAAGGAATTATGTCCTCGAAATTCGCTACGTAACTGACTAAAAGAGTTCTGAATACCTCTCTCTCATGTCATCCTCCCTATCCCATGTGGAATCATCCTCTTTGTGATGCCCCTACTAGACACGCACTAAAGGAATCACTTTGGAGCGAACTTTGTACTCGTTTCAATCCAAAATGGCAATTGATTTCTCCTCGCAACTCATTTCGGGTTGAAGTTCTATCTCACCGAGATCAATATATTAACACGCTAATGCGTCTCTAAGAAGCCTCCATAACATTGAGATATAAAAAACATCGTACACCTTTTGCAAATGATCCGGTAAAGCTAAACGACAAGCGACTGGTATAATCCAATCAATAGTGGTAAATGGTCCCAAATACCGAGGAACCAACTTACCTTTTTTCCTGAACCACATAACTCCCTTCGTGGGAGACACCCTAAGTAACACCTGATCTCCAACAACAAACTCTAGGTGACTCATATATGCATATGTAGGACTCTTTTGTTGACTATGGGCTTTTCGAATCCTATCTTTGATCATCTCCACGTTCTCTGAAGTCTCCTGAACAAACTCGGGTTTGAGAAGATTGCTCTCCCCCACCTCTAACCAACAAGTTGGTGAACGATAAGGCCTCCCATATAAAGCCTCAAATGGTTCCATGTCAATCGTGAACTGGTGAATATTGTTCTAATCAAACTTTATCAATAGTAATTATTTCTCCTAAATTTCTTTGAAGTCAAAAATTCACATCCGTAACATGTCCTCAAATATCTAATTCACACGCTAGATCTGTGGGTGATAGGTTCTAATCAACCTCAAGTTTATCCCGAACGCCTACTGGAAACTCCTCTAAAAGTGGGACACAAATTTCTTATCCGTATCTGATATGATGTTGAGTGGTATATCGTGTAACTTTACAATCTCAACAATGAAAATCCTGGAGTACTGCTTTGAAGTAAAATCCATCTAGACCAACAAAAAGTGGGACACCATAGTTAAACGGTCCATAATCACCCAGATAGCATCTTGTCTCCACTGTGACATAGGATGTAAAATCCCGCCCCAGTAAATTAATTAAGTTGTATTTGATAATAATTGAAGAGGGGTTAATTATAAATATGTAGGAATTATGGGTGAAAAGTTGGATAAAAATGAAAAGAAAAAGAAATAGGGTCATTAGAAGGGTCGTTAAAAGAAGGGTTTCTAACAGCATGCGAGTGGTTTACAGTAGTAGGTCGTTAGAAGGGTCGTTAGAAGCAGGGATTCTAACGACATGCTACTGGTTTACAGTAGCAGATTGTTAGAAGCACATTTCGAATGACCTAGTTAAGTCGTTCGAACAACATTAGTCGACTTTTTAGATCAGATTTCCCTAGTGTGCTGTCACGTTTTGGAGCGTTGATTTGGTGTGTTGTCGAGCCCAGATCAGTTCAGCAAGGGTAAAATGGGATTTTTGGGCTTAAGGGGTGTTTTAAAAGGTGTTGGTTGGTTATTTGAGGGTTTATTTGTGTTGGGAGAAAATGGAAGAAGGAGATAGAGAGAATGAGAGAGAAAGAAAGGGGTGAGTGGTCTTCCACCACCACCCACCACTAAGCCACCACTCGTCCACCATAGACCACCCATAAACCATCACTCTTAACATATATTTTTCCACATTTTAACCAAATATACCCATTTCCACCATGGACAAAATAGGGCTATGAATTTTGGAGTTATATTTGGGGGGTTTTCTTGGAGAATGTGAAGTGGGTTTTAATGGAATTGAAGGTTTTCTTAGCTTGGAGCTTTGAAGGATGCATTGGTAACCTCTTGAGGCCACCTTTGAAGGTGGGGGTTGCTCCTCCTACACCAACACCACCATTAAAAGCCATTAGAGATTGGTTACCTTACTCTTAGTGTAAGAATGTCATTTTTGCATTTATAGTCTTGTAGTTAGACTATTGAGTAGGATGTATTTAGTTTAATGATTTGATTATTGTGTCTAAGAAAATAAATATTTTTATGGAATAAAAATGTTGCAAAATGTTATTTTTGTCAAAATGAGGAATGTATAATTATTTCAAGATTTGGAATATTGAAAGATGGTATTTTTATGAAATGTGCATTTCTAGCAATATTGGTGTTAAACATCTTATAAAACAAAAATGTTGGAAAGGGCGTTACACAAAGTGGTCCTAAACGAATATGATTTTTGGAATAAAAATGAAGGTTAAAGTATAAAGTACATGAAATAGTAAATTTTCAAAGTGTAACACAAATTGGGGCGGTAAAGTCCCGAGTTATGGTTTTGGCTGGATAAAAATGATAAGTGGAATAATGTGGACATTTGTAAAATGTTAAAACACATTAAAATAAACTTGGATGACACCGGGGTAAAGCAAGAAGGGTCAGGAGCCCTTGGGTGAAAATTCCTAAATCACTGGCCAGAGCATGCGCATAACCGATGGTGTGGATCCCTTGGAAGTATGCGGTATAAAAATATTTCGAGAAAAGATAAAGGAAATATGGAACATATCAAGAAATGGGTTGTGTGGTAAAATGTGTTAATACAACCTAACTTGAATGAACGTAAAAAATGTTCTGGTAAAGGTGAAATGGACAAGTAAATGCGTAAATATAGTAATGTCCATAAGATAAGGTGAAAAGGATAAAGTAAGTGGATAAATGGGTAATTAAGCAACCAAATTGTTAAATCCATAATTTGCATAAGTATGTGTGGAAAAAGGTTTTCAAATGGCAAATAAGTATTTTATAACGCGGTGAGTGTGGGTGTTGAAATGGTGCTTTTCAATAAAAATACTAAAGTACATTTAAATGAGTAAAATGAGTGTGGATAAATAAACGTAATGGTTCCAAATGTCGAATCGGGTGTGTTAAATAAAGTGGAAAATGCTAAAAATGAATAAAGAAAGCCTTTAAAAAGATTAAGGCCAATTGATCTGGGCAAGTAAGGTTTTCAAAAATAATATGGTTAATGCATTGAAATACGTATTTTTTAAAGGTATACTTATGTAAATATATACATATTTTCGCATGCATGTGATTGTAGCATGTGAACATTCCTTTTTTCTATTCATTTCTATGTTATTCTATAAATCCCATTAGGCATAATCTCACATTCCCACTTTGTTATGGCAGGCTGGGAGTGGTTCTGTATTTTGAGGACGTTATACAGATAAGTATAATTTATTTATGTTTACGTTAGTAGCTCTGTTTACTTGGACTTCGGGGTGCTCCCCCATGGGTCTCTCACATAGTTTATCTTGAAATTGGGACCGCATGCTAACAAGTGAAATGTTAATTAAAATGAAACTGGACTAACAATATTATATAGAGTTGTTCCATTGCACTTCACACCTAATGCTCGAGTCAGACCGGGTTGACTATGGGTAACCCATAAATTTGGGTCGGGCGTTACATAGGAAACCCTGTAATGAAGTCCATAGAAATGCTCTTCCATTTACAAAATGAGATCTCCAGAGGTTGTAGAACACTTGTTGGAATCTGATGATCTATCTTCACCATTTGCTAAGTAGCACCCTTCGACAAACAATGCGATGTCCTTCTCCATGCCTACACACTAATAATGTTGCCTTATTTCTCGATACAATTTTATCCCCACTAGGTTGTACCATAAAATATGACCCGTGTGCCTCGATCATCAATGCTTGTCATAATTCCTCGCCATAAGGAACAACTGGTCTATCGTGGAATCGCAACACCTATTAGACCCTATCGAGTAAGACTCTGCTCCCGCGGCCAATAACCTCATGGCCTTATCTTGACAAGAAGGGTCATCTAGTTGCGCCCTCATAGCCCGAATGATGATCTCAATTGTGATGGTAAGAACCATCATGAATGCACGAGATAAATTATCCTCAGTGATGAGTAAACCCCACTCTCCTTCTAAATTGATGAAAGTGTAACTGTCGACCTGTGGCTCAAGGCATCTACCACTATATTTGCCTTGTTGAATATCAAAATGATAGTCTGTAATGAAATCAAGCCACCTACGTTGCCTTATATTCAACTCCTTGTACATAAACAAGTACTACATACTCTTATGGTCCGTGAAAAGGTGGAATATCTCCCCCAGCAGATAGTGTCTCGAAATTAGAAGAGCAAAGACCACAACTATTAAATCCAGATCTTAAGTGGGGTAATTCTTTTCATGAGGCTTAAGATTTCCGAAAACATAAGATATCAGCCTCTCCTCCTGCATTAATACACTTCCAAGCCCTAATAATGATGCATGAATATACACATATACTCCACTATACCATGAGGTAAAGTAAGCTTTGGGGCTGAAGTTAACTTGACCTTCAACTCATCAAAAGCCTGTTGAAAAACTCATTCTAGATAAATGGTACCCCCTTCTTTGTCAAGTTCGTTAAAGGTTTAGTTATCTTTGATATCTCGTGAATGAACCAACGATAGTAGTGTGCCAAACCCTTAAAACTATGCACCTCCATGGGCGTTGTGGTTAGTCCCCACTCCGTCACCGTCGATACCTTACTCGAGTCCATTGAAATCCCTACCTCGGATATAATGTGACCCAAGAACTGAACCTCTCTCAATGTAAATTCACACTTCTCGAACTTAGAAGATATTTGATGGTCTTGTAGTGACTGTAATACTATATGTAAATGTTGAGCTTGCCCCTCGATAGTCTGAGAATAAATCAGGATGTCATCTATGAACATAATGACAAACTGATCCAAGAACTCCCTGAATACAATGTTCATCAAGTACATAAGCACTTCTGGTGCATTGATTAGCCTAAATGGCATAACCATAAACTTATACAACCCATATCTCGTAAAAAGTGTCATCTTCAAAACATCCTTCTCCCAAATCCTCAACCGATTGCACCCTGATCTCAAGTCAATCTTCAAGAAGTAAAAAAGCACCCCTCAACTGATCTATCAAGTCATCAGTATGTGGTAATATATACTTATTATGTATGATGACTTTATTCAACTCTCAGTAATCAATAGACAGTCTCAACTATCCATCCTTCTTCTTTACGAAAAGAATCGGAGCTCCCTAAGGCAAAGTACTCCTCTAAATAAATCCATATCCTAATAGCCGCTGAATTTGGTCTCTTAACTTTCTCATTTAAAAAGGAGCAATACGATAAGGTGCTCAGGCTATTGATATCGTGCCCAAAGTTAAGTTAAGAATAAGATTGATCTCTCTACTCGGCGGTAACCTTAAAATCTCCTAAAAACATATCAGAAAACTCATTAACAACACGAATAAAGTCCAAGGAAACTATGACTCCCTCAAACGTATCCTTCTCAATGAAATACAAATGCATGCTTGACCCTCCCTCTGGGCGCGACATTGTATCCCAATACATATCCTAGACAAGGTTAGCAAAGACTAAGGATCTCACAAAATAATCGACACAAGCGTGATACGTAACAAATTCATCACTAGGATGAAGTCATATTCATACATGTCCAAAATCAACAGCTCGATAATAAAATGAAGTCTACTAATGTCCACCCCTATCCTATTATACACAAAACGAATAGGTGCCCCTTTATCCATGAGTGAATTAATATGTAACAAAATATCCAATGTTAAATCTGCCATCCACGAAGATTATTAATATGTAGAATTCATTTTCCACTAACACAATTAAAATGATGAGATGAGTTGATCAAGTTCTTAGAACTTGAGGAAAGGAAAAAATATCCTTTATGGATTAAAATTAAATGGCGGATAATGAGTCCATGCTCAAATATGAGGGAACATATTCACCCCTAAGAGAAAAAGGTTTTATTTAATCATTACGTTGAGTATAAGAAATGAAACTATCAAAATTCTTTCTTTGAGATGGTCAATGAAGACATGAAGTGAAATGATGAAGTAAAATATTTATAACTTGGTGAAATTATGTCATCTTTAAAAGTATTATTAAAAACTAGACATCAAATTTTAATATGGAACATATTTTTGTATACTACCATTTATTATAGTGTATAAATATTAACGCATATTTATGTATGAATCAGAAAAATGGCAAGGGCAAGTCACCAACATGGTGAGATTCGAAATCCATCCACGAATGTGGTTCTTTTATATTGATTGCAATGAAAAATTGGCGAATGATCCTCCCCCAAAGGTTTTCTTCAACGCCAATGGAGTTTGTATAAATGGAAAACATAATTTTAATAAGCGGTCAAGGGAGCTAATGAATCGAAAAATTAGACTATTTTACACTAATCGACGTTATGTGAATGAAATTAATAAAGTTAAGTTATATAAAATTCTCTTATAATAATTCCATATCTAAGTTGGTCAAAAATTCAACGTATTTAATGTCTTTACCTCATAATGGAAGACGTGGAGGAATAATGTGTGTAATGCTCACTTTGAAAATCTAGACAATTATGAGATACATGCATTAAAGGATAAAGTGCCTTCAAGTAGACTCATCCATCTCATTATTGAAATGAATTTATATGACTACTACAAAGAGAGACATTTGGGAAATAATGAGTCTAATAAGACATATGTTAATTGTATAGGTCAAATGCCATATGCTAAAAAGACTGAGAAGATTGTATGAATACAGGTTATTATAATTTTAAATATAAATAAATTCCTCAATCTTAGTGTCAATGCATTAGTAATTTGTAGAAACATAAGGATCCATATAGTTGAGAGCTTAGGTGCCCATCCATGTTTATTTAATCCCATAAGCAAATTAGTGGGTATTTCCATCCAAAAGTTGCATATCAAATGGTGAGTTTTGTGATTTAAATTGAAATACAAAATACTATTTCATCGTCCAAATATTTTAATTGATTGCATGTGATTGTTTCGTTAAACTCTTATTGATCTAAGAAGGAGTAAAGGATCATTAAGTCAAGCCTCTTCAAAAATTCAAGTTTATGACCCAGGTAATAGGGGAAGACCTGATGTATAGGAGCCATGATAAAAACTAAAGTAAATGTCTTACAACTCGTTAACCTAAAATATTTAAAACAATAAATAATTGATTTTGATGATAATAATCCAATATGAACTCACTGTCTTTTCTCAAATGCCTTTAAGTTAGTAAAAATTACCAAAGACAAGATGAGAACACCTCATGGCCCATTAAGGAAAGGGTGTATAGAAACAATCAAGTATGCCTCATAATTCAACAAAGGCAACAAAGTAGTACTTAATCATAAATAAATAAGGCTTCATAAATATTTTTTAGATATTGTAGATCGACTTACGGCCAACCAAAGAGAATACAAGCTACATCAACGAATAAATATCATCCAATCCTAGAATAAGAGAACATTCGCTCAAATAAAGTTCAAATGTTCATCAACAAGAACAAAATTTCATCCAAGAAATCTCTCACACAAATAATGAATCATATAAACCTTTCAATGATGATTAAATTACCACAAATCTCCATCAACATGTCAAAAACAGTTATAAGCCTTCACCAATCACTTAAAATATTAACACTTAAAGTTGCATGGATTTGATAGTGTTATGACTAAATGTAGGGTATAAAACTTCTCAAGTTGATCAAGATTGGTGATGAGTGCATTATTTTGTATATTTTATACCCAAATTTATACTTTGTTAGTCCCATTTTAGTGTATTTAATAAGCTCTTAGGACTATTTTGTTAAAAAAGAGGAAAAAATGCGAGAATGATTGAATTCATATTGAAAATGGCAATTTTAAGTAAAAAATGGGCACTTCGATAATTTTATAATATTCTTGTGCTAATTTGTGAAAAAAGTTGCCTGGTGAAATTTTTGCAGATAATGATGGAAATTGGTGCAAATTGATGATCAATTCAAAAAAGGCGCGAAAAAGCTGATTTTTACGGTCGTTCGAAAAAATGCTGTTTTTAAAAAATCGGAAATTTTTATTCTCCGATTTGGACGAAACTCGGCATGCGTGTTCAACAAGAAAATATAAGAGTTTTCGAGTGGGGGGAAATTCTGTCCCTTATCACGATCCAAAGATTAAAGAGGTGGAGAGATAGCTACCAACACTATTCGGCCAATCAGAAAGAGTCCCACCACAACTCAAATACCTCACCACTTGTCCTATAAAAAGGACCATTGGGCTCATAATTTCGGGGAGACAATTAGAGAGGACTTTCGTGGAGTATTTCGGGGATCAACTTTGAGTGATTGTAATCAATTTGAGGGCCAAGTTTTTATCATTTTTTTTAGAGGATTCGAGATTGTTGTGAGAGAACTATTTGTAAGTTTGGTTTATTAATGAAGATCTCTACTCATTCTTGCAATTTCTCTTTCATTATGGTAGCTTGATTCTTATATTAGGAGTAGGGTGAAGTTTATCATAGTTAACATATATTGTCACGTTAATTTTATCGTTGTTTATTCCCTACTTGTTTTAATTGTTATTAAAGATTCGGTATTCATTTTAAAGCGACACGAGAGTGTGTTTTAGAACCTTCAAGATTGTTTTGTCAAATCAAGTTTTGAGATTTCAAAATAGTAATTTTTGATGGATTATGCTTGCACTTTGATTGTTTTGATAGTCCATGCTTAAATACATTTGCGAATTTTAAAACTTGTATTTTCTAAGGGAATAGGGATTTTAGCCGTCTATTAGAGACGTTAAAAATATTTTGATCATAACCGTCATATTTTCCGAATTAAACACGGCGAGAGTCGGTTTAATTTGAGTTATAAAAAAGGAATGGCAACATTAAATTAGTGTGCAATATTAGTTACGTGATAAATGGACCCCGAATCCTAATTATTTCCTAATTGTTTACAAATCTCTTGCGTTACTCTCATTTATCGTAGTTGCTTTTATTTTGTATAATTTATAATTATTCTCTACCCCATTTGATCTAGTTGGACAGTTGTAATTCTTTTAGTAATTAAAATGGACAAATCCTCGTGGGTTCGACCCGTACTTACACTCGCTATTCTATAATAGCCCGTGCACTTGCGGTATTTTATAAATTGACAACAATTGGATCCTAAAATCATTTAAATACACAACATTGAATAACATAAAACAAAATTTACCCCTTTCAAAATAACAAAAAACTAAAAATAATTTTTCCATGCAATTGAGGCCTCTTAATCAGGCACCTAAAATGAGACCTTTTCAACTGAGACATGAAAATAAGGAGATATATGTATCTAAATTTTAAAATATATAAACCTATGTAATTATTAAAACACCTATATCTGTTGTGTGCAACACTGAAATCTTTGGTGGCCACTCAGTAGGCATACAATACCAATTGTTCGCATTTAGCCAAGACATAATGAGTCAGACCCCAAAGGACCTAATTGTGAATCTCGTCACGCTGGTCGTCGTAAGAGGGGACACACAACTAGAAGTTGGGGGACCGCCCATATTTCTAACTAAAGAGGTTCAATATGGCTTAAGGAGAAAATATATTACTCATCCCCATCGTCTTCTCCTTGGCAAGGAGTTACAAGGTGGACTTAAGGAAGCAGCATATAAAGAGGAGCACAACTGGGACTGTGAAGAACGGTATGAGATGATAGTCACATCATACTGACCAAGTAAAACTCAACCTCTTGCTTACTAAGGTAGAAGCGTTAAATATACTCCTTAGAGTTAACACAGGAATAACATTTTCACGAGGCTTAATAAGGGGTCGGCATTTGATCATCTCGACACAAAAGGGAATTATCTCCGAGATATTATCCCGAGTAACATCTGTGGGATAATAATCATTGATCATCTCAGCCAAGCTCGCCCGAGGCAACATCCAGACCAAAGGGAATTTCGAGAGGTAAATAGTGTGAAAAGGGACCCAAATAGAGTATCCATCTGCAGAGTTGTCTATGAGGTAGAAGGTTCAGGTGATAATGTTGCTGAAGACGAGAAGACTTAGAATAGCTTGATGTAGGGGCTAGAAGATAAGGTCGGTTAACTCATCAAAAGCTGAGACCCTAGTCTCTGGGGATATATGAAGGGTTATCCTTTCATACCATGCATTATCGATTATCCGACACCTAAAAAGTTCAAACCACCAGTGGTGATGCCCAGATATAATGGGAGCACCAATCATGTTCATCACAGGGAAATATACCAATAAACTACTAACATCTACTCCACTCCAGACGAGATGAGATGTCCGGTATTTTTTAGCATTCTCATTGGCATTAATTATATATGGTATGTCAGTCCGCCGAGAGGAGGGATAGTAAATTTCAAAGAGCTGACTGAGAAGTTTATCCATAATTTTTATTTCGGCATGAAGCATACCAAGTGAGTGACTTATTTATTGAAATTGTGACATGAGAAGAATGATCCGTTGAGAGATTTCATATCTCGGTTCAATAAAGAGAAGGTATAGGTCAAATATTATGACGAAAACATTACGATGACAACCCTCATCAGTGGGCTTTAACCTGAAAAACACTATTAGAACCTCTTCAAAGATCCTCCAAAATCAATGGAAAAACTTTTAGATAAGGCCGGTAGAATCATGAATGCAGAGGAAGAGAGAAGACCAAAAAGAGTCAGGTAGTAGACAGTCCGGGCAAAGACGAGACAAAAGTAAGGATAAAGAGGGGAAGAAGAAGAAGTCAAATGATGACAAATTTTCTAAGTACACCCCACTCACTGTTAGCCCCGAAAACATACTGAATGAGATCAAAGGCGATAAAAACTTGAATTGGGTATACAAGCTTAAGGGCTCGACCCATCAAAGGAATGAGAATATATGGTATGATTTCCATCACAGCTATACCACTGATTAGTGTTAGGCACTAAAGGAGGAGATTGAAAAGTTTTTGAAACACGAAAAACTAAAAAAATATGTGGATAATAGTGGAAGCTGAGACAAAAGTAAGAAAAGGAATTCTTGTTCAAGAGACAATGGGCCAACGAAAAAGGAGGTACAGATAAATAGGAATGAAAAAGAATCGAAAGATGACAATGAAGATGATCCAGATATGTCAAAAAGTCACCAATGAAGGGTACCCTTTAAATTGCCATAGTTTTTAACATTATTGTGATGGATAAAGAGGATGTGATGAAGAAAAGACATTATTATAAAAAAAAGTTATCGATGAATGAAAATCAAGTGTTGCCTCTTGTATCGTGCAAATTCATTTCGATTTATTATAGTTGTGAAATCCCTCTCTCATTGTAGTAAGAACACTTGGAGTCTCGGCTCCTAGGCATGTCTCATCCTTCGAAATATGGGAAAAGACTAAAGGCTCATAAGCCTACTGGTAAAGACGTTTCATCCAAATAAAATTCCATATTTAGACAACATTCTTTTATGGTGAAAAAAACTAAATCTCTCTCTCGGTGGTATGAGAACCTTTAGAGTCTCGTCTCCTAGGCATGTCTCAATGTAAACCATGAAAGGTGGGAAACTAAACATCATTATTTTATGGTGAAAGCTAAATGAAATCTCTCTCTCGACGGTATGAGAATGCTTGGAGGTCCGTCTCCTAGCTATGTCTCAATATAAATCCTGAGAGATGGGAAAATAAACATCATATTATTATGGTGAGATTTAACATTATTATTTTATGGTGAAAGTAAAATGAAATCTATCTCTCGATGGTACAATAACACTTAGAGTCTCGTCTCCTAAACATGTCTCAATATAAATCCTGAGAGGTGGAAAAATTACCATCATTATTTTATAGTGACTCTTAACATCATTATTTTATGGTGAAAAATTGAAATCTCTCTCTCAACGGTATAAAAATAATTGGAGTTCCGTCTCCTAAACATATCTCAATGCAAACCCTGAAAGGTGGGAAAATTAATATAATTATTTCATAGTGACATTTAGCATCATTATTCTATGGTGAAAATGAAACGTCATTGTTATATGGTGAGTAACACAACAAAAAACTACAAGTATGTAGACATAATGACAAAAATAAAGCAGAAAATATCATTATCATTCACAAAAACATACGAAAATACCCTAACAAAGGGGCACAAAACATTGTTAAAATCCCAAAATGTGTGAAGAGATTATTATTTATACAAAACAAGTTGGGCATTAAAGACCACATATGGTTGCCTAAAAATCAGAAATAAAACAAGCCATGTCTCGCGAAGTTGCCATTAATGGTAGCTTCAGGGATGGTCGACTCCTCTCGAACAATGTAACCTCTTGGTCACCAACCTAATTTTCTTCTTCGATAACTTAAGTCATATCCCCACCTCCAGCCTCAGGCTCAACGGTCCCTTTATTGGCGCCCTTAACCTGAATCTCCTCTAAAACAGTAATAATTTCAGGATATAAGAAGCTCAAAAAGTTCCAATTTAGGGTATCTCTTGGTAAGGTAAGGAAAATGAGTAACCACCCGCTGACACGTAGCCTTGGATCATTTCTCCAAGTATTGAATGGAGTACCCTACAAGCTCCCCAAACTCTTTGAACTGCCCATGACTGCCTCACAACTGGTCTTTAAAAGCTCTTTCTCATCCTCATCCCACTGCTCTAGAGATTCTTTGTGATCGCCTTTAAATGCAACAAGATGATCCCTGTATCGATCTCGAAGCCTGGTCATCTCCTCTTCATGAGCAGCTTTGTCATTGATCGTCTTCTTTTTCATATCGACCATCTTCTACTCAGCCTACTCAACCAATCTGATTTTTGGCTCACTCTCCACCACCCACTGATGAAGGTTCTGAAGAGCAATGTCATGATGGATTAATTTCTATTTTGTGAAAACTATCACATAAACAGGAACATTCATATTGAATTATCAAGAAATATAAATATTGATTTTACGGAAGCATACCTAAATCCATGACAGAAAGTTAAAATATCTAAGTCTGAGGTCTTATGCTCTTCCAGATCAACACTTTTATTTCCTCTCTAAATTTCTCTCTGACAATGGGAATCAGAAGATTGGTGTTGTGTGATCTGGGGTCCATGACCCCTATTTGTAACACAATCGTGTCTTTTCATATTTCGTATATTTCTATTTTAACCCATCATAAAAATTAAAATTACGCTTGTCTCTACACAATAAAACCCACACTTTAATAATACATTAGTAAGGCCCCAAAACTTAAATTAATCACTTTAATTGACCTACTTTTATTTGATAGCCTACAATTCATATTTATTTTATATATAAGCCCATATATTAAATTTTACTCTAACAATCTCTCACTTGGGCTATATATATATATATATATATGTAACTTTATAAATTTGAATTATACTTTATGAGCTCATGAGTTTTAGCTATCAAAACTTTATGTATCTTAACAATCTTGTCCATTAATTGCACCAATATAGAATCAAAGCGATCGTCATTACATATTTCGTAAGTAGACCCATCAATGATCACATATATCAATGCAACTAATGACAAAGATTAAGTGTGGATGTGTAGCATGGAAATTTCATGCAATGTGATCTTAACATGCCTATTTCCAACTGGTCCTCCTTAAACCTTAGTGAGATCAAACCATATAAAGTCAGAGTGAATATAAACTTAATACTTTACTGCAGTAAATAACCATACAATATCCATTAAATCAAGCATATAAAATACAAACTCCCACTAAAGTGACATATCCTTAAAAGAAATTACACCCATATGAGCAGTGTGCTCATGAAAGACCTTGGGTGGTAATCCCTTAGTCAGCGGATCCGCAATCATGGAGTTTGTTCCAATGTGCTCTATAGATATAAGTCCACTCTGAACTCTTTCTTTTACAACTAGGAACTTAATGTCAATAAACTTTGACTTCGTAGAACTCCTGTTGTTGTTGGAATACATTACTACTGATTTATTGTCACAAAATAACTTAAGTGGTCTTTCAATGCCATCCACAATACGCAGCCTCGTGATAAAATTTTGCAGCCATATTCCTTGATTGGACGCCTCATAACAAGCTACAAACTCAGCTGCCATGGTAGAAGAAGCTATAATAGACTGCTTAACACTCTTCCACGATACAGCACCTCCAACAAGTAAGTAGATATAACCTGAAGTAGATTTCATGCTATCTTGGCATCCAGCAAAATCGGAGTCAGAATATCCGATGATCTCTAACTGTTCTGACTTCCGATAGGTGAGCATGTAGTCTTTTGTTCTCTGTAAGTACCTCATGCCTCGCTTGGCTGCTATCCAATGATCCTTTTCAGGATTACTTAAGTATCTTCCCAATATGCCAACAATGTACGCAATATCGGGACGCATACATACTTAAGCATACATAAGACTTCCTACTGCTGACGCATAAGGAATCTTTTGCATCTCTCGAATCTCAAAATCATTCTTGGGACATTGATTGAGACTAAATTTATCTCCTTTAGCTACAGGGGTATCACCTGGTTTACAATCATGCATGCCAAATCTTTTAAGAACTTTCTCGATATAGCTCTTTTGTGATAAACTAAGTGTACTCCGAGAGCGATCTCGGTGTATTTGTATACCCAACACAAAAGAAGCGTTACCAAGATCTTTTATCTCAAATTTCTTTGAAATAAATCTCTTGGTTTCGTGCAACATACCTATATCGTTGGTGGCAAGCAAAATGTCATCAATATATAAAAGCAAGTAAATATGATTACTCCCACTGAACTTGTGGTATATACAATTATCAACCGGATTCATCTCAAAACCAAACGAGATAACAACTTGATGAAACTTGTAATACCATTGACGAGAAGCTTGCTTAAGCCTATAAATGGATTTCTTTAATTTGCAAATTGTTTTCTTTGCATCTCCCGACACAAAGTTTTCTGGTTGCACCATATATATTGTTTCATCAATGTCACCATTGAGAAACGCAGTCTTAACATCCATCTGATGAAGCTCAAGGTCAAAGTGCGCCACAAGTGCCATTATTATCCTAAAAGAGTCTTTCGATGAAATCGGAGAGAAAGTTTCTTTATAATCGATGCCTTTTTTGTGTAAAGCCTTTAGCGACAAGACGGGCTTTGTATCTCTCCACATCACCTTTCGAATCCCTCTTGGTTTTAAATATCCATTTGCAACCAATGTTTTTTTTTTTTTTTACCTTCAGGTAATGGGACAAGATCCCAAACGTCATTGTCCTTCATGGACTTTATCTCCTCATTCATGGCATCAATCCACTCTTGAGATTTAGAACTTTTCATGGCTTGACGGAAGGTGATCGGATCATCTTCCACCGCACTAATGTCAAACTCATGTTCTTGGAGAAATACAATGTAATCATCTGGCACAACACTTCTTCTTTCTCTAGTGGATCTCCTTAATGGCATAGGTTCTGGAGGTGGTAGAGTTTGTTCTTCTAGAATGGGAGATTCTTGGATATTATTTTGATTAGGATCTGCTTCTTGAACAATGTCGAGAATTGGATCCTAATCAATGTTAATAACAGCTGTGGGAATATCAACATATTCCTCTTCAAAACCAAAATCCTTAACCTTATCCCCCTCGGCAAACTCAACATCCTCAAAGAACCGGGCATTTCCAGTCTTAAAAATTATTTTGGTAGTAGGATCATATGTAACCCCTAGATCTTTCAGAGTATCCAACAAAATAGCAACTAACTGTTCTGGAATCCAGTTTCTTTTCATGTGGCCTATAAGGCCTCGCTTCAGCTGGACATCCCCAAATATGAAGGTGCTTCAGACTAGGTTTCTTGCCTGCCCAAAGTTCAAAAGGAGTTTTAGCAGTTGCTTTAGTTGCTTTATGTTGTTTCTTTGGATATGGAACCACTGCAGCTTCTTTATCCTTCTTTCTTTTCTTCCCCTTGTCCTTGGAAGTACTAGCCAAATGAGCACTTTCTGTCTTATCTCGCTTCAGTCTTTCCTCTTCTTGCACACAATGTGAGATGAGCTCATTAAGAGACCAAGTCTCCTTTTGGCAGTTGTAGCTCACCTTAAATTGACTGAATTGTGTGGGAAGAGATATCATAACCAAATGCACAAGCAAATCCTCAGAGAGATCAAGCTTAAGTGCTCTTAACTTTGAAGCAAGATGAGACATTTTTCATAATGTACTCCCTAATGTTCGCATTACCTTTATATTTCATTGAGATGAGACTTGTCAAAAGTGTACTTGTTTCAGTCTTTTCATTTTTGGCAAATCTGTTCTTAATTTCTTCTAGGAGCTCTTTGGTTGTCTTTATCGTTTTCGATATTGTGCCCATGAATGCTTTTGAATTGGCCTTCTTTATGATCATCAAACACATGCGATTTGACTTCTCCCACCTTTCAAAGTCCTTTTTTTCATCAGATGAACTTTTATCCGTACGAGGTGCAGGAGAAGGAACCCTTAATGCAAGGTCCAGATCCATGACACCGAGAACTATATGAAGGTTCTCTTGCCATGACTTAAAATTTGTGCCATTAAGCATGGGAATATAATTAATATTGACAGTAATGTTGAAAGCAGAACTGATAGCTGAATCAGAGAACAATAAACAAATAAAACTAGCTCATATAAGTCTTAAATCAAAAATAAATTCAAATAAAGGACAAATCCCATTTTAAGATATCGGACACTCTATTAATATTTGATCTTTGGAAAAAATATTAACTTGTAAGTGATATCTTGCCGTAATAATCAAACACTGATAATAAGAACATATTGAATAATAATTCTTCCTTTGGGCCGATTTATTATTCATATGTAAAACTAAATAATTATCACGTGTTTATTATTAAAGTGGCACATGTAATTTTGTTAAAAAATAATCTTCCTTTGGGCTGATTAATATTCACATAAATTACATGCACGTAATTATTTTTATATTTCGAAATAAAATTAATTTTGAACAAAAGAGGTCACTTTGGTGACATATTGTTTAAATTAATTTATCTCGAAATATATATATAAATACACCAAAATTTGAATTTAAATTTGTATATGGGTTCAAAACCCCTTTGGCTCCAGACTTGAAAGGTCATGGGTTCAAAACTCCTTTGGCTCCAGACTTGAAAGGTCATGGGTTCAAAACCTCTTGAGATCCTTCATAATTTTCATTATTTAAGAGGCTTAAATATGAAACACCAAGAGTCGACCTTTACCTTCCACTACCATCAAATCAACCGCTAGTCCAAATTTCATGAATTTTATATCATTGGAATCGTAATGAAACGAGAATATTTCTGAATTCAAAATTTTTCTGAAATATTAAACCTTTTTGAAAAAATATTTGCAGCGGAAAATTAATATCAATACCTTCCTAATATATTCTCAACAATTGAACATGAAATAGCTCTGATACCACATGATGGATTAATTTCTATTTTGTGAAAACTATCACACAAACAGGAACATTCATATTGAATTATCAAGAAATATAAATATTGATTTTGTGGAAGCATACCTGAATCCATGACAGAAAGTTAAAATATCTGAATTTGAGGTCTTATGCTCTTCCAGATTAACACTTTTATTTCCTCTCTAAATTTCTCTCGTGTGATCTGGGGACCATGACCCCTATTTATAACACAATTATATCTTTTCATATTTTGTATATTTCTATTTTAACCCATCATAAAAATAGAAATTACGCTTGTCTCTACACAATAAAACTCACACTTTAATAAGACATTAATAACACTCCAAAACTTAAATTAATTACTTTAATTAACTTACTTTTATTTAATAGTCTATAATTTATATTTATTTTATATATAAATTCATATATTAAATTTTACTCTAACATGTCAAACTACAATAACGCAAATACAAGAAATAAAAGTAAGTAGACGACGAGATAACAGTTCGTAAAAAGTATGAAGTACAATTATTACTTCAGTGACCCTATACAGAGAAAATGACGGCACTTCAGTGCTACTCTGAGAATAAAAAAAGTGAATGTCGCATAGAGGGATCACCGACGATATGACCTTTTCGGCCCCAAAAGAGAATCAGGATTTAAGGCAAGCAGAGAAAGACGCACAATATCCGATGTGTTTACATAATTGGGAATAGTGGGGGTAGGAAGGAGGTCATTTCTCTGTTATTGGGGAACGACCCCTGACCCAGTGCCAGTGGCTTCTTTCCTTTTTCGTGAGCCCTTTGTTGCATTTGGAACAACAGTTATTATAGCCTTCTACTTAGATAAAACGTTACTAGCGATAGGAGCTGCCATTTCCCAAATGAGGTCGGGAGTTTTCTCAAGTTAAGCCTGGTTTTCGAGCGATGAAGTGATAATAGAAAGGGTTGAATTTTATGGTAATAATCGAATATCATGCTTGAAAGATGTCCAAGAGATTGATCTTATTATCTGATGAGGTTTGGCCCTCTCATCATCAGTTGACACTCTCATATGTATTGATGGATCAATACCGTATAAGTGTCACCGGATAATAAGATCAATCTCTTGGACAGCACTTTTATAGGACGAAGAAACACTTATGTCAACCTAAAAAACTTCATCTTCTTCATCCTCAATAATATGATCCTTGCCACGTTAGTCTCGACCTAAATAAACCTCCTCGGTCATTGCAGTTATGGGTTAGGTTGGGACATTATAGGGGGTGGAGGAATGTTATCTCCAGTCTCATCATCAGAAATATCTTAGATTGGGGGCTCTAGATCCCTACGCTGTCGCGATGAGGTGTTAGGTGCAACACCCCTTAATTTTAATAATTTTATATTGTAATTAATTGGGATTAATTAAATTAAAATCGGAAATTAATCTGGATTAAAATAAATATTAATTAGTGAGACAAAACATTTATTTGTATTGAATATTACTTAGTGAATGAGTAATAAATTGATAAAAAGTATTATAACTTATCGTGAGTGAGAAATACGGCAGTTACGGTAATTTAGTCGGGACGCGCGTGTAAGTCGTGTCGAGACTTAATTTTATGAGATAAAAATTTAATTTCATTAAAGACAACTCACATGGTCATTTCAAGTGCGCCAATATGTCCGAAAGGGTCAAAATAGTCAGAAAAATGTACTCGGGGGTTTGGTTAGGGTCCCGGGGCATTTTTAGGCCAAATCGGCACCCAGAACGGTATTTTGATCTTTTGAAATTTTGGGAAAAAGAGACCTACGAATTTTATATGTGTATATCAGTATATGTGTTGGGGAAGTTAGGGTTAACAGTTACAAAACCTAAGAGAGACCACCATAGGAGGAAGGAGAAGAGTTCTAATGGAATTCTAAGGCTTTTCACACCATTCTTGCACCACCACCGCAATGTAAATCGGAAGGAGAGGAACATTACCCTACCACTAGTCTATAGAAATTCAGACCTATAAATTGAGGCGAGTATTTATCTTGCTAAATTCTGAGCATATATACCATCGATGCTAGTGTAGGATGAATAAACTTATGAATACCTAAAGATTGGTGTTAATTGAGAAGATTTAATTCATATTCTTGGGTAGGAATCATGATAGAGTAAATCTCTTTATGCATGTAGAATGAATTTAATGAATTAGTGAAGTCAACATGTGAAGAAATTTGGATTTTAATGAGGATCTTGAATAAAAATGATAAATTAGGTTTTTTTGAATTAATTTGATTTAAAGGTGTTCTTTGATGATTTGATGATTCTATTACATTGGAAATCATGTATCTATGTTGGTATAATGTTTAGTATATTTGGTTGGGAGATTAGGATTGAATTATGGAGGTTTAAGTATTAAAAATGGTGAATCTCGTAACTACTGTAACGGAGAAGACGAGACATGTTACAAGAGAATCGACTCAGACCAAGGCCAAATCGATTTGGTTTCCTAGATTTTATCTATTTTTCCCTTTTAGCTTAGAACTCGTGGGAAAGGATCGAGTTAACTTTTGAAGAAATTTTAAAATATAATGGGAGATATTTTAATTACTGGTAGGCTAATGTTGGGATTGGGACTTAGTCACATAAGAAGAATTCAGGGATAAGACTAATTAGGCATAATTGGGTAATAAAACCTAATTCGATTCATACTATCAGGTCACGGGGAATCGAGAGGACCTATGACTTAGACCAGTGGGATATGAGTGAATTACCTACTGAAATACTTTAAAGAGTGAACAGCACACTTCGAGTAATGGGGGATACTCAGGAATATACGATGAGAAGTAAAAACGTAATTCAATAATACATAAGATATTCGGGAGTTATACATACTACGTATGATATATATATCATAGGTCGAGTGTGTGTGTGTGTGTGTGTGTGTGTGTGTGTGTGTGTGTGTGTGTATATATATATATATATATATATATATATATATATATATATATATGTTGTGTGAATACCTATTGTGTGAATTCTTATATGTGAACAAGCCTAGGCTACTTGCTATCACGGGAGGTTCTACGTCGTGGACAGTCTTATCCTAATGAGCCCATTGGGGGGATTTTGACTTGTACCTCAGAGCATATGACTTAGGGATTGAGCACTACTTGTGTGAATAAGGGTGTGACCGATCATTTATGTGTGTTAGGTATGTGCGTAGTTCAAAGGCTTAGAACTATGTTTGCCTCCAAATTTGTGTGAATTGTGAATGTATGGTTCGAGAGTGATTTTGAACCCGATGTCCTGAAAGTGCCCAATATGTTTGTTTTTAAACAAAACCAAATTTATTCCAAAAATTATCCAACTTTTAATATGTACCAAACCAAGTTGTGAAAACCCAATTCTTACTTTAAACCAATTTTATCTTGATTAATCCTAAACATGCATCTAGTGATTAGAGTAAGTAAAGTAAAGAATACTCACAACACCGGATATACGAGAAAAAAACACAAAACGGGAAAACAACCTCTGACGGTCCAAGCCAGACAATCACTATGAATAATGGTTTTACAAAGAATAATTAGCCTTACTCAATGACTCGATCCCCACAAGGTATTTATAGCCCTTAGGCTGTACATGAAAGGTCCGATACATTAAATGAAATACATATGAAAGGCTAATACATTTAATGCAGCGTGTGCGTCAAGAATATAAACATTCAATGAACAGTTGAACAGTTGTCCGTTTAATGATACGGTCGAGATGCAGCTCGGACCGCCTTAGTTGCTCGTCGTTCAGGAGTTCATCGGAGCGCTGGAGTTCCTCGGAGTGTTGTAGTTCCTCGGGGTATCCTTGTTGCTCGGAGCGATCATGACTTGGTCGGGGGAAATAAACTTCCTCGTTGTTATTGTGCCATGTAGATTGACACGTGTCTTCTTATTATTGGTCCACGTCAGTAGATTAAATTTGGTATCAACAGAAGCCCTCAATGCTTCATGCTTGATGGGTTACTTGAAAGGATGGAGTATTTATTCTGCAATGTTGCTCGGTGCTCGTGAAATTCTTGATCTACCTTCTTGATTTGTTCAACATAAAGTTCATTATCTCCTGGACGAAGTATGATGCAGGCTGATCGATGGTTGCTAATCTTTCTTTTGAGTAACCCCGTGTGCTATGTATCACCCCTGGGAATTTGGATGTAGCCATGCCATAGTATGCAGCTTGTAGCTTGTCATAATCTTCAAGTATGTTGATCGGTTTGCTAGCTGACCAACTGCCTCTTGTGCCGAGCAACTGAATGCTAACTTTACGTGCTTGATTTTTCTGATTTATAATCCTCTGAATACTTTGTCGAGTAACATACTAGCTTTTGAACCCAACTCTTCAATCTGATTAGTACCAAGCTAGTGGTGGACTTCGAAACATTTTCATATAAAATTCTTCTTCATTATTCGTCGAGACAGTAGTAGCAAAAGATCTCAGTGCTGCAGATGTTGATTTTGACTTCTACCTCTGCTCGGGGACGAGCAAGAGCTTCTCGGGGACGAGCAAGAGATTCTCAGGGACGAGCAAGTGCTTCTCGGGAATGAGCTAATGCTTCTCGGATGATCATCTGTGATGAATATCAGAATGTTGAAAATGTCTTAACTTCATAAACTCCCCTTATATTTTAGATGATCCTCCTGCTGGCGAGGAACCTGTTTCAAAAGTAGAAGGAAAAGAAACCAATAATATAGGAATCTCAATGTAATAGTTAGTATACATTTTCATTCTCAATATATTTTGTTTTTTTGGATTTAATGAAAGACTTTCATTTTTATTCGCAATCTTAATTGCTATTGTTTTGTAAAATACTTTACATCTGTGCATATGTAAAAGATAACAATATTGTGTTGTTCATCGACCAACTTAGTAATAAAAAGTTACAAGTATTAGTAACGTTGCTCGATCACTTAATAATAAAGTAATGAGTATAAAAATGTTTAAAATTTTTCCAACCAACCAAGGTTGATAAATAATGTTTGTCGACCAACTACAGTTGATGGAAATTTATCTCCGACCAGCCATACTTGGTTTAATTTCAAATATTTTCATAAAATGTGCCCGACCAACTAAGGTCAATAATTTGTCCTCGTCGACCAACTACAGTTAGTGGGTTTTTATCCCCGACCAACCATACTTGGTTCAGTTTGAAATATTTTGTTCTTCAAAGAACTTTTTGTAATAATCTTACCTCCCGACCAACATAAGTTGTAATGTGAGAGTATATTCTTATCTTACCAACCGTAGTTGATCATGCTGGTGTACACCTCCTAACCAAAGGAGTAGTAGTTTTTTGGCTCCTTAGAGCTTTTGGCTACTTATAGCTGTCTTCCTAACCAAAGGAGGTTGGCTCCTTAGAGCACTTTTTGGCTCCTTAGAGCACTTTTTGGCTACTTATAGCTGTCCTCCTAACCAAAGGAGGTTGGCTCCTTAGAGCACTTTTTGGCTACTTATAGCACTTTTTGGCTCCTTAGAGCACTTTTTGGCTCCTTAGAGCTTTTCAAATGTTTGACTGATGATAATAGGCAGCAAACTCCTCGTTATCAAATTGTGTTTCATGGTCTGTGATGAAGGCATAAGGGAGACCATATCGGCAGATGATGTTCTTCCAAACAAACTGTTACACCTTCCTTCTCATATGTCATGTCAATAAGTGGCTCAGCTTCTATCCACTAAGTAAAATGATCTACTGCGATGACGAGGTATTTGAATCTTCCTCGAGTCGTCGGCAATGGTCCAACCAAATCAATCCCCACATGGAAAATGGCCAAGGGGAAGTTATAGGTGTCAAAAATGCTTATAGAGTTCTTCGGATGGAGAAAAAGAGTTGGCACTTGTCACATTTCTTCGCATAGGCTTATATAGTTAGCTTTTATCGTCGGCCAGTAGTATCTCTGCGTCATCACCTTTTGCAAAAGTGTCCGACCTGCTACATGGGCTCCACAGGACCCTTCATGGATCTCCTTAATCAATTCTTTCACCTCGGAGGTATGTACACATCTTTGCAAACCTGCCATAATTCCTCGTCGAGCAGCTTTAAACTTCCATTTCTTGGCAGCGAGCTTATCCTCCGGTAATTGTTCCTCCTTAATATATGCTCCGATGGGATCCATCCAAGATGTTCCTAAATCAAGGGTAATAATATTCATCGTTAGGTCTTCATCTATGCTCCGACTTTCTAATGCTTCAATTGGTATCATTCTTCGCAGCTCGGTACGAGTAGCTGATGCTAATCGGGCCAAGGCGTATGCTCTCACATTCTCCGTTCTTGATATTCTTACCAGTTGGACAGCAACAAACTCTGATACCAACTCCATCACCTTTGCTTGATACTTGATCATCAATTCTCCTTTGGCTGCATATATTCCCAACATTTGATTTACGATCAATTGAGAATCACTGAAGACAATAACCTACTGTGCCTCCATAGTATTTGACAAATTAAGACCTGCTATCATGTCCTCATACTCAATCTCATTATTAGAAGCTTTGAATTAGAAACGTAGGGCGTATTCCCTGTCGACCTCATCTGGGCTGTTCAAAACGATCCCTGCCCCACAGCTTGTAGTGAAAGATGATCCATCTACATATAGCCTCCATATAGGCAACTTGTCTTCTAATTTCTGGTCTGACAGAGTTCCTCGGTGGAATACTTTTCGCTTTCTTTCATCATGTCCTGATACTTCTGAATACACCTCTTGAATTTCGATATACCTCCTGAACTTCAATATTCCTCCTGAACTTCAATATACCTCCTAAACTTCAATATACCTCCTGAACTTCAATATTCCTCCTGAACTTCAATATTCCTCCTGAATGATTAGTCGGGGCCCTGACCATGTGAGTTTGTGGAGTTAAATTTGATGCTCGATTGCATGATGTTATAAGAATGTGCCACTAAATGAACAAATATATCTGTAATAGAAGCCCCCCGCTGTGGAATGTGAACTTTGAATGAGATTTATCGACCAATACCAACCGGAGTTGGATTTTATCTACCAACCGGAGTTGGATTTTGTCTACCAACCGGAGTTGGATTTTATCTACCAATCGGAGTTGGTGGTAATTGATAATAAATGATGAAGACTTCCTCGGAGCTGACCAACAGATTGTTGGGAATAAGATAATATAAATGCTGGAGACCTCCTCGGCGCTGACCAACAGATTTGTTGGGAATAAGATAATATAAATGCAGGATACCTCCTCGGCGATGACCAACAGATTGTTGGGAATAAGATATAATATAAATGCAGGATACCTCCTCGGCGATGACCAACAGATTGTTGGGAATAAGATATAATATAAATGCAGGATACCTCCTCGGCGATGACCAACAGATTGTTGGGAATAAGATAATATAAATGCAGGATACCTCCTCGGCGATGACCAACAGATTGTTGGGAATAAAATATAATATAAATGCAGGATACCTCCTCGGCGATGACCAACAGATTGTTGGGAATAAGATATAATATAAATGCAGGATACCTCCTCGGCGATGACCAACAGATTATTAAGAATAAGATAATATAAATGCAGGATACCTCCTCGGCGATGACCAACAGATTGTTGGGAATAAAATATAATATAAATGCAGGATACCTCCTCGGCGATGACCAACAGATTGTTGGGAATAAAATATAATATATGCTAGAGACATCCTTGCTGAGATGAGAATAGAATATGCATCCAAATAGATATAAAGAATAATTAAAAATAATAAAGTGCCTCGCCGATCCGTCGAGGTAGAATCATATAATGCCGAACAAGAATAAGATCTTTCAGAACATAAGAATATGGCCGAGAACGTTGTCAGGCCTGAATATAAATAAGAATTATCCGAACGAATGTTGTAATTCTCCTTAAAGCTGAATAAGTATCTTGTCGAGGCATAATTGCAGAATGCCGAATAAGAATAATATTTTCCAGAACATAAGAATATGGCCGAGAACTTTGCTGGGCCTGCATATAAATAAGAATTACCCCGACCAACTATCCGTTGGGGGTGAAATATAATAAATGTTATAGTTCTCCTCAGAGCTGAATATGATAATAAGTATCTCGTCGTGCTCCATGTTGAGATGAATATAGAATATGAATCCCAATGGATATATAGAATCATTTGTGCTGGAGCAGATATCTGGGCCTGAATATAAATAAGAATTACCCCGACCAACTATCCGTTGGGGGTGAAATATAATAACTGTTGTAGCTTTTCCTCGGAGCCGAATATATATAGAGAGAAGAAATTTTTCGAGCTCCATGCTGAGATAAATATAAAATATGAATCCGAACGGATATAGAATAATTTGTGCTTCAGCATTCGTCGGCATTGAATCTTGTGCCTGTAAGAATTAATAATTTGCTCTACCATATGTGTAGGCTGAATTGATTAGTCATGAGAATAATTTACTCATCCAATCAATATATGATATGTCTCAGCATAAAAATTTCAAAATATGAAATAATATGTTTTATGCCAAATGTGTGTGAGATGGACAAATTATTATCAAATATGCATCATAAGTAAGACGTAAAGTTTTTTGTAAATTTATTTAATCTCCAACAACCAATCAGGTATTAGTTGTTGTTTAAAAATATTTTTGGGGTGATCATAAGTTAAAAAGACTTAAGCTCCCTGCTTGTCCCCAAGCCGAACTCGTGTTTAAAGAAATATCAGGGGTGCTTCGCATTTTTTAATACCCCAAGATTCTACTGCTGCCGACAAACGACATGGATGTTGCCGACCAACATTTAAGGATATCTCAAGTTATAGAATATATGGTTGGATGACCAGAATATATCGAATCTTTAGATCAAAAAATAACATTCAATGTAAAATTTAAGCCTTAAGAATGTTAATTAAACGAATAAATATATAATCCACTAGATCGTGTGATTTCGACAAAGAAACCTTGTGATGTGATGAACGAGGGGACAACATATCAAATTTGTGCCCAGAGTCTTGATATGGTCATGATTATTTTACTGATCCTCTTTTACAAGAGGTGGGTAATGATTTTTCAGGTGAGAGAAAATTATTTTTTATATTGATCCCTTCCTATTCCCAATTTGGAGAGATAAAAATATGGTAAATGATTAAAGTTATTACCAAAAATAAAAAATCAATCAATTTGACTTTATTGACATAGATGGAAGATGAACCAAATTAAGTATATAATTCATAAAAGCGAATGCAAAGAGACTCAAACTTGAAGAGAGAGAGAATATATATGGGTCATGATTTCCATGAGAAGACTTTTCATTGTCTTTAACCTTTTCCCATTCTTTTATTAAAAATATGATGGGAATATGAATAGACATCAAATATCTTACAAAATTTATTTCAAAATCAACAATGAAAATGATTAAATCTTATCATCGTCGTATATATTGGTATATGTAATAATTTAAAATATTTATTCCATGATATAAAATTGAAACTTGAGAATCAAGCAAAGAATTATGATTTATGAAATCTACTATTTTTCAGATTTCTAAATAAGAATTAATCTAACAGTTATGATTTAAAAATCATGATATGCAACATTTTGCAGATAAAAATTGGACAATTAATTTATGTATATAAACATAAAAATCATGATTGAATCAAAAGATGTATGTATAATTGATTATACGTAGAGAAAATAAAAACTTAGCTTTTGGTGGAGAACAACGCTTGTAACACGTTCCCACAGACGGCGCCAATCTGTTGATGTAAAAAACTAGATTGCTCTAATTATTCAATCACAGATAAATAAATAAGACAAAGATTTTTAAAGTGGTTCGGCTAGGAATAAAGCCTACGTCCACGGTTATGTTATTGCTGAGTGTTTGCAGAATTCTTGATTACAAGTTCTCTCAAGAAATTCCGGTCCCCTTGAATGAGGATGATACAAGGTATTTATAGCCCTTAGGCTGCACATGAAAGGTCCGATACATTAAATGAAATACATATGAAAGGCTAATACATTTAATGCAGCGTGTGCGTCAAGAATATAAACATTCAATGAACGTTGAACAGTTGTCCGTTTAATGATACGGTCGAGATGCAGCTCGGACCGCCTTAGTTGCTCATCGTTCAGGAGTTCATCGGAGCGCTGGAGTTCCTCGGAGTGTTGTAGTTCCTCGGGGTATCCTTGTTGCTCGGAGCGATCATGACTTGGTCGGGGGAAATAAACTTCCTCGTTGTTATTGTGCCATGTAGATTGACACGTGTCTTCTTATTATTGGTCCACGTCAGTAGATTAAATTTGGTATCAACACCAAGTATCTAGCATGAGAATATAAACCAATTTGAATCAATGTGAAGTCGCTAGATAATCATGAAACAACCAGATAAATATGATCAAGTAATGACAAATTAGTATCTAGTAAACCAAGGAATTACACAAAGAATATAGCAATCTAATCAGGTGTGATAAACAGACTATATGCAAAAAAAAAAATTTAGAACCAATAAATCTTGCATATAAACCAGTCAGTCCAGAAACACTTCCAGCAGTACCAAAAAAATATGCCAATTTTAACCAGAGGACTACAAACCAATCAGAAGCAAGAATTCAACATGTCGTTCAAACGAGCCAGGGACGTCACTCAAACGAAGTGAGGACGTCTCTCGAACGAAGTATAACTGTCGTTCGCGCGACATGGATATGTCATTTGAGCGACTTCTCGTGACTTGCCAAAATTTCCCAGATTCTTAGAAATATTATATAATATTGCCCAGTGAAAAAATTTTCACAAAAAAATCCAGGAAGGGCCTAACATAAGCAAAACAGTGTTAAAACAGTATGCTTTTAACACAGAACGTAAACACTCATAAAAACTAAAAATGTGAGTTATATGCAAACATAGTACCGATGTGCTCAAACATGGATATGGACTATATAGGTGTGAAACTAAAAACAAATAAGTCACAATTCCAACACATCGAAACGATCAAGAAGCTCTAATTGATAGCGATAAATCATCAAACTTTATTAGAGCCATATGACAATAAAAGTGTGAGCTTAATGAACTAAACATACTACATGCACACAAATCTAGAATGTTGACGATTCTACAAACAATAGCGTCAAATTGCAATGTTTCAACATTAGGATTAGTTGTGCAAACCCGTTAAATTTTTTTAATCCATCCAAACTCCCTCAATAATATCATATTTTCATTAGAATAAACTAAACTAATTTGGTCCTTTTCTTAGCATATTGCATTTTCTTTTGGGCTCTTTTACACGGTGGGTTTCACGATGAGTTAATTTTGAACTCTCGCAGCCCTTTCCCGTGTATCACTCATCATTTTTCAATTAAGTACTAATTCAAATCCTCACGGTAAACGGTTCTTATATGCACACTTCTCCTTAAGTCTACTTATGCATAGATGACAAGGTTGAGATAATAACGCCTCACCAAATTCAATTATGCAAGAAAAGTCAAACATTCATATAAACTCGTGCATGTGTGCAATGTTGACATATATACAAAGTCGAATCAAAATGCATATCAACTTCGAAACAACCCCATATAAACAAGGGTTAATATCATTCTAAGTATCGATAATAATGACCAAATGTCCTAGCCACATGGATATGAAATGATTGGGGGGGGGGGGGGGTTCAAGCACACTAATATGCCACATCAAACATGTAAACTCAAAAACAAAAACCGAAAATATTTTTGGCTTTTCATAATTTGACTCAAATAAAAGCAAAATCTTTTTGGTTTTTCAAAAGTTTTCTCAAAAACAAAATCTTTTTGGATTTTCAAAAAATTTCCTAAAAAACAAAATCTTTTTGTATTTTTCAATAGGGCTCAAACAAATGAAAACTATAATACACATGTCATAATACTAGCAATGAATATATCATGAAGCAAACTAGCATATGACAAACAAGGCAACACTATCATCCTTTAGATTTAGCATGGGAAGAATCAAGTGCACCCAAACGAGAATCATGAAGTTTAATTCCTAAAGCCACTAAATCCGATTTCCTAACCCCAAGTAGGTGTAAAACGATGCATGGGGGTTTGGGGAACCGGGGCAACTTTATTCCTAAACTTCCTAGGAGCTTGTCTAAGGTCGTAACAATAACGCCTAAGGTGACCTTTCCTATCACAAAATGTGCAAGTGTAGCGGTGGTGGGAATGATTACCTATATGTGGACCTTTTCTAACCTTCCTAGTGTTTCTCACACGTGCGGAGGGAATGGGAACAACTCTCTCACCAAAACCTATACCTCACATATCTCGCTTAATTTGGACGGTGCCTAGGATCTTATCTAACTTCTTCGACCTAGCCTACAAATCAAAATTGACTCTAGAAGAGTCTCTCAATCTCTCCTCCAACTCATGAATTCTAGACTCAAGCAAATGCCTAGACTCCTTAAATGCTAAAATATCCTTTTTCAAGGACTCCATCAAACCACAGAGATTATCTCTCTCTTTCTCCACAAACTCTAGTTTCTCCCTAAACTTCTTATCTCGTGCCATAAGATCCTCAATCATACTATCATTATTTTCTTAGCATGCTCATTCAACTTAGCTTGCAATTTTGAGTTAGCCTTTTTCACCTTCACAGCTTCGGCATACAACTCATTAAATGCATTTTGCAACTCTTCCACATCTACCTCCCCCTCGTCACTCTATTCTCCCTCACTAACATGTGATACACTCAAAACCTCCTCAGAAGTGTCATGCACATGAAAATCGTCGTCGCTCACATGACATGCCATAAACGCAACAAAGTTACGATTAATGGGGGAACTATCTCCCTCTTTCGGATCACTATCACTTAAGGTGGCATTATAGACAATGGGTTGCTTGCCCTCTTTCTTAAGTCTAGTGGGACACTCCTTAACTTTGTGACTGTACCCCTAACACCCAAAACACTTATCCGACTCATCTCTCTTAGTCTTCTCAAACTTATCCTTAGAGGTGGGATCTACTTTGTTGTTCTTGAATTTTTCAAATTTCTTGGCATCTTTCGATTGCTTTTGAAACTTAATAAATTTTTTTAATTTCTTTGCCAACAAAGCAACATCCTCAAAATCAGAATCGGAATTCGAAACTTTAATTTCCTCCTTCCGAGTTTTCAAAGCAATACCCTTTTCTTTCTTAGGCACTTGCTTGGAGGTAATCATGTCGATTTCATAGGTTTGTAAGTCACCTACAATCTCTTCTAGTTTTGTCGACTCTAACCTACCCAAGGAGTTTAAAATTGTCACTTTCGCATCAAACCTATTAGGCAACGACTTAAGGATTTTCTTAATGACACGGTTGTCGGGAATTTTCTCACCTAGGTTAAATGACGAGTTGATAATATTGGATAACCTAGCATAAAACTCATAAAAAATCTCACTCTCTAACATCCTAATGGTCTCAAACTGTGTAGTGATATTTTAAAGTTTTGACGCCCTAACCATGCTAGTGCCCTCGTGAGTGAGTGTCAAAATATCCCAAGCCTCTTTTGATGTTTCACAAGTTATAATTGTATTATATTCATCTTGTGTGACATCTGAAGCAATAACGTTCAGACCCTTAGAATTATATTGTGCAAGTCTTTGTTCAGTTTCGGTTCATGACTCAACAGGCTTTAAACTAGTGACCTCACCTACAATAGTGGCAGGGGGTGTCCAACCTTTATCAACTTCTAGACAAACATGCTCATCAATGGATTTTAAAGCACATCTCATTCTCATCTTCTAATAAGTGTAATTAGTGCCATCAAAAATAGGAGTTCGAGAAAATTCGTTATATCCAAAATTCATCTTTGAAAATACACGGGATCACAAAACAAATAAATTATGTTTTCTAGCTCTGATACCAATTCGAAAGTGCCCAATATGTGTGTTTTTAAACAAAACCAAATTTTTACCAAAAATTATCCAACTTTTAATGTGTGCACCAAACCAAGTTATGAAAAAACGATTCTTACTTTAAACCAATTTTATCTTGATTAATCCTAAACATGCATCTAGTGATTAGAGCAATTAAAGTAAAGTAAAGAATACTCACAACGCCGGATGTACGAGGAAAAAACCCCAAACGGGAAAATAACTTCGGACGACTCAATCCAGACAATCACTATGAACAATGGTTTTACAAAGACAGATTAGCCTTACTCAATGACTCGATCCCCACGGGTCTTGACGCTCCTTCTGATCTTCTACCGTTCTTTAATAGTGCCCACGTAGAAATTTCGTCTTCTATGATACCTGTTCACAACACTCGACTCCACGAATGTCTCGGTGTCCACCGACTGGCTTTGATTAGTCTACGATGTCGAACAAGAAGTCCTTCTCTTTTCTTCACCGCAAAACCCTGATGTTCAATGGTAGAACAAACTTCTTGGTGCAGCAAGATCACATAAGCATATAAGAATGATAACTCGGATCTTTGTAAACTCTAAGGATGTGATGTGTTTAATCTTTTTAAACCTTAGAAAACATGTGCAAATAACGTACTGGATCATATTCTATTTTTTTTCGAATGCACACTTACGAAACTCTGATAGAAACATGCTTTAAATAACAATTAAACGCCGCCTCGAAAACCGTGTCGTTTGAACGACAATGCCACGTCGTTCGCGCGACATAGGCATCTCGTTCGAAGGAGATCCTTATGTCATTTGAACGACGCTGCAAAGGTTTGACTTTATTGACTTTATGTTCAAAACGTCTCTTATAAAAGAGATCCAAATTAGTCAAACTCTATTTCGAGTATACCAGAATAAAACGTAGTGTAAGCCTTTAAAACACTTTTAAAAAATATTTTAAAACATTTTTCTTTATAAAAATACATCCTTATCTTTTATAAAAACAATTTCGAGTACCATTAATTATACACATTCATACCTGAGTGATCTCGGAATGCATTTAACTTGAAGACGAGTAAACTTGCACCAATTAAACTTCGGCATGATTTAATTCTTTGAAGCTTTGTCGCAACGTGTTCAATTTTCTTCAATACGTCATAGAACAAGTGGGATCGTGACAAAATAAAAATCTTCCTATGACATATTACAAACACTGTTTTATTCACGGAATTAAGTCAAAATAATACAGGGACTCAATTGGAAATTTATGTCCTTACATGTCCTTACTTAGTACATAATGTACCAGGACTTGATAACAGAGTATGCCAGCATCGCAGGTCTCCACCTAGGGATGTCGTATTCGTATATATTATATTTAGTGATATATATATATACTAGCGTATGCCCGTGCCTGAAGGCACGTTTCCAAAAATTTCCAAAGCACGTAATCGCGATATGACAAAATTTTCAAAGTGCATAATTACAAAATGGCGAAAATTTCGTTCCCCGACAAAACAAAGTGTAATTTTAAAAAAATGGCTATAATATCCGTTATTTATATAACCATCTTGCAAAACAATAGTGTTTGTGTTTGGTATTAAAATCTCATGTCATGTCGTGTTTATTTTGGTCAAGTTCGTTTTTGGTTAAAAAAATATTGGGTCGTGTTTGAGATTGGTAAACATTAATATTTTATGTCGTATCGTGTCGTGTATATTTTGACCGAGGTCATTTTTAGTTTGTAAAAAATATTTTTTATATTATCTATAACTTGTCAACACTATAACTTATTTTATTTACAACACAACCTTGTTAAACACGGCCTAGTTAAACGCAAAAAAAAAAATTATGGCAGAATAATAAATGTTTTTATCTAAACAAACTAAACACTATGCCAATTTTCGAGCATCCCTTAACACAATATTTATATTAAAGCCGACACCACAAAAAATCAATATAAAATATCACGTTTGATAAAAAAAACTGGAATTCGTATCGCCCGTGCCTGAAGTAATTACACCACAATGCTCCTGCCTAAATACACGACGAACATTTTTAAAAAGCATGTAATTGCAAAACGACAAAAATTTCCAAAACTAATTACGAAACGGAAACAATTTCGTTCCCTTAACAAAATGAAATGTTAGGTCGTATATAATTTAAACACCGTATAAACAAAATCATCAATTCAACTCAATTCATGAGAATAACAGCAATACTTCAGTCAAAAATATTTATTATATAACATAAATAATAATAATAAACAATTTTAAAAAAATTGTTCAAAATTTCCTCTATTTATAGGACTAACCATCCTATTTAAGGATATAAAAAATAACCCAACAATAATATTCAAAGAGACAATTTATGGGTCCATCAATAAAACAAAATGCGATATTTGTCGATGCTCCCGATACCACTAAATCATCAGTGCTCCGTCACATCATCCGCACAACAAAGTCCTACAAAACCAAAAGATTGGCCAATTAAAATTTAAATACAGTATACAGAAACACATGACGTCACTATTTGTTTAGTCGTCAAAAAAAGTTAATAGCAACATGAATGGGGACCAAAGGTCAAATAAGCAAAAATAAAAGGCACCAAACACATAAATGATCAGTATTAAACCACAATACGATTTTCTTGCCTAATAATCACACCGGAGAATAACCCTAAATGGATGAACTACTTATTAATGATGTAATGCACTCGTCTACAACTAACAATCATCTTAAATATAGTTATAAAGAACTTTCTAAATGGATTGATATTATCTTTGGACCATGAAAAAAAATAGGAATTATATTATGTTAAGAAAGAAATAGGACTATTGGATTCGTTATTGTTCAAGCTTCACACGTATAAATTCACACCCGTCTATAAAACTTAGACAAAACAAATTCGGCATAAAAAAAATTTAAAAATGATTAAAAAACTAATTTTGGCTTCATTGAGGGTTGGTTCTAAAATGAAGTATAAATTTACTACCTTAAACTGGATGCTCCCACCGGTGTCTCCGTCCTGAACATCCCTTAGACTTGAGCTGCCGAAACCCATGAAAAAAAAAATAGAACGTGAAAAAAAGCCCTCAAAGAAAAACATGAAAAAATAATGGAATTAAGGATCCATAACATTTTATTATGAAAAAAAAGCCCTCATAAAAACAAATTTTAATATTTTGAAAGAATCCTTAACAGTTTCATAATACAATTAAGGAAAACGTCGAGCATATGGCTCAAATGCCCATATAAATTGTTGCACATCATCTGCTTTCCCTTGAAACCATCTCTTTCTTGTTTCTCGCGATGTTTGAGTGGCAGCCAAAACCTGTGAGGGATATAAGGAAGAAAAAATAGAGTACTTTAGACATAATGTTCCCATAAAAGTGACATTTTTCAGAAATGTCTAAGGAGGCAATCAAAGTAGGCAAAAAACTGAAGAAAAAACCTTACCCGAACCAAATTTGTAATGAAAAAGGAAATGCTGAAACCAAACGTGGCATGTCCTCATTGGCCTTACCCGAACCAAGCGTTTTAGAATAAGTCAGCTTCCACCATCTTGCTACCCTCATTATCAACATATGATTCCTCCAATGGTGGCATGTCCTCATCGGCCTCACTAACGACTTCATCAGTCCTCATTAGCCTTGTAGAGGCTGAAACCAAACGTGAGCATTGATTGGGGTTGAACCTGCGAATGAAGATAAAACAGTTAAACTAACGTTTCATAATTGTTAAACTAACATAACATTTCATAAACACCTAACTACCTCTTAACATAACTGTTAAACTAACATAATATTTCTTAAAAAATATACACATTGAATTGAAAATGGAAGTTATATGTTTTGTTTCAATTCAGATTCAGTGGAGGGATGGGATCATTACTTTGACTTCTAGGTAAACTTGTAAGTGAAGGAACAACTGTAAGTTATGGTCTTGATGTGATGAATCCAAACAGGAGATCGAAAAAAATAGCAATAAAGAATAAGTAACATATTATGGTTAAATCGTTGATTTGAACGAAACATGCGCGATACTATTTTAAGGTTTCAAAACCCTGTTAAACCATGATCAAAAAACAAAATAATCCTAAAATAAAATTTTAAGAGAGACCCTGAGAGAGAGGATACCTAATGTGACTCAGTGATCAACGATACAATGAAATGAAAAGTATATAGAAATGAAAAATGAACTTGCTGAATTACCACCACTGTCATTTCCACAGACTGTTGAACTTCCCAAGCCCACGCCTGTGCTTCCTACAATTCGAATACAAACCCCAACTCCCTCGTCCCTAGCATTTGCCTTATTTTTTGAGTTTTTTTTACTACTTCACTCGAACCAAATTCATCTTCGAATTCTCAAGGTTGCTTCACGCTTAAGAGTGTAAGTAGGTATGGCTCAAGGCTGTAAATAGGTATGACACGCTCAAGGCTGTAAACAGGTATGCCACGATCATGGCTGCTTCATGCTTAAGGCATGGCTCAACTGAAAATTCAAATTGTAATGGCTTTAGTGTATGATATGATGAAAAATAGTTGAAAAGTGTGAAAATGTAGTGAACAGAAATGTGAAATAATAAAATTCATTCAACTCCATCTCGCCCACTCCATTTCGATAAAACATTGCGAATACAAATTAAAACCCTCATTTTGTTCAACAGCCGACAACTAAAAAGTCCCCTGCTATCTATAAATAAGCACAATCAAACAATGAAAGAAGTCCCCTGCAATCTATAAATAAGCACAATCATACAATGAAAAAAGTCCCCTGCAATCTTTATATCGTGTACATCTGAACAATCAAGTATAATGAGAAGTGCAAGTAGTACCTACTCGTCAAACCTACTTGATCGGCCTTTCTCATCATACATCATACCAGATCATTAGCAGCAAATCTGATTGATCATACTTGATCAGCCTTGATCAGCAAATCATACCAGCTCATCATACATCATACTTGATCAGCCTTGATCAGCCTTGATCATCATACAAATTAAAACCCTCATTTTATAAAAGTATTATGGGGGTTAACCAGTGAATGGGAAATGGCAGCAGCACCTTAAAAGTATTATGGGGGTTATCTAGTGAACTACATGCGTGTGTAACTACTATACTACCTTCAATTCGAAATGACAGCAAGACCTATTACCATAAAATAATACATGAAATAAGGGATTATAAATGTGAAGGCAAAAAGCGCGTGAAATCAAAACTTGCCACATCATTAGTAAGACCTGGATTATAAACATCAACATCATCGAATATCGCAGGTGGAACATCATTAGGCAGCAACAGGTATGAAAAAGTCCACAAAAAGAATCTCCAAACCAAAACAGTGGCAACTATGTGATGACATCCAATGCTTGTGCAAAACTAATATCATATGAGACCATAGAGTTTCATAAAAAAACTAATAAAACTCAGCAGTGAGGCATGACAGCAAACCAAAACAGATGTCCACGAATTAAAACAAATGAGGTAACCAAAATAGATCAATGCTCCACTTACCTTCTCTTGTGACACAAACACTGTTATCACCGCCATTTTCGGGCAAAACAGGGCGACAACTGAAGGATGACAACAGAGGCAAGGCTCTCCAACACAGCAAAAAACTGAAGAAGAAACCTTACCCGAACCAAATTCATAATGAAAAAATGGAACTACTGACTTTAAAGTCAATTTTGAGCCCTTAAACAGCGCCAAAAATAGCCCAAAATGAATTTAGCTAGGCACAGACGATACGAATCCAATGGCACCGGAATCGCCTCCTTCCGATTTACGATTAAAAAGTTATGGCCTTTCTTCCAACAGTGCAAAAAACACAAATTCAAAACAAAAATAGAGATAAATTAAAGTTCACCATCATAATTCTAACTTTTAAAATAGGAAAAAATAGCAAAATGGTACCTAAAGCGAGCTCCACTGTGAATCTGCACAGTGGCAGATACCTGCTATGAATCTGCACAACACCGCTTGGGAATCTGCACAATGGCTTTGGCTCTTTTCGAATACAACACCATATCTGATAACCTACTGCAACCTACCAAGAAACAAATTTCATTATGAACACTCGAATTGTTATCCTCAACAGGCTTGCCAAGATCGGTAGCCTCTGCCAATAAAAACTTTGTTTTAGAGCCCTGTAGTTTAGGTGGAGACTCAATACATATGCCATTAGATAATATATACAATGTCATTAGATAATATACACTTACTCAGAATAGTCCAAAAATCAAGAATCAAATACAAACACCAAATTATTAGGTGCGAACCCAAATACGCACAAATATATACATGAATAAGTACTGAGGCAGATTTAATCCTCAAAAATTCTAAAAGTTAAAACAGTGGATAAAGTGAGAGAGTGAGGGAATGACGGAGAGTATACCATATACTTTTAACATCTTCAAAACCACATATATGCCTTCCAAGCAGACCCACTACAATCAAGATAAAACATCCGAGTTCACTACGGGAGAGAAAGTTACTGTATATATTTATTAAGGTTTCCTACACAAATTCGATTCAGCAGAGATGAAACAGAGCTCAAACATAAATCACAGCGATTTCTCCAATATATGTAGGCAAAAAAGAAAAGTAAATCTATTAAGGTTGTTGAATCTTAAATGTAGGAAACAAAGAAAAGGAAATCTGTGCAAAAGGAAATCTACAACGGGAATGGAATACCCAATTCTTCAAGCTACAAAATAAAAGAAATATAAATTACCAAATTTACACATTAAACATAAATAAGAGAAAATACTTTGTTTGAAAACAAAATCAGTTTATTTAGTTCGTAGGTTACAAATCGAAACTCCAACATTTACAAACCCACGAAACCCCAACATTTACAAACTAAAACTCTGCTCTAGCTTTAGATTTCCAAACCAACAAAACCATATGTAGATTTACAAACCCACGAAACCATATGTAGAATTCCAAATCCATGAAACCACAACCTTGACATCAACACGTACCTTCCTTTTCTGGTGAAATGTGAGCACCGAGAAAGAGAAAGCATGGGCTCTGACAAAATATGAGAGTTTGTGCAAGGGTTTCCGAGAGTGGGAGGGTTTGTGGTTGTGAGGTGAGAGAAAGATAGAAAAATCGGGGGAAACAAAAAGCATTGGGGGAAACAAAAAGCAAATGAAAATTTTGAAATTAATGGAGGGAGATCATCTCAACCATTCATTTTGGTAAAATGTCTTTTGAGGTGACATTCATCCTCACCCTTAAAAATGTACATATTTTCAAAAACCAAGCTCCCATATTATATGGATATATATATATACACGTGTGATTGATTCTGCTATGGGTGTATTAGATAAGATAGATAGTGATGTCTAAATTGCTCTAAGTGTGTGAGAACTTAATCATTAACTGGTGACTTTTAATAAATAAAAAGGGATTGGAAAAATTTAGTAATGTATTGTATGGGCAATATGGGTGGGCATAGTAAATTATGAGGCAGGAAGAGATTTAAGTCAAACTAGTTAGGCGGGATAGTGTAACTAGGTGGGTTTAGAAGAGTACGTTAGGTGCGCACAATAGTTGACAGGTGAGGACCTCAAGTGAGAGCACGAGAAGCTAAAATGTATATAATATGTACTCTTTAATGTATTTTAAATACTTGCTAAAATGTTTTCAAACTGTTTTACTTGGGCTCTGACCCATTTCAAATCCATTTTTATAAAAATATTTTAGGTGCCCAGCCACAGGGACACCAGACTTAGGAGTTCCTTCTTAATTGTCGTGCTACAGCTGTTGTGGACGTTACAGGACCTTGGTAGTAGACGCCTCCACATTTATCAGTTTCTATTTATCATTTTATCTATCTCAGTCGGGCATGTCCTCCATTCTTAGTCGGTGGTTATTACAGAGACATTTTACTTCCATTTCATTTTCGCGTTGGATTTTATTTTATTATAGATGATTGTATTTGGATTTTGTCTGGAGTGTTATTCCAGGCCTATTTATACATCTCGTTGCTTCATCATTATTACTATGCTTATTGGAATGGTGAATGTGAATTATATAGTTTAAATTACTTTCATGTTAATAACAAGGATTAAAATTTTGACATCGGGCTATTAGGTTATTAGTAACTTAATTGGACTTCGACAGTGATGTTGAGAATGAAACCCTTAATGATTCCTGTTTAATTTATTAATGGACTGATTGCCTAGGGTTAGAATAAGTGGGGTGTCTCAATAAGATGACCTTTGTTACTTGATTCACCCAAGTCTGGACAAGCAGCAGTCACCCTCATGGACTCATCAAAGAAATCATAGGAATCAAAGTTCGTAGTCTCAATGCGAAGGTTCAAATGCTCAAAGGGATTATAACCTTTGGAAGACAATATATTATCACTACTAATGAGGACAACACTTAGAGAATTAACTTCAAGTGTAGTGTATTGGTTAGAAAAGTTGGTCAGGCACAAAGGAGGAAGTACTACAACTAAAGGTTTCGGAGTCATAGGTCTCAAGAGAACACTTTCTTAGTAAGAGCTATATCGGTTAAACTGGGCCTCGACCTCCTTCTTCGCTCGGCGGACACAATCGTAAAGGCGACATGGCTCTACCCAAGTCTCGTATAAATTTCAGTTCATTCATAAACTTCTACTTAAAAGGTTTATAATATTGGGAGGATCAAACAAGAAAAGGAATCATTTTTTTGTAAAGAACACTCAAGAACACAAAATCTAGAACTAGAAGTCAAAACTTGAAAAGTCACCAAAAAATACCAAACTCCACCAAGCCTCTCTAAGAAACTCTAATTCTTAATCAAAACCTAACACAATCGATGAACTAGAGAAAACTCCTAGGATGAACACCCAAACACCACCAGAGAGAAATTAAAGAAACAACAATGAAAAGCGAAGGAAGAATGTGCAGAAAGTATAAGGATTCCATTTAAACCCATTTTCAACTCTCAAATAGGGTAATGACGAGACACGACTTTTAAGGCTTAAAATTATGTAAAGGTTGCACGCATAGGCTAAATGCGCCTTGAAAATTGCACTAAATCTATTCGAATCACACCGCCTCTAACTCAACCAAGTGATGATCAACGACTAGAAGATATCTCATAGTGGGAAGTAACCCGAAAGCACATGGGGGCGATATGATCGTTACATCTGACGACTTGATCATTCTGTCCCTAAGGTATGACTGATAGCTAATAGACAACTAGGCCACCAAAGTTATGACTTGCAAGCCATTTATCAGGACGAGACGAGACACTAAGCAGAGTTGTCTTAAAGTCAATGGTGACCAAATTTAAACCTAATCCTCCTCCTGATGCCGAAGGCTAAGGTCTAGGGGTAATTGATACACATTAGTATAGTCTCTTCTAGATGGCATCCAGGTAACTAACCACACCATAGTATTGTCTCACAGGAGATACTAGTCTTCTCACCCATATCTGGTTTGTACAAGTATAGTCTCAGATAGATGACATTTTAGGACTAACCAAAGATCGTGGTATCATCTCATAAACGAGACTAACCCTCAACCTTACTATTGGAAGAGTGTCGGCCTCAGACAACATTCATATTACAAGCCATCAGAGATCTAGGGATAGGTGCGTTGGGCGCATATGAACATCTTATCTCGTCTCGACTTTCTGCATGAAATCGAGCACCACAGACTCTTGACAAGATCGGTACCACCAGATACCTCCTGCAAATATGTTCATCAAGGCATAAAAAATAAAACAGGGGCATTTAATTCATATCTATACAAAATCATTGTTGATGTAAAAAACTAGATCACTCTAATTCTTCAATCACAGATAAATAAATAAGACAAAGATTTTTAAAGTGGTTCGGCTAGGAATAAAGCCTACGTCCACTGTTATGTTATTGCTGAGTGTTTGTAGAATTCTTGATTACAAGTTCTCTCAAGAAATTCCGGTCCCTTTGAATGGGATCGATACAAGGTATTTATAGCCTCAAGGCTGTACATGAAAGGTCCAATACATTAAATGATATACATATGAATGGGTAATACATTTAATGCAGCGTGTGCGTCAAGAATCTAATGAATAGTTGAACAGTTGTCCGTCTGATAATTGATGATACGGCCGAGGTGCAGTTCGGACCGCCTTAGTTGCTCGTTGATCAAGAGTTCCTCGGAGTGCTTAGAGTATCTCGGGATGATATAGTTCCTCGGATGGAGTTCCTCGGCATGATAGAGTTCCTCGGTGTATTCTCGTTGCTCGGTATCAACCACGGTTATTCAGTAAATGATCTTCCTCGCTGTTATTGTGCCACGTAGATCGACACGTGTCTTCATACTATTCGTCCACGTCAGCATATTAATTTTGGTATCAACAGAAGCCCCCAATGTTTCATATTTCGAACTTTGAGGAGTATGGGACATTCTTTCTCGTTATATGGTAATATTAAATGACCTTCCTGGGTTTTAGGAGCATTGTATTCAAATTTCCTTCTCATTTCGCAGTTTCCGCCTTTTTATAAGCGCTTCGATCTTCGTGCAACTTTTGTCTTTTTAGCCGCCGGAAGTTTAGTAATTTCTTTTTAGTAATCATTTCTTTCGCCGTTTCCCAATGCAAAGTATTTAAACTCCTTTGGTAACCATACCGTCGTCTACACTTTCCATTTTTCTGCATTCAAGTTTTCTATTCTCTTCCTCTCTCTTGTGTGTTCATCATTGTTTCCGTTCGTTGTCAACATATCTCTTTTCTTTCTGTAAGCTCTTCTTCCTTTCTTCTGCATCTCTTTTATTCAATATGGTTTATATTGTTGAATCTGCTGAGAAATTTCGTTCTGACTTTTCCATTCCTTCTTGGGTAACTCTGGAGGTTCTTTCTGAGCCTTTAGATTACTTTCGATTGGCTGAGGGACATTGGTTCCCCAGTCTTTTCATTGCTGAATGTGGTTTTTCTTTTCCCCCAAATCCATTATGTCTTGAGTTTTGTCAATATTTTGACCTTGTTCCTGCAAAAATAGCCCCCAATTCATGGAGAATAATTAACGGGGTGCATAAGTTAAATCTAACTCATGGGACTCGTATAGGGATCCCAGAAATCATGTACTGCTATAAATGGGCCACTTTAGATAATATTTATTATTTAAAAACTAGGTTTTTAAATAGAGCCCTTGTAGTTAACCTCCCTGATTCAAATAGAGATTATTTTGAGCATGGGTTGGTCATAAAAAATTGGCAACACGCGCCTTTATCTGGGAATGAAGTATACAACGGTCCCAGATGCCCCCCATACGGCAATGGGATAGGTTTATTTTTCATTTTTATTTTACTTATAAAATTGCGTATTCATCATGTTTGACAAAATGTATGACTGAGATTTATGTATTTATTTGCAGTTGATAGTAAAAGAAAAACTCCAAAAGAGTCGGAAGTGAATATCAAGCATTTAAAACTTATCTGGAATTTGCATAAGACGATTGCAGACGAGCATATTAGATCTGCATCATATTTGCTGCAGTATAAGAGCTACACAACCTCTTATACTGCTCGCCCTGTTGAACCAGCTTCAACACCAGAAAGTTCATCTTCAGACTCTCATATCCTTCTATCTCAGAGAATGGGCAAGAAAAGAGCTCCTCCTGCTCTATTTGGTGACATTTCCTCTGCTGTTGGAGCCCAGAAAGGCAAAATTGATGTCCCAGAGGGGACTAAGAAAGTAGATGCTGGTTCCTCCAAAATTGCCGAGAAGCCCCCAGTGGCCCCGAGCAAGAAAAATGCTCCTGCTGATGTAATTGCCATCTCTCCGACCAAGACTTCTTCCTTGGTTGATGCTGCTGACCGTCCTTTGAAGAGATTGAGGAAATCATCCTCAGTTAATCTTGCTGGGACTGCATCTTCTCTACCAGCTGGTGGTAGTAGTGTTTCAAAAATCATTCTTCCGAGCTCTTCAACGAGCTCAGTTATACCCGAGGTTCTCGGGGTTGATGAAAAGATTCCTAGGGATACACTGACATCCCTAGCTGCTCGCCATCTTTCTTCAGTAAATTTCTCATACTTTTGGTCTTTCTTTTCTTTTTCCTGAACTCTTATATTTGTGTTGACTCTATTGTTTTTCTTATCTTTTAGCTGGTGAACTGTTTCAATACCATCGTGAAGAAAGATCAAGCTATTAAAGCTTCTAGTTCCTCGTCCGATGTTGACGATGCCCTCTTGGGTTTAACCCAATCTGTGAAAGAATCTCGCCAGCAGTACGTCGAGGAGAAAGCTGCCTGGGAGAAAAAATTGGCTGCAGCTGAGGCTGATAAGATGAAGATGGCTGAAACCTCCAAGAATTTGGAGGAGAAGGTGAAAAGCCTAGAGGTCAATCAGCAAAGGTGCGATGACCAACTGAAGAAGGCAAAAGAAGAACTGTCTACCCTGCGAGACATCAAAATCCAGAAAGAACAATTGGATATCAAACTCTCCTCGGAGAAGTTGAAAAGAAAAGCTGTAGTTAAGAAACATTTCAGTGCTGGCTGGGAGAAAGGATGGGAGAGAGGGATAGCTGCAATGACGTCCCAGGTCCAATATGGGGAGTTGAAATACTTCTATGATGGTTGGGTAGCTGCTCTGCAAGAGCTAAAAGTTCAAGATGATTCTGAGCTATTCCAACGGCATCTCCCTGGTCCTCCTCCACCAATTGTGGAAGAAGAAGAAGATGAACCTGCATCAGATGAATCTTCCATAGCTGTGGATGTCCCAATCTCTGCTTCTCAACCCTCTGTCATTGAGGACATTTCTTCTATGACTCCTCCTGCCGAGAAGATTTCTGCCGACCAAGATGTTGTCATCACCGAGCAACCGAGCTCCTCGTCCCAGCCTCCCGAGAAAGTCTTGGGAGACAAGGAAAAGGTGTGAAGTTGTTCGGTATCATTCTTATCTTTTATTATTTGTAATCGAACACTGTACTCCTTTTATGATCTAATAAAATACTTCTTTACTCATCGCTGTTATTGATGATTCTTTGTTGATTGTTGTCTTTTTCTTGTCTTTAGTTTGTTGCTAGAATGGAATTAATCTCTTCTCATGATACCGAACTGATGCAGCAATGTCACCAATACTATAGGGCTGGTCATACAGACCTTAGTTCTTCTGAAATTGCTGACATTCTTGGTCATGATGCTTCAGAACAGGCGACTGAGGCTTATAGGTATTTGAAAAGTTTACTCGACCGAGCTGTAGCTAACAATGTTGCTTACTATGAGTTGATTGAAGAGCTTAATGGTTCCTTAAAGGATCTTCAAAATCAACATAACAAATCAATGGCTTTGTTGCATGAAGATTACGAAAATAGATACCAACAGCTCTCTTCAGAAATAGGCCACAAGAAAATCATTGCTGGGTATGACGTCAGGGAGAGGACTCTAAAAGGTGAAATTGAAGCCTGCAGACAAATCGCTGAGATCCTGGAGCAAGAAAATAACAGTTTGCAGAAAAAATTAGCTCAGTATGAATCTGCTGCTTCATCCTCTACTGCATTAATACCAGTCACTGATGAAGGTTTCTCATTCTTAGAAGTCGAAAACGCCAAACTGAGGCAAGAGCTGGAGGATTTAAGAAGATCTTCCATTTCTGGAACTGCTCGGGGACGAGGAAGGAGTTCTCGGGGACGAGGAAGAATCGTCGAGGAGCAAAATTCTCCAATTGCTTCTCGGAGCCGATCAAGAGTTCTTAGCCGTAGTGTTGAAGAATCTCGCACCCAATCTACTCTGGAAACTCAAGCATTCCAACTAAATGTTAAGGATCGTGCTCTGTCTGATTTGTCTAAGAAAAATTTATCTTTAGAGGATCAATTGGCTGCGATGAAGTCTGATCTGAATAATAAAGATGCTCTTATCAAGAACTTTCTCGAGCAAGTAGATAGATTAACTTTCCAATTCCATAAACAACCTCGGGAGTTCTGGAATGCAGGCTATAATGAAGCTCTTTATCATTTGGATGACCGCCTTGAAAATGCTAACAACGAAGGTTATAAGCAGGGATGGTTGAACGCCCTGGGTGTATTAAAATTGGAACAAGGTCATTATTTATGGGATTATCATGCTCCTGGATTGCTAGACTTGCCTGTTCCTCCCTATAAATTGGATATGGCATGGATTCCTGCTCGCTCCATTCCTCGGAGTTTGATCTCTAAATATCTTGGTGATTATAACCTTCATTCTCAAGTTGAAGTATCTCGTCCTGAGCACCTGTTGGATACTCCTACAATAATGAATGTCAGAATGCTGAAGGACATGAACTTTATTAATTCTCCTCTGTGTCTAGAGGATCCTCCTGCTGGCGAGGAACCTGTCTCAAAGGACAAAGGAAAGAAACCAATAGAGTAGGAATCTTTAATGTAATAGTTAGCACATTCATGTAACATGTAATACATTTTTATCTTAATGAAAGAGTTTCATTTTCTGTTTTGCCAATAGCTATTTTTCTGTTTGCAAATTATATGGTTCATCAACCAAATTAGAATTTATAATAAGCATAAATTGTTCAAAATTGTTTCCAACCAACCAAGGTGGATAAATAATGTTTGTCGACCAACCATAGTTGATGGGTTTCTATCTCTGACCAACCATACTTGGTTCAATTTTCAAATATAAACATGTGTCCGACCAACTAAGGTTAATACTTTTATCCTCGTCGACCAACTACAATTAGTGGGTTTTTATCCCCGACCAACCATACTTGGTACAGTTTTCAATATTTTTTTCTTTAAAGAACTTTTTGTAATAATGTTACCTCCCGACAAACATAAGTTGTAATGCGAGAGTATATAAAGTCTTACCAACCGTAGTTGATCATGCTGGTCTACACCTCCTAATCAAAGGAGTAGTAGGGTTCTTTCGAACTTTTTGGCTCCTCGGAGCATATCCTCCTAACCAAAGGAGGTTGGCTACTTATAGCACTTTTGCTCCGTAGAGCGCTCCGGAGAGCTTATCCTCCTAACCAAAGGAGGTTGGCTACTTATAGCACTTTTGCTCCGTAGAGCGCTCCGGAGAGCTTATCCTCCTAACCAAAGGAGGTTGGCTACTTATAGCACTTTTGCTCCGTAGAGCGCTCCGGAGAGCTTATCCTCCTAACCAAAGGAGGTTGGCTACTTATAGCACTTTTGCTCCGTAGAGCGCTCCGGAGAGCTTGACTCCGTAGAGCATGACTCCGTAGAGCAGTCTTCTTCTTGTCCAGCAGTGTAGTGTTCAACACTAATATTCCCCGAAAAACTTTCAACAGAAAGAAAATGGTGAACCATCCTCGTTTTATTCATAATGAAGGAAATACTTTACATTTTTCATTACTGATAATACTTTCGCAGGTGTTCAGCATTCCATGCATTCTGAAATTCTTCTCCTTCTAGAGTTGCTATTCTGTAGGTTCCAGGTCGAACAACCTCTGTAACTCGGTAAGGTCCATGCCAGTTTGCTTCCAGTTTATTCTGTTTCTGAATGACTTTCTTCAGCACATAATCACCCTCCTTCAAATCGCATTTCTTCACCCTTTTGTTGTAGAACAGAGCTGTTCGTTGTTGATAAGCAGCATTCCTAATGGCTGCCTCTTCTCTTACTTCTTCGAGCATGTCCAAATCCATTCTTCTCATCAAATCACTGATCGGAGAGTTGAAATTCAGCACTCTATGCGTTGGGAGACCCAACTCGGCCGGTATCACAGCCTCACTTCCAAATGCTAGCATATATGGTGATTCTCCAGTTGCTGCTCGGGGAGTTGTTCGGTAGGCCCATAATACTGATTGGAGCTCATTAATCCAATTTGCTTTAGCTTCACTTAGCCTCTTTTTCAACCCATTCAGTAATGTTCTGTTCGTCACTTCAGTCTGTCCATTGCTTTGGGGATGGCCTGGTGCTGAATAAAACTTCAAAACGTTCGACTGATGACAATAGGCAGCAAATTCTTCATTATCAAATTGTGTTCCATGATCTGTGATGAAAGCATGAGGGAGACCATATCGACAAATGATATTCTTCCATACAAACTGGTATACTTTTTCGTACGTCATATTGATAAGAGGCTCAGCTTCCACCCACTTAGTAAAATAGTCCACTGCAACTACGAGATACTTGAATCTTCCTCGGGTGATCGGCAGTGGTCCAACCAAATCAATTCCCCACATGGCAAATGGCCAAGGAGAAGTTATTGGTGTTAGCAATGCTTGTGGAGTTCGTCGGATGGAAGAAAAACGTTGGCACTTGTCACATTTCTTGGCATAGGCTATACAATCAGCCCTCATTGTTGGCCAGTAATATCCCTGTGTCATCACTCTTTGTAAAAGTGTTCGACCTGCTACATGAGCTCCACAAGATCCTTCATGGATTTCTTCAATCAATTCTTTCACCTCGGTAGGATGTACACATCTCTGCAAACCTGCCATAATTCCTCGTCTATACAAAATACCATTAGTTAATACATACCGAGCAGCTTTATACTTCAGTTTCTTGGCAGCGAGTTTGTCCTCCGGCAATTCGCCCTCTTCAACATATTTCCTGATTGGATCCATCCAAGAGGGTCCTAAATCAAGAGTAATCACATTCGTTGTCAGATCTTCATCTATGCTCCGACCTTCTAATACTTCAATCGGTATGGTTCTTCGCATCTCGGTACGAGTAGCTGATGCTAGTCGGGCCAGTGCATCTGCTTGTACATTCTCCATCCTCGGTATTCTCACCAATTGAATGGCATCAAATTCTGTCAACAATTTCATCACCTTTGCATGATATTTGATCATTAAGTCTCCTTTAACCGCATATATTCCCATCATCTGATTCACAATTAATTGAGAATCACTGAATACCATCACCTGTTGTGCTTCCATAGTCTTTGCTAGATTAAGACCTGCTATCATGGCCTCATACTCCGCTTCATTGTTAGAAGCTTTGAATTGGAATCGCAAAGCATATTCCATGTCAATCTCGTCTGGGGTGATCAAAACAATTCCTGCTCCACAACCAGCTGTGCAGGATGATCCATCTACATATAATCTCCATGTAGGTATTTCGTCTTCAAATTTCTTATCTGTCAGAGTTCCTCGATAAAATATCTGCTGTTTTCTTCCATCATCCCCCGGTATCTTTCGCTCCTCGTCAGTCATCTGCTCGTACTCTTTTACCAACCGTGGCTGGTCTGAATTTGAATATAATGATTTCTCTACATCCACAAGTCCTTTTACCAACCTTGGTTGGTTTGGACCTATTTCTGCTGATCCTGTATCGTCCACAGGTAGGTCAGCAAATGTTTCTGTTGATCCTGTATCGTCCACAGGTAACTCAGCAGGCATCTTTTGCTCCTCGGGGGTATCAGGGTATGTGAACTCTGCTATAAAATCTGCTACAGCCTGCCCCTTCAATGATGATCTGGGCTCATACACAATATCATATTCACCAAGTTCTACTGCCCAGTACATCAGTCTCCCTGATTTTTCTGGCTTATGGAGGGCTTGTCTCAATGGCATATCAGTATAAACAATGATGGTATGGGCTTGGAAATATGGCCTCATTCTTCTGCTTGCTTCAATTAGTGCCAATGCCAATTTTTCTAGCTTTGGGTACCTGATTTCTGCACCTCGGAAAGCCTTACTTGTGTAATAAATTGGCTTCTGGACTCCATTCTCCAATCTGATCAACGCTGAACTGACTGCGTTCTCTGATACTGCCAAATACAAATACAACTTTTCTCCTGTTATTGGTCTGGACAACAATGGAGGTGTTCCCAAATATTTCTTCAAGTCTTGAAAAGCTTTTTCACATTCTTCATTCCATTCAAAGGTTTTTCGAAGTGTTTTGAAGAATGGTATGCATTTATCAGTTGCTCGAGATACAAATCTGTTGAGCGTTGCAACTCGTCCGGTAAGACTCTGCACTTCTTTCTTCGTCGTCGGAGATCGCAGCCCTAGAAGAGCTTTGATCTTATCTGGATTTGCCTCAATACCTCGCTGATTGACGATGTATCCGAGGAACATTCCTTCTCGTACTCCAAAGGTGCACTTCGTTGGGTTAAGCTTCATTTGGTATTTATCCAATTGATCAAAAGTTTGACTCAAGTCAATCAAATGATCAGTAGCTTTCTTGCTTTTAGTGAGCATGTCATCGACATAGACCTCCATGTTGCGGCTGATTTGTTCAGTAAAAACCTTGTTCATCAACCGCTGATATGTTGCACCTGCATTTTTTAAACCAAAAGGCATAACATTATAACAATAAGTTCCCCTAGGGGTAATAAAAGAAGTACTTTCCCTGTCTTCAGGTTTCATTTTGATCTGGTTGTAGCCAGAGTAAGCATCCATGAAGCTGAGTAGCTCGTGTCCCGAGGTAGCATCCACCAGTTGATCAATTCTGGGCAATGGAAAATGATCCTTGGGGCATGCCTTATTGAGATCGGTGAAATCGACACACATTCTCCATTTGTTGTTTTTCTTCTTTACCATCACCACATTAGCCAACCAATCTGGATATTTTACATCTTCAATGAATTGGGCTTTCTGGAGTTTCTCGACTTCCTCTTGTATGGCTTGATTCTTCTCGGGACTAAACACCCTTCTTCTCTGCTTTACAGGTTTAATCTCCTTATTCACATTGAGTTCATGACATAAGAAATTTGGATCTATTCCTGGCATGTCTTCATGACTCCAAGCAAAAGTATTTTTCCTATTCTTCAAGAAAGTTATCAACTCCTCTTTTATTGACATATCCAACGATGAACCTATCTGGGTTATTCGTTCAGGATGTTCGTCGTCCAAAATAACATTTTCTGTAGATTCCATCACCTGTCCCTTTACAAGTTGAGATTCATCCCTGGGATCAAGAGTTTCAATTTCTGTACCTTCCTCCACCTGGTAAGTAGTAGTCTTTTTCATCGATCCCTCTAGTTCTTCTTGCTCGGCCGACGAATAATAGCATTCCCGAGCTACTTTTTGATCACCTTTCACCACTCCAACTCCAAAATTTGTTGGGAATTTCAAACATTGATGTACTGTAGAAGGAACGGCTTCGAACTTCTTCAATCCAACTCTTCCCATGATGATGTTGTAGGCTGACTGCACATTCTTATCCATCACAAAGAATCGTATTCTTTCTGTTCGACAAACAGGCCAGGTTCCAATGAATATATCCAACTTGATCGTCCCAAGTGGAAAAACTTTCTCGCCAGCAAAACCCAGAAGGGGTCTGTGATAAGGTTCTAATTGGGATAATTTCAAATTCAAGCTATCAAAGCATGAATAGTACATGATGTCTGCCGAACTACCATTATCTACCAACACCCTTGAAATGATCACGTCCTTCATTCTCATTTTGATCACCAAAGGATCATCATGAGGGTAAAGAACACCTGCCAGGTCATTTTTTGAAAAACCAATTACTAGCTTCTCTTTGTTTACCTTCCTCGGACGATCATCCTCGGCCAGGTTTATTCGCTGAATATATGAGCAAGCTTGAGCCTCTCCGAGATAAGCTTTTCTTTCTGCAGTAAGGTCTCCTCCTCCTGCATCTCCCCCTGTAATAACGTTACAATGAAATGATCCAAAACGTATGGAAAATACCTCTCGTTCAGGTTTCCTTGGCTTCTTGGGAAGATCGGGGTCATCATCTGGATCCTCTTCATGGGCTCTCCTCTTTTTCTCCTCTGCACGACGAGGAGATCTAGATCTCTCTCTAGTTCTCTCATCATTCCTCCTTTCACTTCTGCGATCTACATACTTTGATAATTTTCCTCTTCGAATGAGTGTTTCAATCTCGTTCTGAAGGGCTATACAATTTTTGGTCATATGGCCATGATCTTTGTGAAACTCGCAATATTTGGTTTTATTCCTCATGTCTGGATCTGACTTCAGTTTCTCTGGCCATTTGATTTCCTCGTTATTCCTGATTTCTTCTAAAACATGATTAATACCCACTCTCAATGGAGTATAATTGTCATACTTCTTTAGGGCTTCCAACTTTATCCTGTTATTCCTGGAGTATTTGTCACCACCATTACCTTTCTGATCTTTCTTCTTAGAGTTGTCGACCTCCACTTTAACTTCTTTATCCATATTCTTCTTCGCAGTCATAGCCTCCTCGGCATTCATGATTTTGGCCGCCTTTGCCATCAATTCCGACATATTTTTGGGCGGATCTTTGGCCAGAGTATAGTATAGCTTGTTAGGCAGCAAACCACTCATCAAAGCAGTGATTGCTGTCTTTTCTTCATAATCTATGACTTCCAACTTTTCGTTATTGAAACGAGTTATGTAATCTCTAGTACTTTCACCTGATTTCTGTCTAACACTTAGCAAGTGTGCTACTCGCTTTACCGGCTTTGCTCCAAAACAAAAATTACCAATAAACAGTTCTGCTAACTGAACAAAAGTTGAAATCTTACCCCGAGGAAGATTATTGTACCATATCTGTGCAGATCCGGTAAGAGTTCCCGAGAATGCTCTACACCTCATTTCGTCGGGGACAGCATAGATATCTGCAGCAGCTTGGTACTGTTCTATATGAAGTACAGGATCTGTCTTTCCATCGTACTTGGGGGTCACCACAGGTGCTTTGAATTTCGACGGTGTGGGGAAATCCACAATGGCTTGCACAAAAGGTGTCCCTTGAACAAAAGTTCTCTGTAAAGGGTTCCTCGCCTTAGCCATTTCTCCCAGTCTATCCTCCAATCGTTGAATGGAACCTTTCCATGCTTCATTCCCTTCCTCGGGCCGTTTAGTCCGAGCAACTGAATGCTCTGACGTAGCTTCCTGAGATTTATCTCGACGAGTAATTGGTCGTGATTGTGCAGATCTTTCTCTCGAACCTGGTGGTGGTCGAAAACTTCCTAATGGAGCCCTAGGTGGACTCATGTTCCTCCTTGGTCCTAACCGACTGAAAGGAGACACCCTGCTTAACCTTTCTAAAGCGCTAGTTCTCTCAGGAGAAAGAGAGATATGTTGATCTGTATCCGTAGCCCGTATTGACGAAGTTCGCCCAGGTTGATAAGAAGAATCATTGGATTCCCCATGGCGATATGACCCAATACGTCTGGATCGTGATTGCCCATGATCAGTCCTTTGCCCTGAATGAGTAGGTACACCGCCTTGAAGAGTTTGAAGAAGTTGCCTCATAGATTCTTGCATGGCGGTTTGTCCCTGAGCCAGATTCGTCATAATTCCGGCCAGATCTGGAGATGCAGATAGATTTGGAAGATTTCCAGTATTTCCAGCATTTCGATTACTGGATTCTGGATTATCTGCCATTGGTGACAAATGATTTTTATGAAAAATGATAACAACAGTCGTTTCCCACAGACGGCGCCAATCTGTTGATGTAAAAAACTAGATCACTCTAATTCTTCAATCACAGATAAATAAATAAGACAAAGATTTTTAAAGTGGTTCGGCTAGGAATAAAGCCTACGTCCACTGTTATGTTATTGCTGAGTGTTTGTAGAATTCTTGATTACAAGTTCTCTCAAGAAATTCCGGTCCCTTTGAATGGGATCGATACAAGGTATTTATAGCCTCAAGGCTGTACATGAAAGGTCCAATACATTAAATGATATACATATGAATGGGTAATACATTTAATGCAGCGTGTGCGTCAAGAATCTAATGAATAGTTGAACAGTTGTCCGTCTGATAATTGATGATACGGCCGAGGTGCAGTTCGGACCGCCTTAGTTGCTCGTTGATCAAGAGTTCCTCGGAGTGCTTAGAGTATCTCGGGATGATATAGTTCCTCGGATGGAGTTCCTCGGCATGATAGAGTTCCTCGGTGTATTCTCGTTGCTCGGTATCAACCACGGTTATTCAGTAAATGATCTTCCTCGCTGTTATTGTGCCACGTAGATCGACACGTGTCTTCATACTATTCGTCCACGTCAGCATATTAATTTTGGTATCAACAATCATTATTGGAGGTCAACAACCCCACGTGAGGGCGTATTCGCTATGATGATCTTACTTTATGGACAAACAACTGACACTCTCCCATAAGCCACGACCATAACTAGGTATGGGACATGTGTTGGGGGTGACACTGCACACCCCTAAACTATATAAGGCACACCATATCTTCTTCATTGGAATCGAAATCCAAAAACCCTATTGTTACTCTATTAAACTTATTATAGAGAGAGAGAGAGAGCGCTCATGTATGTCTTCCATGGCCATTAGTGCTCTGTTATAGTCAAAATGCTCTCACACTTTATACAGTGGACGTAGGCTAAGGACGAACCACATAAACCTTTGCGTTCTTCTCTGTTTCTCTGATCTCTTTTGGTAAATTTCCTGTCGATAAATACTTTATTATATATATGTAATACCTACATCGAGGGTGAATCCATTGTATGATCTTAGTATCATCGCTCCCGCCTGATGCGGAATCACGCATAGCCTTCTTATGAAATTTGCAACGCGTTTGTACTTCTTTTTTCCAAGTGCCCTTCAGAATAAGGTAACACTTCATGAACTTGAAAAAGTCCTCCATCTCCAACTTGTGCACATGAGAAATAGGGGGGGGGGGGGTTCACACCATGGTCGGTGCAAGTTTTGCTTAACTTGACCAACAAATGCACAAAATTTACTCACGACCTGACTAATAGCACTGAACTGTGTCTTGATCGAACCCGCAAAACCTTATTCGGCTTGTAGATTCTCCTTATTTAATTCGTAGACCACATTTTCCCATATTCCCATTTTTCCTGATTGGCTCCATATACGAGTCCTCAAATGTATCAACCCAACATTGGCAAAGTTGGGGGTCCTTATTTTTCGAAAAGTTTTTTTTTCGATGATCACCTATGAAATTTTAAATTTCAGGAGTTTCTTGAAACTCAGTCTCTTGAGTTAGCTCGAAGGAGAAGTCTTTCATCGAAATTTAGTAACAAAATATATTAAATGTAATCATATATTTAAGAAACTTGATGAAAAATGTGATGATTAAAAAATTATGGGGTATTCATAAATTTATTAAAAAATTAGTCATTGAAAATAAGGTGATTTTGATATTTTGACCATTATTCCCGCGATAAGTGGACTGTTGCAGGAAACAAACTCGCGCGATAAGCAAACTGCCGCGACGGGAAGGTGGCCTTTGCCTAGAGTCTTGTATTTTGAGAGACCAAATTGGAGAATTTGCTTTGGAGATAAACATAATTGAGGGGCCATGTTTGCACTAGGGACATAACTTATGGGCTATATAAGTAATTATATTATACACTTTTAGAACTTAAAATAATATTTGTTATAGATTTAGGACAACAAACATTTTGTTTCCATTTTTCATCCCTACTTTTAAATTATTAGATTGACGTGACATGATGTGATTAATTGCCGTTTTATGAACCAATGACTTTATTCAAAAATAAGAATTAAAAATAAAAATAAAATATTTGTTGTCCTATTTTCAAAATACATATTACAATATGTTTTAAATTTATAAACCCCCATAAGTAATTTAATTAAAAAAGAAAAAACCCAAAAAAGAAAGAAAACAATACACAAACATCTATGAAGACGGGACTTCAATTTCTCGTCTTTTTGTGCCACGCTGCCCCTACTTTCTTCCTTGTGATCTGAAAAAAACACAGACAAAATCGGATGCTGAGACTCTCACATAGAAACCCTCTTCACTTCACCCTACAAAATGGTCTCAAAACAATCAAAATCCCATCTTTTTCCAAACCCAACGAATTATTATTCTCCTCACAACCCACCAAAGAAAAAGAAACCCATCAAGATTTTGTTAAACAAATCTCAAACTTTCTCAAACAACCCAATTGGAAATCCCTCATGGACTCATCTGATATACCCAAGAATTTAAACCCACAACTTGTTTGGGCAGTTCTATACCAACACTTGCAAGAAAACAGCATGTTTGACCTCAAATGCTTACATGAGTTCTTCCATTGGTCAAGGTCTAAAATGGGTATGCCCCCAAATTTGGATTCATTTTCTCTTTTAGCTATTAATCATTGCAATTTTCAATATTTTGGACCTGCACATGGGCTTTTGAGGGTAATGATAAAAACCCATGTGTTATCTTCAACCCCTAAAGGGATTCTTGATTCAATTGTGTATTGGTTTAGGAATTGTGAAGGGTCTAGTGTTAGAGTGTTTGATGTTTTGATTGATACTTTTAAGAAGATGGGGATGTTGGTGGAGGCTAGTGAGGTTTTGTTACAAGGTAGGGGTAGTGATGTTTTGCCTAGTTTGAGGTGTTGTAATTCACTTATGAATGATTTGTTGAAGGGTGATATGATGGAGTTGTTTTGGAAGGTTTATAATGCAATGTTGGATGCTAAGATGGATTTTGATGTTTATACGTATACGAATTTGGTGGGCGGGCTTTGTAAGGGTGGGGATGTACGAGGGGCGAAAAGGGTTCTTGTTGAAATGGGGGAAAAAGGGTGTAGTCCCAATATTTTTGTTTTTAATGTTGTGATTGAAGGAATGTGTCGGTTAGGGTATACAGATGAAGCTTTTGAGCTTAAGGAATCTATGGGTGAGAAGGTAACCGATACGTATACTTACACCATACTTATTAATCACCTGTGTAAGAAAGATAAAATTGATGAGGCGAAATTGATGTTGGAAGAGATGGTGAAAATTGGTTTGAAACCTCATTCGCTTACGTATTCTGCTTTGATTGACGGATTTGTTTGGAGAAGCAATGTAGAAGAGGTTTTGGGAGTTTGGGACGAAGTAGTTTCTCATGGGATTATACTAAATCTTGCTAGATATAATTCAATCATTCGGTGTGTGTGCAAGGGTCGAAAAATGGATAACGCGATTGGAATTTTGAACGAGATGATTAAAGTGGGATGTAAACCTGATTCCCAATCGTATTGTTTATTGATTCAAGGGTATTGTTGGGAGCATAATATTGGCAGGGCATTGGAATTACTTAATGAGATGGAGAAGAAGAATTTGGGTCCCACAGTTGTAACTTATAGTGCAATTACCGATGAGCTATTCGAGCGCAAGAATCTTCGGGAAGCTCGTGTTCTTGTGGGGAAAATAATCGTGAGTGGTTTGATGCCAAATGGCGATATATATAAGACTCTCATTGCAGGTTTTGTGTGGGAAGGTAGGATTGAAGATGCAATTCGGGTTTTAAAGGAAATGAGTGACAAAGGGTTTGCACCCGACATATTTTGCTACAATCCCGTTATAACTTTTCTTTGCAAAGCTGGAAATATGGAAGAGGCGAGCTCATTCTTGTTAGAAATGGTGGGGAGAGGAATAAAACCGGACTCTGTAACTTATGGGGCGTTTATTCGCGGGTATAGCAAGGTAGGAAACATGTTGGAAGCCGATAAACATTTTTTCGAGATGATTGGTCGCGGTTTGATGCCAAATAATGTTGTTTACACTGTTTTGATTAATGGGTATTTCAAAGTGGGAGATTTAACGAAAGCGATGTCGGTATTTAGAACTATACTTGGGTTGGGGGTGCTGCCAGATGTGCAAACTTATGGTGCTTTGATTCACGGTCTATCTGAAAATGGGAAGGTTGAAGAGGCCATCGAGATTGTCGCTGAATTGAAAGAAAAGGATTTTTCTCCTGATGTGTTCATTTACAGCTCTCTTATTTCTGGATTTTGCAAACAGGGTTTGGTAGAGAGAGGTTTCGAGCTTCATAACGAGATGTGTTGTGAAGGTATTAATCCCAATATGTTTATTTACAACGCGTTGATTGACGGATTGTGCAAGTCCGGTGATGTTTCGAGAGCCCAGAAACTTTTTGATGGAATTTCTGAGAAGGGTTTAGCTTTGGATAGTGTGACCTACGCGACGATGATAGACGGTTACTGCAAGTCTGAAAATTTGGCCGAAGCTTTTTGTCTGTTTAATGATATGCTGACAGAGGGAATTCGGCCCCATAGTTTTGTTTACAATGCTCTTCTTCATGGGTGTTGCAAAGAAGGTAATTTGGATAAGGCTCTCAACTTTTTTGATGAATTGGTGCAGAAGGGTTTTGCCGATACGGTTTCTTTCAACACTTTAATTGATGGATTTTGCAAATCATGGAAGCTTGAAGAAGCCAATAATTTGTTAAAAAAAATGATAAGTATGGGGTTTAAGCCCAATCATGTGACCTACACGACTGTGATCGACTGGCACTCCAAAGCGGGAAAGATGGACAAGGCAAACCAGATTTTATTGGAGATGCAGGAGAGAGATTTGAAGCCGGACACTTTAACATACACATCGATCATGCACGGTTATATAAAATTGGGTGACCCGTTTGAGGTTTTTGCGGTTTTTGAGAAGATGGTGAAAAAAGGGCTCGAGCCCGATGGAGTCGCATACAACGTACTAGTCGACGCCCACTGCATGGTTGGAAACTTGGATAAAGCGTTTGAGTTGCGAGAGAAGATGAGAGATAAAGGTATGTCGGTAAAGGAAAGAGCGTACCTTTCGCTAATAAAGGGTCTTTGTAAGAAAGAGAGCTTTTCAGAAGCTCTAAACTTGCTTCACGAAATGGGAGAGAAAGGGCTGCAACTAAATCTTTCTACTTGTGGTAAACTAGTTGATGAGTTCCATCAAGCAGGAAAAATAGAAGAGTCTAAACAGTTTTTCGAGAGTATGACGGGTTTTGGGTGGATCCCGGATAGCACTAATTTAACTGATCTGGTGAAGGCCCATGTAGACGAACCAGATTCCGAGGATGTGACGAATATTGTAAAGCAAATAGCATAGAGAGTTGATTTTGTGGAAGCAATCGATGTTGTTGATAAGAGGAGAGAATATTTTGCTAGCTGTGCCATTTTTGTGTGCCATTCATAATAACTAACTGCTGGATGAGTACAAAAACCAAGAGTTTTGAGGCAATGCCAATTTAGCTTAATTACATTTTTTGGCCACTTAAGGTGAAAAGATTTTGCTTCTAAAATCAGGTCAGATGGAACCTCTGCAGGCTCAGCTTTGGGTTATGTAATTTCGGAATCTTCATATTCAGGTATGACATGTTTGAGGTTTACTGTATTTTTATATCATGGTTCGAGATGAATGGCTGTTAATTTTCACTAAAATTGTTGCCTTTTTTTTTCCTAACAGATTTTCAGTTGGTAAGGTTGCCACTAGTCGTATCATATGATCTTAATCTTTTCAATGGAATAGATGAAGATCGAACGAAGAAATTGTGCTTTAAGAGAGCTTAATATTGCAGTCAAAAGGTGAGGGTATTTGATTCGTTGTTTTAACTTTCAAGGAGTTTTAACCAGCATATAGAAACTTATCCATACCAAAAAATAGGTGTTAGTTCAGTTATTGGTTTCCGAGTGCTATTGGCATTCTAAGCTTACCCTCACGCAGACAATCCCCCCCCCCCCCCCCCCCCCCCCTCTTTTTTTTTCTTCTTTCGTATTGTAAATGTTGTAATTATCCTTTTAATTTAGTAAAGCTGCTAAACCAACATTTAAATTGTCCTCGTTGTGTAGAATTTTCTGTACTGCCTCTCTCTCTCTCTCTCTGCACAGACACAAACACACTTTTTCTATAGTTCAAACTACTTTTAAAGCCAAAAAACATCTTTCATTACAACATCACCCTAATGTGGTAGTTTCAAACTATTTCACTCTATAAGCAAGTGTTAATCACGCATCTACGAAATTGGTTTATATGTTATATTTCATAAACATTGAAAATTTTGATGTATGCCACAACGGAAAACTTACACACCCTCACAATCAAGCAAGTGATTCTCTCTAGTTAGTCCATCATCATTGATTACAAAAAAAAAAGAAAAAAAGACGAGTCTAGGCCAAATGGATGACTACCCCAATAACAATTTTCTTAAAACAAAAATAGACAAAAGTACAATTAAATTCCTCCCTTCTCTTGGACATTCCATTCTTCATGCTGCCTAACCAGCATTGTCGTGCTACAAACACATGTTATGGGTTCAAATATTGATCAATAATAAATTGACTCCAGTATAACTAAATAATACAATGAGGGCATACTCATTTTCAGTATAATAGATAGCTTTCATCATTTCAATTAGTGAAGAGAGAGGTGAAGGGCCCAAGTCTAATCTCAAAATGCCAAGAATGTTTTATGTCAAATAACATCCTCATATATGTTGGAACTAAAAGTTACTCAAAAGGGGTTTGTTTTATGTTTTCTTTCGTTATGTCTTTAATCTAATCTCTCTCTCTCTCTCTCTCTCTCTCTCTATCTATATATATATATATATACACACACACACACACAGTACTGCTCTTGTGCGGACTAGTCCGCATTTTAAGAGTGCGGACCGGACATGTGTTACCTGATGGTGAGCCCAGAAAAGAGAGAGTGTGCCTATAATTTAGCCGATAATTTCTAGGCTCACCGAGCATTATATATATATGCAAAATGATATTGCAACTTCATCTATGTGCAGTGCAATAAATCAACAAGCTTGCATATTTTGTTGGAATTTGATCCTTTTTCATTTCTTGGGGATAATTTTTTTTCAATGTTGAGGAAAAAAGGGTGAGGGGGAAAGAAAATAAGCCAGCCAATAACAAATTGGATGCAAAATGCTTAAAAACAATAAATTGAATATAAGTAGGTTTTGCATACTTGTGGATACCGCTTGGGGGATAGCCCAGAAGTATGGCCTTTTATAGTATCATTCCCATCTTTTTTTTTTAAAATTAAATTCCCATTTGTGTAGGTATATGTATGAAAAAATTTCTAATACCATGCCATGAGATTGGAATTGGAATAGTTTGGAAATTTCAGAAGTTTGAACTGTAAATTTTCCAATTCCAATTCTATGACATGGAATTGGGGTTCCCAAACTCCAGCATTTGAACTGAAAATTTTCCAATTCCAATTGAATGCTTGGGGGTTCCCAAACACACCCTTAAATCAATTGGAAAATTACAGCTACGACCTATCAAGAAAGGGGGGTGTTGGGGATATGGAATCTTGTCAAGAAGAATTTAGCTCTCATGAGCAAACGGCTATGGAGGTTTGTGTTTGAACTAGAAGTTCTTTGGAACGACTCTAAAGTGGTTGATAGAAAACCATTTCGTTGTCCTTGGAAATTCGTATTCAAAGTCATAGCTCTGTTGCCTCAAAAGCACTCACTTCATGTTACATTTTTTTTTTGGGGTGTGTGTGTGTGTGTGTGTGATGGTGTTAAGTTTTTTGGAAAGATTGGTGGGTAAGAGGATTAAGCATGTGTCATCTTCCCTACTCTTTACTGGTTTCGCTTAATTTTTATGCTCTCATTGAATCTTTGCTTTTGGGAATTTCTCTTTAAACTTTTTTTTTGAGATCTTTCATTTAGAAGAATTGCATGTTTGTGTGTTCCGAACGTATGAACTAACTTTTGTCTATTTTTGAACTGATATTTGTGGGAAAAAAACCACATCGAAAATCTTTTTTTTTTCAGTCCAAAAATCCAATTATTTCAGATGGCGAAAAAGTCTGATTCTGGAAAAATGGGAAAGGAATTGCTAGAAACATTTTTGCCGAAAAAAGTGGCATTTTTTTTTTCGAAAACCTTTTCCCTGATCCGATCCATCTGAAACACAAGAATGTACACCCTCCAGTGTGCTTGCACCCGGAGACAATACGGAGGGTAGAGGGTTCAGACTCTTGACATGTATGATTTACGCTTAAATGGCTTTAGCTCGGTGGGTTTGGGGTGAAGTAAATGGTAGAACTTTGGAGAATCAGGAGGCGGTCGAAGAAGAAACTTGGGAGAAGGTTAGATTTTTACCCCTCCTTTGGGTTGCTTCATCTAGTCCTTTCACTCTACGGATGTTTCATTTATCGCTAATAACTGGGATGTTGAAGAATGAACGTAAGTAATCATTTGGTATATGACAATCTTAAAGCTTCAGTCTGACTTGACAATGATACCAGTTATCTCATTAATATTGATGGACTTCTTTATACACTATTTTGCTTACTAATTTTCACAATCTACTCTCTCTCTCTCAAAAATGCCGTGACGAATGGGTGGGGTTGCAGTGGGGTGAAGAGGGCTTGTGGTGGTCATCGTTTCTTTTTCCCTGAACTTCTTCAGTTTTTTCCCCCCAGAAATTTTCTCCTTGAAAATTCGTGATTTCTTGGGCAATTCGTGCATTTTCGAGAAATGTATTACAATTTTCTAATTTAAAAAAAAAATACAGAATAATAGAAGTTTCCAGATTTATTTTTTGAACATTTTTTTAATATCTAAATTTCCATTTTTTTTGGCTTGATCTTTTATTTTGATGAATTTCAATATTCTCAGTTTTTTTTAAGGCTACGAAGCTTCGAGGGGGGTGGGGTATGGGTATTTTGGGATTTAAAATTAGATTGACTAATGGTGATTTTGTTGACGGAAGATTTCACGCTAAAATTGGGGGGCAACAGTAAATTAGTTTCTTTTTTGGGGGATTAATCCCCAATCAGTTGTTTGGATGTCAAACCCAAACGACCCTAATCATCTTTGTGCTCTGATTCTTGGGTCTGTGACGGTCTTTCTTGAGCTGATACTGGGACTTGCTGAGCAGATTGGTTATTTTTTATCAATTTTAAGCGAACTTCAGATTGGTGATTCTCTCGTGTTGTGTCGGCTTCTTTTTATCAGCATCAAAAAGTGGTGGTAGATTACACGGGGATTTCAGGATATCTCTAAAACAATATGTCTTGGCCTCAATTATGTATGTCGTCTTTTCCTTTTTATTTTTCAGTTTATTTTTATCTTGAACACATGCTAGATTTGATTTATTATGACATGGAAATGGACCGCACGTTAGGACAGAGATGTTAGAGATACCAAACTAAATAACTTCATAAACGGATGGTACTTTGTAAACATTTATTTTTTTCAATTTACATTTATGACTGGGAGCTAACTATATTTGTGTGCTTACCTTTTCAGTGTAAATACAGTGTTGATATTTTGAGGTCGCAATTGAACGTGTGAGGATATAGGTCGTGGACAAGCTTCGACGAAGAATGAAGTCAATAGAAAAATCGAACATGCAACTGAATTTTCACCATCAAGACAAACTCCATTATGAAGGAGAAGAATCCGTCCTTCGAATTCAGTCGCGCATAGATGGTGTGATATTATTTTGCTGATCTCTTATTTTGAATATTATGATCAAATTGATCAAGGCAGTGTTACAATTAGTAAAGAGAGGCCCGTGATGAGGCCAGGTTAGCTCTTTATAGTTTGGTGATTTTTTTTTTTTTTTTTTGTCCTAGGATTTGGGTGAAAATCTTGATGTAGCGATTTTCAGCAACAATTATACGTCTTTCTTTAATTGATTGAAATTCTTATTTTTACAATAAAAAAGGAGAATAACAGGAGAATTAAAATATATAGGCTTAAGGCAGTCGAATGAAGAGAAGCTCGGCAATCTTTGCAAAAACTTGATCTTTTGGCTGTTTTGACTTACTGGGGATGGAAGTGTGAATGGAAAATAAAGAAGTCTGGCAGCCATCTGATGTAAAAGCAGATACTGCTTGTAGACCTGACAAGGACAATGGGTTTTGGCGCGTTGGGTTTGTGTGCTTAAGGTGGTTAAATGGTCATGTATAACGGCTTCGTGCAGATTAATCTCGCCTTTTTCCCTTTCAAGTGTATTAAGCTGTAACGATGGTGAGCCAACCTATAAGAAAAACCGCAAAAGTCGAGTTTGGGCGGGCTAGAATATGCTAGGATCAGATGCCTTTGCAACCCATAAGCTGGCAGATTGTTTTAGGACAAGGCCTCTTGACGGGCCGGTGACTAAGAGTTAGACTTGGTTACATTTGGCTGAGGCCTATAGTGATCCCGCGGACTTTCATCTCAGAAACACATGAAAATGATTGATGGCATGGACCTCAGTTATAAGTTGGGGAGCAAGATTTGGACCTTTTAGAGGACGAGGACATTTTAGGTGAAATGGTCATATATTGGGAAACCTTAAATTTCACCCTAGCTCTATGCATAGAAACCTTTGGCTAATTTTCAAGGCTGCTAGCAATTAAGAAAGATCCTAGAGAGAGAGAGAGAGAGAGAGAGAGAGAGAATGAGCAGTTGTGGGAGGTGCAAGGCCACGGCCTAGTGGAACTTAGCGACGGGGGAGGGAAGGTAGATTTTAGGGCAACCGATGTCGGACCAAGTGCATTTAAGGTATGGGATCCTTCAATCTCATCTTCCTCCTTTATCCAAACCATAGTCCTTTAGTTTCTTTCAATGAGACGAGTCCTCGTTGATATTGTGAAATCTGCTCTAACTTTGAGAACTAGATGTAGACCTTTTACAGTCCATTCAAGGTTGCATTTGATAAGCCTAGGTTAGGCCTCTCTCTCTCTCTCTCTCTCTCTCTCTTGTAGTGTGTGATGTTGGTTGTTGATTGTGAATATTGGAGTTCATAGTGAGTTCTTCACGTTCTTGAGGTTTTGCGTTAGTATTTGGGGTGTTGATAAAGCTAAAGATGTAACTTGGTTATGCTAAAATTATCAATTTTACTTGAATACCCTTGTCGTTACAAGAGTTCTCGCGGACATGTCTTCCATTTTTGGGCTTATTAGTACTCGCAGGGTGCAGCGGATGTGGTTTTGTGTTGGAAATCTGCCAGGCCATGACATATTGGGCATGACTCTAGCTTTTTAACAGTGTGCGAGGCCGTGGAAGAGCGATGATTGGTTAGCTCAGCTCACTTCTGCTTAGCGCTCGAGTTGGGGACGCCGAAGTGGATCTAGGTTGACGTCTTAGGTGGAGTTCTGACGGCAGGCTGCAGAGCGCGTACTAGGGAAGGCAGGCTTGACATAAGAACGCCGCGAAGGTTATGAGGTTCAACCGAGGCCTAAAGGCTGGGGTGGACAGTGTTGGGTGGCCGAGGGATGCAAAGTCTTTGAATTACAGATTTTTGGGCCGATGAATGCCCCTTGTGTTGAGGTTTGGTTAAGCAGTAGTGCTTTGGATTGAGATGTGGGATTATGCACTCTTATTTATGGTGGATTATGAATATTTCTGTTATCTTTATTGATTTTACTGTTGAGATGATTAGATATCTGTGGTAGTAATCCCTCGGGTGTTGAGATCGATTAGAATAATTTGACATTAGTACTTCAACACGTGGTCAAATCATTTTAATATAGTTTAAAAATGTGTTAACCATTAGAACTAGCCTAATAGCCACCACCCCACTTTCATGTAGCAGGTTCAATATAATAGGATAAATTGTAAATATATATAAGAAAAGAGAGTCAGATTTGCTGTTAAAATGTTTTGATGCGTTTAGTTCATGAATTAGGATTGAACGAGCTCTTTTAAATACAATTTAAACCTGAGCAGCTTGATTTTTTATATCATTTTGGTAAATTATTAGTAATTGAACTAAATTTGTGTTGATCTCAACCAGTTAAAAAGATGCTCAAATTTGACTCGCTTATTATATAAGTCAATCTCGAACAAGTTTTACCCAAACAAATATGGCGTGAATAGCTCGGTTTGTTTTACAACCGTAGCTGGGCTGGAAATAGTACGAAGCACTCTAAGAAGAAAAAAATAATTGTACGTAGACTTGGATGATGAATTTTTGAAAATGGCAGTTAGATTAACAAAAATGTAATGGCTTTTGCCAAACCAATGTTCTATACTCTAACCATACTCTACAACAACTTAATGCAAGATTTGCTTTCAATTAACTAGAAGAGGAACTGGTATAGCATAGAGGAGTTTTGGGGACACAAAAATGGCACGTCCTCTTAGTTAGGCTGTTCAATCTCTCCCAAAGTGAGAGATACTCCATATGTTCTAAATCAAGAATCCAGTATTCCTTTTTGAACCGTTCAAATTAATAGTCTATTTTCCTTTTTTGGAAATAATAAACGAATCAAATTCCATGATATTAAATAAGTGTTGATCTTCCGTCTTGAATTAAGAGTCCAGTCCACTAGTACTTTTTGTGTCGTCCAAGTTAATAGTACATTTTCTTTTTTGGGAAATAATAAACAAATAAAAATTCATGATATTAAAAAGTGTTGATATTAACCGTTGATTGAGTGCATCTTTAATTTATACAAAAAATCAAAAAACATTTTTTCCTTGACTTTCTGTAATTTACCGTTGATTGAGTACATCTTGAAAATAATAATTTATTTTTACCAAATGAACGCATTTTCTAGATTTTTAAAATTTTCTCTGGAAAATGAAAATTAGAAATGGAGATGAAAATTGAAAATAGAAAACGAAAAACATTTTTTCACAAATAAGCTGGGCCTCAGCTTCTCATTATAGCAGATAACAAACAAATGTATCACCGTACCCCACAGGACCCTAGGTATAACTTATGATGTTCCCTTTCGAGGGTATTTAATTGTTTTGGAAATATTTTAGAAACTCGATACATTGTTAATTTTTGAAAACGCTTGCAAAAATAATAAGTTGGATACTTACTTTTTTCCCTAAAAAAAATTCAGTATTTTACTAAATCATGTCCATATTTTTCGTACAAAGAGTCAAATTTTTTACCTCTCATGAAATATCAGAACGTTGTGTTTTTTGTAGGAAACTATTTCACATTTTGTAGTAGACTATTTCGTTTCGAATTACATGCTCATTTGTCTCAAAATTTTCTTTCTAAGCATGTCAAGATCCATAGCAACTACACTATCCAGGCCAACCCTCCAAACAGCCCAGACACCCAAAACTATGGGTGGCCATTCACACGTGTCGTGTTCGAATTGTGTCATTTCACGTTCAGTCAAGTATTAGTCAACCATAACACATTTAACTAATTGTGTTAAATGTCAGACGATAACCCAACTTGTTTATTAACTGTGTTGTATTAGGGTTGACACACATAAACCAAAACATAAGAATAGTATTAGTCTCATATTTCTCTATTAGCCAATTACATCACCCATAGTGTCGTCATGAATTACAGATTCATTACTTTTACGTTCATTAGTTTTACGTGCGAGCAACAAATAGGTAACATGATAATCCAAGTCTATAAAAAAAACTTATAAAATAGTGGGCCGAGAGATGACCGTGTTGCTTATTCGTTGCTAGCATGTAAAAGTACAGAGTTCCCAGAGTACACAAAAATGAAGCCTTCAAAACTCAATCAATAAATTACTAAATACAAACTCGAACAATAATAAATCATCAATCAAACTTGTTTTTTCTAGCTATGCTTATAGGTAAGGAATATAAATGAAAACTAATTCCCTAACCAACTCCAAGCCTCAACTAAAACCCAAACAAGCAAAGCTTCCCAATCTGCTGTGACATTAATACAATAATTTAAGGGGGGATGATAAGGGAAAGAAAAATAACCACCACATAGGGACAAAACCAAAGCCTGCAAACCCACAACTAATATCTTTTTCCAAGAATAACCCCAATGATCACTGAAACCACTGCTATGCCCATGATGAATTTATAGGGCATGCCATGAGAAACCTCGGCTGTTTGAGTTTGTGAACCTGGAGAGGATGAGATTTGAGCAGAAGATGATTCTGATTTTTTCTTACTCTTACGTCTGGACGGGCTTGAAATGGTAGAACCCAAGTCTCTGGATTTCACTTCTATTCCCTCTTTTGGTTCAGTTGGGATTTCCTGCAATATTATATAGGCAGCTGTTAGGACTACATATATAAAAGGTTGTCACAAGGTTCCCGCTTAACTGCAGGGTCTGGGAGAGGCGGATCGACTGGCATTACCCCCATATATGGAGAGCCTACTACCATGTCTCGAATTCAAGACCAACCGTAGCTTGTGTGAGGGCACTTGCCATCGCACCAAGGTACGACCTCTTAGGACTACATATATGACATATCAGATTGCAAATGATTCAAAATTTTGTTGATACTTCCTCCGTCTCAAATTAATAGCCGTGTTTCTAATAATAGTGTGTTTCTAATAATAGTACATAAAACTAGGTGAGATTACAAAAAGACCCATGAGAGGATAATGGTTCAAGTGCATGCTTGCATTCAAAGCTATTTATCAATTTAATGAGGGTAAATTTGGGATGTAAAAACTTTTTTTTTAAATGTGACTATTAATTTGGGATGAATGGAGTATAATAATACGATTTTAGTGTATAACTGGAGATTTAGCATGGCATGTAGTTTTGTTACATTACAAGTCTGAGTTTTTCTAATAGTAGGATGAGTTTAATTAGTGGTAAAATAATTGCTTTTTTATGGACGGTATATTGGCGACAACAAAAAAGGACCTAAAAATGCAAATTTTGCAAGAAACTCTTTGAACTATTTTTCATGCAAGAAACTTTGTTAAACATACAAGGAGTTATTTGTAAAAGCTTGAAAGTTCAGTCACTTGCGAACAAATATAACCCGAATATAGGTGTAAAATACATTTTTAGAATTTTATGTTTCAGCAAGGGTAAAAATATTTCAACCTGATCCAAATGGAATATTAACAAGGATTCAAGTCATTAAAATGCATAGGAGAATAGATTGGATGCTTTAATAATAAATTGCAAAGTAAGATATATATTTCATGAACAATTTTTAAAAGCATCCCACTTCATGAACATTACACAAAAAAGGTAATTTTTAGTTTAGGGTCCATTACCGCATCATTTTCTTAGTCTCGGGTCCAAAATTTTCACTATTTGTACTTTGGGGTTATTTTTAGTTTTTCGTCGCAAAAAATGTTATAAAGCAAAAAATGGAAGTGGACCCCAAAGTGCACATAGAAAAGTGAAAATAGACCCCAAAATGCAAATACGTATACCCTAAAGTGCAAATGACCAGGAAACGAAAGCAGATACAGGAAGATTATATCCGCACAAACATAATGCAAGAAAAATTCTGACCTTTTCTTTGGATTTAGCATCAGCCAGCTGCAATTTTTCCTTGAGCTCTTTGATCTGCTTTTCTAAAATTACAACTGCACTGCTCTTAGCCTCAAGCTCCTCCGAGGAAAGCTTCAAAGCAGCACCTCTTTCCAACTCTTTCTTAGAGTCTGCTTCTTTCTGTATTGTTGCAAATTTAAAACAAAACAGTTAAATAGTCTATTGTAGAACCTCTAATGTTTCCCAAAAAATGGTCAATAAATTTCACAAATCTAGTAGGAAAAACAAAAATAATGTTTATTTACACCCATAAGGTGGACTTATACGTGGTGTAATGAAAAATGTAACACTAGAATGTTTGGACCTGCCCTTCAATTGATACGTGAAATGTAAGAAACTACCCGGTGCATTTGATAATTTAATATTACAAGTATGAGAAGATGTATATTTCATCCAATATTATTTTCTGACCCTTTTTATTTTATTTTATTTTGTCTTAACTGGTTTCTGCCGTTTCCTTGTTTCTTCTTTAGTCTTGTTTCTTTTTAAATCTATAAAATTTGAACACTAGCTCACTTGAACACCAAGACCAACATATAAATAAAAATTGAAGTTGTATCTCATACATTATTAAAACATCAATTCCAGTGGGAAATCCAAAATTTCATCACATACAGCTACTCTAATAACAAAAATAAAAAATAGAAGAACTTTACTTCTCTAGTATGGTCAAGATCGTCCCAATCAAGCTAGTAGAAATGGCAACATGACAGTTATTCTCAGTTCTTGCGACGGTAAATTTAGAAAGTAAAATTTTTCGTTAAAATGTTGACTTCCAAATAGAAACTCTTAAATTTGTAGATCTTAACAAAAACTAGTGTTTAAATATGAGCACTAGCTAACCTGTTCAGCATTGGTGGTTTGAGCGAGCTGTAAATCTTTTTCGAGTTGTTGAACTTTTTCATGTAACGTATCTCTATCGCGGACTTGACTCACATGATCCTCCAATTTCAAAGTTAATTCTGTTTCTCTTCCAGTTGCAGCTACTTGTACGCTTTCAACCTACAGGAAGTTGAGATCAGGATTATTAGAGGTTATTTAGCTATGGGAAACTAGTTCTGAAGTTACTGATTCTAACTATTTAATCAACAGAATAAAAATTGTGGTACCTCTTCTTTCAGTCGAGCCTCTGCTACTGCTAGTTGTTCTTCAAGTTCATTCAAACGGTTTTTCAACGCTGACTTCTCACTAACCTCAGCCTTGAGAATTTCCGTCTCGGCTATCAAAGCATCGAGATTTGATTTCTGCTCCTTGAATTGTCCTTCAAGTTGGATTATCACAGCCTCAAGCTCCTTTTTAGAACTTTGATATGTCTCGTTGAGCAGGTTGTTCTCTTCCATAACCGAAGATATCTGTATATGAAGACGTAAATGTATCAGTTATTATTGGATAAAAGTATCAAATCATTATCAAAACTGGCACCCGTTAAGCGTGACTTTAAAGACGGGTAAAATGCAGTAAAACAGCAGGAAACTATTGGACAGTTTACAAATATCCCTTGTACTACTACTAAGTCCCTAAACTTTTACAAAATGGGTATTTGCAACTTATAGGAAATGCTCAGGTAGTTTCTTTGCAAATACTTGTACATTTTTAGTTGGGTACCTCGCCAATGGTCTTATTTAGACTTTCGTACCTCCTTCATCGCTGAATGTAATTTTTTAGACTTCAGTACATTTGGTGGTGAAATATTTCCATTTAGCACCAAAAGTGTACCAAAGTCTAAAAAAATATTATGGAGGTAGCAAAGTCTAGACACGACAATTAACGACGTACCCAAGTCAAAATCACCCTTTTTTGCATTACCCTTTAAACAATGTTTATATTGTTACAAACTGCAAACCTGAGATTGTAGCTTCTGCTCTTCAGATTTGAACTGCTGTGTTAAATCTTCTGTAACTTTCTTTGATGAATGAAGCTGTTCAACAGTTTCATCCTTCTCAGCAAGAGTTGCAGATAGTTTTGTTTGTAGATCATTCAGCTTAGACTCATATACAGCCAGTTCCTCAGTAAGCTTCAAATTCGCCTCGGCTAGACCTTCATTCTCCTTCTCAAACTGCGCAGACTTGCTTTGCAGTTCTTCAATTATCCTCTCCAGAGCATTTAGCTTCTCATTTAGTTCTTTAGCTTCCGAGTCTCGGTGGCTGAATTTCTCAATGGCCTCTTTCAACTGCGTTTCTGCTTCTGAGACACGGCCTTCAGTTGCCAAGTGAAGTTCCGAGACTCTCGAGTGCTTCTCTGATAATTCTGTAAAACTGTTTATGTGGAAAGCAAGTTGTTCACTAGTGGCTTCCTTTTCGGCACAAACTGAAGTTAACGATTCTTGAAGCTCGTTAACCCTGTGTTTGAGTTGTATGTTTGTCTCAACTAGCATTTCATTGTCTGATAAACACTGTGCAGCTTTATCTTCTGCCTCGGCGATCTTTCTTCTGAGTTCTTCGTTTGTGGTCTCTGTAGAAGCGAGTTTCAATGTAATCTGATCCAATTCATCCTTCATTGTTGCGGATGTCTCAGTTGCTTCAGCTATTTGCTTTTCATAAATCTTCACTTGATCCTCGAGAGTGTTCAATTTTTCATAAAATGATTGTGCCTCGGTGTCTCTGCTGGTGAACTTTGCAATTGCTTCTTGGAGCTTCTTTTCGGAATCCAAGGTTACTGTTCTATGCAATGATTCAAACTCTAAGCTTCTGCTTGTAGCATGCTCCAATTCGGTTTTACGTTGTTCCAATTCTGTTTTGTGTTGTTCCAATTCCGATTTGTGTTGTTCTAGTTGCTCCTCAGCAGACTTGAGCTTCTCCATAACCTCACTTTCTTTCATTCCAGCAACCGTTAGAGCACTTTCGATGCTTTCCAATTTCTGTTGTGTAACACCCAATTCCTTTCTCATGACTTCAAGTAGATTTTCTGCTTCGGCGAGCTTCTCGTTTGAGTTTTTCAAGGCATCTTCCAGATTTCTCTTCTCCTCTGTTGCTATATTCAAGCATTCGGTCAATTCTTTTTCCTTTTCACTGGCCGTTTGCAGATTAGCCTCAAGACTTGATGCTTTTGATTGGAATAACCCGACTTCTGCTTCGAGTTCAGATACCTTGTTAGAATGTTTCTTCGATTCTTCTTCTGAATCACCGCATTTCCTCTCTAACGTACTTATCTGCTCCTCAGCAGACTTGAGCTTCTCCATAACCTCACTTTCTTTCATTCCAGCAATCGTTAGAGCACTTTCGATGCTTTCCAATTTCTGTTGTGTAACACCCAATTCCTTTCTCATGACTTCGAGTAGATTTTCTGCTTCGGCGAGCTTCTCATTTGAGTTTTTCGAGACATCTTCCAGATTTCTCTTCTCCTCTTCTCCTCTGTTGCTACATTCAAGCATTCGGCCAATTCTTTTTCCTTTTCACTGGCCGTTTGCAGATTAGCCTCGAGACTTGATGTTTTTGATTGGAATAACCCGAGTTCTGCTTCGAGTTCAGATATCTTGTTAGAATATTTCTTCGATTCTTCTTCTGAATCACCGCATTTCCTCTCTAACGTACTTATCTGCTCTTCAAGCTCCTGGATTCTATACTTCTCAGCTTCAAGCAACAGCTCGAATTCACTCACTTTTTGGGCAGCTTCCTCTGCTTTGGATTCTAAAATATGGACTAGATTGTCGAGTTCAAGTCCTCGCTGATGTGTCACATTGGCTCGTTCCTCGTGTTCAGCACTTTTTCCAACAACATTCTTCAACTCCAACTCGAGCTCCAAGTTACGAGAAGACGAGTGAGTCAACTCAGACTTGATCTGAGTTATCTTAGTCTCATATTCTTGGAGTTGGACTTGCAGCTTTTTCTTTTCTTCCTCGCCATCACTCAACGCGGAGGTGAGTTCGGATATTTTCTCGGAGAACTCTCTCAACTCTCTCTCCGTATCGTTGCTTTTTAGTTCTAAGAGGTTTAATAATTGCTCCAACTCCACCTTCTTCTGTTCTTCTGCGAGAAAACGTGTCTCGAGCTCTCTCAATTGTGCTTTAGCTTCTTTTGCCTCTGCATGGGTAGCTTGAAGAATGTCCTCAAGCTCGAGATTCTTCTGTGTTGCTGTTGTCGCTGCATAGCCAGATTCATGGTGGAGCTCTTCTAAAGATCTCAGTTTTTGCTCCAAATCTGCACTGTTTGCCAAAGCTTGAGACAAAAGGGCATCTGTTTTACAGAAGTTCTCATCAGACGCCTCCAGTTTCGCCTCGAGATCACTGCATAATTCCTTCATTTGTGCTGCATTACTGGTTAACTCAGCCACAGCAGTTTCAAGATTTGCTCTCTCCTTGGTAAACTTTTCCAGTTCTTCTTGTATTGTTGAGACTTGTGCTTGATGAGTTTTTAAGCTAGATTCGACGAGTTCCTTTGCGCTGGATTCCTCGTTTAGTTTCACCTCGATTTCCTTAAACTCAGTTGCTTGTGCTTGAAGAGCTTCTTTTGTTGTCAAAAACAGGTTTTCCATTTCTGAGAAATCTTCCTTTAGCTGAGATTCCGATGCCTTTTTGAGATCCAACTCTTGCGTCAATTCACTTATCATAGATTCCTTTGAAGCGAGCCTCTGCTCTATTTCCGCAACTTGAGATTTCGAAAGCTCTAACTCGCCTTGAACCGTAGCAAGCTCAGCCGTAGAGTTTTTAAGCGCTTCCTCAACCTTCTCATTTTCAGCAATCTTTTCATACAAGCCCTTAAGTTCTTCTTGTAGGGTACCCATCTGATCTTCCATTTCTTTCGCGCTCAATTTCGCCAGTTCGAGCAATTTCTCAAACTCCAAGGCCCTCTTCGTCTCTAACTCGGCATGGGACCCACTCTGCTTATGCAACTCCTCAAATTTTTGTGACTCGCTTGCAGACAATTGCAGCTCTTGCTCTGCCTCTTGTATCTTTTTTTTTGAGCTCTCGAGCTCAAGGTTGAGATTCTCAAACGCTTCCTTAACGTTGACCAGCTCCTTGTGTTTCGTATCTTGAGCTTCCGATGCCTCGTGAAGAGCTTTAAACTGAATACTGTATCTCTCTTCGGCTTCTGCGAGCTGGTGTTGTAATTTCTTGTGACTAACCTCAAGCTCTTCGTATTTCTTTCCACTTCCCTCCAAGTTTTCTTTTGCAAGAGAGATTTCATCTTTCAGCTTATTGTTTTCGGATTCGGAAAACTTTAATGCTCCAGCTACTCTTTCTAATTCAAGCTCGAGTTCATTCACCTTTTCTTGGGTTTCTAAAATTTCTCGGCTTTGAGCTGAAATTATCGGGCTTCGTTTGATGACAAATGGTCTATCATCTGAAACAGCAACCTCCTTTTCTACTTTGATGAATTCTCCATCAAATGTAGTTTCTTCCTCTTCGTTCTTATGTCCTTTCTCCCCATTTGGTACCTGTAATGATAAGCAACATGAACAACTTCAGAGATGAATTTTTTTACTGGTCATAGATGACTACTGTGTCTTTTGGTGTGCATGTGTAACATTTTACTGGTCATATTTTGCTATAAAATGCTACAAGAAACATAATTATAGTTATACTAATTTGAATTTTCCCCAAGTGCGAAAGTTATCTACATGTATCCCAGAATTTTGCGATATATATATATTCATATATAGGGGTAAGGCCAGCCGGCATCTACCTCTCCCAGACCTGCAATTAAGCAGGAGCCTTGTGCACTGGGTATGGCCTTATATATATCTAAATATAAAGGTAGAGCTTTTATCATTGATGCTTCCTACAGCGCTGGAAATGACTCTAGACTAAACAGGATTTGCGGGAACAAGACAGATCTAACAATTAAGGATGTGTTTGATACAAAGTTAGAAGACGATTGAAAACCATTTAATTTTATGAAAAGTTGTAAAAAGCATGAAAAAAGAAGGCGAAACGCTTCCTCTTCTGTTTTTCCATGGAATCCAATTCTTTTGGGGGTAGGTGAGAAATGTTTTTTGTGAAAAATAAGGAAAAGATGGAGACATGTCGCATTTAAGGTTTTATATCTCATAAAATACATTTAGGAACATGCACTACAAAAGTAAAAAAAAAGAGTAGAAAGTAGAAGTTTTCATGGAAAAAAAACATGTTATTATAGGGCTAAGCCCAGTGCACGAGGCTCCTGTCACTGCGGGGTACTTGGGCCGGTTAAGATGTACGTAGCCTTACCTCTGCATATGCAGAGAGGCTGTTTTCGCGACTCGAACCTGTGACCTCCAGGTCACAATGGGGCAACCTTACGGTTGCTCCAGGTTCACCCCTAAAAGAAACACATTGTCATAAATGATATATTTTTTTGCTATCTATTAATATAACAATTGAAAAGGGTCAACAAACATTTAAAAAAAAATGAAGTAGATATATACCTTAATGGGATCAACCTTGCTGTCTATGTCCTCCACAACCTTCACCACTGGAACCTCATGACTTGCTACTGTTTCTCCTTCCATTTTAAAATGAATTGCACTGTATAAACTTTTCCACTAGCCTGGTTTTCAAAAGTTAAAAATTATTTAGAGTTGGATGAACTAACAGAAAACAAGATATTAAACATTTGACTATTATGTTGACATTGTTTGGTGCATGGCATGGTTTGAAAGACTAAGTAAATGAACTGGCAATATAGTACAATCATATGAAAGGTTCACTTCATGATCAATTGTGCTTCATCTTTATTTGAGTAATTCTACCGCGACGGACGAATTCGACGCATTTTGTGTGACGCACTAAAGTGTCGTCTTTGTATTGGTTCGTTTTTAGGATTCGCATGGGGCCCACTGAGTAGGACCCTCAAAACGAACCAATGTAGACATGACACGTCGGTTAATCGGACAAAATGAGTCGGATTCATGAGTCGGCCCAGAATTACTGTCTTTATTTAGTTATTTATGTTATTGACTTTTATAGCAAATTCTTACGTGGACTGGTGGTAGGTCTTTATTAAATAATTGAGAAACCATATTTTTAGCCAAGATTGGCTTCATTTATTTGAACACCCATCAACCTCTAAACCTATTAGAAGGTGATTTGCAATATTTTCTGGTCATTTCAATATAATTAAGGAAAGAAAAACATAACAAGACAATTGTGTGCTAAGAGGAGAGAGTATTTGCTCACAATTTTATTTATTTATTTACATATTATTATTATTATTATTATTATTATTATTATTATTATTATTATTATCCTTTAATGAGTTATTAAAATACAAGAAGAGATGCCTGCCAGGTTGGGTTGCTTTTTTGTAGAAGAGATGGCCCATAGAAATGCTCACCAACAAACAATCTGCCAGGTTGAGATCTATTTTATATTATTACTATAATAAAAGGAATATTTTGACTTTACCTTCAATATTAATACCTAATTCCATTAACCTTCTATTTCCATAATTTTTCACTTTGCCCCTCCATGGGAAGCATCTCAAAATATTATAGAAAAAAAATGCAAAATTAAACTTAACTTCTTTACATAAACAAAGTTAAAAAATTATATAAAAAATAACTTTTCGTTTTGGCTTTCTATTTTCAAAATTTCATTGGGCTCTCATCCCAAATATTTTTCAAATGGGACATTTGTTCATTGGGGTACACTAGTTTTCGTATTTATTCATTGGGGTCAATTTTCACTTTTAACGACGGTTTATAAGATTTTTAGCGACGATTTTTTTTGAAAAAATGTCGCTAAAGGTGAAAATGGACCCCAATAAGTAAATACTAAAATTAGTATACCCCAATGAATAAATATAATGAACTAGTGGACCTCAAAGTATAAATATTCATTTTAAAATTGTAATAAGTCTTATAATTATTCAAAATCGTCCCTAATAACTCTGCAACCGTCATTCTTTCTTTTCGCAAAAAATAATACTTGTTCCATAATTATTACATTAGAATCAAGAACTAGAAAAATGAATTTTCATAAAACCAACATAGATCTATATCATATCCTGCACACACTTTAATGGGACCAACCTACTAGGCCCGCATTGTTTCAGACCTTGGAAACCCCACCAAAATATATATTATTGTATAGGACTTCTATTACTATATTATATTAATAAATAGGACTTTGTTTTGTGCCGTCGGTGTCCTTGTTTCTTATTTTAATATTTTAAGAGAAGCACAAGGTTCATTAGAAATATGTTGTAGAGTACTTAATATCTTTTTTGAAAAATGTTATTGCTAACTTCTAAAATAATTGCTGTTGTACGAAGGTATGCCTCTACTAATTCTCAATTCACTTTGGTAAAAAGTCTTACTGTTTCAAAAATTATTATTATTATTATTAGACTTTAGTAAATGTCACTAATATTTTTAGTACCTCTTCCGTTAATTTCACCCCGTGACATTCTAAAAAATAGTTAAAGAGATTTTTAATTCGGGTTCTTTGTATTTTGTATAATTTAAGGTTTCTCTATTTTAACAAATATTTTCTTCTACTTTCTTGGTTTTCATTGATATATTCACTGTTATATATAACTCTACATCATTTAAAAAAATACTAAATCATAAAAAAAAATGATTAATTATATTTTGATCACTCGAACTTTGTTCCCATTTTCACTTCATCACCCTTACTTTAATTTCTACACACCCATAAAACTTTTAAACAGATCAAATTATTTTCAAACCCTAATGGTGTTATGTTCTGGTAGGTCCGACAAAATGGATCGAGACAGTACCGTCCACCCATTCCGATTTGCAATGATTGAGAATGGGCAACATTATGTTTATCACAAGCGGGTAGCATATGGATCACTAAAAATTCATCGGTCATTTGCGAGTTTAGGAGGGTTGATTAATGACTCGTCCTTTCTACTCATATAAACAAGGGGTTTATAATTAAAAATTTTGAATGAGAAAACGAGTCGGCGGTTTAATTCGACCCGCTATTAACCCGCCCATATCTGACTCTAATCCGTGACCGACCCGATAAATCCGTCCACACCCGCCCATTTGCCAGTCCTAGTTCGGGACTGAAAATTGGTCATTGGTCATGTGCATGACACATTAGGGTATTTTCGTTCAAAAATACCCTAACTTGCCATGCACGTTACTGATTTTTGGTCAAAAAATTTAACACCGTTACGGTCGAGAAGTGAAGCGACAAGTTTTAAAAGTTAGAATCATCTAGTAAGTGAAAAACGAGGATAAAGTTGAAGAGATCCAAATGTAATTGACCAAAAAATAAATGGTTGGAATAGTGGTACCATATTATGGAGTTATTGGAGTCTAATACTATGTGATAATAATAAAGACAAACAATAAACAACCAAACAAATAAAAGAATAATTTGTTTTTAAGCCCCACAAAGACATAAGTGAAACGTGCAACAAACTATCATTAGGATGGGCTTTGCCCAAATGTGGGTGGTCTTAGTTAAAATGACCCCAAAAACAATTGCTAAAGCTAATAATGGCAAATAGAAATATATGATGGGCTATTATTTTGTGGCCCAAAGATACAAAAAGGCCCAGATATTTATAGATCGTGGGGTTCACATGTGACTATATCTAACCCGCGAAGCAGAGGATCCTACCCTCAATGTGCTTACCAAACAATTTGAACAACCCAGTTATTCTGTGGACCCCAGTTTTCTTTGTCTGAATAAACCACAATTATAGCTTTGTATGTAGTAATAAAAGCTTAATTGCAGAAAACCACCCTGAAGTTTCAATTTTTCCAAATTAACCCCTTAAACTATTAACCATAAAATTCTTACATAGAATCAATTACTAATATGTCAAAACAAAAAAAAACTTATAATTCCCAAGAAGGTATATTTGTAACAAAAATTATAGTTCAGGGATTTTTCGGAGTTTTTTCTTTGCACTTACTTTAAAGTAATAATAATAAGGATAAATGGCAGTAAACCCATCTGAATTATGGACTGATTTTTTTTTTTTTAATAAATACTTGTTCTTGTGCATAATTTTTTTCCAAATATTTACATTTTGGGTGGTTTGTAAAACTTTTATAATTCAGGTGGGTTTACAGCAATTTATCCTAATAATAAGAACTTTAGTAACACTGAAAGTAACTGTAACCTGCAGCTTTTTTCCTTTTTTAAACTTTACATTAATTAAATTAAAGGTACAGGTATTTTGACAATTAAAAATAATTCTTCTTATTAAAATAACTTAGTTTGGTCAAAATTTACCAAATAAATTTAAAAATTCCTTTTCAGAAAAAAAGAATAAAAATAGAAAAGATAACATTAATTTAGCTAAAGATCCCATTAATTAGAAAATTAAAAATAATTCTTCGTATTAAAAAAAATCAAATTGGTCAAAATGTATGTAAATAAGTTACGGTTTTCTTTTAAAAAACAAGAGCTAAAAGTTAAAAATAGAAAGACAATTAAAAATATCATAAATATAGCTTAATCTACAGCTACTTTGTTACTTCAAAAATACTTCTTCATATTAAAAACAATATTATCTGGTCAAAATTTATCAAAATAAATTACAGTTTTCTTTTTAGAAAATAGAGAAACAGAAAAGACAAAACAAAAAGGAAAAAAATAAAATAAAATTAATAAAGTAAACAGAAACTTTGAATAGACTGTCAAACCATATAAAGAAAATGGTGGATCCCACAAAAGGTTGGTGAAAGTCACTATATAACGCGTAGACAGCTTGATCTAAAGACCCTATATTTTATAAATTTATTTTGGTTTAAAGAGTACCTTTATTACATATAATGGAAAATTTTATTTGTGCGTATAGAATCGTACGTACAGACCGATGTGTTGTGTTTGTATTGATTCGTATCTTGAGTGGATTCAAAATATGAAACAATATGAACATGATATATCAGTCTGTACATACGATTCCTAATCCTCTATACTCGTAATGTAATATAACAATTAAACAAGTCCACTAATTTATAATATCATAATTTTGTAAGATTATTACATGAAAATCTGTTATGACTGTAAAAAAATCATTTTTTATATTAAAATATCATACTTTAAAATCTGTCCTTTAACATCAGTATTAAACACATGCATAATAACGATAAAATTATAAGCAATATTTACAATGATTATCAAATAATATAAAAATTACATGTTTATTTACTCTTTGAACTACATTTGAAATTTAAGTTTTGCACAAATTTAAATATAACAACTGTATATAATATATAATCTATAATTTTTACGCAAAAACACAAATTATTCATAAATATTATATAATAACTATACACAAATTGCTTAAACATAAATCTCAGAATATTAAAAAATAAATGATAATAAAATATGAGAGGCAAAGTGAGTTAAAAAGATTAATGGCAAAACAAACATGAAACTAGCAAACTGAATATTACACCTCCCTTAATAAAGAGAGGGATGAAAAATAAAATTACTTGTTTAAAAAAACACGAAAAATAGGTATTAAATTTATATTAATTTAATTCTGACAAAAAATACTTCAAACATAAAAAATAGTTGTAGGAATGAAGATAATTTTATAGAAATTAATACAACAAATAAGACGCCAAAATTTCTGTAGCTCTTCCTTCTCAAATTTTGTTTTCCAACCAAACGGTCAAAAGTTTCATTTATTTCACAAATAATAAAACTTGGCGGACCCAAAAAAAACCCAAAAATCATATCTATTACATTAAGAGCTTATACATTTTTGTTGCGAGTCCTGCCAAGACATACAAAACGGGTCCCACCAATGCACTAAAAGCTTGTACCCATTTTTGTCTTCCTAAATGGGTACACAAAATGAGTTTTTTTGTGAGTAGGTGAAGGTTTACTCTTTCACAAATGAAAACATAATTTTATAGAAAAAGAAAAAAAAAAGGTTTGACTGAAGTTTGCCGGATAAACAACCATAACTAAGTGAAATTAATTAACAAGGGAAACAAAATGATTTTTTGAAAAACAAATATTTGAATACTATTCCTAAAATTATAACAAAAATTACTTCAAATTAAAAAAAGAAAAAAAAAAGAAAAAGGGAATTTTCTATAAACAAATAAATAAATCAATCAAGACATAACCAATCTATAGCTTATCTATTTTTTTCAATCTTTGAGTAATTCTAGTTTGACTCAAAAATTCTCATTTTTCGGTTCTCAGTTCGCTTCGCTTCGATTCAGGTATAAAATCGAAAACCGAATCAAACACTTCGATTTTCATTTTTTTTGAACTAGAACCAACTCATGGCGAAAAAAAAAAAACAACAACTCAACCCACGAAGGTTGGTTTATTTCGGCTCTTCGGGTTATCGGTTCCGATGCGCACCCCTCCGGGAGACCATAAATCCAAACTACCGTAGGTTGATATGTCAAAAAAATGAGTCGGAATCTTGAGTCATCATATACTTACTATTTTCATTTATTTCGCAAACAAAAAAAAAACTTTGGAATAAAAACTAGATTAAAAAAGAAGAAAAAAAAGTTTGAATAAACTTTGACCAATGAAGAAAACCGATCAAATGCTTAGATTACAAACATAAAACTCCCAACTTGCTTCAAAACACTCATAACAAATCCAAACAACACAATCTCTAAAGATCATAACACACCTGCAACAAGATTCTATTTTTCAATGAACTAAAAAAAGCAAAAAACATAACACAATAAATCTGATCCAATACCCTTCTCAGAGTATCAAAATCTAACTACCCATCAACTATATTTCATCAAGCAAGAGATCTAACTATTTCAAATTAAGCAACATAAAAAAAATCAATAATATTATGTACTCATATACATAACATAAAAGAATCAAAATTTCACTATATGGTTGTAGATACTTACAGAATATGGAGCAAAAGTGGAGATTAAGTTGTCTTCTTTGGCCTTTGGAATTTTTTTTTGTTAAATTGAGAGCAGAGAGAGATGAAGAAATTGAGAGAGGAGAGAGAGAATGAGAGGGTATTAAGTAGATGAGTGTGGTGGTGGGCCAGAGATGGGGCCACAAACAGCCAGCCCAGCCAATTGGACGATAATTGTAACTTCAAATGGAGGTGCTTTTTTCATATGGGTATCACACATTTTGCCACTATATTGCCAATGCAATTACAATCTTACCGGATTTTTAGGCATGGTTCTTGTCTTGCTGTATAGTTTTTATATTCTTATTTTAGGGAATTGGATATGAAATATTTATTAGTTGAAATGGAACTTTTGACCGTAATTTAACTAGAAATCAAATATGGGTTGTTCTTTCCAAATTTGCTCTCACCTTTATAGGTAGTTTAAAAATTCAAATTTATTGTATTCGTGTACGAACAATGTAAAAATTTAAATTTGGATAATGATAGATTAAAAAATAACAAATATACACTTTTATAGTTGGTTTTTTGTGAGATCCGCACGCGTAATATATATGTATATAGCCTAAAGCGAAATAAGATGTTCCGTCTAAGCTTTCTAATATATTCCCCTATTTCTATTTTGACCCCAGAAAGTTTGTAACGGTTATATATTTTATAAATAGCTGGTTATATAATATATAATTTATACAACGACTATATTTGATTTATCCAACGGCTATTTTTTTAATTTATAAATAGCAAGTTCAATCCACCACAAATCATACCCTTAATATTTTTATTCAAAACATTATCTCGTATATTCATTTTAATTATTACCAAATATTTTATTTTTACCTAATGTTGTATTTTTGGTCAATCAATAAATTTTTAGTCACTTTGGCTAAAAAAAATCACGTCTATATAATTATAATTTTTATGTCTATATAATTGGCTAAAATTTGATTTTTAATAACTAATAACTAAATATAACATTAACATAACATAATAATTAATATGGTGGTTGGGTATTAATATGGTGGTTGGATATTAAATTTTGGGTTAAAAAGAATAACATAATAATGTTGGGGGAGGAAAATCGAAATTAGGACAACCCCTTAAGCAGAACATCATGTTCCGCCCAAGGGGGTCTTTACCCAACCAAACCGACGACGTTTTTGTTCATTGTATGGTATATATGGTTTAACCCTTAGCAATTTCTTTACTTTGGCACTGCTAAATTTACAGTAGTTTAGTTCATTTATACCATGTGCATAAGGGTTGCTCTAAGAGATTGTTTTACATAAGTTTCATTTTAACAATTTTAAACAGGGCATTTGCTAGAGAAGTAGATTAAAATCATACTTTATGTGATAGATTTAGTTATGAATTTATTGTTGAAATAAAAGCATAGTTTTCTAATTGAATGAGAATCATGTGTGGACATAATGTTTGCATTATTTTATATACTAGTTGGAAACCCGCGCGATGCGCGGATTATACGTTAGAGAACAATACACGCTCGATAATTTACAAACATGTAAAAGATGATAAAACATGTAAAACAAATATAACTACGTAACATCCTGAGAAAATATAGTAATGATATACGATTCATGATCATACAACGAAAATACTAATAACCTATAGTGTATTACCAAATGTCAACAACATAATTATAAATTTGTTTGTATAAATAATTTTTTGGGGGGGATTTTTTAAATGCACCGATGCTTCTCATTAGCATCACCCATTTTTTTAAGTATAACCATAAATGACCAACATGCCCTTTATTTTTACCCATCGCCAAAAATAGATCAGTCATTAAGCTGCGTACATGAGCTTCTTTCTAGAGTAAGAGCAGTTGCTCTCTAAAATCAGGAAACTTAAAATCTCCAGCAATGATAAGCAATTAAAAAAAATTAGATGTGTATATAAAATTAGACAAACAACTAAGATAAACAACTCAAAAGTACAACTAAGATAAAAACAACTAAGTTTTATACAAACAGCATGCACAAACACAAAGAACAGAGAAGGAAAAGCTCACAAAGAAATTCTTTGCACCATGTCCCCCACCTACCCCCTGTCTAATACCTTAGTGAATAATTTACAAATAAATTATTACTGCATTTCAAGTTTTATATAAACAGCTTGCACAAAAACTAACTGTGCAAAAATGTAAATTAACTATAAGCTGAAAATAGTGTGACTCTAACTCTGTTCAGCGACTCTTTTCAACATCTGAGTTCCCAAGCTTCTGAAATTTTATCTTTCTCTCCTGCAACCGAACCTTAAAATATTTCTACCACTATGAAACATACGTTTCAGTCTCTGGAATTCTTCATCAGCATTTGAAAGAGTTGTAAATCAAAGTTTTAAAGTCCTTCATTATCTAACATAAACAAAACAAAGTAAAAGACCATAAATTCTATAGCGTATAAAAAACCTCCAATTAACTATGTTACAAATATACATATAATTATATGTCCCTGTTTATGTGTGGCTATATATATAAATGGTAAAAAAAGTACACACATGCCGAAGCAGAAAATGTAGGGGGTCTAAGGTTCGCAAACCCTAGACTTGAAGGTGAAAATAATAAGATGTTGAATGTAGAATGTAAACCGAATTAATGTAATATTGATGTAGAATGTAAACTCCTTCATGGAGGCATGGAACATGTGTAAATTGTTAATGTTTTGATCATGATTTTTAATGGAGGAGTATGAAAATAGATCGGTGACCAGAGATTGTTTTTAGCACATAAATCAGTTTTGGCATTATTAAGCAGTGCATGGTTTCGGGGGAGCAACCCCTTAATCCCTCGCGAGGGCATCCTCCTTCGATCCCACCACCTGACCGGGCAGGTGGAACCCCATGTCGTCCCAGTGTAGTGGCAACATGAAGTGTTTGGTTTCAAGGATGACTGTTGAGAACTCCAATCTGCGACAGAGTTGTATCTTGACCATAATAGTCGGGAATCCTTATTTATCTCGATTTTTTTAATTTATGTCTTTATTATTCACGTTTTAATTGTTGGGTTGTTAGTATGTGCTAACGATTCTCTTAGAATTATGGACAATATGGAATATTAACTGAACTTAGATCATGTAGATGCTAGTGAGAATAATTAATAATTATTTTGAATTGTGGACATTAATAAATGTGGTTAGAGAATAAAAAATTGAGTATTCATTTTGTTAAATAAATAATAAGGGCATATGAAAATTTTATTTATCACACATTTACTTGATATGTTAAAATACGGATATCCCGGTATATTTAGAAATATATCAAATATCCTAAATTTTTCAAATTAATTAAAAATTGGACACATTTTCTTTATAACCATCACAAAGGTTTTTCATTTACTAAGTGGGAGAGGCAAATTTCTAAGAGAAAATCCCACGGTCTCCTTCAGCGATTTATAAATTTTCAATAACAAGTAGTTCCTCTAACGAGCAATGCTAATTATGTGGCGGTCGGTATAAGTTTCCTTACGGGTAGGGGTGTTCACGGGTCAGTTCGGGTCGGTTTTGGACCCTAATTCAAACCGAACCGATCGGTTCGGTTTTGAAAAAGGTCAGACCGAAACCGAACCGACTATGAAAAAACTCGTCGGTTTCGGTTCACGGCGGTTTCGATTCGGTTCGGTTTCGGGTTGATTTTCGACGGTTTCATGTTTGGGCCGGTTTTTTTATAGGCGGTTTTCGGTTTGGGTCGGTTTTTAAGGGTGGGTAATGGTTTTTGGATATAAAAATATAAGTTATTTAGGTTTTTTTTAATATATATAATGGTTTCGGGTCGGTTCGGTTTGAGTCAGTTTTTCCCACGTATAAACCGACAGTCGAACCGACATGGTCGGTTTTTTATATCCGTAAACCGTAGGTCGAACCGGGCTAAAAAAACCGGCGATTTTGGTTCGGTTCAGGCCGGTTCAGTTCGGTTTTCGGGTCGGGCGGTTTTTTTGAACACCCCTACTTACGGGTAATTTTGGATTCATTATTCACATAGGCGGAAGGAAGAGTCTATGTGATATGAGATAATCTAAAATTAGTTGGTGGTACACACTTAAACATGAAATAATGGTAGGTTCTCCAAAGAGAAATGCTATAATTTTGTGGGACCAAAGAGTCAGCTATTTAATTTTATTTAACATAGGTTTGTCTAGATAATAAAATTAAAAGGAATTAGTCAGCCTAATTTTTTGGGAAAGTAGGTCCCCGAAAGAGGAATGTTATTCAAATGGTAATTGGGATGCTGACGAATTCTTTTAAAATTGGTAGAGGGAACCTTAATTTTAATTTAAAATTCAAAAAAATTTATGCCCTATAATAATTCATTTTATTATTTGATTGTTATTATTAAGATGGGAAGCTCTTTTAATCTACTTGTTGTCATCCTTGAGGAAAATAAATTAACTGGACCTAATTACATTGACTGGAAAAAGAATTTGGATATTTTATTGACTGCTGAAGAGTATAAGTTTGTGCTCTATGAGATCTATCCTGAGTAACCTGGTGAAGGGGTGACCAAAAAGAAAACTCGGGCTTACCGAAAATGAATTAAGGCTGATGAGATGGTGCAATGTTACATTTTGGAATTTATATCAAATGTTCTGCATCATCAACATTAGTCAATGAATCATGCCTATAATATGATTTTGAACCTCAAATATATAGTTGGGGATCAGAATCGTGCTGCAAGGCAGGTTTTCATGAAAGAACTCATGAACACAAACATGATTTAAGGGACCCCAGTGAGGGAACATATTTTAAGGATGATATCTCTTCTTAATGAACTTGAAATTCTTAGAGTGAAAATTAATGGGGAAACCCGAGTTAATATTATTCTTTAGTCACTGCCTGAGTCCTTTAAGTGATTTCGCCTAAATTATAACATGAACAAACTTTCTTAGTCTTTGCCAGAATTACTTAAAGAGCTACAAGCAGTTGAAGGTCTCATTAAGAAGTCATGAACTGTTTTTGTTGCTGAGAAAGGTTTTACTTTTTATCCTATGGGTAAGAATAAAAAGAAGAAGAAATCTCAAAATAGATTATGGTTCCTCAGGCAGCTCGTGGGCCTCAGGGAGGTGTGAAAAAGTCTAAGGGCAAGTGTTTCGGAAGAATAATTGTCTAGTTTTTTGCAATAAACAGAACAATGCAGGTAAATTTCATTCATTTGTCATTGAATCGTGTTTTGTGGTTAGTACTATCGGTATCTGGTGCGTTAATATGAGAGCCACTAATCATGTATGCAATTCTTTGCAGGGGATCCAGGAAACCAGGTAATTAAGTGATGGAGAGATTTATCTAACTATGGGAGATGCTACGAGAGTAACAGTAGTTGTTATGGGAGACGTTCACTTAAGCTTTAATAATGATAGGAGTTTACTTTTAAAAGATTTTCTTTATGTACCTTCCATTAAAAGGAATTTGATTTTAGTTTCTTTTAATAAACTAGTGGTTATTAAGAAAAATAATTTTTTTATTTATTCTGGTACATTAGTTGATAATTTTTATATTGTTAATCCTATCTCTCCCACACAACCATTTAATATTTTGCATAATTCAACTGGACCAAATTTAACCCTCCTTAGTGAACCAAACATATCTTTGGCACTTACGCCTAGGTCATATTAATCTAAAATAGATTTGTAGACTGGTAGCAAGTGGGAAATTGAGCTCACTAGAAGTGAAAGAACTTCCAGTTTGTGAATCCTATTTAGAAGGTAAAATGACCAAGAGGCCTTTCTAGGCCAAGGGCTATAGAGCCAAAGAACTATTGAAATTGGTTCATTTTAATTTATGTGGATCGATGACAACTTGATCAAGAGGGGGCTTTGAGTATTTTATAACTTTCATAAATGATTACTCAAGGTATGGGTACATTTACCTAATGCACTATAAGTCCGAAGCCTTTGAGAAATTTAAAGTTTATTGGTCAGAAGTGGTGAAGCATCAAGGTAAAAGTATCACGACACTACGATCCGATTATGGTGGTAAGTACCTCTTAGAAGAGTGTAGGTAATATCTAGAAGATTAAGGGATCACATCCTAATTGTCTGCACCTAGTATGCCTCACTAAAATGGTGTAGCAAAAATGAGGAACATGACTCTTTTGGATATGATTAGGTACATGTTAAGTTATATAGATCTCCGAGATTCCTTTTGCGAACATGATTTAGATACAACCACTTATTTATTGAAGTTGGTACCTTCAAAGGCAATCTCTAGTACACTCAAGGAATTATGGATTGGGTGCAATCCTAGTATGAAACATATTCAAATCTGAAGTAGTCAAACACATGCGCTGAAGAGAGATACCAATAAGTTAGAATCAAGATCATAAGTTTATTTCTTTGTAGGATATCCTAAGGAATCTATGAGCTACTTATTTTATGATCCTAAGGATCAGAAGGTAATTTTTATCACCAATGCCTGATTCTTTGAAGAGAATTATATGATGGATCATAAATCCAGAAGTAAAATTATTCTTGAAGAGTTGCAAAGGAACCAATAATATTCTTTAACACCACCAAAACATGATGAAATAATACAACGCGTTGATACTCGTACACCATCACAGGAATTACCTTTCCGTAGTGGAAGGGTTATACGTCAACCTGAACGGTTTATGTTTTGGGGAGAGTCTTATGACAAGGTTCCTGATGAACTCGAAGTCGATCCCTGTAACTACAATGAGGCTATCTAAGATAAAGATGCAGAACTTTGGCTTAAAGCTATGAATTATGATATGGAATTAGGGATGGCAACGGGTCGGTTCGGGATCGGGTATTAACTCCCCATCCCCGTTAGAAATATCATTCCCCGTCCCTGCCCCGTTCCCCGTTATAACGAGTTTGGGGATCCCCGTCCCCGTTTAAAATGGGTATCGATTTCCCCGCGGGGAACCCGTTTCTTTTTTTTTTATATAAAAAAATTAGATTCAAATTTTAATTAATTTTAATTCAGTAAATGGGTTTGAGAATTATGACAAAAAGTATCTTAAGCCCCATATGAAACAAATTACACTTAAATATTAAATCTAAACATAAACATCAAATCTGTTAAATCTAAACATAAACATCAAATATTAAACAATCTAAACAAAAAATGGAACAACATTAAAAATCTAAACATAAACAATCTAAACATCAAATATTAAACAATCTAAACATAAACAATCTAAACCAATGAACAATCTAATCAACATAAACAATTTAAACAAAAAATAGAACAACATAAATAAAAACAACATAATATCTTATCAACGCATGAGAAATGAGGTTCGTGCGAGTCGAAGTCTCTTTGTTCAGCAGAAAAGAAAAACAAGTGTCTGTTTGCTGTTCGTGGGAGATGAGGGTTGTGGGAGATGAGTCGCCGGCGCAGTAGAAATGAGGGTCGTGGGAGATGAGTCGCCGGTGCAGGAGAGATGAGGGAGGGAGGGAGAGCGTGTCGTGGCTGGGAGATGAGGGTTTGGTAATTGGTCGGCGCAGCAGATAAGAAAGAAATATGAGTTAGGGTTAAGTTATGTATGTCTTATATACTTATTATAATATATATATATATATATATTATATATTAATATTTCGGGTATCTTCGTGGAGACCCGAGGCTACACCTGAAACTGACCCGAAATTTTTTGGGGATTTTTTTAACTCCCCGAACTCGCCCCGATCCTAGAATTTTTGGGGATTTTCTTTCGGGTATCCGCGAGTTTTTGGATTTTCGGGGAAAATTTCCGTCCCTATATGGAATCAATGTATTCCAATAAGGACTAGAGTCTAGTAGAATCCCCTGAAGGGATATAACCCATAAGATGCAAGTGGGTCTATAAGAGGAAAAGAGGGGTGGACGGGAAGGTTGATACCTTTAAGTCATAGCTTATTGCAAAAGGATTTACTCAAAAAGAGGGCATCGATTATGAGAAAACCTTCTCGTTGGTAGCTATGATGATGTCCATCTGAATTATCTTATCTATTGTGGCTCATTTTGATTATGAAATTTAACAAATGGACGTCAAGACTGCATTTCTTAATGGGAATCTTGATGAGTGTATCTATATGGTGCAACTAGATGGTTTTATTTCCCAAGGCTAAAGGCATAAATCATGTAAGATTGAGAAGTCCATTTATGGACTTAAGCAGGCATCTAGAATTTGAAACATTTGTTTTGATCAGGAAATCAAATATTTTGGTTTTCATCAATGTCGAGATAAGTGTTGTGTGTACAAGAAATGCAATGGAAATGTAGTGGTATTTTTAGTATTATATATGGATGATATTATTCTTATTGGAAATGATGTTGGAGTGTTGTCTTCAATTAGAATGTGGTTGTCCAGCCAATTCGATATGAAAGACATAAGAGAAGCTAGTCACATCCTTGGGATCAAGCTTATACGTGATCGCAAGAATAGGATGTTGGGTTTATCCTAAGAAACTTATATCGATTCCATTCTTGTCAGTTTTAGCATGAAATATTCTAATAAAAGGTTCCACCTTTTCAAAATATCTTTCCAAGGATCAGTGTCCTAAGACACCTGACGAGATAGAGAATATGAAAGGCATCCCTTATGCTTTGGTAGTTAGGAGCCTTATGTATGTTTTGCTATGCACTAGACTTGATATCTACTTTGATGTCTGTAAGGTTAGTGAATTTCAGTCTAACCCTAGATAAGAACACTAGCTTGTGGTAAACCATATACTCAAGTATATGAAAAGAACACGACATTATATGCTAGTTTACCAGGCAGAGAGTTTAGTACCTATCGGGTACACTGACTTAGATTTTCAGTCTGATAAAGATTCTATAAAGTCTATCTTTGGATATGTGTTTACCCTGGGAGGTGGAGCCATTACTTGGAGGAGTATCAAGTAATCCCGCATTATTGATTCCACTATGGAAGCGGAATATGTGATTGCTTCTGAGGCAACCAAGAAAGCAGTATGACTTAAAAACTTCCTATTGGATCTAGAAGTGGTACCTTTAGTTCAATCGACCATTTAAATTTATTGTGACAGTAGCGGTGTGATTTTCAACTCAAAAGAACCTAGGATCCATAAGAGAGGTAAACATATCGAGCGTAAGTATAATTTCATTCGAGAATTTGTGCAACGGGGTGATGTCACAGTTATGAAGATTGCATCAGAGAACAACCTGGCAGACCCTTTCACGAAGAGCTTACCAGTCAAGAATTTTGATAATCACATAGAGGGGATGAGAGTGAGATGCATTGCCGCATGGATTTGAGTCTAAGTGGGAGATTGAAAGAGAAGCAGGCTAAAATCATGCTTTATGTAATAGTTTTACTTATGGATTTATTGTTAAAATAAAATTAGTTTTTCCTATTTTAATGAGAATCATGTATGGACATGATGTTTGCATTGTTTTATATATATTCAATGTCTTTTATTCAACTCGGTAGGTGTTCTGGTGTGTAGAGTACGACTTACACACAGAGTATCAGGTCACCCATTCTTGTGGAATATAAGTTTTATCGTTCACAGTCTTAGATGGAACTGGACATACCATTAGTAGGGTTGTAGCACAATATTTTAGTAGGTTTATCTTGATTATGGTACCACTTATAGTTTTAACTTATTGTGCTATTCCACTTTTATGTGTATTGAATGGTACCACTTTGAGGTCATTATCGTTATACTGATTTTATAAGACAATGCACTAGTTATTTATTTATTTGATCTATCGGGTGAGATTCATTATTGGATCAATAATATTGATAGATTGGTTAATGGTGATTAATATATGGTCCAAGTCTTTTATGGATAGAATCCATGTCTCGGTACAGAGACTGGTGATACCCCCTTGAGATGCTTATAAGTTTTTCATGTGTCAAACCCTATAGGCGGGTTATGTTAATCCGACACTATAAATAAGTTATGTTGGACCATTCAAGGACTTAAACAAGTTAATCAAATAAATTATTCGTAATTTATCTTATTAATGTGTATCTGTAACCTTATTGTAAGGAGAATTAAGTAATTAATAATGAGGAGCTCGAAATATAATTTTGAGTTAAGGAGTGGAGTTGCAATTATAATTATTTAGTGGTATTAATTATAATTAAGGAACTGAAATTAGGATCCAGAAAGGATTAGGTTTTCTCAGGCCCATTAGGAGCCACGTCCTTATCTCTCCTTAGGTTCCCTACTGTAGCCTATATATATATATGCACCTAAGGCTCATTTTTTCTCAAGGGCATCACTCTTTGATACTCAAAAACCTAATTTGAATTTGTGAGAAAGAGAAGCAGCAGAGAGGAAAGAGGAGAAGAGAAGGTGGTCACGGAGAAAGAGCCCACACTCTTCTCATGACTATTCATACCAGGAATACAGTAGAAGAACGAGAGGTGCATCGAGCCTGCATTCTTGATCAACTATCATCACATATGGTTTATGCGAAGATGAGATCAAATCAAATAGATCTCAAAGGTAAATTCTTATTCCGCCTTATAGGATTTTACGTATGTGTAGTTATTTATAGTTCGATCTATTCACATATTCAATGGACCCTTGGATTACCTCTCCAACAACACTTATCCAAAATTCTTCCTTCTGCTAAAGTGGTATTCGCTCAAGGACCTATCCGTTTAGGAAAATATTTAACGTGTTCTCTGACTGGAGAAGTCATTTTTAGAGGAGAAACTATGTGTCCAGGATATGCGCGTTCAAATTGAAAAAGAAGTAGGGAATTAATTAGGGGAATAGTCCCTTCAGATTCGACCGGTGGGTGTTGGAAAGATGAAAGAAATTGATATGCATATTGGAGAGGCATGTGTTACTCTTACCATTCATATTTCAGCTGATGATAACTACATAAGAAGAGGGGTAGTGAACCACCGAAGTAACGTCGACTGGTTCGATTATCGGCCGGGGGTGCCACTAGCGCGAATATAATTTATAAATGCTATGCGTATATGTGTTAAACAAGGTTTTCATTAAATTAAAAAATGTTTTATTTTAACATTTAATGTGTATTTACTTGAGGGAGTTTTTATCATTTAACCTCTTTTATCCCACTGACTATTCAATCACTAATAAAATCTTATTCCTATATACATAATGACTAAAACAACCGAACACCAAATCAAACACAGGTCTCTCTCTCTCTCTCTCTCTCTCTCTCTCTCTCTCTCTCTCCGTGCGCGTGTGTTGAATCCACTAAGGGCTTATATGGATTTCTCATAAATTACGATATTTGCAGCACGATCTACGAACACTTGGGAGTGGCGAATTCATTATTGCCAAACGTAAGGGCTTTCATGCAAGTATGATCTGGTTTGGTTATGTTAATTTTTGAATTGGCTCATGTAGGAGATTTCTTCCCACAATAATTAATAGAATTGCAGTAATGAATTTAAAGTATTATGAATGCATAAAAAGGGAAAGAGAGAATGATTTACGTGGTTCGACCGCGAGAACGGCTTGCGTCCATGGGGTTAAAGGGGGACTATTATTTATTAGAGAAGAGGATAGCAATAATCGGAGTGCTAGTGTTACTAGCTGAGAGTCCAGACTGTTGCGTGCTAGTTACAATTGCCCTCTAATATGGGCTAGATCTCCCCTATTTATAAACTTAGTGTCCCACGCTTGTAAGCTACTACCTACTTATTTCTATCTGTAACGATCTTGTTAGATTTTATCATATCTAAACTATTGTAAGTCGATTACTCCATATGCATTCCCTCCACAATTCTCCATGTGTTTGGTCACGTGGCTCGGGCCACGTGACTTTAATTAATCTTATCCATTCATTTGCCCCCAATGTGGGGGCGATTGGTCAAACACACTTATCAGCCTTACCTTGATTTGTTATATGAATGTTCGGCCTACCAGGTTGTTTGGACAAACTCCTTGGTTTATTTGTCTGCCACGTGTATATCATGTTTGACACTATCTTTTTACGCGATTATTTTTAGAGAAACGCGAAGCAATCATTACTAATGCAGTTTGCGTACATATTTCAAACATCGGGTTGTGTGTCCAGCGTCATCATTAGAATTAATGATGGTGCGTGAGCACCTGACACACTTTTTCGAGCATCATCACGATTTTGAGGAGACGCCTCTCCAGAGAGTATAAGGGTTTTTAACCCTTATACCTTATAACTTTCACCAGTTGCCAAGGTAATCCGAACATTTACTATCTCTCTATTTCTACTGTTATCTTCTTCTTCGTCTTTTTCATTTTCTTTATTGATGCGAGGGAAATCGAGTGTTCGTGTAGGGACACTGTCATTGATTTCAGCTCCCTCTCTACATGCAAAAATCTATACGAGGCAAGCACAACGGTAAGTCGGTTATCGTAAGAAATCCATAGGGAGTGATTGAATTTTAGATTTTAATTGTTTAATTACTTCAGGAATAAAAGTGTAAAATAAATAAAACAAAAGGTGATGGTTGATTATGGGGGAAAAAGAAAATAATAAGTTACGTTATAGGAAAGTAAAGCGAGGATCGGGATCACATTCCACTACACAGGCTAAACAACTAATAATTAGAATTTTGGTTCGAAAGCAATTTAATCGAGCATACTCAATTAAGCATAAACATCACACAATATGGAATTTAACCCAAAGTTGCGAGATTAAATATTTAACTGAAAATGATCACATGTAGATTAAATTCGGATTGTCGCTATAAACTCTAACGTTGCGTGACAAAGAAAGATAAACGCATAGCAATCCAACTTTGATATGCGCAGTTTTAATTAAACGCAATTTTACACAAAACCTAGTTTTCGGAGCTCAAACCCATTAACGGCGGAACACAACCCCGGACCTATTTATCTAATGGCACGGCATGGAAATAAACTAAATTACACTAATTAAACTAATTAAAGCAATAAATAAATAACTACAACTAATTAACAAATCATGAAATTAAACTACAAAGAAAGAAATGAAGGAAAAACAACTATATTAATGGAGAGGATGATGAATAGTACAACTTACAAACCCAAATGGATGTCACCCCAAAGAGAAATGAAGATGAGATCTCAAAACCCAAACCCTAACCTAAAATATCTATTAAAACTAAAGTGAAAACATCCCTCTCAAAATGAGAGAAAAGTGATTTATATACAAAACCAAGGATGGCAAACTTGTAAAAAAGAAGAAACAAAAATTTGCAGGACCGAATCCATTTGGAGTGTTAGAATCCATTTGGTTCGAATCGATTTGGAGTGTCCGAATCCATTTGGAAAAAGAAACTGATCACAATGGTCCAAACCAAATCGATTTGGAGTGTTCAAATCGATTTGGTCCGAATGCATTTGGAGTGTCCAAATCGATTTGGCACCTACAGGTTTGCAATTCTCAGCTTTGTTCAACTTTACAAAAAATGCCATCATTTCTTCATTATAACTCGGAATGAGGCACGGTCGGAGGCTACGCGAAGATAACTCAGAGGGATATAACATACAAGAAGACATTAGGAAAAAACAAATTATAAAATGACTAAAATTCCCTTGAATGTGACCTTGAGTGTGATTTTAAAGATAAAACCATCCTAAAAATGCCATAACTCCCTCATTATACATCGAAATCATGCACCGCCGGTGGCCACGAGAAGAGACATCAAAGGGATTAAAAATTCATGAAGAGTTTGAGATTCAAACCCGAATGATGAAATTACTAAAATGCCTCCGAAGAAGCAAAAGTCGACGAAACATTTCTGGAAAGTGTCCGAACTTCATACTAAGCATCCAAATACCTACAAAAGCTCAATTAACCCCTGCAAAGCATGTATATATAGAAATCCGAGGTTGTATGATTAACGAGCATAAATATATGGATTAAGATACTCGAGAAGACTAATAACGCATAGTTAACGGGTGAAATGCACAATATTTGCATCGTATCACACCCCCTTACTTACACATTGCTAGTCCCTGGAAATGAAATAGGAAACGACAAGAACTACAAGTAAACCACAATAAGAAGATATGTACAAAGGGGATAAATGCCACTTTCGTCGGCGAACGATTGCATTTAGCATATGCAATAAGCCGTTAAACCCCTAGATTACCCAAGTGGATGAGTGTCGTCTCGTGAGGGTTTTCAGGGATGAAACCCACAAACATCAAATAGTTTCCTCAAAATATGCCCAACATGCGACAAACATCAACAATGAAAAAGATTTCAAACATGTTATTAGCATATTGAACGAATTCAAGCTAAAGTCTGTTGTTATTAACAGGTTGAATGCACCTCATAGAATTAAAACTTTAAAAGTGGGAGGGGGGAGAGCACATTCAAAGCATCATTTGGAAAAAACTTAAATAAATCGGATAAGCGTTAAAGCAAGCATATATTCAATCCTTACGGGCATTACGCTCATCAAATGAATTCACTCGAAATAGGTAGGTCACACGAAACATATGGCCATAAAGAGTAAATGTAAACGGAAACTAGGTCGTACACATGTCACAAATGAAGAATGCTATATAGGAAATGAAAAACTCGTAATCTCAATGAAAGATATCGCACAATAAAAGAGGCGAAATGTATTTTCACAGATTATCAAAACTATTTTGAATTTAAATTAAATTCATCCTAAGATCACATAGGACTTGTATAGGGTTCTAATGTAGGCTAGGCTAGGGTACGAAATGAAAGATATATGTATGGATTCAAAGTGTTCGGAATGAAAACTCGGGATACATGCTGGCAATTATGAAAATGGAAAACAAGTTCCAAAATCAAGCATTAGATATAACAATTAGAGAGTAACAAGGATTATTGAACTATACACACACAACATATATACAAACTTTCTATATTCTTTTCTTTTCTTTTTTTTCTCATGTTTTCTTTTCTTTTGCTTTTTGCTTTTTCTTTCCCTTTTTACTTCACATTCTTTTCTTTTCTTGCTTTTTTCAAAAAGAGAGTTGACTTTGAAAGATCAATAGTGGACCCTCTAAAGCGAACATACCTCCCGAAAAATAGGAATTCCGTTTGAAAAACGAAAGGCATGTATAAGGCGTAAGAAATGAACCATCGCCAATTATTAATTTTTAGGGGATGATGGGGGATTTGGATAATAAGGGGGGAAGATACACTTGAGGTCCAAGAAAAATCGACTCATCTCCCAAAGGTTTTTCAATTGGAATGGGATATGGTGCACACGTGGGGATGACATCCAACATTGAAAATAAGTCTGACAAAGAGTCCTCATCGGCAAAAGGTGTAGTAGTTTTAATAGTTTCCACCGACTTATAGGAACCAACCGATAATTCTAATGGTTCAATGACGGAAAATGTATATGGTAATGAAATAAATTCAATCTCAGTCAACATATCGTCGGAAGGATATTGAATTTCAGGGGAGAAATATTCACATTCGATGAGAAATTCTTTGAAAATTTGAGGTGAAACACAAGTTTCCACCTCCTCGTTGTTTAGGGCCCAAGAATTCATCTCATCGCAAAGTGCTTCAAGTCTCAATACAACACCATTTAGGCTTTCCAAACCTTGGGAGTAAAGAAGAAAATTTTCTTCCAAAGTAAGCTTCCTCGTCTCTAGATCCTCGGATTCCTCATTTGGTTGAAATTATTCTTCACATTCATCAAAATAATAATTGTTATTGGATTCGAATAATGAATCCAACTCAAGCTCCCAATAAAAATTTTCATTCCGATAATTGTTTTCAAGCCTTTCAATCTCAAGAAAATCTTCAAAATGGAAAACTTGAAAACTATACCCAAAGTAAGAATCATTAGAATGACCATAATAACTATAAAAGAAAGACATAATTACCAAATTGTTTGCAGATGGAGAATCCGAGCAAGAAAGTGAGAAACCGCGAATCAAAGTTTCTTAGCGCTCAAATAGTCAATCCTGCAAAAAGGGTCAAAACAAAGAATACAAATAGGAAAGGAAAAATACTACGAAATAATAAAACAATCAATATCTAAAACACACTCCCCAATAATGGTGCCATTTTGATGCGAGGGAAACCGAGTGTTCATGTAGGGACACTGTCGTTGATTTCGGCTCCCACTCTACATGCAAAAACCTAAGCTACTACTACACTTGTGAGACAAGTACAACGATTAGTCGGGTATCGTAAGAAATCCACAGGGAGTGATTGAATTTTATATTTTAATTATTTAATTACTTTAGGAATAAAAGTGTAAAATAAATAAAATAAAAGGTGATGGGTGGTTATGGTGGCAAAAGAAAAGAATAAGTTACGCTACAGGAAAGTAACGTGAGGATCGAGATCGCATTCCACTACACGGGCTAAACAACTGATAATTAGAATTTCGGTTGGAAAGCAATTTAATCGAGCATACTCAATTAAGCATAAACATCACACAATAAGGAATTTAACCCAAAGTTACGAGATTAAACATTTAACTGAAAATGGTCACACGCGGATTAAATTCGAATTATCGTTATAAACTCTAATGTTGCGTGACAAAGAAAGATAAATGCATAGAAATCCAAATTTGATACACACGGTTTTAATTAAATGCAATTTTACACAAAACCTAGTTTTCAGAGCTCAAACCCATTCGTGGCAGAACACAACCCCGACCCTATTTATCTAAGGGCACGAAACGAAAATAAACTAATTAAAGCAATAAATAAATAACTACAACTAATTAACAAAGCATGAAATTAAACTACAAAGCAAGAAATGAAGGAAAAATAACTATATTAATGGAGAGGATGATGAATAGTCACCCCAAAGCAAAATGAAGATGAGCTCTTAAAACCCAAACCCTAACCTAAAATATTTATTAAAACTAAAGTGAAAAGATCCCTCTCAAAATGAGAGAAAAGTTATTTATATACAAACCCAAGGATGGCAAACTTGTAAAAAAGAAGAAACAAAAATCTGCAGGACCAAATCCATTTGGAGTGTCCGAATCATTTTTTTCCGAATGCATTTGGAGTGTCCGAATCGATTTGGCACCTACAGGTCTGCAATTCTCAGATTTGTCCAACTTTACTAAAAATACCATAATTTCTTCGTTATAACTCGTAATGACGCACGGTCAGAGGCTACGCAAAGATAATCATAGGAATATAACATCCAAGAAGAAATTAGGCCAAAAAACTAAATTATGAAATGACTAAAATGTCCTTGAATGTGACCTTGAGTCTGATTTTGAAGAAAAAACCATCCTAAAAATGCCATAACTCCCTCATTATACATCGAAATCATACATCGTCAGTGGACAAGCGAAGAGACATCAAAGGGATTCAAATTCCATGAAGAGTTAGAGATTCAAACCTGAATGTTGAAATTACTAAAATGCCCCCGAAGCTGCAAAAGTCGACGAAATATTTTCGGAAAGCGTCCGAACTTCATACTAAGAATCCAAATACCTATAAAAGATCAATTAACCCTTGAAAAGCTTGTATATATAGAAATTAGAGGTTGTCTGGTTATTGAGCATAAGTATATTGATTAATATACCCGAGGGGGCTAATAACGTGTAGGTTAACGGGTGAAATACGCAGTATTTGCGTCATATCATTCATCCTCCATATCCAGGCATTTTAGGAAGTATGAAGTTTCTTCAGTTAGAAAGTTTCAAAATTTTTGTAATCAATATGGAATTCCTGATAACGTTGTCTTGAGAGTCTACCATGAGGAGGAAGGCATCTGCAATCTTCCCCACGAGGGGTTGGCTTTCTTAACTTTGGTAATACTTGAGGGGGGGAGTACAATTTTGCTTCCACCCATGACTAGTAAGGGTGCTCTATTATTATGGAATACTCCCTACCTAAGCAAATGGTATTCTCTACCGTATTATAATAGAGACAATGGACATAAACCAAATTTGTGGGACCAACCTTGGTCTTGAGGAGATTAGGTATTATTATGACCCGAGGTCTTCCCCGAGCACCGGACTTTAGCATTTCCAAGTCTGGGACAAGGCCTGTATTTTGGTCACTTATTTGCTCAGATCCCCAAAAGACACTGAAAAAAATGTCATTCTGGTTTCTGGGGTAATTTATGGTGAAGACTATGATGGGGTTAGTGTTCTTACCATAGGGAGAGGGGGCTCCTGGTAGGTCGCTTACCAATAGTTTGATTTTTGTTTTTTAGGTTTTGCTTATTGCTGACCAATATGAATTTTTTCTTGCAGATCGCTTTCTGAACATTAAGCCTTCAGAATATTAAGTAAATCTCAAAGATCTAGAAATAATTTGGATAAGATCGACTCCGATAGGATGTTACCCCCACTGGAGAGTGGCCCACACCCTCCTCAATTACCATCTTACCTACCACTCCCTCTCTAATTTCATTGCCATTCTAGTTGGTATTCCGATCATTCAGATTACCAAACCAATCGTCCGTGAAAATCCCATCCCTGTCGCTCTATACGTGATCTCCACTGAATCTGATTCTAGTGAGAGCGAGGAAGAGGAAGAGGAAGCAGAGGAAGAGGAAGAGGAAGAGGAAGAGGAAGAGGAAGAGGAGGATTTTCAATCATTGTTGGACGATTTTGATCCCCTCTTCTCTTACAAGGCGAGTGTGTCTGGTTAGCCTTGAGAGGAGGTAGAACCTCATAAGGATTTTTCTTTTCAAGACTTTACTTTTCCCCCAATCCCATACTCCTTAAATGACATGATGTGACACCTCGCCTATTAAACTAATGGGTGGCCAGCCGGCTACCAAAATTAAATGGTAGTCTCATATGGCTCATTCTCAACATCACTATCGAAAGTTAATTAATTACTAATCGCCTATTAGTTTAACAAGCAGTGTCAAAATTTTAATCTTTAACTAACATGCCAATTAAAACCATTTAATTATAATCCAACGAGAATAAAACTAAATAAACAGTCCACACCGCATGAAAAAGTCAAAATGCATAATATATAACTGGCTATCGAATAAACCATCAGTTATCAAAACCCAATCCAAATATCAGAATAAAATAAATAACTAAAAATGATCGAGTCCAAATAAAGGGGAAACATGCCCAACAGATAACTGAAATAGATCCTAGTCTAAGAAGCAAAGAGGCCACTCTGAACTCTGCAAGCCTCCACATCCACTGCAGGTATGTGTCCTTGGAAAGAGTAATCATCCACGCCATCCCTATGACTGGACACCTAAAAGTTTTTTAAAAACATTTTGATACGGGTTAGATCCCAAAACCTTTGAAAAATACTCTAACGTAATTAAAATGCAGTAAATAAATATACAGTGAAGCTTTCCATATTTAAGTCGGTGTCGCACTCTCATGAGATTACCCCTCACCTCTCAACTATTGTGCACACCTAGCGCATACATCTTAACCCGCTTAGTTACACTACCCCATCTAACTAATCCTATTGTAAACCTCACGAATACATTACTCTAACCCGAGTATTGTCTAGTATTCATTTCTTAGCTATATCTCTCATTAGCTTATTTAATCATTAAACATTTTATAACTTTGCTCCATTTATTTATCACTATTAAAGTATTAAGCCCGTATATAATTTACTACACTCTTATATACGTTCACTAGAAATATTACATGTATACACTTATAGATATATATGACTCATAATATATGCAACCACATTCACGAATATCCTCCACATTCTGAACGCGAGCTCACTAGCATGCTATCGTGCTCCAAGAATGTCCTCCACATTCTGGGCAACTGGGTCGGGATCTCATCACTGAAACCAAAAATCACAAACGAACATTGGAGGTGGTCATGGCCTTAAGTCCATTGTCAAAACCATACCACATTATTCCATGGTACTCTAACCTTACATCACATAGGCATGCACAACACCTATGACCCAGGAGAACGGTACTACCTCTGCTGGGATTCGCCAGAGTGACCTCGCACAAAATGCAACCTCCCTGAGAGCATATCCGCTAGGATGTGTATATTTCACTTAAATATCATACACACAGATATTATCCTTATTCATATATATAATATCTCTATACTCGTGTATATATGTATGTGTGTGTGTGTGTGCGTGCGGCTAAACCGTGCCTATTGCTCAAAGCACTAGCTTACTATCTCGAGTCTACACCTTGACTCTTATATTTATTTTAGTTCTCATCTATTAATTAAATAAAATAACATCACTCAGTCATAATACTTGGTCTTACTCAACCAGCCCGTACATTCAATATTTACGAATTCACTCCACTTAATTCGTTATTAAATTACTCGCTAATTATTTCTCTCATTTTTTGAAGTCCAACTTTAATACCCACTCATCCCTAAGTAATATAATCTTTTTAAATCACCTTCATAAATATCTCTGATTTTTACGGGTTTATCCAATTCATTTATACCCTCCCGAAAATCACTAAATTATCAAACAACTAAAATTTAACCTGCCACGAAGCCAAACCTGTTAGGCCAGGCATCAAATTGGTTCGCCTAGCAATTCGAACCGATTCGGCTGGACATGAGAACCGGTTCACTACCCCGTTCAGTGAACCCTCTTCTCCAATTTCAACCAAAATCCCTTCAATACGATACCAAACCTCCATTGAAACGTATATAACCTAATGGAATGCATCCTAGATGGTTCTAACAGTGAAAAATAATTCAAATATCAACGATTTATCTAACGTCATCAATTAAATTCATGAATTGGGCTTATAAAAAGAACATTCCATCTAAACTCTAGATTCGGTTTTAAATCCCCAATTAAACATATTCAACCTCTAACTTTCCCATATGATTCTGATTCCAGCAATATTAAAAGGTACTATACCATCAATTATTCATCTAACCTACACATGATATCGATTTCACCAAAAAACCCATTTTTGTGTAAAAACCCTTCCTAAAAATGGTTTATTTTTTTGGACCTCTGTTTCTCTCTCTCTAGTCGAACCCTAACAAACATTAGGGTTTGCATGGCTCCTTTCTCCTAACCCCTCGAGGATAATGGGTCTCAACCTGCTTATTCTTTACCTCAAAGCCCTACTCCACAAAACACAACTCAAAATCGCCCCCACCCTATAAGAAAATCATTTGCATATATTATCTCAAGCCAAAGATCAAACTCTCTAGTGTTACAAACTATTTCCACGTACAAGGGAGAACCAACCATGATGTATGAAGATAAAGTCCTAAAAAAATATCCCAACCTTTCAAATATACGATAGTTGGAAAATTCTCTCATGGACGTCCATCTATTGATGACACTCAACGTTTTTTCTCTTTTCTCTAACTCAAAGGAACATTTAGCATTGGGTTAATAGACCAGAAGCACATCATGATTAGGCTATCATATGAAGAAGATTTCCATCGTTTATAGCTGAAAGAAACTTGGTTCGTTCAAAGCTTCCCTATGCGCACGTTCAAATGGGATATTGACTTTCACCCAGAGAAAGAGTCTTCAATAGTTCCATCTTGGATACTTCTTCCTCTCCGCCCTATTAATATGTATAATCTCCAGGCCTTCCTAGGTTGTGGGTACTCCTATAAAGGTGGGTAATGCAACAGATTCACTGACTCTCCTAATTTGGGCAAGAATTTGTGTGGAGCTAGATTTGAAGAAGACATTGCCATCAAGACTATGGATTGGAAATCAAGACAAAAGGACTGAATTTTGGCAACAAATTGTTTATGATGATTTACCTCCCTTTGATTTCCTTTGAAGGAAAAAAGGTCCTTTACAAGACAAATGTGATCAAGGGTGAAAGTAGCGCGTGTCAAACGCTGATCATTATTTTCTGTTCACCGCCTTAATACAAAAACCTAAACTTATGACTACACTCAACGGGTGAGTATAGCGGCCAAGTCCGGGTATCGAATGATCCACTGAGACGAGTTGTTAGAATTTACAGGATTTAATAGTACGAAATAAAAGTGTAAAAGGTGATTACAAACTAAAAAGGAAAAGATGCATAAAGGGAAATGATTAATCTAGGCGAGTGTACTGAAACTAGATTAACAAAGCGATAAAACTATAGGCTGCGTCGAATGTCCCTCACCCGAGTTAATTTGTATAAAATGGATACATGAGTCGACGAGTTATTTAGAATGCGTCTCGTTTCGACAGTTAATTGAACCAAGGGTTGTCACACCCCTAAATCCGCATAAAAGCCTAATAAGATTTTGGCGTCAATAAATACCCCGAAAATTATGCACGTAATGTCGTAAGCACGGGACATACATGATATGCCCCGTCAAATCTTCTAGGCGCAATAACTAGGACAACGCACCCCAAAACAGACCCATAAACACCATCACCAAAGCAAAGCAACGCGTCAACTCGAGTGAGTTCCATTCAAACACAACCTAATTTAAATTAGCTAGAAAGCATGATAAAAACGCGATAAAGAAACGCGATAAATATACACTAGAAAGCACGGAAAGAAAGCATGTAAACCTAATTATCAAAGCATGTAAATTAACTAGAAAGCAAGAAATAATGAAATACACACTATATTAATAGAGAGGGAAGATGAAAGTACCAATTACAAACCCTAAAGGGTGTCAAACCAAGCGAGGAAGAAGAAGAACTCTCAAATTACCCAAACCCTAACCTACAACTCTCTAAAATCTATTCTATCTCTTCATAATGATATTTACACAAAATTTGGTTTATATAGTAAGTGGAAAAGAAATAAAGGAAAAAGAAAAGAAAAGAAAACAACCATAAAATATCTGCTAACCGCGGTCGATCGGTCGCAGGGGCGCGGTCGATCGCGCCTTCTTGTAAAAGCATACTGTCTCCTTCCCACGACAAAACCCAAAACCTCGGTCGACTGGTCACAGGGGCGCGGTCGACCGGTGCTCTATTTTTTGCAATCCTTTGGTCCATAAAGAGGGGGGAAAGGGCGCAAACGGAAATGGCCATAACTTCTTCGTCCGAACTCCAAACGACTTACCGTTTACGGCCACGCGACGCTAACTCAATGAACTATGCATCCGTGGAATTTCCAAGAGCTGGAGAAGAAATGTTAATTGACTAAAATTCCCTTGAAGAATCTTTCGGCGACAAAACTTCTCCAAAATTCAACGGATCCTCACTTTTAGTGTTCCGATTCCTACAAAAGCACAATTAACCCCTGTAAAACATGTATATATCCAAATTCAAGGTTGTCTGGTTAATGAGCATAAATATAGGCATTCAGGACCGTGAAAGTGCTAGAATGCATAAAGATAACGGGCGGAAATATGCAATATTTGATACGAATCACACCCCCTAACTTAAACATTGCTAGTCCCTAGTAATAAAACAAACAAAACCAGTCCACAAAAGGTGGTACAAGACGTATATATGCATTGAAATATAAATGCCACTTTTCTAGGGAGCACAATTGCATTTAGCATATGCAATAAGCCATTAAACCCCTAGGTTACCCTAGTGGATGAATGCTGTCTCATGAGGATTGTCAGGGATGGTACCCACAAACATCACATGGTTTCCTCAAAATATGTCCAAACCAACATGCGACAAGCCCACCAATAGCGAAAAGGATTTCATACGCATTATTAGCAAAATGAATGAATTCAAACAAAAGTCCAAATCATTGACACTATAGAATGCACCTCATATAATTAAAACCTTAAAATATGGGAGGGGAGCGAGCACATGCAAAGTGTGATTTGGCAAAAAACTTAAATAAATTGAATACTAAATTAATGCAAGCATATATTCAATCCTCACGGGCATTAAACTCATCAAGCGAATTCACTCGAAACAAGGAGGTAACACACGGAACATGCGGGCATAAAGAGTAAATATAAATGGAAACTAGGTCGTACACATGTCACAAATGAAGAACGCTATATATAAACTGAAAAACTGTAATCTCAATGAAAGGATACCGCACATTAAAAGAGGCAGAATGCATTTTCATAGATTATCAAAACTATTTAAACCTTTGAATTACATCAACCTAAGATCACATAGTACTTGTATAGGGTTGTAATGTAGGCTAGTCTAGGGTACAAAATGAAGGATATGTATGTACGGATTCAAAGTGTTCGAAAATGAAAACACGGGATAATGGAAAAATGCGGGAAATATCAAAATTGGAAAACAAGTTCAGTATGGCAATGAATATATCATCGGGGAGAGTAATCAAAGCTTATTGAACTATATACAACATTTACAACTTTCTCTTTTCTTTTCTTCTTTTTCTCATTTCTTTTCTTTTGCTTTTTGCTTTCTCCTTTTCTCTTTTTTCACTACACTTTCTTTTCTTTACTTTTCAAACTCTCATATGCCTAAATTGCAACCAACATCACAACAATAACATTCAATCCCAAGTAACATTCCAAACAAAGGTATGGAAAGTGTATATATGGGCTAAAACTCCAATTTATAGTTGGTTATGGGATTTGGGTTATGAAACGAAAGGCTATATTTAGTCTCAAAGGGATTAACGAGGGTAAACATACAAGCTGAGGTCAAGGTCAATATAGGTGATATAACAAAGATGACCTATGATCATTTCCAAAAGTTTACGCAATTCTCGAGTCGAAACAGTATATGAAAATCATGCTCAAGTAATACATTTCAAGTATGAACTCAATTAATGAACGGTCAAATGAAAGAATAGAGAGATTACCAACGAATTCAACATTTTCAAAGAGGAAAGAATAGTGTATAATACTCACAAACAACGAAAGGTACAAAGCTTACTCGGTGTAAGTATATACAATGCAACGAAAGATTATCGAGTTATAAAAATCTTAAACCAAATCAATATAGCAAGAAAAGTGCATGTGCTCATGAGATTAAAGTTTAATTCATGAAGTTATTCATAATATCAATAATCGAGGACTAAAGTCTAATAACTTCTAAAATCGAGAACATTCATCATTGAGTTGTCTATTGGATCGGGCAATTATTAAAATTTATCATCCCAAACAAAGGCAAAAACCCCAATAAAGGAAAAAAAAGAAAGAAAATCTTTTTGAAATTTTTGAATTTTTCAAGAAAAGCATACTAAGTAACTAACATGTGAGCAAAAACATGGACTAAAATAAGAAATGGATAGAATATCCCACACCCCAACTTAAAACTTGACATTGTCCTCAGTGTACATTAAGAACCAAGTCAAAGAGAGGAAAAGAGAGATATTATCGAAAATTGGAGTGATCCCCATAAGAACAAGTCCACAAAATTTACAAAACAAGTTAGTACCGAGCATAGAAAAACAAATAACAAAAAGTTAACTACTTACATTAGACTAAATTAAAATGGAAAGAAAAGGTAAAAAGAATAAAAAGCTAACTATATACAACCTACTATTTAGACTTCACACTAACTATACACTAGAAGTCTAAATAGCTGAGGGTCCACTATAAGAACGATTTGACTTTGGAGGATAATCGGTGTACCCTCACATACAAGCATGCCCTCCAAAAAATATGAATTCTGTTTAAACAACGGAAGGCATGTGTAAGGCGGAAGAAATGAACCATCGTCAATTAAAATTTTTGGAGGGACGATGGGGGGCTTGGATTGAACGGGTGACAAAAACATGTGGGGATCGAGAAAAACTGAATATCCTCCCAAATATTTAGCAAGTGTAATGGGAGGTGGCGCACACAAAGGTAAAGATGCGATCGTGGAGGGTGACTCGAGCAAGTACTCCTCATCGGTAAAAAGATTTAAAACATTAAAGTTTCAAACCGAATCATCGGGTACTTATGACGGTGTGATAAAAGAGAATGAAAATGGGGACGAAAGAAATTCAAACTCATGAGATGAATCATCATTGCATGAAGATTGAGTTTCGAATGAAATAATATCATTTTCAATGAAATGTTCTTCTTTGGGGGCCAAAGAAGAAATTATTTCATTGTAAATAGATATTACGTCATTTTCATCCTCACTTTCAATATCTATTATGCAATGGGAAAAGTCTAGAATGGTTTGTTCCAAAGTAGGCACAAAGTCCTCATTTGGTTTAAAACATTCTTCGACTTCGAAAGTCTAGGAAGCAAAATCGTCGTCGAATTCGAATAATAAATCCAAGTCATGTTCCCACAAATGATTTTCTTCCCGATAACGATTTTCAATTTTCTCATTCTCATACATACACAAACCCTCACCGAATGTCATAGGTCGAGGTGTGGACCCTTGAAAATTGAAACTTTGAAAATTACCATTGGACTTAAACGAAAACTCATTATTATAAGAATTTTGAAAACTATTGCAATTCGTTTCAAAATTCCTATTATAAGGAGGTAAAGGCCCAAAATCATTATCATCATCATCGAAATTCCAATAACCCAAATTTTGACTTTCGTTATACTCGTCCAAAGTCATATTTGAATTTGTAATACTTTGGGATTCTAAGTATTGATCGAAAGTCATAGGTTTGCGGGAATTTTGAGAATTATAATAATGATTACCAAAAGATTTGGAATAAGACATGCTTACCCTGAAAATGGCTCGAAGTGGTGAATTCCACAAAGTAGGTGCGCGGGAAAAATTCGAGCGTTTCTAAGTGCTCAAATGTGGAAGTCCTGTAAAAATATTAGCAAATAATACAAATAAAAAGAAAATACTATAAAATACTAAATCAAATAAAGTCTAAAACAAACTCATCCCCGACAACGACGCCATTTTGATCAAGGGTGAAAAGTAGCACGTGTCAAATGCTGATCGTTGTTTTCTGTTCACCTCCTTAATATAAAAATCTAAACTTATGACTACACTCAACGGGTGAGTATAGCGGCCATGTTCGGGTATCGAAAGATCCACTAAGACGAGTTGCTAGAATATACAGGATTTAATAGTCTGAAATAAAAGTGTAAAAGGTGATTACAAACTAAAAAGGAAAAGATGCTTAAAGGGAAATGATTAATCTAGGCGAGCGTATTGAAACTAGATTAACAAAACGATAAAACTATAGGCTGCGTCGAATGTCCCTCACCCAAGTTAATTTGTATAAAATGGATACATGGGTCGACGAGTTATTTAGAATGCGTCTCATTTCGGCAGTTAATTGAACCAAGGATTGTCACGCCCCTAAATCCGCATAAAAACCTAATAAGATTTTGGCATCAACAAATACCCCGAAAATTGTGCACGCAAGGTCGTAAGCACGGGACATACATGATATGCCCCGTCAAATCTTCTAGGTGCAATAACTAGGATAACGCACCCGAAATAGACCCGTAAACACCATCACCAAAGCAAAGCAACGTGTCAACTCGAATGAGTTCCATTCAAACACAACCTAATTTAAATTAGCTAGAAAGCATGATAAAAGAGCGGTAAATAAACGCAGTAAATAAACGCGATAAATCTACACTAGAAAGCACGGAAAGAAAGCATGTAAACCTAATTATCAAAGCATGTAAATTAACTAAAAAGCAAGAAATAATGAAATACACACTATATTAATGGAGAGGGAAGATGAAAGTACCAATTATAAACCCTAAAGGGTGTCAAACCAAGAGAGGAAGAAGAAGAACTCTCAAATCCCCCAAACCCTAACCTACAACTCTCTAAAATCTATTCTATCTCTTCATAATGAAATTTACAAAAAAATTGGTTTATATAGTAAGTGGAAAAGAAATAAAGGAAAAAGAAAAGAAAAGGAAACAACCACAAAATATCTTCTAACCGCGATCGACCGGTGGCAGGGGCGCGGTCGATCGCGCCTTCTTGTAAAAGCATACTTTATCCTTCCCACGGCAAAACCCAAAACCGTGGTCGAATGGTCGCAGGGACGCGGTCGACCGGTACTCTGTTTTCTGCAATCCTTTGGTCCATGAAGAGGGGGGGAAAGGGCGCAAACGGAAATGGCCATAGCTTCTTCGTCCGAACTCTAAACGATGCACCGTTTGCGGCCACACGACGCTAACTCAATGAACTACACATCTATAGAATTTATAAGAGCTGGATAAGAAATGTTAATTGACTGAAATGCCCTTAAAGTAGCATCCTGCAACGGAACGTCTCCGAAATGCAACGGATCCTCACTTTTAGCATTCTAATACCTACAAAAGCACAATTAACCCCTACAAAACATGTATATATCCAAATCCAAGGTTGTCTGGTTAATTAGCATAAATATAGGCATTAAGGACCATGAGATTTCTAGAATGCATGAAGATAACTAACAAAAATATGCAATATTTGATACGAATCAAAATGCTACTTAAAGAAGGAAGGGGAAGTGAATAGAAATTCCATAGTCCCAGTTAATAGAAGACCTCAGAGAATTGAGATAAGGAAATAAGCTACAAAATAATGAATTAGGAGGTCATTTGAACCAGGATAAGATGTGGATAATGTAAAATAAATATAAAGGCTAGAAGTATAAGATGGAGAAATAATAGATAAGTGAAGAACGTAAGAAAAAACCTTATGAAAAAAGCTCATTGCATCTTTCTTCACTATGAAGAAGGATACATCAACTGATCATATAGGCCAACAAGATTGTACCAAACAGGAAATTATAAGCAATTTGGAAGAGACAAGTCCACCCCATAATAAAAAAATTCTAGAGAATTTATCTTTGGATCACCTTTAAAAGTTCCCAAGAACAAGGGATTTCAGTGAGGCATCCTAACAAATAAGTCAGGAGGACTTAACAAAAGATCAAATGCACTAGGTGGAAGACCAAGAAGAGTCATCTCCATTTATAGAACTCACTAGGGGAGAGGATGGCTCCACATACCAAGACTCGAAAGGATAGGGTTAGTCCCCAATGAGAGAAAAAGAGCATCATGAGGGTTTTTATAGAATTCTAATGAAGAAAGAAGACTCCTAGAAAGGGAAGAAATTAAATAGGTAAGAACCGCCACACAGTCAGGGTGCTAAGGTCTAACTCAAACTCTAAATCCACTTAAAGGTTTACATGATTGAAGCAATTATATGGAACATTACGAGCATTTCCAAAAAAGGTACCATGAGAAGGTTAAAGAGACTCTTAAGGATTTATAAGCTTCAAATGCTAGATATATTGGAGCCAAAGAAAAAGGTAGAAAAATAAGATATTATTGTAATAAATTAGGTGTTGGATCTTGTGTATCCAACCTAAAAATTTGGTGCTTTTTCTAGAAGGGGTGGATTGGGATACAGTGTCTGATATGGCATAATGTATTTCTATCCAAATAAAAGTAGTTAGTCAAAGCAATAAAATTCAATGAAGCCTAGTATATTCAATTTGTATTAGGTATGAAAGAAGGGCCTTGTGGGAAAATTTATTAGAGATGGAAACAAATGATCCATGGATGATAAGAGGGGACTTCAATATTATTACAGATCCTCATGAAAAAGCAAGTGGAAATATTATGCAATTAGGAGCCATGTATGAGTTTGTATAATGTATAGAGAGAAATGGGTTTGTAGATTTAGGCTATACGGGATAAGAATTCACTTGGCATAACAAAAGGTGCCAAGGGGATGGTATTTGGTGTAGGTTAGATAGAGTTTTGATGAATTAAGCTAGTTTGGATATGGAGTATAAATGGGGAGTAACTCATCTGAATAAGAATAAGTCTGATCATAATCCTCTTTTGATTAAAGGAGAGCCTCAAACTCAAGTCAGTCCTAGATCTTTACGATTTCTTAAGATTTGGATAGATAATGAAGATTGCATTGAATTGGTAAAGAAAATTTGGAAGGAAGAAACTAGTGAGTATCCTTTACTAGCCATTTTTAAAAAGCTCAAAGCTCTTAAAAGAAAACTGAAGGAATGGAACAGATCAAGCTTTGGGGACATTTTTTAAGAAACTAGAGATACAGAAGAAAACCTTCTTATAGCTGAATTGGAATTTAAGGAAAATCCTTCAGAACTCTACAGGGAGGATTTATCAAAGGCAATGACAAAGTACAACCAAAGACTGAAGATTGAGGAAGAGTTTTAGGCTAAAAAAGTAAAGGAAACATGGAATGCAGAGCAGGATAGAAATATAGGATACTTTCATAGACTTATTATAAGTAATCAAAGAAGGCAACATATTCATAAAATTAAGAAAGGAGATTGAACTTGGGCAGAGACTAAAGAGGAAATTCAAGAGGAAACTATAAATTACTATTCTAACTTGTTCAAAACAGAGGAGATGATTAGTCTAGAAGGAGAATAAGATCTTCTTAGGTTTATTCCAAAGTCTATAATTGAGGAAATGAACTCTCATCTCACATCTTGGCCCGCCTTGGATGAAATAGAAAAGGCATTGAAAGGGCTAAGTTGAATAAGTGTCCCTGGAGTGGAGGTATTGATGGTAGATACTTTAGTTTCTATGGGGAAGATTTCAAGTATGACCTTATGGATGTTGTGCATAGCTTTTTTTGTAAACTCTATAATCCTAAAGGTATTCTCCAATACCAAAATAGATTTGATTCCTAATATTTAAAACCCCCAATCTTTTAATGATTTAAGACCTATAAGCATGCAAAACTTCATAAACAAGATATTTTCAACAATCTTAAATGATAGACTTTCACCTTTGCTTCCTCAAATCATTTCCCCAAGTCAATCTCGCTTTTTAAAAGGAAGGTCTATTATTGATAATATTCTGTTAGCTCAGGAATGTATATTAACATTACATCATAAAAAATTTGGGGGTAACATTATTTTAAAGTTGGAAATATCAAAGGCATATGATAGAGTATCTTGATGGTTCCTGCTAAAATTCTTAAGGAGAATGGGATTTAATGAAACATGGGTGGATCTAGTATGGAGAACCATTTTAAATACTTGGTTTAGTGTCGTGTGAATGGAGAAAATGTAGGTTTTTTTCCCTCTTCTAGGGGGTTTAGGAAAGAGGATCCCGTATACCCTAGTATTTTTATAATTATGGCAGACGTTCTCTCAAGAAATTTAGAGAATCTAGTGACTCAAAAGGGATTTGTGGGGTACAAAATGCCCATTAACTATCCAAAGTTCAACCACCTAGTATCTGCAGATAATGTCATTATATTTAGCTCAAGTGCTAAGAAGGAAGTCAAGCAGATAATAGAAGTTATAAGTCTTTATGAGAAAGTATCGGGACAGTTAGTTAACAAGTCAATGAGCTTTGTGGTGGCCTCAAATAAATTAAAAAAGGAAAGTATAAAATCTTTGCAAGTTTGTATTGGCATGCCTTTTAAAAAATGACCCCATAACATACTTTGGATGCCCATTATTTAGTGGAAGGAGGAAAATAATCTACTTTGCTTGTATGGTTCAAAAAATCAATTGTAAGATTTAAGGATGGAAAGCGAAATGTTTAAGTACTGGGGGAAACCTAGTTTTTCTCAAGTTAGTCCTCTCCTATATGTAGTTATACATTCTCTCCGCCGTGTCTTTACCTAAAGATATCCTCTACATGATTAATTCTCTAATGTCCAAGCTCTTTTGGAGTTCATTTCATGGGGATCAAAGACATCGATGGAGTTCCTAGGAGTGAATTGCATCAATTAATGAAGAAGGATTTGGAGTCAGAAACATCTCTGATATTAATAAAGCCTTCAGTATGAATCTATGGTGGAATTTCAAAAGCAAGACATACCTATGGTCTTAGTATATGCAAGCATCCTATTGCATAAAGTAGTATCCTTCAAAATCTCATATTAGAAGAAGTCCCCACACTTGGAATATGATGTGCTCAGCTAGAAGTATTGAAGTAGAGAATATGGTTTGACAAATAGGCAAGGAGAATATTAGTATCCACTGGGATAACTAGGGAGTTAAGGAAAGGAAGAACATCGACTTAGAAGATAAGTCATTATTCAAATAACTTTAGGATTAGAAGGACAATTGGGATAGAGATAAATCAAACAATATGTTTCCTCTTCAAGTGTCTCTTAAAGTCTTGAAGTTTAAAGAAATTGTCCATTATCAAGAGGATAATCTTATTTGGAAACTTATCCCAATGTAATTTTAAGTATAACTTCTACTTGGAATATATGAAGACCTAAAGGAATTAGTATGTTTAGTTTCAAATTTTTTTGGCATCCTAAAATTCCTTTTAAGTAGGGGTGTGCAAAAAAACCGACCAAACCGACAAACCGACAAAACCGAGCCGAACCGAAAATTTTCGGGCCGAGTTTTTTTGAGGGTCGGTTCGGTTCGGTTTAATCAGGTATAAAACCGACAGGGTCGGTTCGGTTTTCGGTTTTGGCATAAAAAAACCGATTTTGAACCGAACCGAACCGAATTAATTTTTATACTTTTTAATTTTATATTTTATATTATATTTATATTAGTGTTGACATATTAAATTATATTTTTTAATTTTATATTTATACTAGGTATTAAAAAAATATATTTTTTATTAAAATAAAGGAAAAAAACCGAACCGGCCCTGTATAAAACCGGCCCTGCCAAAAACCGACGGGCAAACCGAACCGGCCCTGTCAAAAACCGACCCGATTCGGTTCGGTTCGGTTCGGTTTTTCAGCATTTTCGGTTCGGTTCGGTTCTCCTCCTCCAAAAACCGACATGGTCGGTTCGGCCCAAAAAACCCGGTCAAAACCGAACCGACCGACCCGTGAACACCCTTACTTTTAAGATCTCAGTTTTTATGTGGAAGCTTATAAATAATTTTCTTCCAACTGATGATAAAATCAAGTTCATAGGTGTAAGAGGCCCTTCTAAATGTAACTATTGTATAAAGCCATCAGAAGAGACCCTAGGCCACTTGTATGGAGTTTATAGAGTTAAAGGAAGAGGAGTTAGAAGTCAAGTCATAAAAATGTGGTTACATGGAGAGAGGAAAAATATTTTAATCAATAAAGTAGCCCGTGTTATAATTTGTTAGTGCATATCAATTTAATGGAATAAAAGTAGATATGAAAGAAAATCTTTTAAACCTTATATTGTCCTCCCTCATATAAAGCATGCGATGGCTTATTTCAATCAAGTCCATTATTCCCAAATTAAAAGACTGCAACTTAAATGGTTGGTTCCTCATATGGGCGTTTTAAAATTGAATATGGATGGTAGCTCCATAGGAAATCCAGGCAATGGAGGAGGAGGGGGAGTGTTGAGAAATTAGGCAGGTGACTTTATTTGGGCCTTACTTGCTTAATTTTGGTGTAGTTTCTACTATAGAGGTTGAGGTAAAGGCTTTGTTCAATAGAGTGGAGCTCTAAAAATATCTTGGAGATTATGATCTACTAATTGAAAGTGATTCAAAGACTTTAGTGGAAATCATAGAAGTCAAAAGAAAATGTCCTTGGAATATTAAGTGGATAATTCATAACATCCAGAGATTGTTAAAGGATTTCAAAGCTTCAATTAAGCACACCTTAAGGGAAGGAAACAAAGTAGCAGATTTCTGGTCAAATATTGGAGTTAAAGAGGTTAAGAATGTATTCTCTTCAGATATAAGAGACTTTCTAAAGGAGGTAAAAGTTTTGATTATAGTTGATAAGTGGGGAACGCCAAATTTTTGTCATGCACAGTATTAAATGGTGCCTAGTTCCTTGTCTTGAAGGTTTTAAGTTAGTTTTATTTAGCTCTTATTCTTTATCTCTTGTAAAGGTTTTATTTTATAAAGAACATCATTATGGCCTTTATTCAAGTATTGTCCAAGTTTAGTGAAATATGTAAGCCACCTAGAAGAGGTTATTTCTTCTAAAATAAATTAATAATGTCCCATATTAAAAAAAAAAGGTTTATTCTACACCTACCATGATATGAACACGAATCACCTCAATTTAATTTAAAGCAGGTTAATTACTTGCCTTGGAATGATTGTAGGGCCCGATCTCTCTTGTTTATCGTGACAAGTCCGTGACAAGTTTCTTTATCACGGACTTTTCACGATTTTTTACCGTTATAATTCTGAACATAATTAAAAAAAAATTACTGGGCAGTATGGCCACTACCACTGCCCAACAGTATGTTTGTACCTGTTATAGCAAAATTATACCTGTCTAAACATCATATATCCAAATAAAATAGAAATAATGTACCAAATCATGGCATATATAATCCGTACCAATAAAATAGAAATGCAAATATCCATATCCATACCAACATCCACCAAAATAAAAAAATACAAATCCAATCCAATATCCAACTATAAAGATAAAAATAATGTCATGATGAAGGATCTTGAGTAGGTCGGAGGAGGAAGGAAGGACACATGATATATGAATTGAGACACCACTCAATATGCTCAACACCGCATTGTACGAGCAACCACAAAGGTGAGTTCTCCTTTCCATCCACCACATACGTGACGCGCATTCTTGCCTCAATGTCTTGGAGGGGAAGTCCATGAACCAGCATACCCGGGCCGAAGTTCGGTCCCCTCAACCCCCTCTCTATCGTCTCCCCATAATATATGTCAAGTAAAAACACGGTCAGCCAACCAATTGATCACATATGCTGATTGACGGGGGTCACGATGGGAAATGGATCATCATATGGCGCTGAGTCCATACGTATCGAGGATGAAGCAGTGATGCCCTCGTCCTCGTACTCGTCTACCTCAAACTTCTTTTACTTCCCCTTGCCGAACTGAAGCTTCATGAAGGCGTGTATATTTAGGACTGTCACCTCCAACCTTGATAGCTTATCTTCATGGGTGTCCACCTTATGTGCCAACCCGGTGTTGTTCGTCTCCATTCTGATGATCCTCGACTTCTCCACCCGTGAGCTCACCCCCTAATCTTCCCCTTACGATCCTCCCCAAGCACTTGGCTGAGTGCATTCATATCTAAAGATGCTTTGTAGGCATCAGACTGTGACTCATGCACTTCCTTAAGCTTTGCCTGAAAAGATAAAAAGTACACGATTAATTAATTAAGTTAATAAAAAACAATAACTTAATTAAAAAAATTAAACATTTATAAGGTTGGACGGTTCAAAGGTGACTATTTTGCCTTTTTGGCATAGTGAGCTTGAATTTCGTCAACATCTACTTCTGAATGTCACTGCACTCAACCATATAGAGATGGGAAACAAATACAGCTAAGCTACCTTGAAACTCTGGCAGATGCCTTTTTCGAAATATCTCCCTCACTCTCTACCAATCAGATGGCCTCGGGTGGTCCAGAACGACTGGTGGCACTGGCTGCTGTTTTGCAGAAAATGTTGTGCTGTTGCAATCATCGCCTCATTAACTGCCTGTGCCACAATATTGACCACCTCTGTTTTCGTATTATTCTCCTGGGGTGCTTCCTACCTAGAACTCGCTCTCCTCTGATGGTATCTCCTTGCTGGCATCTGAAACGGGATCAAAATTGTATCAGCTCATGATCAAATACAAAACAATCAGCAGAAGAATGTAAATACATAAACGTGTAAATATGAATGCAACAGTCCTAAAATTAGGGCTCTATATCAAAGGACGCAACACTGAAACATAAAAAGCCTCACAAATCTTATATGACACTAGAACCTGATGCTCTGATACCATCTGTGACACCCCGCCTATTAAAATAATTGGTGTCCAGCCTGCTACCAAAATAAAACGATAGTCTTATATGGCTCATTCTCAGCATCACTGTTGAAAATTAATTAATTACTAACCACCTATTAGTTTAACAAGCAGTGTCAAAATTTTAGTCTTTAATTAACATGTCAAAGTAAAACCATTTAATCATAATCCAATAAGAATAAAACTAAATAAACAGTCCACACCACACGAGGAAGTCGAAATGCATAATATAAAATTGTGTACCGAATAAACCATCGGTTACCAAAATCCAATCCAAATATCTGAATAAAATAAACAACTAAACATGACTGAGCCCAAAATAAAGGGGAAACATGCCCAACAGATAATTGAAATAGTGCCTAGTCTAAGAAGCAATGAATGAAGCGGCTATTCTGAACTTTGAAAGCCTCCACATCCACTGCAACTACGTGTCCCTGGAAAGAGTAATCATCCATGGCGTCCCTGTAGCTGGACACCTAAAAGCTTTTGGAAAATATTTTGATATGGGTCATATCCCAAAACCTTTGAAAAATATTTGCAAGTAATTAAGATACATTAAATAAATATTTAGTAAAGCTTTCCATATTTAAGTCGGTGTCGAACTCTCATGAGATTACCCCTTACCACTCAACTATTGTGCACACCTAGCATATACATCTTAACCCTCCTTGTTACACTACCCCATTTAACTAGTCGAATTGTTAATCTCACAACTACATCACTCTAACCCGAGTATTGTCTATCGTTCATTTCTTAGCTATATCTCTCATTAGATTATTAAATTATTAATCATTTTATAGCTTTACTCGAGTTATTTATCAATGTTCACCATTAATGTATTAAGCCCGTATATAATTTACTACACTCTTATATAGGTTCACTAGAAATGTCACACACACACACACACACACACACACACACACACACACACACACACACACACACACACACACACACATATATATATATATATATATATATATATATATATATATATATATCATAATATATGCAACCGCATTCATGAATGTCCTCCATATTCTGAATGCGATCTCATTAGTTTGCTATCGTGCTCTAGGAATTTCCTCCACATTTTGGGCAGCTGGGTCAAGATCGTACTACCGAACTCGAAAATCATAAACGAACATTTAAGGTGGTCATGGACTTAACTCCGTGGTCATAACCATAACACATTCTTCCACGATACTCCAACCCTACATCACATGGGCATGCACAACATCTATGAACCAGGGGAACGGTACTACCTCAGCTGGGATTTACCATAATGACCTCCCACAGCGCGCAACCTCCATGATAGCATATCCGCTAGGATAGGTGTGTTTCACATAAACATCATAAACACAAATATTATTCTTATTCATATATATATATATATATATATATATATATATATACTGTCTCTATACCCATATATATATTAATGCAAATCCGACTAAACCATTCCTATCGCTCAAATCACTAGCTTACTATCCTGAGTCTACACTCTCATCTATTAATTAAATAAAATAACATCATCCGCTATAATACTCAGACTTACCCAATCAGCTCGTGCATCTAATATTTACGAATTCACTCCACTTAAGTCATTATTAGAATTACTCGCTAATTATTTCGCTCACCTTTTCAAGTACAACTTTACTTACCCACTCATCCCTAGGTAATATAATCTTTTCAAATCACCTTAATAATTATCTATGATTTTTACGAGTTTATCCAATTTATTTACACCCTCTGAAAATCACCCATTTATCAAATAACTAAACTTGGACCTGCCAGAAAACCAAACCAGTTTGGCCAGACCACGAATCGGTTCATCCAGCAATCCAAACCAGTTTGGCTAGACATGCGAACCGACTTGCTACCCCTGTTAAGCAAAACCCTCTTCTCCAATTTTGACCCAAACCCCTTCAATATGATACTAAACCTTCATTAAAATGTCTATAACCTAAGGGAATGGATCCTAGATGGTTTTAACAGTGAACAATCATTCAAATATCAACGGTTTATCTAATGTGATCAATTAAAATCATGAATTGGGTTTATAAAAAGAACATTCCATCTAAAACCTAGATTTGGTTTCAAATCCCCAATTAATCATATTCAACCTCTAACTTTCCTATATGATTCTGATTCCAGCAATATTAAAGGGTACCATACTATCAATTAATCATCAAACGTACTCATGATATTGATTTCACCCAAACCCCATTTTTGTGTAATAACCCTTCCCAAAAATGGTTTGTTTTACATTACCATGAGATGAACATGAATCACCTCAATTTAATTTAAAACAAGTTAATTACTTAGCTTGGAATGATTGTAAGGTGTGATCTCTCTTATCTGTGATGATTTGATGCTAGAATCCCTTGAGTTTTCCTCTCAATTAGCCTCTTTAGCCTTCTCCCTGCTTTCTCCTCTCTTCCTTCTCTCTTTTAGAGTTTGCAACTAATGGTAGGGCTGCCTCACACACCTAACTAGTATATGTCAACCCATTAATCCCAAAATTAGGTTATTCGATAAAATAACCCAAATACCCCTACATGAGGCCAAGCTCGTCTAAAAATCCCTCAGAACCTAAATATCACTTCTAGGTACTCAATTTTGCCTATCTCGACCCATTCTAGGACAAATGTGAATTCGAAATCACCATCCGAGTCACTCTACATAAATTTCCTACCTCAACCTTAAAATAATCTACTCACCAGTCCCGGTTGAGATACCGTAAAAAATTCCATCGTTCTCACTCACTACGACGTACTAACAATTCACCGTGTTTTATTTACTATACCCATTTATTAATCATAATCTCTCCTAGTTAATATTTAATAAATATACAATATTCCCCTTTATTTAAATTACTGGACACGTGTAATTTAAAAATGCCATAAATCCTTAAATTCCAAATTATAAAATACGGGGGGTTACACATGAGTAATCGAACCAGGAAATCGATCGACTTGGCAACTACCAGAGATAAATTGAAGAAAAAATTAGCTGTCAACGCGCGAGGCGGCTAGGCTCTCTGTGGCGATGACCAGAGGAAGCAGGTCTCCCTAGGGAAGAAATAGTCCGTTTTTCTTTAGCGTGAGAGGGTAGAGGCCGAACAGGCCAAAAAGAAGAAAATTGACAAAACTTCGATCGTTTTTTATTCTAAGATGCCCCCTCCACCAGGGACCTGGAGGTGGCTTTTTCTATTTTCCAGGCCTCCATGCTGTTGTCTGACATGATAGAGCTAAGAAGCTTTACTTTGTTGAGGCTTCACAAAGCAGGCCTTCATTATAGTGTGCTGGTAAGTTTGTTCATCTATTTCTTTTTACGGTCCTTTTTTTCTCAACAAGTTTTCTATTACATCTCTCTTTTTTTGGTTAAAAGCATTTAAGTTCAGCAAGAGATCACTAGTCGAGTTTTCTCTTTCTGGAAGTCACTTGAGGTGGATGGCAAGGAGAACACCAACCTCAAAGCCCAACTGAATACTCAAGCCCAGAAGGTGTTTGACTTGAAGAAAAAGATTAAGGAGAAGGCTGACTCCTAAAATAAGATAGTGGAGGAGGCTGAACGGGTGAAGAATGAGTTCAGTTGAGTTGGTAGTCAGCTCACCAAGCTTATGGTCTTCCACTAGAGCGCCCTACTGGAGAAGATTATTCTTTTAAATCTAAGGTTGTATGGGGAGAAAACTAGGGAGGCTGACCTGGACAAGGCCTTTGACGAAGGCTATGATGAGGTCATCCAGGAGATTACCTCCCAGCTGGACTACCATGAGTCAGCCGACTTTAACAAAGGCTGGGTAATGGGCCTTAAAAAGGGGACATCGGTTAGGACGACCCTACCAACCCTTTGACAATCCTTCCTAGTGAGTCCTCGCCCCCCTCCTCCATCGAACTCCTAGACTCAATGATCTTACAGCCCTAATTGATCTTCCTACCAAGGGAGCTCCCGTCCAGACTTAGGGATTTTTTCTTCTCCTTCTTTTTCTCCATTGTATTTTTGTTGACCCTTAACGGTCTTTTTTATTGTTAATGAAAAGAATGTCTTCTCATTTCTATAGCCATATTTCTGTTATATTTTTCTTTCTTGTCACTTTGCTTTTATCTTACTAAAAATGAAGAACTCTTAGGTTTACTTAACTCAAATCACCCTAAGTGAAGTGATTAAATAAATCATTAAATAACATTTAATAAACCTCATAGTTGGTCAACGCCAACCTGGGTGATCAGCTAAATCAACCTTGAGTATCCTTTAGCAAATTGAGTAGTTGGCCAAAGCCATCTTAGGTGATCTACCAAATCAAACTTTAGGTAATTTGTAACCAATGAAATAATTGGAATTAACCTTAAGTAATTCTTACCAATAAAGTAGTTGGCTAAACTTAAGTAATTTTTAACTAATAAAGTAGTTGGCTAAAGCCATTTCAAGTGATCAACTAAATTAACCTTAAGTAATTTTTAACCAATAAAGCAGTTGCCTAAAGCCATTTCAAGTGATCGTCTAAATTAACCTTAAGTAATTATTAACGAATAAAACGGTTGGCTAAAGCCATTTCAAGTGATCGACTAAATTAAACTTAAATAATTTTTAACCAATAAAGTATTTGGATAAAGCCATTTCAAGTGATCGGCTAGATTAACTATAAGTAATTATTAACCAATAAAGAAGTTGGCTAAAGACATTTCAAGCGATCGACTAAACTAACCTTAAGTAATTTTAACTAATAATGCAATTGGCTAAAGCCATTTTAAGTGATCGATTGAAAGGTTCTAGCTTTCTTTTAGGTCTATCTGGTTTAAGTCATACCACTACCAGGAGTGGGTTTCAATTGACCTTTCAGGTCGTACCACTTGTACAAGTGTTTTTTTTACCTCTTCTAGGCCGATCTAATTTAGATCATACCACTACTAAGAGTGGGTTTTAATTGACCTTTCCCGTGTTGTACCACTGTACACGTGGTTTTTTTTACCTCTTCTAAGTCTATCTAATTTAGATCATACCACTCCTAAAAGTGGATTTCAATCGACCTTTCCCAGAACGTACCACTTATACAAGTGGGTTTTTTTGTTTTCGATTAAGGCATTTTACACAATTTAAGATAATTAAATACAAATCATATTATTGCACATAAATGAGAGAGTTCAACTGACTGATTATCTAAAGATAAAACTTTCTAAGGTTCGTGTCATTCCATGACTTTGGGACTACCCTCCTATATATTTTTTCTAAATGATATGAACCCCACCCCCTTTTGAGGCTATGTGTTAAGGTCCCTGCCAGTTTGACGCCAACTTCCCATTTATGGTTTCTTTACGACGGGTAACAACTTTCTGAGAACTAAATCGCCGACTTGGAATTCTCTAACCTTGACTTTCTTGTCATGTTGCTTAGCCAGTTTATGTTGGTAGGCGGATAAATTTATCAGGGCTTGATCAAATTAGGGGCTATTCGGTCATCATTCCATCCATCTTCAAATATCTCTGATCTGAGCGTTAGTAGATCGATCTCTAAAGAAATTACTACTTCCATGATGTAGGCAAGGGAATAGGGAGTCTCTTTCATCGACTTTCTTAGGGCCATCCTGTATGTTCATAGAATACATGAAAGTTCGTCTACCCACCGTCCCTTGGCATTTTCTAGTCTCCACTTGATGCTTGATAGAAAGGTTATATTGGTGATCTCTGTCTGCCTGTTGCATTAAGGGAAGACTACTGATGCATAGTGAATCCTGATTTATTTTCGACACAAAAGTCCTGGAATGGATCGTTATCAAACTGTGTCCCTTTATCGGTTACCAAGCTCTTAAATGTCGAATCTTGTGATGATGTTTCTCCAAACGAATCTCTTGGCATTTGACTATCTAATGTGAGTGAGAGGTTCGACCTCAACCCATTTGGTAAGTAATTGATTGCCATTACCAGATATCTCTGATTTCTAATATCCATGCCCCATTGGTAGAACGATCATGGGATTGTGAGAGGAATTAGATCTTCAATAGGCTGTTTGATCGTTGGCGAGAACAATTGGCACTTTGAGCATTTTCTAGCAAACAACGTTGAATCCTTCTATATATACGACCACTATTACCCTTAAGAGATTTCTTTGTAAGAGAGCGATCTCCCATATATGTGTGTTTCACAGCTTCCTTTATGTATCTCCCTCAAAATCCCTTTAACTTAATTTAAGAGGATGCATTTTAATATTGGACCCATAAACGATCTTCGATAGAGTTTTCTATCTGAGCTGAGGAAGAATCTGGTCGATCTAATTTTTAGCTTGTGTGCTTCCTTATCATCTGGGAATAAGTCACTGATTTAAAAAAAAAAAGATGATACGATCCATCCATAATGGGAACAATTGCACTTGGAGGATATTAATATTTCTTACTTATTCTTTAATGCTTGGGCGGTCCACATACCCCACCTCAATTATTATCTTCAGGCCAGCTTCAATATTAGAGACCAATGTAGCTAAGGCACTCGCATGGCTATTTTCATTCCTCGGGAGTTGCTATACTAAGGCTGACTTGAACTATTGGAGTATTCCTCTAGCCTTATCTCTGTAGGCTATAATCCTGGGATCTATTGCTTCATATTCTCAATTAAGATGGTTTGCGATCATCTTGGAATCTTAAAATAAGGCGATGTGGTGAGAACCCATGCTGATCACCGTCCCAGATTGTGCACCACAGCTTCGTACTTGACTTCATTATTTAAACCTTTGAATCGCAGACTGATTTCTTGCTCAATTAGGCCGCCTTGTTAGGTCAAGAAGACTATCCTTACTCTTATGCCTTTCTCATTTGATGAGCTATCAAGGAAGAGTTTCCACTGCTGCTCGTTCTCGGTAATTAGTAATACTTCCAGGATGGGTGGCAACTACTCTTTTCTTAGCGATGCTGAGAATTCTACCATGAAGTCTGCTAAGACTTGACCCTTGATTGCTGTTTAAGTGACCATTTGGTCATTTTATTAAAGAAATGGTCCTTTCTAAGGGCATCCTTCAAAGGGTAGATCTTCAAGACGTCTATAGTGTGGGCATTAAAGTAATTCCATAGCTTTCGTGTGGTGGTCACCAGTGCCAAATCCATATTTTCTATGGGCATATATCTATTTTCACTTCAAAAAAGGTGTGGCTCATGTAGTAGATCGGTTTTTTGCTCCCCGTCGTGTAGACGAATTAGTGATGCACTAGTTATGTGATTTGAAATGGGCAAGTAGAGATACATGTAATCCCCATCCTTTGGAGTTGATAGTAAGGGAGGAGATCCCAAGTACTACCTAATCCTTTATGAGGCTTGATTGCATTCTCCTGTCAAAATTGTGGGGCTTGTCTTCTTCAAGGCTTGGAAAAAGGGGCGACACTTGTCAAAGGATCTTGAAATGAACCGATTAAGGGCCTCCATTATCCTAGTGATAACTTAAATGTCTCTAATGGTGGTCGGTCTTCTAACATCCTGGAGAGCTTTAATATGGTCTAGATTTACTTCGATGCCTCTCTGAGTAACCAGGTATCCTAGAAACTTGTCGAAGCTTATACTAAACACACATTTAGATGCATTGAGCTTCATCTTGTACTTTCTGAGGACGTTGATGGTCTTCACAAGGTCTTTTAGATGATCGACATAATATTTGATCTTGATGAGCATATCATCTATATGAACCTACATAGTAGATCCAATTAACTTTTTGAATAGCTTGGTCACTAGCCTTTGATATGTTGCCCCAGCGTTCTTCAAACTGAAAGGCAATACTGTAGCAATAAGGACTTTAGGTTGTGATGAACAAGGTCTTCTCTTGATCTTGGCCGAACATGAGTATCTGGTGGTAGCCGGAGTATGCATCCATAAAGCTTATTTGTTGATGCCCTGATGTTGAATCCAACAATTGATCTATTCGAGATATTAGAAAACTATAATTTTGGCATATAATACCCTATACTTTTATTATTAATTAATTTTCATGTGCTTATAGCTATTAATTTAATTGGGAAAAATTAAATTGGATTTTAATAAATATTAATTAGCGAGATAAAGGACTAATATTTAGTATTATTAATATTTACTTGTGTGTGATAAGTAAATAGTTATGTAATCTATTATATGTCATGTAGGAGCTAAAGCGACGATTTATTATTTTATGTCGATAGTGTTCTATCGACGAATCGGTATAATTTATGGGCGATGCGTATGGTATGGGCGTGTCAGGTCCGGTTTATGAGCTGTTATCATATTTGGAGTTGGGTGACTCAGATGACCTTTTTTAGTGCATCGGTGATTCGGGAAGGGTCAAAAGAGTCTAGAATAGGTACTCGAGTGTTATGTGTAGACACCATATTCTAAGATTCCATAGGTCTCCCCTTAGGTCCCTATCATCTCCCCATCTCACTGTAAACCCTAGGTCGCACTTCAAGTACCGATCTAGAGCCCATCGAGTACCCCCCGAGCCCCGTTTGACTCCGGTCAACTCTATCGTCAAGCACTTTGAATCATTAAAGGGCCCTAAATACCCTTTCCAATGGTTTGTCCCATGCGCAGATCGGCATAACAATTCGAACGAACGGACCATTTTACTACCAAAGATCGATTCAGAGGCCACCGGGCACCCTCGAGCCCTGAATTGACCCCAATCAACTTTATCGTCAGAGTGAAATATCTTTGAATCTTCAAAGGGAACTGCAACCCCTTTCTAGCATTCTGCTCCATGCGTAAAACGGCATAACCATTCAGTTGAACGATTAATTTTCCCCCAAAAATTAATCCTGAGGCCATCGCGCGCTCCCGAGATCCGTTTGACCAAAACTAACTCTTTAACTCAAACGAGACTGAATGAATCGTTGAAAGGCATTGATACTCTTTCTAACGGTCTGCCCTATGTGCGATTCTGACATACGGTATGGACGAACGATTTGTTTTACTCCAAGAGGTCCGACTAAGGTCAACCTCCCGAACCAAGCAAAACTATTTGGAATGTTGAATTACATCTCCTAACCTTTCCAATGGTCTGCCCTATGTGTGATTCTGACTTACCATACGGATGAACGATATGTTTACGTCCGACGATTTCCCGTCCAAAGGATTGACGTGCGCTTTCGAGCCACATTTGACCCAAAGTCAACTCCCGAACTCGGGATCAGTCCAAAGGACTCTTGAAGGTCTCTAAAATACCTTTTTAAAGGTATACCCCGGCACGATTTGGATCAATGGTTTATGTTCTATGACCATTTTTCCAAGAAAATCTGCATAGGTTTGCCAATTGGCAGGTTGAGATCCCTGCCTATCGGCACAGTGTCTTGGGTCACATGCCAATAGGAACCCCCAGGGGTAGGCTAATCGACACCCCCTGACCCTATAAATAGGGGCCATGACCTCATTCCCAGGAGGATAAAACATATCCATCAGCATCAGTGATCTCAACAACATTCCCTCGAAATCAATGAAGTCTCTCATGTGAAGTTCCATCCAAGCTTACATTCCCATCCTTTTTGGGAAAATATCCTTCTCTATCATCAACATTCATCAACACTCAAGAGAGTTCATCTAAGATCAAAGATCAAGCTTCAAAGAAGGTCCAATTCCTTCCCTCTCTCTTTAAATTCCTTATTTTTGCATAATAAACATTAGATTCATAATTTAGTTCACACACATTAATATCTACACTTTTATTAGTATATTGCATATACTTTATTTTCTATAAAAATACCAAAAACAAATAAAAGAGGGTTGCACCCGTAAATTCCGAACGAAATTATCCATCACACTTTTTCCAAAACCTAACAAAGACATTTTCTACACATACACATACAATAAAATTCCGTTCGGATCAATGGGATAAACTCATCCCTATGCTACATTCAAACTACATGGACTTTAATGCCTTTATAGTCTACGTAGGCCCCTCGGATTAAAATTCGATACTCGAGTTCAATTATCCAATTTTCTCTATTTTCCAAATTCCCTAATTTTTAAAAATCTCCCATTTTCATATATATATATATATATATCATGCTTGTTTTCTTTTCATCCAACACATATTATCGTTTCCTCATAACGATAAATATCGCGATGAACGCACAAATCATACTTTCTACATATGTTATTTTGGGAATATTCATATGGATGACCTCACTCTACCTTGTCCATGGTATAAGTTGAATAATTCTGATCTCCATTATATAAAAATGCACACACACTTCACGAGGTTATATAGGAAATAATAACACTAGCCCACGAGAGACCGAAAGGGCGGGATGGGTGCCTAACACCTTCCCATTCTGTAACTTAGCCCCCGAACCTTCTAACTATTGGTTCTGTATGCATCAGTTTGTCCTTGATGCCTCTCCCTCGAAGTGGAAACATGTTCTTTTGCCTGTTTTGTGCAAAATAGACTGGGAACTCCATCTCTTCACATTTACCCCCACACCGATAACGACCGAAGCAACCTTTCCAAGAGGGGTGCGAGACTGCGGTGCAGCCTTCCCGAGGGGAGATGTATCTCTCTCTCTCTCTCTCCCCCTGGCGCTGCTCGGGATGGCCACATTATGCTTGGGTTTCGAGGACTTTTTGGACATAACACGACCTGTATAAAGGTAAGAGGGTCTTTTTACACTTAGGGTTAAGTGGGAATATGGGATTAGGTTAATTAAGGGAGTACTTAAAATATTGGGAAGGTGGATGGCAACCCACCTTTGATATTCTCCACAATAAAGATTCAGAGAGAGCTCAAGAGAAGAGAAAAAGATGAAGAAATAATAGAAAGGGATTGCAAAGAATCTATCTACGGATTCAACACATAATTAAAATGTAGAGAATGTCGAATTAAATCCAAAAATACAAGTAGTTACTTGCTCTAAGTTGCCATCACTCATAGTTAATTACTTTAATGATTAGGGATAAAAATATAAAGATCAAAACTTTGGTTAATTGATGTAGCGATATAAATGATAAGGGATCTCTCATTTAAATTGATTATTAGTTAGGATTAATCAAATTAGAATTTTGAAATTAACTCTAGAATTAAATTGATAAGCATGTAGAACTTTAATAGTAAGGTTGAACTTTTGAAAATCAAATTGGGAACAATTATGAGTTGAAATGAATCAATTTTGAATTTGTAACCCTGGGTTTTTGAGATTTTATTCATGGTTAATTATGTATTATAATGTTTCTCAAACATTAGTATATTGATATATGAAGTCGATTTTATGTTTAGCGTGGTTTGGGACCTCCATTGGAGGGTTTGTAAGAGAAACACCCAAGGAAGAAGATGATAAGCAACCCATCAAACCAAATCGATTCTATGGGGGAGCGAACTGGTTCGGTCTACCACTGAATCAGTTCGGTTTGCTGGCCCACCCAATTTTTGCTTATGCATTATTTTGACTTGTTAGGGCTTGGGGAATGACCGTAGGGGTTTTCGGGATACTGTGGGATTATTGGGGAATGCTTTCCAGAGCTTGGTTTGTGTGATAGTCCAATGATTAGATGGGTTCGAGCGAGGAGAATCAAGAATTCAAGTGAGTGACCAATTAAATAATTAATCAGGAAGTTGGTTTGAACTTCAAGATTTGGTGAATCGTGCGCTGTGGAATATGCGTTCGGGTTTGGTACTTTATATATATACACATTAGTGTGATGTGTATATATATGCATGTGCGTATGCTACTTATTTTTATTAAACATACCTACTCGTTAGTGCTATCGTAGGAGGTTGCGCATAGTAGGTAGTCTACCTTAGCATTGACCTGCATGTATCGAATTCATTCTTCGGGTCTTAAGACTGTTTCATGGGCATTATCCTAGTGTGAGGATATGTATTGGTTTTGAGACCGTATGGAGTGAAATGTGGTGTAGTTATGACCCCCATACGTATGTCTATGACCACTTCCATTCTATGTGTGTACATTTGGGATCGGTGGTGAGATGACCCGGTGGCTCTGATGCCTGGAGCCAGATAACACATGAGGGATGTATCCGTTAGGTTCTTACTCTAAGCATATGTTTATATGTATATAGCGAGGGATATATATGTATATTTATACAATATAGTGTATATATCTACTTATGATGCGAGTGTAGCTACGTTATATTTATTATGTGAATATTTTGTCTGTAGAAAGTGTGTCGCTACAATATACTTTATGAATGTACACATAGTGAAGGTAGTTATACTTTCCTAATAGAGAGTATTAGAGGTGTTTGGGCTTAGATAGATGTTACATGTCCTAGTTAGAACGAAAAATTTATGTAGGATAATAAAATAAACACTTTAGGCGTGCATTGTAATTGAGAGGTGAGGTTTTATCTCATGTGAGCGCGACTGATTAATTATGGAAGTAATACACCACAAGTTTTAATAAATTTAAAATAATTATCTACTTGCAAAATATTTTTTACTTTTCAAGCTTTGACCCGTGGGCAATTATTTTTCCTTATTTTTCTTTCAAAACCTTAGGTGTGCAGAAGCAACAGCTGGGACTACAGGAATCAATAATTTCATATTGTTATAGTAGGTGTGGATGCTACATGATTATTTTAAACGCCTCAACTTATTAGATCTAGATATGATCACCTTATTCCAGTTTTCAGTTTGGACGTGTTGCCCGCAGATAATAGGATTTTATATTACTGGAGGGATATTTTATTTCAGTACTCAGTTGTTATTCAGTTTTATGTCAGTGGATGTTACTATTTGGTGACTGATGGTTTATTCGATTCACACTCATTATTATTTAGGCACGGTGATTTATCAGTTCACTTTAGTATATGATTGTATTCGTATTCTATTTATATTGTTTGTTGCGATAATGATGTTGAGAATGAAACCATACTGAGATTCCTGTTTTATTTTAGTAAAGGATTGTCCACCCGGTATTAGAATAGGCAGGTTCTTATAGTTGTTGGTATTAGAGCATCAGGTACTAGTGTCCTTAGGATCCGTACAAGCTTGATACATTGTCTGCATTGCGCTTCTTTGATATAGAGCCCTATATTTAGGACTATTTTTTCATATCGCGTATTTATGTTCTTATGATATTATTTATAAGTGAAGTGAATCTTATACGATTTTATTTTGGTTTAAGATGCCAAATAACAGGATAGGTAGACCAGAATGTGCCGCTAGGAGGTCCACAGAGGAGGAGGCTCAGATGGAGCCACAGGACACTCGGGCTTCTGTGATCGCAGTAGAGGTCGCAACTATTATCGCACGAGTGGTTAATTCGACCACCCTAGCACAATATTTTCCCTAAGAACAATCATAACAACTAGTGGCAGTACCAATTCAAGCTCACCCAGTATCGTCAGTTTGGGAGAGAGTTAGAGAGGCCCTCCAGAAGGGCCATCCGCCAGAGTTCCGAAGAATTACAAACGTGGTTACAGCTAGCTAATGGAAGAAGGATATCCAGAGGCATTTGCACATGATTGAGTGTAGTGACACTCAAAAGTAGATATTAACTATGTTTATATTAGTAGGGGCAACACTTCAGCGGTGGGAGTTAGTTACCACAGCGGAGGAGACAGATACGAGACGATATAGGAGTTTTTGAGGGGCATTTTGACTGCAAGTTATTTTCGTCAGGAGTTCAGACAGAGGTGAGGAAGAGGTTTATGAATATTTCCCAGGAGGGTCGGACTGTGACCAAATGTGAGGAGGAATTCACCCACCTGGAAAACTTTGTGCCGGATGAGGTGAACACTGAGGAGAAGAAGGTCCTTAAGTTTACTGATGAACTTACTTGGAGAATTCTCCAGCACTTAATGGGGAACTTGGTGTTGCGGACTTACACTGAGGTCGTTAATGCCGCATTTCTCTACTGTCAGGATCATCGCTTCCATCGAAAGGGAGCAAAGAGGATCAGAGAGTCTAAATAGTAGCATAAAAGACTAGTAGGAGCGGTGCTAGCGAGGTACTGCAACAGCAGCAGAGGCAGAATGAGCGGGGTTCCCAACAGGGGGACGCTGCTAAGAGATTCAGGATGGGTAAGAGCAATTTTAGGCTGGGCCATCAGGGTCATGATGGCTAGGGGAACTAAATCGGGGGCCAACAGGGCCAAAGGCAGGGGCCGCCTCGTTAGGGTTAGAGGCAGACAGACTTTACTGGGAGGTGTTTCGTATGTGGGGAGCATTGCCACATATGGTGTGCATGCCTGAATAAGGATTGAGGTTAGGAGTAGGTTACCCAGTCAAGGCAATAGTTACAATAGCTTCCATCCCCACCGTAAGTTCTAGCGTTACCATCTCCGCAAGGGTAGGGTAAGGGGCAGTTTGGGCATGTGTATAACCTTAGAGGACTAGTGTAATCACCAGTGTTGCCAGTTATCGAGGTTCTATCCATGGGCATATGGGGCATGTATTTTTTGATAAGGAAACGCCATATTCTTTTATTAGCATTAGAATCGTGCGTGCGACAGGTTCAGTGGATTTAGCGTTAGACATTATTATGATTATAGATGCACCGTTGGGTGACGACACTCTTATTTGTTCCATCTGCAGGGGAGTGGGTGTGAATGTGGGGAAGTTATGGTTAGTAGAGGATCTACTCATTTTAGAGTCTGACGAGTTCGATATTATTCTAAGTATGGATTGGTTAGCGACATATAGAGCGATGGTAGACTGTTATAGTAGGACTATTGTGTTTGTTATTCCAGGGCAAGGCTTGTTTGTTTTAGTGATGCCTCGTCCGGAGGATGGGTAGAGCATGCACTTATATTATATTAAGGATGAGACTTTTGAGTGTGTAGTCATATCACTAGAATCGATCCCTATTGTTAGGGACTATGCTGATGTGTTTAAGGAGATATTGAGATTACTGCCGAGTCAGGAGATTGAGTTTGTGATTAATTTAGCACTAGGGACTATGCCGATAGCTTAAGCGCTGTATCTTATGGATCTTTTAGAGATGAAGGAGTTGAGGGTCAGATTTAGCATCTAATGGGAAGGGTTTTATCCACTAGAGTACATCGTCTTGGGTTTCCCCAGTTCTATTTATAAAAAATAAGGACGGATCGTTGAGATTGTGTATCGACTACCGTGAGTTGAACTAGGTCACGATCTAAAACAAGTATCCATCATCACATATCAATGACTTATTTGACCGGATGTGAAGAACATCCTACTTTTCTAAGATTAATTTAAGGTCGGGGTACCATCAGTTACATATCAGGGAGAAGGATGTCCCTAAGACCACATTTTTTATGAGATACGGGTGTTTTGAGTTTAGGGTTATGCTGTTCGAGCTAACCAACATGCCAGTAGTTTTCATGGATCTCATAAATAAGATGTTCAAAAATTTCTTGGATCAGTTTATCATTGTGTTCATAGATGGCATCGTGATTCATTTTTGAACAGAGGGAGAGCATGCAGAGCATTTATGTATGGTTCTTCAGACCTTGTGGGACCACCAGTTGTATGCCAAGTATGAGAAATCCAGATTTTGGTTGTATGAGGTGTAGTTCTTGGGTCACATTATCTTCGAGAGAGGGATTTCTGTAGATCCGAGTAAGGTGTCAGCGGTGAGGGAGTGGGGTCAACCCACAACATCGATGGAGGTGTGCAGTTTTTTGGAATAATAAGGTACTGCCACCGGTTCATCATAGGATTTTCAAAGATTATGGGTCCCTTGAAGAATTAGACTCATAAGGGAATGACTTTTGTATGGGATTAAAATAGTCAGTTATCTTTTGAAGAGCTAAATGACAAATTAACCTCAGCGCCAAAACTCGCATTGCCTAGGGGTGGAGTGGAGTATTTTTATCGATGCATCCTTACAGGAACTTGGGTGAGTTCTATAGCAGGTGGAGCGAGATATATCTTATGTATCTTTCAAGCTTAATCCCCATGAGAAGAAATATCCCACTCATGACTTGGAGTTATCAACAATCGTTTTTGCCTTGAGGATTTGGAGGCACTATCTTCTTGGGGAGAGTTTCGGTTGTTTAAGGAGCACAAGTCACTCCAGTATCTTTTCACACAGAATGATATGAATATAAGGAAACTTAGGTGGTTTGAGTTCATGAAGGATTACCAATTTGACATCATGTATCATCCCGATAAGGATAATGTAGTGGCAGATGCATTGAGTCGTATGCTGGTAAGGCAGTTATTAGTAGTGTGGACGGTGAAGTGGGTTGAGCTTCGTTAGAAGGATGAGGCAGTCCAGGCTTATATAGTAATGATGACCATCACACTCGAGATCATCTTGAGGGTTGTGAAGGCACACGCAATGGATCCACGTTATTAGGAGTGGATTCAACAGTTATTGATAGGTGGAGCCGAGTCTTAGTCAGTTCTAAGGGTGGCTTACGCTTTAATGGGAGGTTAATTATCCTATATGACGAGGACCTAAGATGCGTAGTCAAGGAGGAGGTGCATGTAATACCCCGTATTTTCATGCTATATTAATTTGGGGATTAATTAAATTTAACGTGAATGATTTATTTAATAAAAATCTGGAAATTAATTATGTTATAATTATTAACGTGACGAGAGTTAGTAATTATGGGAAATTTGTTAAATATTACTAATGAGCAAAGTAATATATATTATATTGGTTATATTGAATGTCATGAGTGAATTAAATGACTATTTCGGAAATTTAAGTCGGGACGTGCCCGTGTCACGTCGGGACTAAATTTTGTTAAATAAAAAGTGAATATTTTATAAGTTGTTCGTATGGTCGTTTTGAGTGCGCCAACGCGTCCGGAAGGGTCGAGATAGTCAGAAAAGTGTACTCGGGGGTTTAGTTTAGGTCTCGGGGCGTTTTTAGGCCTAATTGGTACCCCGGGAGGGCAATTTAGTCATTTCACCTTTTTGGGTAATTAAACCCACGAAATTCAGCAACCTATATCAACCATTTAGGTTAGCTTTTAGGGTTAGAATATCCATAAATCAAGTGACGGCCATTGGAGAAGAGAGGAGAGAGCTCCAAGGCAATTCAAGGCCAAAAAGTCACCGGTTTGCACCGCCGCCACCACCACCGCGTAGATCGCGAGACGAGGAATGCAGCCATACCAAAATCAGCCGTGAATCAGAATACCAAAAATCCCAGGCAAGTGTTTAACTTGCTATTTTTGTTGGTGAAATCTTCATATTAGTTTAGGAATGATTTGTGATGAAAACTATGGAAGAAAACCCAATTTTTGATAGGAGAATCCATGTAGTATTGATTTATATGTTGATTCTGGAAACCCTTGCCATGTAGAGGAAATAAACCACGAAATTTTGATGATCATAAGAAAGAAATTCTGGAGAAAAATTTGTTAGAAAACTGTTTAAGAAAATTCTCGGGTTCTTGATAATTGGAGATAATTTTAGGTTGAAAATCCGTGTTTAAATGATGAATATGTACATGCCTTACGTTAGAATCATCTGGTATATTGTTATAATGTTAGTAGTAGAATTCTGGGACGATTGGAACTTGAAAATATGGATTTGGTGTAATTTTGGTGATGAAACCCGTAACTGCATTCTGCAGAATTTTTCGCAGACCTGCTTGATCGATCGATCGAGCCTAGAGATTCGATCGATCGAAGGTTCGATCGATCGACCCCTCCTGGCAGACTCCTAATTCCCTCTCTAAATGAGTTAAATTCAAATTGTCGTGAAATAATTCTTGGGCATTCTTGATAAAATGATTTGGGAGATATTGAGGACCAGTAAGGCATATGAATGAATGTTGGGACCTTTAATCTTCAACGAGGATGGTATTTATGGGACATTTACTTTAGGGATGGTAAATTTATAAATTTAAAGGGTGAGGTGCGTAAGCGAGTTACGTTGGAACCTAATAAAGACACTTACTGAATTTTAGATTTGTGAGGATATAGTCCACGAGTGTCAGGTAATAAGTGAGGAAACCCTTCGAGTTAAGGTTAGGAATGAAACCTTATACGTAATTCTATAAATGGGAAATTAAGGATAAATGGTATAATTATGGGTGACGAGAAGAACCTATATTAATATGATAAAGCGGTATATTTATATGATTGTGTGTACATATATTATATACATGTGAAAAACCCGCGCTACTTGCTATCCTTGAGGTTACCGCGCTGGGACAGTCTTATCTCGATGGGACCTTTATGGTGGATATTGACCTGTACCCTAAAAGATAGATATCCTTGGTACAGGCTATCGAATTGATATTTCAGACGGTCCTAAGAGACGCGAGTATGTGCCATACTCTTAGAGACTTGGAATCTATGCTTCGCCTCGATATTGTTTGTGTATGTGTTAATACAATTCGAGAGTGATTCCAAATTTGTATTCCCCTTTATTTGAGTGGCATGGGGTTTGGATAGTGAAAGTATGCACGCACCATAGTTTTTATTCGGGGTGCTGATATATATATATATATATATATATATATATATATATATATATATATATATATTATACGAGTAGTTAATATATATATGAGATTATGAAATTTGAAACTGCCTACTGGGATTTGATAAGTAGGACATGGTTGTTGACTCAAATTATAAATACTTGTTTTGAGAAAGTATAATATGTCCCTGGAAAACTTTATTAATTTTATAAAGTTAAAAATAGAGAACTTTGGTTACATATTGGAACATCCTTTTTAAAATGGAATCGTGAATTGTAAATCTTACGAGCAATCTAAGATAAGTTAAATCTTTTAGAAAGACTAGTGCGATAAATGATAAAACAAACCGTTGGGAAGGTTAGTGCGATAGGTGTGCACATTAGAAGAGAGGTGAGTATTTCTCAAGAGAGTGACGCACTAATATGTTGTTGCATTAGCCTGTATCAATTTAAATACTTGCTAAACGTATTTTAAAATCAAACACACTTTCGGGCTCTGACCTGTTTCTTTTTCTCTCTCTCTCTTGTATATATATGTATATATTTCAGGTGCCCAGCCACAGGGGCGTCTTGCTTAGGATCCCTTGAGAGGAACGTGCTACAGCTTAGGTGGGAGTTGTAGGTCACTTGCGTAGACGGCTTCTTTTATTGACTCCACTTCTAGCATTCTCATTTATTGGGCACGTGTCGCCCTTTCCATTATTTTATTGTTATTGGGACATTTGTATTTCAGCTATTTCCAGTATTGTTCTATGGGATTTATTCAGTTTGGATTTGTGACTTTAGTTTTCATATGCTGACATTCGATTGACGAATGTATTATATTATTTGGTTTACTGCGATGTGATTCTTAATAGTAGAAATGTTGTTTTTAAATAAATAAATCTTTTTCTTTAATTAAAATTTGGAAAGTATGTATGAAAATGGTTTTGTCACTTAGCTTAATTATTTAGGGTGTTAAATTGGAAAAATGTATTTTTATCGACGGTGATGCTGAGAATGAACCAACTGTTTACCATGATTTAATTTAATAAAGGAGTGATCGCCCGGTATTTAATTAGGCGGGGTGTCACAGGTGGTATCAGAGCATCAGGTTCTAGTGTCCATAGGATCCGTACGGCTTATTTCGCTTTCAGCTTAATTTTATTGCTATAGAGCCCTATTTTTAGGATTGTTGTACTCTTGCTTTTTACGTATAAGTCTTCAGCTATTTGAGATTTGATAATAACTGTAGACTAATAAACTTGTTCACGTTTCAGATGCCTCCGAGACGTGCTCCTAAGGATAGACGTGCCCAGGCCGAGCAGGCAGCAGCTCCGGCACAGGGTACTATGAATGCAAACGAAGTAGCCGCCATTGTTGCTCAGGTGGTAAATGCCACGATAGCGGTGATTCAGCAGGATCCACCCCAGGTTCAGGCAGTGGCGCCAGTACCAGCACAGCTTCCATCCGCATGGGAGAGGGTTCGGGATGCTTTTCAGAAAGCGCATCCCCCTGAGTTTTCTGGTAGCTCCGATATTGTTACAGTTAGACAATGGAAGAAAGACATCCAGCGACACCTTCGTATGTATGAGTGCACTGACATGCAAAAGAAGTTATTGGCTTCCTTTAAGCTGGTGGGAGCCGCATTACAGTGGTGGGAGTCCATTACTACTTTGGAGGAGAGGGACACGATCCCTATTCAGTTATTCTGGGAGCGGTTTGATCGCAAGTATTTTCCACCTGCAGTGCAGACTGAGATGGGGCGGAAATTACTAAATCTGAAGCAGGAGAACCTTACTGTAGCTGAGTATGAGGAGGAGTTCACGAGACTTCTCACTATTGTGCCGGATGAGGCACCCACTGAGAGCAAGAAGATTATGCTGTTTGTCGACGGGTTAGCTTGGAGGATCCGTCATCACCTTATTGGAAATCTATCCCTGAGTACTTTCACTAATGTACTCAATGTAGCGCTACTACATTGCCAGGATCACCGCTTCCATCTTCAGGGAAGCAAGAGAGCAGGGGAGTTTAGCCAGCAGGGCAGGACCGGGGGTAATAGTGCTAGTGGGGCACCAACTCATGGACAGACTCGTCAGCACGAGCAGAGTTCCCATCAGGGGGACCCTGCTAAGCGATTCCGTTCAGGTGATTCTAGGCAAGGATTTGGGGGTTTCAGGCAGGGCCATCAGGGCCAGCCTAATCAGCAGGGCCAGCAGGGCCAACACCGACCACAGGGCCAGCAGCAGGGCCAGCAAGGCCAACAGCGTGCACATCAGGGCCAACGGGCCAGTGGCGTGGAGGTAACGGCCAGCAGGGTCAGAGGGGCGGTAACTTCAAAGGCCGATGCTTTGGGTGCGGTAAACATGGCCATAGGCGCCAGGATTACCCAGAGGGCAATAGGGCCCCACAGCAGCAGGGAGCCCGTAATGAGCCGCAGAGACCACTTTTCCCACCTGCCCTCCCAGCTCCATCCCAGGTGCCAGCCCTACCAGCCGTTCCAGTAGCTCCAGTACAGCAGGGCCAATTACAGTATGGACGTGTCTACAACGTCCACCAGGCCGCAGCTCCACAGGTACCACCCGCGATTGAGGGTATGTTTCCTATCCATGGTACTATGGGTCGAGTTTTGTTTGATAAGGGGGCAACGCATTGTTTTATAGCTACACATTTTGCAAAGTCCTTAGGGTCGCTAGCCACAGCAGAGAGCACCGTGACGTGTGTCGACTCACCACTGGGGAGTGGGTCACTTATTTTCTTTATATGCCGGGGAGTGGGGGTAGAGATTGGTAGCTTGGTATTACCTGCAGACATGTTATTCTTAGACATGCACGAGCATGATGTGATTATTGGTATGGACTGGCTCGCAGCTTATAGATCCATGATTGATTGCTTCGGTGGGAGCATTATTTTTGCTATTTCGGGGCAAGAGATGTTTGTAGTGGCGATGCCTCGCCCAGAGGGAGGTTCGACCGCTCATTTGTATTACATTGAGGAGGATACCTCTAAGGAGGTTGTCATTCCCTTGGATTCGATCCCAGTTGTTAGGGAGTATTCCGATGTGTTTCAGGAGATACTAGGCCTACCACCCAGTCGTGAGATAGACTTTGTCATAGATTTATTGCCAGATACGAGACCTATAGCACGCGCACCATACCGTATGGCTCCGGAAGAGATGCAAGAGCTACGAGATCAGATAGAGCAGCTGTTAGGTCAGGGCTTCATTCGTAGGAGTACCTCACCTTGGGGCGCTCCAGTCTTGTTTGTGAAGAAGAGAGATGGCTCACTGAGATTGTGTATGGACTACTGGGAGCTGAACAAGGTAACGGTATGGAATAAGTATCCGTTGCCTCGAATCGATGATCTGTTCGACCAGTTGAGGGGAGCAACTTTCTTTTCGAAGATAGATCTGAGGTCGGGGTACCATCAGTTACGTATTAGAGAGCAGGATGTTTCAAAGACTGCATTTTTGATGAGATATGGGTCCTATGAGTTTAGGGTAATGCCGTTCGGACTCACAAACGCTCCATCCGTTTTCATGGACTTAATGAATCGAGTATTCAGAGAGTTCTTGGATCAGTTTGTCATCGTCTTCATAGATGACATCTTGATATATTCACACTCCGAGGAGGAGCACGCCGAGCACTTGAGGCAGGTTCTTCAGACCCTACGAGAGCATCAGTTGTATGCTAAGTACGAGAAGTGTGGATTCTGGTTACGAGAGGTACAGTTCTTGGGCCATGTTGTTTCTGAGCAGGGGATTGCAGTTGACCCGAGCAAAGTGTCAGCGGTGAGGGAGTGGGGACAGCCCACGACGCCGACAGAAGTGCGTAGTTTCTTGGGATTAGCCGGATACTACAAGAGATTCATTCGGGGATTCTCCAAAATAGCGGGTCCATTGATGAATCTGACTCGCAAAGGGGTACCATATGTTTGGGATGACGCTTGTCAGTTGGCTTTCGACGAGTTGAAAGACAAGCTTACTTCAGCGCCAGTCCTTGCTTTACCGAAATCGGGTGTGGAGTACCTGGTTTACACTGATGCGTCTTTACGGGGACTTGGAGGAGTACTCCAGCAGGAGGAGAAGGCTATAGCTTTTTCTTCCCGCAAGCTTAAGCCGCATGAGAAGAATTACCCCACCCACCACCTGGAATTAGCAGCGGTCGTCTTTGCATTGAGGATTTGGAGGCACTACTTCTTGGGTGCAAAATTCCGTTTGTTCATAGACCACAAGTCACTGCAGTACCTGTTCACTCAGCGAGAGCTGAATATGCATCAGCGCAGGTGGTTAGAGTTTGTGAAAGACTATCAGTTCGAAATACAGTATCATTCGGGGAAGGCCAACGTAGTTGCTGATGCGTTGAGCCGTAGACCGGTAGACGATGTAGCGGACATCTGGAAAGCAAAGTGGAAGGATTTGGGTCACCAGGACGCAGTAGCCCGTTCTTTCATATTCGTTATGTCAGTCACACCCGAGATTGTTACGAGGGTGATACAGGCACAGACCATAGACCCGTTTTTCCAGGAGCAGATTGTGCGACTTCTAGCCGAGGGTACTGAATCCTATTCTGTTAGTTCTGATGGAGGTTTGCGGTTTAATGGGAGATTGGTGGTTCCAGAAGGAGCAGAGTTACGTTATGAAGTGATAACTCATTCTCATGGGTCCCGATTTGCAGTACATCCGGGAGGCGATAAGATGTACCAGAACATGAGGCGACAATACTGGTGGAGTGGGATGAAGAAGGACATTGCTGAGTTTGTGTCCAAGTGTTCTACCTGCCAGCTGGTAAAGGTGGACCACCAGAAACCGTCAGGATTGCTTCAGCCATTGGAAGTACCCGCGTGGAAGTGGGAGAGTATTTCCATGGATTTTATTACAGGGTTGCCTACATCACAGCGGGGCCACGGTTCTATCTGGGTGATTGTAGATCGTTTGACCAAGGTGGCTCATTTTCTTCCAGTGCGGACAGATTATACCACGGGTCAGTATGCTCAGTTGTTCATCGCTGAGATTGTCAGATTACATGGGGTGCCCCTGAATATTGTGTCAGATAGGGACAAGATTTTTGTGTCATGCTTCTGGGAAAGCTTTCAGGAGGCTATGGGTACTGAGTTGAGGTTGAGTTCGGCTTACCACCCATAGACAGACGGACAGACAGAGCGTACTAATCAGATGTTAGAAGATATGCTACGCATGTGTGTTCTCGATTTTGGAGGAGGTTGGGAGCCACATCTTCCACTGGTAGAGTTTGCTTATAATAAATCCTATCAGTTCACGATTGGCATGGATCCATTTGAGGCTTTGTATGACAGGCCTTGTCGTTCTCCAACTTGTTGACTCGAGGTGGGGGATAACAAGTTGCTAGGGCCAGAAGTGATTCAGGAGACCTCCGCAAGGATTGAGATAATCAGGAGTCGTATTCGGGTAGCCCAGGACAGGCAGAAGAGCTACGCCGATGCGAAACGATTCTTCCGGGAGTTTAATGTGGGAGATCAAGTGTTATTGCGTGTATCTCCTATGAAGGGAGTGATGAGGTTCGGGAAGAAGGGGAAGTTGGCTCAAGGTACGTGGGACCATTTCCCATCATAGAAAGGATTGGGCCGGTTGCATACAGGTTAGGATTGCCAGAACATTTACATCGCATCCACGATGTATTCCACATCTCGTCGTTGAGACGATATCTTCGGGATGATATGGCCCATACTCACATTGCGATAGATGAGATCGACTTACAGCCTGATAGCTCTTACGAGGAGAGACCGGTGGCTATCCTAGACTATAGTGAGAGGAGATTGAGGTCGAAGATAGTTCCACTTGTGCGAGTCCAGTGGGAGCATCATAATGTAGAGGAATCCACTTGGGAGCGCGAGGCAGATATGCGCGAGAAATATCCAGAGTTGTTTTTACCAGGTATGACTTATTTTCCGAATTTTAGGACGAAATTTTGTTATTAGGGGGGAAGTATGTAATACCCCGTATTTTCATGCTATATTAATTTGGGGATTAATTAAATTTAACGTGAATGATTTATTTAATAAAAATTCGGAAATTAATTATGTTATAATTATTAACGTGACGAGAGTTTGTAATTATGGGAAATTTGTTAAATATTACTAATGAGCAAAGTAATATATATTATATTGGTTATATTGAATGTCATAAGTGAATTAAATGACTATTTCGAAAATTTAAGTCGGGACGTGCCCGTGTCACGTCGGGACTAAATTTTGTTAAATAAAAAGTGAATATTTTATAAGTTGTTCGTATGGTCGTTTTGAGTGCGCCAACGCGTCCGGAAGGGTCGAGATGGTCAAAAAAGTGTACCCGGGGGTTTAGTTTGGGTCTCGGGGCGTTTTTAGGCCTAATTGGTACCCCGGGAGGGCAATTTAGTCATTTCACCTTTTTGGGTAATTAAACCCACGAAATTCAGCAACCTATATCAGCCATTTAGGTTAGCTTTTATGGTTAGAATATCCATAAATCAAGTGACGGCCATTGGAGAAGAGAGGAGAGAGCTCCAAGGCAATTCAAGGCCAAAAAGTCACCGGTTTGCACCGCCGCCACCACCACCGCGTAGATCGCGAGACGAGGAACGCAGCCATACCAAAATCAGCCGTGAATCAGAATACCAAAAATCCCAGGCAAGTGTTTAACTTGCTATTTTCGTTGGTGCAATCTTCATATTAGTTTAGGAATGATTTGTGATGAAAATTATGGAAGAAAACCCAATTTTTGATAGGAGAATCCATGTAGTATTGATTTATATGTTGATTCTGGAAACCCTTGCCATGTAGAGGAAATAAACCACGAAATTTTGATGATCATAAGAAAGAAATTCTGGAGAAAGATTTGTTAGAAAACTGTTTAAGAAAATTCTAGGGTTCTTGATAATTGGAGATAATTTTAGGTTGAAAATCCGTGTTTAAATGATGAATATGTACATGCCTTACGTTAGAATCATCTGGCATATTGTTATAATGTTAGTTGTAGAATTCTGGGACGATTGGAACTTGAAAATATGGATTTGGTGTAATTTTGGTGATGAAACCCGTAACTGCATTTTGTAGAATTTTTCGCAGACCTGCTTGATCGATCGATCGAGCCTAGATCGATCGACCCCTCCTGGCAGACTCCTAATTCCCTCTCTAAATGAGTTAAATTCAAATTGTCGTGAAATAATTCTTGGGCATTCTTGATAAAATGATTTAGGAGATATTGAGGACCAGTAAGGCATATGAATGAATGTTGGGACCTTTAATCTTCAACGAGGATGGTATTTATGGGACATTTACTTTAGGGATGGTAAATTTATAAATTTAAAGGGTGAGGTGCGTAAGCGAGTTACGTTGGAACCTAATAAAGACACTTACTGAATTTCAGATTTGTGAGGATATAGTCCACGAGTGTCAGGTAATAAGTGAGAAAACCCTTCGAGTTAAGGTTAGGAATGAAACCTTATACGTAATTCTATAAATGGGAAATTACGGATAAATGGTATAATTATGGGTGACGAGAAGAACCTATATTAATATGATAAAGTGGTATATTTATATGATTGTGTGTACATATTTTATATACATGTGAAAAACATACCGCGCTACTTGCTATCCTTGAGGTTACCGTGCTGGGACAGTCTTATCTCGATGGGAACTTTATGGGAGATATTGACTTGTACCCTAGAAGATAGATATCCTTGGTACAGGCTATCGAATTGATAGTTCAGACGGTCCTAAGAGACGCGAGTATGTGCCATCCTCTTAGAGACTTGGAATCTATGCTTTGCCTCGATATTGTTTGTGTATGTGTTAATACAATTCGAGAGTGATTCCGAATTTGTATTCCCCTTAATTTGAGTGGCATGGGGTTTGAATAGTGGAAGTATGCACACACCATAGTTTTTATTCGGGGTGCTGATATATATATATATATATATATATATTATACGAGTAGTTAATATATATATGAGATTATGAAATTTGAAACTGCCTACTGGGATTTGATAAGTAGGACATGGTTGTTGACTCAAATTATAAATACTTGTTTTGAGAAAGTATAATATGTTCTTGGAAAACTTTATTAATTTTATAAAGTTAAAAATAGAGAACTTTGGTTACAAATTGGAACATCCTTTTTAAAATGGAATCGTGAATTGTAAATCTTACGAGCAATCTAAGATAAGTTAAATCTTTTAGAAATACTAGTGCGATAAATGATAAAACAAACCGTTGGGAAGGTTAGTGCGATAGGTGTGCACATTAGAATAGAGGTGAGTATTTCTCAAGAGAGTGACGCACTAATATGTTGTTGCATTAGCCTGTATCAATTTAAATACTTGCTAAACGTATTTTAAAATCAAACACACTTTCGGGCTCTGACCCGTTTCTTTTTCTCTCTCTCTCTTGTATATATATGTATATATTTCAGGTGCCCAGCCACAGGGGCGTCTTGCTTAGGATCCCTTGAGAGGAACGTGCTGCAGCTTAGGTGGGAGTTGCAGGTCACTTGCGTAGACGGCTTCTTTTATTGACTCCACTTCTAGCATTCTCATTTATTGGGCACGTGTCGCCCTTTCCATTATTTTATTGTTATTGGGACATTTGTATTTCAGCTATTTCCAGTATTGTTCTATGGGATTTATTCAGTTTGGATTTTTGACTTTAGTTTTCATATGCTGACATTCGATTGACAAATGTATTATATTATTTGGTTTACTGCGATGTGATTCTTAATAGTAGAAATGTTGTTTTTAAATAAATAAATCTTTTTCTTTAATTAAAATTTGGAAAGTATGTATGAAAATGGTTTTGTCACTTAGCTTAATTATTTAGGATGTTAAATTGGAAAAATGTATTTTTATCGACAGTGATGCTGAGAATGAACCAACTGTTTACCTTGATTTAATTTAATAAAGGAGTGATCGCCCGGTATTTAATTAGGCGGGGTGTCACAGTGCATGGGTCACAATTTCCAATACATCTTGGAGGGGATAAGATGTACCATAATATGAGGCGATAGTATTGGTGGGTCGGTATGAAACGAGATATAGTAAAGTTTGTCTTCAAGTGCACCACTTGTTAAATGGTGAAGACTGATCATCAGAGACCAGCTGTGATTTTATAGTCATTAGAGATTTCGATATATAAATGGGAGAGTATTTTGATGGATTTCATCACAGGGTTACCAACATCACAGTGGGATTATAATTCCATCTGGGTTATAACGGATCAGTTGATTAAGGTAGCTTATTTCTTGCTAGTTCAGGTGGATTACACAACAGAGGAGTATGCGCAGATGTTCATAGTGAAGATAATGAGATTTCACGAAGTGCCTATCAATATTGTATCAGATCGAGATCAGATCTTTGTGTCCCATTTCTGGCAGAGTTTGCAGGAGGTGATGGGGATTGAGTTGCGTTTGAGGACTACTTATCACCCATAGACCAATGGGAAGACGGAGAGGGTGAATAAGATGTTAGAGGATATGCCGAGGATGTGTATTCTGGACTTTAAGGGCAGTTAGGAGCTGTATTTTCCTTTAGTAGAGTTTACATATAATAATTCATGCCAGTTCACAATTGGCATGGCACCATTTGAGGCTTTGTACGAAAGACCTTATCGTTCATCCTCTTATTGGTTAGAGGTGGGGGACAACAAGCTTCTCGGACCGGATTTGATTCAGGAGAAATCGATGAAAATCAAGTTGATTAGGAGTCGCATTTGGGTAGCTCAGGATAAGAAGAAGAGTTATGTCGATGCGAATAAAATATTTTTGGAGTTTGACGTGGGCGATTAGGTATTGTTGTGGTATCTCCCATAAAGGGAGTGATATGGTTCGGTAAGAAGGGAAATCGACGCCTAGGTGTGTGGGGACATTTTTCATTATCAAGAGGATTGGTCCAGTTGCATATAGGCTGGCCTTTTCAGAGCATTTGATGTGGATTCAAGACGTGTTCCATGTGTTATTATTGAGGAGATATCTCAGGGATGACGTGGCTTGCCGGTATATACCTGTGGCCATCCGGGGCAGCATCGGGGGAGGATCCCTCGAAAAGACTGTGCCGCGATCTCGCACCCCTCTTTGAAAGGTGCTTCGGCCGTCCTCGAATGTAGCATAGGGGTGGGGGTTTATCCTATGGATTTGAACATGATTTTATTATATGTGTATGTGTATAAAATGTATTTTTTGGTTTTGAAAAAAGTGTGATGGATAATTTCGTTCAAAATTTACGGGTATAACCCTCTTTTATTTATTTTTGGGATTTTTTTAGAAAATAAAGTATGTGCAATATACTAATAAAAGTGTAGATATTAATGTGTATGAACTAAAGTAAGAACTAGATTATGAATCTAATGTATGTTATGCAAAAACAAGGAATTTAAAGAGAGAGGGAAGGAATTGGACCTTTTTTGAAGTTTGATCTTTGATCTTGGATGAACTCCCTTGAGTGTTGATGAATATTGATGAAAGATAAGGATATTTTTCCAAATTGGGTATGAAAAGGATAGGAATGTAAGCTTGAATGGAACTTCACATGAGGAACTTCGCTGATTTCGAGGGAATGTTGCTAAGATCACTGATGCTGGTGGATCTCATATATGCCTTAGGAGTGAGGTCATGACCTCTATTTATTGGGCCAAGGGGGATGCCAGTCAGCCTAACCCAAGGAGTGCCTATCGGAAGGTGACCCTTGACACTATGTCGATAGGCAGGGATCTAAACCTGCCAATTGGCAGTCTCGTGCAGATTTTTCTGAAAAAATTATTGTAGAATGCAAACTTTTGATCTGAATTGTGCACGGGGCATATCATTAGAAAGGTATTTCAGATACCTTCAAGAATCATTTGGATTGATTCGGGGTCCAGGAGTTAACTTTTGGTTAAATATGGATCGGAAGCGCACATTGGTGTTTCAGATGGGAGATCGTCGGGCAAAAACGGATCATTCATCCGTATGGTAAGTCAGAATCGCGCACGGGGCAAACCATTGGAAAGGTTAGTATATGTACTTAGACATTCAAAAGGGCTTCGCTCAGTTCGGAAGGTTAACCTTGGTTAACCGGGGCCTAAAAGCGCTTGGGGACCTCTCCGAGTAAAACAAATTGTTCTTCCGTACCATAGGTTAGAGTCATGCATGGAGAGGACCGTTGGAAAAATGGTATTCAGTGCCCTTCGAAGATTCATTCAGTCTCATTTGAGATGAAGAGCTGACTTTGGTTAAACGGATCCCGGGAGCGCCCGGTAGCTTCCGGATCAATTTTCGGGGGAAAATTGATCATTCGTCTAAACAGTTATGTTGTTTTGCGCACAGGGTAGACCATTGGGATGGGGTTTCAATTACCTTTGATAATTCAAAGAGCTTTCCCTCTGACGGTGAAGTTGATTGGGGTCAATTCAGGGTTCAGGAGTGTCCAATGGCCTCTAAATCGGTACTCGAAGTGCGGCCTAAGGTTTGCAGTGAGATAGGGAGGTGCTAGGGACATAAGGTGAGACTTAGGGGTTCCAAGAATGTGGTGTCTACAATACCGTTGGAGGAGATTGATTTACAACTAGATATTTCTTATGAGGAGAGATCTATTGCCATTTTTTGCCATAGCGAGCCGATGCTTCAGTCAAAGTGTTACTGTTAGTGCGTGTATAGTGGGAACACAACAATGTTGCCAAGTAGATGTGGGAGTGTGAGGATGACATGCATGAAAAGTATCCAGAGCTCTTCCTAGAAGGCACATTCAAATTTCTAGGATGAAATTCTGTTATGAGGGATGAAGAAAGTAGTACTCCTTACTTTTTTTATTAATTATTCTTCATGTGCTTATAACTATTAATTTAATTGGGGGAAATTAAATTGGATTTCAGTAAATATTAATTCGCGAGATAAAGGTTTAATATTTAGTATTATTAATAATTATTTACGGGTGATAAGTAAATAGTTATATAATTTATTATATGTCGTGTGAGAGTGAAAGCGACGATTTATTATTATATGTCGATTGAGTGTTACATAAGCGGATCAGTATAATTTATGGATGATGCGTACGGTACGCGTGTGTAAGTCATGGTTAATGAGTTGTTATCATATTTGGAGTTGGGTTACTCGGATGACCTTTAGAGTGCACCGAAGATCTCGAAAGGGTCGAAATAGTCCAAAATAGGTACTCGAGTGTTATGATTGGATTTCAGAAACTTTTTGGAAGTAACAGGACCCATATAAAGGTAAGAGGGTCTTTTTACACTTATGGTTAAGTGGGAAAATAGGATTAGGGTAATTAAGGGAGTACTTAAAATATAAGGAAGGTGGATGACAACCCACCTTTGATATTCTCCACAAGAGAAATTGGAAGTAACAGAACAAGAGGTGAGGAGGTCCAATCCTTGTGGAGAATGAGTGATCGAGGAACCTGATGAGTTTGAGGATGAATTTCCTTTAAAGTGGTGAAACTCTTAAATCTGCAGTATGATCAAGCACCTCGTTATGTTCTCGAATCGTAAAATGAAGTCGTAGACGGGAGAAAGATTGTATCTACTGAATTATTTTTCTTTGATTATATATATTTTATATTTTATGATCTAAACTCTATAATTGACCCATTGGAAGTACGAGAAGTTGCACGAAAACTGAATTTAGGGCATAGGTATTAAAAGAGGTCGTTTTCACCTCTTATGTGTACGGTTATTTATTCATGTGTGGTAAAAATATACCCTAATACAAATTCATTAATAAATATAGCTTTTAAAAAGAGGTGATGTATATTCTAGGCTTGCATGCCTAGGAAAAGGTCCAAGTTTTCGTACGAAGGAGTTAATGAAATTTTGCACCAATAATTTTGATTTCGTTTCATATCCATATGAGGAAAATCTTTTGACACAAAATAATAGAATTTCAATTTCAGCCTTGACTACCTGTATCGCTAGCAAAAGAGATAAAAATCGAAAAGATACGGTGCTAACCTATTATGGGATAATCCAACAAATCCTAGAACTCGATTACTTAGATTTCACAGAAAACATATTATGTTATTAACAGGTGAAGGTGGAGGATACTATGAATGCTTGCAAAGTTGATCGTGACTTCAAACTTATTATGGTAGATTTATCAAATCTTAAGAGTAAAGATTGCGTAGTCGACAAGCCTTTATTTGTGCATTTCAGAACGTAAAGAAGGTATTCTACTCTAAGATTATAAACGATGACAATTGGTATATTGTTATGCATGCACCAAAAGGTATGACTACTCAAGTAAACGCATTAAAGCCTCCGAAAGAGTTCTAGTCAACTATTGATGACAACCCTAATTTAAAGGATCTTTTAGTTGGTTTAGAGAAAGATTGAGTATCACAAAATTATTTTATCCTTGTCAATATTATATGTATCCTACTATGATATTGACACTATATTAGAGCTTTACTTTGATGTATGAATGTGTATTTTAATGTATGGACGTTTAGTTTGATTTACAAATGTATAATATTATTTATGTATATTTACTTGTGACATTTCAAAACTTTGCTTACGCAATGCGCGTGTGTTATGTAATAAGACTACAATGACATATACTAATTTTACCATATTCATTTGTAGAAGTAGCTTATGGACACTTTATGCTTGAGAAATACTAAAAGTTATCTTACATGGCTCTAAATTAATATTTGTACATGCTAATTATGGAGAGTCCCTAATCTTATTTAATGAAAAATTTTCATTTTCCTGCCTACAAACATTGATTTGATGTCATTAAGTTAACGTTTGAGAATATGTTATATTCAATAAAACGCCGGGGGTGCATGAACACTTTTCATAAGACGCTCGATTTGAGAATCGAGTCTCCTGAGCTTGTGATTGGACCCAATTGTTCCGGCTCAATTTTCACGTCTCTTGTACATATACATTTTCATTGATAAAATCCAAAATAAAATGAAGGTAAATTAACGTCTCACATGGGACAAAATTAACATTAGTGATATTCTCAAAATTTGGAAATTCTAAATTGGTGATGAGGGTGTTCTGTTCTAAAAATTGTCCTTGATCAAACTCAAGGACATCAGGCAATTTTTTCCCATATAGGACGTTAAGTTTAACTTCATTTTATGAAGATTGTATCAAAGAAACTAATATGCAAATGTACATGTATAATAATACATTTGTTGCTCCTGGATCAATTTGGTCTAATCACACATTCAGAAGACTCTATTTAATGGCCTTTTTGGATTACATGAACTAATTTTCTTTACTTTAACTGACATTTTCATATAATTGATATGCATTATCTTTTAAAATCTTTTAGATGATATAAGGAGTATGGGATAATTATTGGTTTGGTTTGGTTCAGTTATTGGATAATTATTGGTTGTTGGTTTGGCTGTTGGATAGTGTGTCAGAAGGACTAAGGGATAATTAGAAGGAGTACGGGATAATTATATGTTTGGTTGTTGGATAATTATAGGTTGTCATAGCACTTAGGCTTTAAAAGTGTGCCGTAAGTGGGGGAACATCACCAACCCCCCTAAATGGTACCGCGAGTGTCACAAACACCTCGTGCATGTCTAACGTAACACGTAGCAATCGACCGCGTAGTCGTGGGACTCCGAATATGAGAATAGGACCCAAATTTGGAAATAAACACACTTAGGCTTCAAAACATGCCACGAGTGGGGAAGAACCCTACCCTACCTCCCAAAGACACCACGAGTGGCATGATCACCTCGTACGTATCCAACAATACACATAGCAACAGATCACATAGTTTTGGGACTCCCGGTTTGATAATAGGACCCGAATTTAAAAATAGGCACACTTAGGCTTGAAATCGTGCCATGAGTTGGGGACACCACCAACCCCTTCCAAATGGCACTGCGAGTGGTATGAACACCTCGTGCGTGTCCAACATAACATGAAGCAATCGACCGCGTAGTTGTAGGACTCTCGGTTTGAGAATAGGAACCGAATTTAAAAATAGGCATAATTAGGGTTGAAAGTGTGCCGCGAATGTGTGGACACCACAAACCCCCAAAATGGCACCGCGAGTGGCATGAGCAACTTGCTCATGTCCAAGTCGCGGGACTCCTGGTTTGAGAATGGGATCCGAATTTGAAAATAGGCACACTTAGTCTTAAAAATGTACCGCAAGTGGGTGGACACCCCTCCCAAATGGCATCGCGAATGGCACGAACACATCGTGCATCTCCAAAGTAACACATAGCAACCGACTGCGTAGTCGCAGGTCTCACGATTTGAGAAAAGGATCCGAATTTGAAAATAGGCACTCCTAGGCTTAAAAACGTGTCGCGAGTGGAGGTGCACCACCAAACCCTACCCCGAAACGGCATCGCGACTGGCACGAACACCTCGCACGTGTCCAATGTAATACATAGAATTCGTCCACGTAGTCGTGTGACTCTCGGTTTGAGAATAGGACCCGAATTAAAAAATAGACACATTTGGGCTTGAAAACGTGCTATGAGTGGGCGCACACCACCAACCTCCCCCAAACAGCACCGCGAGTGGCACGAACACCTCGTGCATTTCCAACTTAACATGTAGTAATCGACCACATAGTCGCGGGACTTTCGATATGAGAATTGGAGCCGAATTTTAAAAAATAGACACACTTAGGCTTAAAAACATGCCACGAGTGGGGGGACACCCCCCCCCCTAAACGACAGCGTGAGTGGCACGAACACCTCGTTCATGTTCAATGTAGCAACCGTGCGAGTAGTCGCGGGACTCCCAATTTTAGAATAGGACTCGAATTTGAAAATAGGCACACTTAGGCTTGAAAACATGCTGCGAGTGGGAGGATACCACCAATGCCCCCCACCCACCCACCCAAAATGGCATCGCGAGTGGTCTGAACATATGTGTCCAACGTAACATGTAGCACACGTCTGCGCAGTTGCATGACTCCTGTTTGATAATAGGATTTGAATTTAAAAATAAGCCCACTTAGGCTTGAAAATGTGGTGTGAGTGGGGGACACCACCAACCCCAACCTCCCAAAATGGCACCGCGAGTGGCACGAACACCTCATACGTGTCCAAAGTAACATGTATCCACCACACGCATAGTCTCGGGACTCCCGATTTGAGATTAGAACCCGAAATAACCCAGTTTTTTGTTAGTTAAATATAGTTACGACTCTGGTCTATGACTGTTTTTTTGTGATATATATTTGTCATGATTTTGGGCCATGACCAGGCTTAAAAAATTATAGATATTGGTCATGGCTATTGTCCGTGACCAAGTTGAAAGTAATGTTTGGTCACGACTCAATGATGTGACCATGTCTGGAGAGGTGTAAAGTGAAGTCACAACTCATTATTGATCACTAGTAGGTCATGGATTTGATCTGTGACCAGCTCATCATTACCCAAATCCGTGACCATGAACCCTCACGCCATAGTTCGTGACCATGACTTTTGGTCCAGGACTTGGTCCATGACCCGTATTTTTTGTCACGCCTATTTTTTTCACAGCCCAAATATAGGACCCACGGGCAGGGTCATGGCCCAAATCCGTGACCATTCCAGGATTGAGAGTGGTTGTAGTAGTCCACCTAGTTGTTGATGCTCGTTTCTTAGATTTTAACCATCTCTCGGGGTCCAATGTCTAGTCTTTCTCAGGGAGGTTGCCTTGCAATTTTTGCTTTTGGGTCTTCAGGAATTTATCTTCTTTTTGGAGTTCAAAAATTCGTTTATGCAAGGTGGGGCAAGGTATGATTTTTGTAGAATAATTGGGCTTTCAGAATATTCTCTCTGTAAATTATACTCTCCTATGGTATCTAAAAATAAGAACATACTGTGGAGATTTCCTTGGGATTTTTGGCTTAAGGTGTCGGCTACCACATTGCCTTTATTCGGATGGTATAGTAAATTAAATTTTTAATCCTCTAAGAATTCTATCCATTGTATTTGCCTAGCCTTTAGGACTTTCTGTGTAAAGATGTATTTGATGCTTTTATGGTCGGATAATACCTAAAATTCTTAAACGTATAGATAACATATTTAAATCTTTAGGGCAAAAAATACTACTTCTAAATCCAAGTCATGTACCGGATACTTGTGCTCATAAAATTTTAACTGTCGTGATCTGTACTTAATCAGTTTCCCTTATTGCATTAACAAACATCCTAATCCCGGTAGGGAAGCATTGGTATAGATGTCATAACTAACGTTATTGGAAGGGATAGTAAGGACAGGGGAGGTGGATAACTTTTTGTTCAGTATAAAGAAGGATTGTTCATAATCGGAGGTCCATATAAATCGAACATCCTTTCTGGTTAGCTTCATCAGTGGTAAGGCAATTTTGGAAAATCCTTCCATGAAACGCCAATAATAACTAGAGAGCTGCAAAAAACTACATAATTCAGTAATGGTTGCAGGCTACAGCTTTCAAGTACTGCGGTAGTTTTGGTTGGGTCTACTTGTATACCTACTTCGGTAATTACACATCTGTGGAATTTTACTTTTTTCATAAGGAAGTCACATTTGCTTTGCCTAGCATAAAGTTGATGTTAACGTAGGGTTTGTAATACCGTGCATAAATGACCTTTGTGCTTGGCTCTTGTTTTGGAGTAAATTAGTATATCATCTATGAAGATGATTACGAATTGATCCAAGAAAGGGAGAAATGCCCTATGAATTAGGTCTATGAAGGATGTAGGGGAATTTTTCAATCCAAAAGACATGACTAGAAACTCAAAATGACCATATCTGGTTCAGAAGGCGGTTTTAGGTATGTCTTTATCCTTGACCTGAATTTGGTGTTATCCTGATCGTAAGTCAATCTTCGAGAATATCTTTGACCCTCGTAACTAGTCAATTAAGTCTCCTATCCTAAGTAAAAGAGATTTGTTCTTGATGGTCATTTGATTTAACTTCTGGTAATCGATAAATAGACGAAAGGCTGTATCTTTCGTTCATAAAAATATAATTGAGGCTCCCCAAGGTAATGTGCTAGGGCGTATGAATCCTTTCTTCTATAAGTCGTCCAGTTGGGTTCTGAGTTCTCATAGCTCTAATTGGGCCATACGATAAGGGGATATTGAAATAGGAGAGGTGTTTGGTAATAAGTTAATGGAAAGTTCAATTTCTCGATGCAAAGGTAGTCCCAGTAAGTCCTTGGGAAACACATCCTTATATCTAGCTAAGATATTAGGAAGAGATGAGGATTCCTTTTTTGCATATTTGGAAAAGTAAGGGGTCGATGGGGATTTCTTCTTTAGAAATAAAACGAAGTTTAATGTGGTCGTTCAAATGTTACCATCTTTGCATAGCAGTTAATGTGAGAAAAATTAGGGGATAAAACATCCATCCCTATAATCAAGTCAAACACTTCTAAATTAAGGACTATTAGATCCACTTTTAACATCTCGGTTCCAAATCGTGGAGTATGATGCTTACAAATCCAATTGGTGACGATATTTTTTTCGATTAGCATTCTATGAAGAAGGGATGGAATAATAAACTACAAGGCAATTACAGGCGAGTCATACATGCATGGCTAATAAAAGAATGCATGGAACCTAATTCAAATAATATATGTACTGAGATGTTGTAAAAAGGAAGATTACCATTTACCATGCCATAATAGTTTGGATTTTTTTATTGGGAAAAGGGAAATTTTTTTACTCGTGTCCTATTCAAGGATTCCTGCCTTTTCTCATGGGTCCTTTGCCGTGGTGGATGGTTGTTAGAGTTATTATTTGGGTTCCTAAAGGGAGACTCGATAAAATTGGAGGATGTATAAGGAAGAGGTATTTGTAAAAGGGGAAATTGCGGCTTGAGGTGTTCCATTTGGTAACATTCGTGGCATCGCAATAAAGGTTCGATGTTATTATGATGGATTTGGATGAAAACTCATCCATCCTTGGGTTTGGTGTAGGTATGGTCCCGTTGATTGGGTTGGTTCCTAATGACATAGGGATTCCTTGAGGGTGGAGTTGAGATTCGAGTTGTGTCACCAGATACTGAGTTCTTTTCTATGAGAGAGGCCACTTCTACTATTAGATTAAATTCGCAGATTTGTAAAGGAATAATGAAGATTTAATGTTTGTTCATAACCCTTGTTCAAAGTGTTTTCACTTTTTGATTTTTGTATCAATATATTCCTGGGAATATCGTGATAGTTTCGTGAACTTAGCCTCATATTGTACCACCGTTAGCTGTTGCTGCTCTAAGTTTAGAAAGTCCACCATCATTTGGTCTCTTGCTAGTTCTAAATTTTTTTTCCTGAAAAATATTTTTTTGAACTGATCCGAAGTCAAATCGTTCACGTCTCAGGAGAGAAGAACAAATTGCCACAAGAAATCTGCTTTTGTCTCGAATAGATTTGAGGCCAATCTTACTCTAAGTTTTGGGTTGATACCTACTCCATTAAGCACCTTGAGTGTTTGATGGATTCATTTATCATCTTCGACACCACCAGGTTTCCCATAACTGGTTGTTGGGGGTACGTTTTGTTCCGTCCTAGTTAAAATATTTAGTTCTTGTAAACAATGTAGAATCCCCTCATTTGTTGTAGGTGGATTAGGCCCATGAGGAACTTGTTGTTCTTCTTGGGTTCCACTGGCAGATGCACGAGTGTTAACCATCCTATATAATAAAATATTGAGGCGTAAATTAACCATGGAAATGATTCAAATAGACTTGTTATATTAAGTCGCACTAGGCTACAAGAAAATTTTACAATTCAAACTTGCAAAAAGGAAGCACACTCTCATGGATCTCTATTTCACTATAAAAAAAATCAGTCTATTCTATGATCTTACTAAGGAATATGTGGAGTTGTGCTTAGCACATGCACATGCTTAACAAAAGATACTAGATTTCTTACGTATTCAATTATATATCGTTTATATGTAGGAATTGGTTGTGACAGTATAATTGAGATTTAACAATGCAGATGTTGTAAAAAGTTTATAATAATCTGAAGCAAAATGAAATATCACAGTACTAATAAGGGTATACTGGAGTCTGATAATATTTAACTGGATATGTTGTTTATCATGTTACAAAGAGAATGGTTCAGAGACTATAATAACATAACCCACAAATTATTGGTTATAAGAACTTCAAAGCGTAGCAATACCGTTACAATATCACCCAAAACCTTTGGACAATCGATCCAAAATATTTGGGTAAAAATAAAATGGTTAGTCATACTAACTAGAATTCCACTCATTCGTATCTAGTAAAATAAAAAACTAGGCACTCAACATTTTGTCCTACAGGACAATTAGAGTTTCCATGGTTTACCAACTCTAATCCCTTAATCGTTAAGATATACTACTTGAGGTTTCATTAATAAGGGTTAAAAGTTGCAGGGGTGTGCTGCAATTAAGGTTTAATAGGATGCAAGGTTTATACCACAGTTAAGGGTTTAACCAAATTCAATGGTTCTACTGAAATCATAAGCTATATAGGTTTATCAAGTTTAGGGAATAACTTGGATAAAGGTTGAATCAATATTCATGGTAAGTGTGAACTACAAAAAAGAGTTTATAAATGAGAATATGAGTTCAGGGCCTATCACATAGTGATATAAACAATACAGTAATTTCAAAGGTATAAGATCGAATTTAATAATGAAAAAGAATCACCTACTTTTTAAGTTTTGTTTGAAATTTGCTCGTCTAATTCACGGGAGTGGGCTGGGTATTCTGAAATTAAAGAGAACATAAGTCTGTAGTATAGGTCTAAAAGTAAAATTATAGTATGTGGTTGTGTGGAATTTAGTGAATTTGTTAGTGTAAAAATAATTATTGGGGTCAAAAGTATATTTTGTAAAAAATTTAAAGTTGTAATTTTTCTCCCACTTTCCATTTGGATTTAGGTTTAGTGGAAAGATACAAATTGGATATAATTAACATAAGGAATTTATATAAAAAGTTTGGGGCTATTTTGACTTACTTGAAAAATTATTGGGGGTTACGTGCAATTGAAAAGTTTAATTTTTATACATTAAATCTACTTTATTGAGATTTTGCTTTCTTGGAATCTAAATAGGGTGATTTAATATACCAACAGTTCAAAATAAAAAAAATACAATTTTTGGAAAAAAAATGAGAATTTTCTGATTGGGAATGCGCCCTCACGCGCTGGGTCGAAATCTAGATGCGTCTGAGTCTAACCCCACTCTCGCGTGTGTAACTCGCATCATCTCCTACCTTCGATTTGACTTTCGGGTTTGAAAACTTCGACCCTATATTCGAACCATTTTAGAATACCATTTGAGTTGATTCCTAAATGAAAGTTGTGTATTTTTTAAAGGAATTCGTCCATATCTGTTTCAAAGACTTTGGTGGACTGGTTCGAGCTATTGATTTTCTTTGAAAAGGGTGTGGGTTTGACCTGAACATTCGTGTTTATGGGCTATGACTTGGATTACGACATGGTGATATTTGTTTCCAATTCTACAAATGCAATTGAACAGGTTTGGTTTGAATGATTTTGGTTCACCATTGCCTCTGGATTTGAGCTCTGAAAATCTTAGGGCCATAATTTTCAGACATGATTTGGCCCATTAAAACTAGTTTTTGTTTCAATCAAGCACTGTACCTTGGTTTCTTAGACCCAGAGCTTGAGTCCTCTCACTTTGAAACTGGTTCAAAGTCAAGAGTATGAAATTCACCATTAAAGCTCTAACTGCAATGGAGTTTTCTGGCATTCAAGCTGTAACACCCCGTATTTTTGAAGAATTATGAATTTAATTATTTCTGGCATTTTTAAATTTTACGCGTACAGTAATTTAATTAAAATAAAATATTACATATTAAAAAATATTAATTGGGTGAGATTAAGATTAATATTTATGTGGCAAATTTACTAAGTGTGTTTATAATAAATAAAATACGGTGAATTGTTAGTATGTCGTAGTGAGTGAGAACGACATAACTTTTGACGTTATCTCAACCGGAGCTTGTGAGTAGATTATTTTAAGGTCGAGATATGAAATTAATATATAGTGACTCGGATGGTGATTTCAAGTGCACAGTTGATCCGAAATAGTCAAAATTAAGTACTCGGGGTAATAATTAGGTTACGAAAGATTTTTAGACTAGTTGGGACCCATTCGGGGGCATATATGCCATTTTACATGAGGAGGTTAAGTTAAATATGGGATTAAGGGGTTTAAAAGGAGATTAGGGTTAGGAGGCATCTATTATACACAATCAAAACATCCCAAAGGCTTGGGGTGAGAAAAAAGAGAAGGAAAAAGCTAAGGGAGACGAAAGAGGGAGAAAAGTGAGAGGATTGAAGGATATTTTGGGGCTATAATCATCACACATCGAAGGACAATCAGACTCTATGTATTGATTAAGTCAAGTAGTTAACTTGCTTTGTATTTTATGCATGTAGATTTAGTTCATATCATTGTAGGTGATATATTGTGTTTTAGAAGACTTTTGGGGAATGGAAAAAGATGGGATTTTGGATAATAAGTAGTGTAACCATTGCTCAATACATATTCTCAAAATAAATTCAAACATAAAGATTAAATCTAGAATGAGAAAGTTGAGGAATTGCATAATCTTGAATGGGAATTAAGAAAGAGCATAATTTATGATTAAGATGTTAAATCCCTTGAGTTTAATTATTGTTGGATGAATTTGAATATGAAAATAAATGTAATCATGTTTAAAATTGATAAAAACTATAAATTTTGGGTTAGATTGGTGATGTATATGGGATTGTTAATAGGAAGATGATGAATCCCGCCTAAGAGAGAGAGTTACACCGTCAATCTCGTTAAAAGCTCATTCGAACGAGTTGAGATTCTCGTTCAAACGAGGTTAGTACTTCGTTTAAACGATATTTGGGTTCGGTCATGGAGATAGTTCTTTTCGTTATGAACTTGTGGCCTCCAGTTTTATATTTTTTTAGAATTAGTTATGAATTTTCTGCGAAAGGGTGTTCGAGACCAAAATCGTTAGTTGGAAATCAAATCCGAGTATGGATGCACGGGTGTTTTAGGGTGAAAAAAAACACTCGGGGTATGATTTAGGAAATTGGGTTGGAATTTAAAAAAGAGTTAACTTACGGGACGGTTTGAGATAGGCTTAGTGTCCGGAATAAAATATAAATCTGATATATATATATATATATATATATATATATATATATATATATATATATATATATATAAGTAAGTGACTACTTATGAATTTGGGTGTCGAATTTAGACTCGGAGATTTTAGGCTAGTACTACGAGTGACATGCATGGTTAACCCAATTTTATTTTATATATATGCGGGTATAGAGACAGTATATATATGTGCGAAAAATGATATCTGTGTGTATGATATTTATGTGAAGCATACCCCTCTAGTGTTATTAGTGGAGGTTGTGCGATTTGGGTGATCTTCCCTAGCAAAACATAGCAGGCTAAGTATCGACCCCAGGTCATAGCGTCGTGTTTATACCTTGTGTGATGGTTAATTAAAGTGAGAAGATTAGGGTATGGTTGGGACTCACTATCGAAGGACTATGACTGCCTCCAATACGTTTGCTATCTTATCAAGTCGGTGTGAGAGTCTGACCATCAATAACTGGGATGAAGTGAGCGTGCCCCGGATGATGATAGCATTATAGAGAAAGACATCCAGTGAGTTAATACTTGGGTGAAGGCATCTAATGAGTTATTACTCGGGGGGTGGTATCCAATGAGTTATTACTCGGGGGATGACAATTATACGTGACATATGTGTGTTTATTGTAGTATAACTTTACGTATATATATTTTCATGATAATTATATACGGGTTTAATACTTTAAGAGTGAATGCTATAAATAACTGGGATAAAGTTATGAGAATGATAAATGATGAAATGCTTAATTAAGCTAATGATTGAAATAACTAAGAAGTGAACGATAAACAATACTCGGGGCAAAGTGGTGTATTAGTGAGATTTGCAACAGGACTAGTTAGGTGGGGGTAGTGTAACTAGGCGAGTTATGACATATGTGATAGGTGTGCACTATAGCAGAGAGGTGAGGGTTATCGCATGGGAGTGTGATACCGGCTTAAATATGAATTTTTTTACTGCATCTTAATTACTTGCAAATATTTTTAAAAGGTTTTGGACTCTGGCCTATATTAAATCTATTTTTTAAAAACTTTTAGGTTCCTAGCCACAGAGATGCCATAGATGACTATTCTTTTTAGGGACATGAAGCTACAACTGATGTGGAGGCTTGCAGGTTGCCGAGTAACCGCTTCACTTATAGTATTCTAGATTAGGTTTTCTATTCCGGTATTGGTTGAGCGTGCCGCACTTTCATTTAAACTTATGTATTTCAGAATTCTAGTAAGAGAGATTGGATGTGTTGGATTTTTAACTAATGGTTTATTCAGGGACTTTATCCATTTATCTCTGGTTTACAGTTTACATCGTGGTTTCATTTATATTGATTATTGTGTTTGGGATTATTGTGATTTGGTTAATAATGTTGTATGTTAATGAAAGATACAATTTGGCCCCGACTTATTTAATTAATATGTGGTTAGTAATTTAAAATATTTCCAACAGTGATGCTAAGAATGAACTAGATGAGACTCATGTTTGATTTAAGTAAAGGACTGATCACCCATGATTGAAATAAGCAAGGTGTCATAGATGGTATCATAGCATCAAGTTCTAGTGTCCTATAGGATCTTTGCGAACTTACTACGTTTTCAACGTTGCTTTTCTTTGATATAAATCCCTATACTTAAGACTGTCGATTCATAATGCGACTTACTTTCTCCTGCTATTGATTATAGTTGATGCGAATCATTTACGAGTTCGATTGGGCTTTGTATACCAAACAATATAGGATGACTAGTTAGGGTTTTTTGGAGGACTTCAGGAGGAGAGGCTCAACCGAAGCCATAGTGTATTCTGGGAACGGTGTTCACAGTATAAGTCACCACGATTATTGTTTAAGCCGTTGACATTGGGATAACCGCTAGAGCATAGAAGTTTCACCAAGTAACGCCATAGAAAATGGTAGTGCGAATTCATACTCACCCTGTACAGTCAGTAAGGGAGAGAGTCGAAGGGGATTTTCAGAGGGCCATCCACACGAGTTTGGAGAAGTGCAAAAGTGTGATTGGCCAATGGAAGGAGAACATCCAAAAAAAATTGCGTATGATGGAGTTCAATGATAATTATGATTTAAATTTCAAGAAAATTTTTTAGCTCATAGGAGAAGTGTTGTTGTGGTGGGAGTCAGTCACCACATATAAGGAAATAGATAAGGTATTAGTCGAGAAATTTTGGGTGTGGTTTGACTGTAAGTCATTTCATCTGATGTTCAAACAGAGACATGAAGGAAATTTTGGACTTATCATAGGAGGGACGAACAGAGGCTGATTGTGATGAATAATTTACTTGTTTAAGCGAACTTCGTACCCGATGAGGTAGGTAGGTAGGAGAAAAGATTTCTTAAGTGTGATGGAATCATGAGTAGAAGTCTCCAGCACTTACGGGAAATCTGTCTCGGATGACTTATGCATGTGGCGTCAATGCCGTACTTTTACAATATTCATATCAATGCTTCCATGTGATGGGAGCCAAGATAGTTAGAAAATCTAGCCAGAAGGGAAAGACTGGATTTAACGGTGCTAGTAAGGAACCACTTGGGGACACCCAGGAGGGGACCTATTTGAATGGTTGAGATCAATGGAATTCCTACCAAGTGATAGTGGATTCATTCAGGGTAGTTAGGGCTAGTATGTGTTCCACAGGGCCAACAGAGCCAAAGGAACAACGGGGGTAGCAATCGGGGCCAAGGCTACTAGGTCCGAGAGAAGGACAATCCCAAAATGGCCAGTTGGGAAAAAGACAGGGGATGACACAGAGAGGTGTCTTATGTGTGGGGAGTAGGTCCCATTGTATTGATCTTGTTCGCAGCAAGTTAGGGGGCAGGAGTGGGATGCCCATATGGAGAAACAATTATAGAAGCTTTTGGTTCGGTTTGGACGAGAGTATTATGTCCACGAACCATTTTAACCGCCAGTGCTATTGGAGATTGAAGGAATGAGTTTTATCCATGGGTAAATAGGATAATATTTATGTGACATGGGTGAGTCACAATATTTTGTTAGCACTAGATTCGCACATGAGATGGGTTTCGTGGTGTATCATTAGTGTTACTATTGTGTATATATATTTACCGTTGGATTGAGGGGGTCTCTTTGGTGTGACACCTCGCCTATTTCAGTCACGAGTGATCATTCCTTTACTAAAATAAAATAGGAGTCTCACCTGGTTCATTCTTATCATCACTGTCGATAATATTTTTTTTATTACTAACCACCTATTAATTAAATAATCCGGTGCCAAATTTTATCTTTCATTAATATACAACAATATTAACCAAACCAAAATAATCCCAAACACAGTAATTGATATAAATAAAACAACGTTGGAAAGTGTAAATCAAAGATACATAGATAAAGTCCCCGAATAAACCATCGGGTAAAAATCCAATATATCCAGTCCATCATAATAAAATACTCTGAAATACATAAGTTTGAATGAAAAGGGGTAACACACCCAACCAATACCGAAATAGAGAACCTAATCTAGAATGCAATAAGTGAAGCAGCTACTCATCAACCTGAAAGCCTCCACATCAGTTGCAACTTCGTGCTCCAGGAAAGAATAGTCATCCATGGCGTCCCTGTGGCCGAGCACCTAAAAGTTTTTGGAAAATAGATTTGATATGATTCAGATACCAAAACCTTTTAAAAATATTTGCAAGTAATTAAGATGCAGTAAATAATTATGTAGTAAAACTTTCCATATTTAAGCCAGTGTCGCACTCCCATTAGATACCCACCACCTCTCCACTATAGTGCACACCTAGCGCCTACATCTTACCCCCTAGTTACACTACCCCGCCTAACTAGTCCTGTTGTAAATATCACTAATACACCACTCTACCCCGAATATTGCTTATCATTCACTTCTTAGCTATTACTCTCATTAGCTTAATTAATCATTTCAGCATTAATTTATTATATAACTTCCACTCTAGTTATATATGTAATACATTCACACTTTATGTATTTAATCCATGTATAATTATCTACTCAATTATATACGTTATAGTAGACTACAACAATCACACATATATCCTGTATAATAACCATCCCTCAAAGTAATAACTCACTGATTGCCATCCCTCAGAGTAATAACTCACTGGAGTTGTTTCTCTACAATGCTATCATATCCCAGGTATGCTCACTCTAAACCACTTACCATAAGTCAGACTAGCTCACACTGAACTTGGTAAAAATATCGCAAACATAGTGGAGGCAGTCATAGTCCATCGATAGTGAGACTGAACAATACTCAAATCGTCTCACCTAGAAAATAAATGACACAATAAAATATGCGATGCTATAACCTAGGGACTATACTCACCCTACAATCACTAGCCAGGGGGATGACCCACATCGCGTAACCTCCCATGAGTGCACTTGAGGGGTATTCTTCACATAAATATCATATACACAGATATTATTCATATTTGTGTGTGTGTATATATATATTGTCTCTATATCCATATATATATTCAAAAAATCCGGCTAATCTATGCCTATCACCCGAATCACTAGCCCACTTATCCCGAGTCTATTCTTCGATTCTTAATCAATTAAATTCTCCTCTTAATTAAATAATATAGCATGTTTCACATCACTGAATTCTACCGGACTCTCCTAATTAGCCCTAATTGAACGAAACAGAAATCACTCTATGAATTCAATCTCCTTCGCCGCGAGTATTATTATTCCATAAATACCCTATGTACAAGTATATGGAGCTAACACTCGTCTACCCAAAATTTCCCTTACTGAACATAATCGGCAAAAGTATAAGAAATCATTCACTTAACCTCAATATCATCAACTATGAATTCATATCAACTAAGGAAAAAAATTCACGAGGTTTTGTAATCATCCAAATCATAATGCTTAAGATAAAATCCTTCCTTAGATTATCAACTAAAGATTTTTATCTCGTACACCATTCCGTATAAAATTCATAACTAATTCAAAAAAATACGAAACTGGCGGCTATGACTTTGTAACAAAAATATCTACAATTCCATACTTTGGACAAGCAGGAAAACAGAATCAGTTCGGACAGGGGAAGACCGGTTCGCTTTGTGAGTCAAAACGACGCAATTTTGATTCTGGCGAACTCCAACCTATGTTCTTCCCCAATTTCAATCTCAATCACCCTCTAAGTCATTTTTCTACACTACCCAATCAATATAAATAATAAATGGACATATTTTACATGATTTATCACCCATCAATCAACTTAATTCAAAGGATTTAATCACCAATCATTAAATGAGTCCATACTTATTAGTCTCAATTATAAACACCTCAATTTAACCTAGTTTCAATTCAACAAACCAATTACCTATAATCAAACCTATAAATATCTATCAAGATATTATCTTTATGAGATGGGTTTCGTTCAATAACATCATACATCAATTTACACCGCTATTTATGGAATTTATCACACCCCAAACCCCATTTACATGCAAACCTTCACCCAAAAATGGTTATGTTCTACAATTACCATGATATGAACATGAATCACCTCAATTTAATTTATATAAAGTTAATTACTTGCCTCTAGATATTCATAGGGTCTGATTTCCATTGTAGATGACGAATCTGCGATTGAATGCTCGAATCCCCCTTGAATTCTCTCCCAATTTGGCCTTTCTAGCTTTCTCCTAGCCTTTGCCTCTCTTCCTTTTTCTCTAAGGGTTTTACTCTAATGATAATTGCTTCCAACAAATATAATCTTAGGTTATAAAATATTTAATCCCAAAATTAGTCTAATGGGCAAAGCCCACTTGACCCATATACCCCCGTAAGTGCCCGGTATAATTTAAAACTTCCTCGAAACCTAAATAATACACCAGGGTACTCTATTCCACCTATATCGGCCCCTTTGAGATCAACCGTGACCTCAAAATCTCCATTCAAGTCACTCTACATAATTTTTCTATCTCGACCTTAACATAGCCTACACACGACCCTCAATTGAGATATGACATAGTTCCGTTGTTATTACTCACTAAGGCAGATAATAATTATCACATGTTACTTACTACACACTCTGTAAATTTACCACATAAATATTAGACTTAGTCTCAACCAATTCATATTTATTAAATACGTAATATTCCATTTTAATTAAATTACTGCACATATGTAATTTAAAATACCAAAAATAATCAAATTCATAATTATCCAAAAATACGAGGTGTTACATTTGGTTCCATTTGTCGGGAAGAGGGTGCCTTCACTGAGAGGATATATTTTAGCGAATTTAATCATTTTAAAAATAAGATATGCGAGTATGATGTCATCCTGGGTATGGACTGGTTAACAATGGTTTGAGCAATACTAAGGCTATTGTGTTCACTGTTCCAGGGCAGGATGTGTTATTTTGCAATGTTTCACCTAAAAGAGGGATAAGCTCGCATTTGAATTATATTGTGGAGGAGACTTTAGATAGTATACTTGTCTCGTTATATTTGATCCCGATGTGTAGGAACTTTACTGATGTGATTAAGGTAATATCGGGTTGTCTATCGAGCAGAGAGATTTAGCTCGTTATTGATTTAGCGTTGGGGACTTTGTGATAGTGAGAATGCAGTGCTATATGACTCCTTTAAAGATTTATGAGTTTATGATTAGACTTATATGACGGGAGATATGATTTTGAGTGTCTCGGTTATATGATTTGGGCCTACAAAACTCTATGATTGATAATTCTGGGTGGTTGTATAACTTTACGTATATATATTTATGTGATAATTATATACGGGTCTAATACTTTAACAGTGAATGTCATAAATAACTGGGATAAATTTATGATAATGATAACTGATGAAATGATTAATTAAGCTAATGAGAGAAATAGCTAAGAAGTGAACGAAAATAATACTCAGAATAAAGTGGTGTATTAGTGAGATTTAGAACATGACTAGTTAGACAGGTAGTATAACTAGGAGGATTAGGATGTATGCTCTAGGTGTGTACTATAGTTGAGAGGTGAGGGGTATCTCATGGGAATGCGACATCGACTTAAATATGGAAGGTTTTACTGCATATCCATTTATTGCATCTTAATTATTTGCAAATATTTTAAAAAGGTTTTAGGTTTTCAGTCACAGGGACGCTATGGATGACTATTCTTTCTAGGGACATGAAGATGGAGCTGATATGGAGGCTTACAAGTTGCTGAGTAGTCGCTTTACTTATTGCATTCTAGATTAGGTTCTCTATTTCGGTATTGGTTGGGCATTTTGCCCCTTTTCATTCAAACTTAAGTATTTAAGAATTCCAGTAAGGTAGATTGGATGTGTTGGATTTTTATCCGATTTTTTATTTGGAAACTTTATCCAGTTATCTTTGCTTTATATTTTACATCTTGGTTTCATTAATATTGATTACTGTGTTTGATATTATCATGGTTTGGTTAATAATGTTGTATGCTAATGAAAGATAAAATTTGGCACCAGCTTATTTAATTAATAGATGGTTAGTAATTTAAAATATTTTCGACAATTCTGCTAAGAATGAACCAGATGACACTCCCGTTTTATTTTAGTAAAAACCTGGTCACCTGTGATTGAAATAGGTGGGGTGTCACACAAGCCTTTTCAGTGCAATTATTACTTTAAAACCTTCATGTAAATACATATTTTTACTCTAGAGAAGTGTAGAAACTTAACCATATGATAAGAAATAGAAATTACACATAAAATGATAATGAAACAAAAAACTCGGAAGTTTACTTTGGGATATCATTGAGCTTATATGAGTTTTTACAATGGTAAACGAGGGTTGATATATGGTTCGTGGGGAAGAGTTTATTGGTGGAAAGGTAAGTGGAGTTTAACTTTGGTTTAATTAGTTTAAACCATGGTACTATGTGGGAGGACATGGGTACCATGGGAAATCCATGTGGTACACTACCAAGGGGCTGCAATCTGGTCCAAATCAGCAGGGTAAAAGTGGAATAAGTTTGGGGTTGAGTTTGGTCATTAGGTAGTTTATATGTTAGTTTATAGGACTTTTATACTAATTTTTAAAAGTTTCAGGGGCTTAAATATAATTTCTCAAACTTATAAGATTGGTCCATAATATTAATACTAAGTGTGGAGAGTTTGATGAAGTTTTAAGTTTAAGTTTGGGTTAAATTGGTAAGATGAGGTGAAGTTATTAGCATAATTCTAGTTTTGGGGTATTTTGGTATTTTGGTATTTCGACAAAAGTTTGAGAGATATTAAGGAATTTTTGGTTTTTAAGGGATTGATTTTATACATACGGTGAGTTGTTAAAGAATGACTTCTGATAAACTCAAGCCTCCTCCCCCAAGTCACTGGTCCACAAATCTCATGTATGATGTCCACAATTTCATTTCTCCCAACTCCCCAAGGTATAACTGTGTATTTGGTGGGGAAATTATTTGGTTCATTATGGATGTTGGTAGTATCAATGGATGTGGACTTTATAGAGGAACATTTTTTTTTCTTGGAAAGGCATTGGTTGAGAGACCTGAGAATTTGGTTATATGAACTTTGGAGGGGATCATTACCAAATCTTTTGTTAGCTCCCCAGTTTCATATTTAGACATAGGATTATTGACTGCTCCATAGTTTGAAGTCCTAAGAAGCCTAAATTAGGTTCATTGTAGTATTAACTAGTTCTTCCTACTTCTGGAACATGCACTTTTCCTATTGGGTTATTATAACCCGTTTTTGGCAATCGCTATATGTTACTAAGCTCTCTAAAGTGTTGTTCACACCTAAATTAGTAGTGTTTGTGTAGTTTCAATTCCTTAGGTTTGTTCTAAAATTATTTTCGCCAGTATTAGGCCTATAATAAACAGGGTGATAAGGATTAGGTTGAGTGGTTGTATTCACACCAATTTTTAGTGTATATCTTTAACCATTGGACACTACAACGATATGAGTAGATAACCTATTAGTTACTATCAGGATCATTGTGCTACTATTTTGTAATATGGTCCCAAGATGATCAAGTACCGGGTTCAACTGGTCTTTTAGTTTATTTTGGGAAATTGAAGACACACCAAAAACATGTGTTACATTAAGGTTTTTGACCCTTAGAAACCTTGAGTTATTCCACTATAAGTTTTGAATAATTTATCGTAACTTATGGGCACGTTCAACCACTGTCTGCTCTGAAGTGATGATATGTTGGCTGGTTGAACCAATGTTACCAAGATTCTCAATATCATCTTCTCTCCTTCTTATTATATCCATGTTGAATAATTATATATCACTAGTTTCCCACCGGTCATGCCAAAAATATATTTGGCTAAGCTTAGTTAGTTTGTGTGTTTAGTTTTGTGCAAGCGTGCTAGGCAAGATTGCAGTCTTGACAACTAATTTATTATCTTAGCCTTAAGATAATCAGGTGATTGTGTACCGCTTGATGCTTCAATTAAGAAGACTTATGCTTCCCTTTGGGAATACTTTATTGTGAAGGCTAAATAAGTTTACTTAAGTAAAATATAAAGAAGCAAGTGTAAAGTGCAAAAATAAAATAAAACAACAACTTAAGATAAACAAAGTAAAGGAAAACGGTTACGCTAAGAAAAATAAAGAAAGTTACACTAGGAAATTTTAAAAAAGTTTAAATATAAAGCCAAAGGAACTTTTAATAAAATATAAAGAGAATTAATATCTACCTTACAAACTACTTTGAAGAAAGAAAGACTTGTAAATAAATGAAAAGGAAAGGAAAGGAAATAAAGGAAAAAGAGGTCAAATGAGTGAATATAGATTTTTTTAGGGAGTCCTCTTTCTTTCGTCATTTACTTGCTTATATATAGAGTTCCTTGCCATGAAACTTGTTGTCAATTTATAAAACACTGCAAGTGCACTGGCTATTATAGAATAACGAGTGTAAGTACGGGTCGAACCCACAGAGATTTATCAATTTTAATTATTAAAAGAATTGCAACTGTCCAACTAGATCAAATGGGGTAGAGAATAATTATAAATTACACTAAATAAAAGTAACTACGATAAATGAGGATAACACAAGATATTTGGAAAAAATTAGGAAATAATTAGGATTCGTGGTCCATTTATCACGTAACTAATATTGCACACTAATTTAATGTTTTCATTCCCTTTTTATAACTCAAATTAATCCGACTCTCGCCGCATTTAATTATGAAAATATGACGGTTATGATCATAATATTTTTAACGTCTCTAATAGACGGCTGAAATCCCCATAGCCTTAGAAAATACAAGTTTTAAAATTCGCAAATGTATTTAAGCATGGACTATCAAAACAATCAAAGTGAAACTATAATCCATCAAAAATTACTATTTTTAAATCTCAAAACATGATTTGACAAAACAATCTTAAAGGTTCTAAAACACACTCTCTTGTCAGTTTAAAATGAATACCGAATCTTTTATAACAATTAAAACAAGTAGGGAATAAACAACTATAAAATTAACGGGACAATGTTAGCTAACTATGATAAACTCACCCTACTCCTAATATAAGAATCAAGCTACCATAATGAAAGAGAAATTGCAAGAATGTGTAGAGATATTCATTAATAAACCAAACTTACAAATAGTTCTCTCACAATAATCTTCAATCCTCTAAAAAAATGATAAAAACTTAGCCCTCAAATTGATTACAATCACTCAAAGTTGCTCCCCGAAATCCTCCACAAAATTCCTCTCTTTTTGTCTACGAAATTATGAGCCCAAGGGTCCTTTTTATGGGACAAGTGGTGAGGTATTTGAATTGTGATGGGAGTCTTTCTGATTGGACGAATGGTGTTTGTAGCTATCTCTCCACCTCTTTAATCTTTAGATCGTGATAAGGGACAAAATTTCTCCCCACTTGAGAAGTCTTATCTTTTCTTGCTGAACACGCATGCCGAGTTTCATCCAAATCGGAGAATAAAAATTTCCAACTTTTTTAAGATACAAGTGCAAAAATAGTTTTTTTTCGAACGACCGTAAAAATCAGCTTTTTCGTGCCTTTTTTGAATTTATCATCAATTTGCACCAAATTCCATCATTACCTGCAAAAATTTCACTAGGCAACTTTTTTCACAAATTAGGACAAGAATATTATAAAATTATCGAAGTGCCCATTTTTTACTCAAAATTGCCATTTTCAATATGAATTAAATGATTCTCGCATTTTTTTCTCTTTTTAATAAAATAGTTCTAAGAACTTATTAAATACACTAAAATGAGACTAAAAAAGTATAAATTTGGGTATAGAATATACAAAATAATGCACTCATCAAATACCCCCAAACCTAAACTTTGCTAGTTCTCAAGCAAAACTAAAATTTAAAATCTAACTCACTTTCATAGGAATCACGATTGCACTTAGCATTTGTAACACACCGTTAAACCCCTAGGTTACCCTAGTGGACGAGTTTTGTCTCATGAGGGTTTCTAGTGAATATACCCACAAAATTAAAAAAAAACTTGACTCAATACAAAAGACTCAAAAGTAATATAACCAAGTTTGAATGCAAACTTCATAAATATAGTAGAACTTCACCTTTCAATATCAACTTATCGTGTGCGTGTGCAATATAATCGTCCATTTCAAAAGATTTGATCGTTACATTTCTTATCCAAAAGTTCGTTTTGATTTCAAAATCTCACGAGATGCACTCACAATCGAACACTCGGAAATGGGTTATTTTCTCTCGATTTTTGTGAATAAAAGAGTACATTTATATGAACAAATTTCACATATACATGATCAAAAACGATTTTTTTTTATAATGGATGAATATGATATCATGAATGGAAAATCAATTACTTGTTGACAACGTTGAATCGCACAATAGATCCTATTCATATTCTCTCCACACTATAACTAACTTCCCTTGAGATCGATTAGGACTTTCTTTGGTTGTATCGTAGGCTCGGGTTTTCGCTAGAAAGAATGGTTTTTTGGAGTTTAAATTTTTTAAAAATATAGAAGTTTTTCGGTATTTTGACTTTTAGGCACTTTTTCTCACCTCCATTTTTCTTTTCTTTTTCCCTTTTCTTTTCAACTCACATTTTTTTTTCTTTTCTTTTCACACATTATTTTTGCAACCTCCTTTTCTTTTGGCCTTTTTCCAACCGTAATTTTACCCTAGTATACTCAGAAAATGGGTATGGATTCTTTTTATGGGCTTTAAACTCCCAGTTGGAGTTACGTAGGATAATGAGTCTTCAACAAAAGGCATATTTTCTTTTTGGGTCAAATGGGCTTGCAACAGAATAATATAAAAATTGTGGACTTAGGCTTAATTTTGGCATTTCAAACGATGGACTAATCTCATTTCTCAAGTTTCATTAAGTTGATTTGTGTCTCAAGACGACTTACTAAGACTTCAAGTGTATAGGATTCACATTTTAACTTTTTTCCCAGTAATTGAACAAAACAATGAATTTGAGATCATCAATGAATTTATCACTGAAGGAAAGTTTGAGTTATTTTAACTCGGATTGATTTAAATCTCTCGAAAATGATGAATGACATAATATCTTACCGGGCTAAAATCTCCACATTTATTCGTTAAGCATGTTAATTTTCGCCTCAATATCCATTTTCGATCATATTATTCGTCTAATGTGTAAAAATTTCATAAGTTGAGAGATCGATGAATTAAATCTATATTAACAAATCGTTTCAAAACTCAATTATATTGAAAATCTTTTTGGATTTTTGAAAATTTTCTGATTTTTTTTAAAAATACCATCCTTGCCCTCAAACTTAAATTTTACATTGTCCTCAATCCATGCTCAAATAAACATAAGGACAAAGAAAATAAAGTAAAGAAGTAAAATGATGACACATGTTAACTAAAACAAATAAAAAATAACGAAAAAAGGGAAAAAAAACTACACTAATAATATACAAACCGTTGACAATTACCATCATCACCATAAATTAATAATCGAAATAGTTGTGGGTCATTCCAATTAATAAACTTTATAGAACTTAGTGCCAAAATATCATAAATTTGAGAGCATGACCGCACAACAGAAATTTCAATCTTAAATCCATGGTCATAATTGTGCGCACCGACATCATTAGTAATAAATAAATTTGAATTGCATGAATCATATGTCAATGCATCACATGGAGGTAATAAATTGCAATAAGGATCCAGATATTTACTATCCCTTTTTCGAAAATAGTCATTTAAAATTGGGGATACATACTCCACTCCTAAATGTGAGATTTTATGAAAAATGCGGGAAGAAAAGGTATCACGGGGCGATACACTTTCTTCATCAAAAATAGGAGGACCATCATAAATACTTGAAGTATCACTAAAATCGGATGACGAATCCTCAAATAAATTTTTCCACATATAAGGAGAATCAACATTCGAAATTAAATTAGGAGAAAAATCTCAACAAACATTCAAATCATCACAAGTATTACACGTGTCAAGATTGTCAATTTTTTTCTACTCCAGAAATTGATTATCCCCAATTAATTCATGATTATTTTTAGAAATAACATCATTATACCGTTTGTTCACCTCTCTCCAATTGATACAATTTGGTGGACCAATAGTAATTACAGGGGTTGGAGTCTCATCCATACCTTCTTTAATTTTTAAAATGACTACTGACCCATCTGAATTAAATTAAAATACGTAATCATCTAGATTTTCAGTATTTTGTAAAAACACGTCCACATGATCAATTGAGGAACATGAGAAAGATGACAAGATAGCAATATGAGGATCACCCATTGCAATTTATAACACAAGAATTTATTTATTTTGGATAGCTCCTACTCTTTGACAAGGGAGAATTTAAAAAACGAACAACTACGTTTGTCTCCTCAAATTCTGATTTCACCTCCAGGTAAGTGGTCGGTACGAAGACTCATTAAAAACCACCAATCCTAGATAAGGTGAAATGGAATCGATTTGACAAGTTCGCGTTGGAGTAGCTTTTAATTCTAGCCTCGTTAAGAGTATTTATTTTTATTTTTTTTATTTTGTGAAATTTTTACTTCAAAAAAATGCAAAAAGTAAAACAAACTAGTCCGAAAGTCACAGCTTCTTTTAAAAAAATGTTAAATCCCCGGCAACGGCGTCAAAAACTTGTTGTCAATTTATAAAATACTGCAAGTGCACGGGCTATTATAGAATAGCGAGTGTAAGTACGGGTCAAACCCACAGAGATTTGTCAATTTTAGTTATTAGAAGAATTGCAACTGTCCAACTAGATCAAATGGGGTAGAGAATAATTATAAATTACACCAAATAAAACTAACTACGATAAATGAGGGTAACACAATATATTTGGAAACAATTAGAAAATAATTAGGATTCGGGGTCCATTTATCACGGAACTAATATTGCACACTAATTTAATGTTGTCATTCCCTTTTTATAACTCAAATTAATCCGACTCTCACAACGTTTAATTCAGAAAATATGACGATTATGATCATAATATTTTTAACATCTCTATTAGACGACTAAAATCCCTATTCCCTTAGAAAATATAAGTTTTAAAATTCGCAAATGTATTTAACCATGGATTATCAAAACAATCAAAGTGCAACCATAATCCATCAAAAATTACTATTTTTAAATCTCAAAACTTGATTTAACAAAATAATCTTGAAGGTTCTAAAACACACTCTCGTGTCGGTTTAAAATGAATACCGAATCTTTAATAACAACTAAAACAAGTAGGGAATAAACAACGATAAAATTAACGAGACAATATTAGCTAACTATGATAAACTTCACCCTACTCCTAATATAAGAATCAAGCTACCATAATGAAAGAGAAATTGCAAGAATGAGTAGAGATATTCATTAATAAACCAAACTTACAAATAGTTCTCTCACAACAATCTTCAATCCTCTAAAAAAATGATAAAAACTTGGCCCTCAAATTCATTACAATCACTCAAAGTTTCTCTCCGAAATCCTCTACGAAATTCCTCTCTAATTGTCTATGAAATTTTGAGCCCAAGGGTCCTAATTATAGGACAAGTGGTGAGGTATTTGAGTTGTGGTGGGAGTATTTCTGATTGGCCGAATGGTGTTTGTAGCTATCTCTCCACCTCTTTAATCTTTGGATCGTGATAAGGGACGGAATTTCCCCCACTCGAAAACTCTTATCTTTCTCGCTGAACACGCATGCCGAGTTTCGTCCAAATTGGAGAATAAAAATTTTCGACTGTTTTACGATACAAGTGCAAAAACAGGTTTTTTTCGAATGACCGTAAAAATTAGCTTTTTTGCGCCTTTTTTGAATTGATCATCAATTTGCATCAAATTCCATCATTACCTGCAAAAATTTTAGTAGGCAACTTTTTTCACAAATTAGCGCAAGAATATTATGAAAATTTCCATTTTCAATATGATTTCAATGATTCTCGCATTTTTTCCTCTTTTTAATAAAATAGTCCTAAGAACTTATTAAATACACTAAAATGGGACTAACAAAGTATAAATTTGGGTATAAAATATACGAAATAATGAACTCATCACAACTGCTATTTGTAAATGTTGAATAGTTTCCCAATTGAATATTCCCTCCAAGGTGCATGCACCCCTGTAAATGTTTTTTTGGTGTACATGTTCAAGGCCTTGACAAGTGTCAAAATCTTATGCATCCATTTGCATTAAACTGGTTTACCACGTTCTTAGATGTAATTATCGGCTTGATCTTCAACGTGGATGTATTTCATTGTCCAGTAAATATGTGGTGTAAACATTATGTATCTTGTAATCGCCCGAAGGGAGGGCCCCCGATTTTAAAATAAACTAATTCTTTGAAATCAATTTCCTTGTTGAGATGCAGAAGCGTTAGATGATGGTTCACTAAAACACCAAACACCAAATTTTAATTTATTTTTTCAAATCAAAATTAAACCAAAATGAAATAAACTTATAACACACACACACTTATGTTAATTTCACTCAACCACATTTAATTCATCCAAGTCCTAGAATTTGCCTAAGTCATTTTATCATTATTCTAAATTAGACCAAACCAGTTTTAACAATAGACTTGAATTAAATAAACAATTACCCAAATATAATTAGCACCCAATTAAATTAAGTGGGGCAATTAAAACCATTTTTATCTTTAATTATCGTAAGCATGAGTTCTAAGTTATTATGCAAGATAAAAATAAATCAATCACACTACGTCACGATGTACGAGGAAAAACCCACAATGGGAAACAACCTCGGACGTCCCTAGCCTCAAATCCACTAAGTATGGAATTTAAAATTAAAAGACAAAAGACTTACATCACACGACTTGATCCCTCTCAAGCCTCGACGCTCCTTCTTGTAAACACCTCCACTTAGTGAATAACCCCGAAGCTCCACCGTGGTCTCGGAATCCACCGATCGGACTTTATGTGGTCACCGTCACCCGAACTAGGAGCCTTTCTCCAAGTGGGTAAATCACGAAACCTCTTCTTCTTTGTGGGATTTAGAAGTAAACCCAAACTTCTCTTCAAACTAATGTAGAGATAAACCCGGTGCCAAATTCCAAGGAAGATGTATATATATGAACTTGGATAAACAAAACTATGAGTGTAAAACTAAGGTGTATCTTGATTTTTTCTTTGAAAATTGACACTTTAAAACAATGAACTTTTCCCTAAAATAATTTTTCTCTCAAACAGTCTCTAGAGGTTGGTAGAATATGAAAAGTTCAGTTAGAAAAAGTTATTCCCACACATAGATATTCAGCAAAAGGATAGTGGGGTAAAACAAGTGGGAAAGTGGGCAAAACTGCTCAAAACTGCCAAAAACATGTTCCCACCAAATCTCGTTCGGACGAAATTTTGTTCGAACGAAGTTCCAGTATGAACTCGTTAGAAGCTCGTTAGAAATCTTGTTAGAACGACCATCTCGTTCGAACGAAGTTCTAGTATGCCATAATGGGAAGTCGTTGGCAATCTCGTTCGAATGACTTGTGGTTCGAATGACAATCTCGTTCGAACGACACTTCGAACGAACTCACAGAATGTTCAAAAATTCTTTTTAAGCCCATAAACTTTTATATACTTTATATATAAGTTTTAATAAAAAACATTCTGAAAACAAAACACAGTTTTAAAAACCTAACACCCAATATTAACCGTTCCTAGCTCCTATATATATATGCAATGCATTCATACCTTAGGAGCATGGAACCACTATTGATGACGTAGAAACGAGGCACTTAAACTCGGCATTTTGATGAAGCTTTATACACTTGGCCGCTACGTCTTCAAGAAACACGTCATAGGCTTGAAAGATGATCAATATAGTCTATCCTATGACTCAAACGTTTTTGTCCGGAATTGAGCCAAAACTACAAAGGACTCAATTGGAAATTTGCATCCTTACAAATCTCCCCCTTTGGCTATTCCGGGACAAAAACCAACAAAAATCCTAAAGGGTCGTCAAGCTCTATTAGAGTAATAAAAAGTCCCACCCAAAATAAAATTACAATGCTTGACTCAAACAACCCAAAGGATCAACAATCTTTGCCGTTGAGAGTTGTCGTTTTATAAAATAATTCCTGCACAATCAAGCAAACACATTACACGCATAGGGAATATCAAAATATTTAATGCAAGTAAAGTAACTACTCCCCCTAAACTAATTCTCTCCCTTTATGAAGTATGATCAACTTATAAAGACGTCTCCCCCTAAGATAAATCTCCCTCAAACTAAGATACGATAATAATAGGAATAGATACCATTTCAACCATTTCTCCCCTATCATTCTCCCCTTTTTTGTTCAGGAATAGACAAAGGCGTAAAGAATACAAAATTAACAATATAAACAAGTAATTGCATATAGTGATGAGAACGTTAAAGAATATGGGCAACAAAAAGTCAACTAATTCTATAAAAAAAACTTAGACCAACTAGGATGCAATAAAATGATACCAATATGATATATAAATTATTAAGCATATGACATCAACAAAGAATGCAATAAGATGGATACCAAGTATGAATTAAAGTATATATGGATTAGAAATCAAAGCAAAGACTAAACACAAAATATCAAATATGTATACATAAGATATAAATAATAGACGAAAGTACACATATATAGACACACAAATGACACACACAAAATATAATAGGAGTCTTTCACACTCGTATGTGTCATATGGAAACGAACGTGTTGGGGTGTGACCTAGTAACGATTAAATTTAGACCCAATCACTTAAAAACATGTTCACGAAGTTCTCATTTGATTGAAAACTTCATCACATTTGAATATAACCTCATGTGACAATATAGATTAAACTCAATGAACAAACATACACAATGCATACAAGCCTAGCATGTTGATGATTCTACAAACCAATAGAGTCATGACATTGAAAATGCAACTAGGATAATTGGACATTGTGCAAACCGTTGATATACCATCCAATCTCCCTCAATAAGCATTTATATTAATTTTGAATGAATATATCAATCAAACATAGGTCTTGGCAATTATTTTTCCGTTTAATGCCATATTATTCTATTTTTAGGCCTTTGGACCACCTATTTATTTTAGGTCCATTCAAAACGGTGGCTTACAATCGCAAAGGATCACTAAGTTCTTTTGGAGCCCTTCCCCGTGCACATTTATATTTATCATGTTTCCATTTTTTCACACAAATCTCACGTGCAACAGATTTTGACATGCACTAGTCCTCCTAAGTCACAAATATGTAGATGACAAGATTGGAAGGAGAACATCTCACATAGCTCAAATATACATATGAAGTTAAAATATCAAAAGAGCTCGTGCATGTGTGAATAGAGGCATATAAAAATAAAATCCATTTAATCAATACAAAATCCAACTAATCCATAAAAAATATGGTAAAGAACATTATAAGGATTGACAATCTAAACCAAAAGTTCTAGACACATGGGAGCGTTAAAGTAGGGATTCAAACACAAGTATATGCCACATAAAGTGTGTCAAACTAAAATACAAAAAAAATCTTTTTGAGTTTTTGAAAATTTTTAAACAAAAATAAAAATATTTACTCAAAAAGCAAACAAAAATCATTTGAATTTTTCATTAAGCGTAAATTCCAATAGATAATAACCCAAATGATAAAGAAAAATCTTTTTGTATTTTTCATTTAATGCAAACAAAATGAAGAAATAAAATACAAAACATAAGCAAAAATCATTATTCTAGTATGAGATTAAGCATGGGGCATAGACTAGAAAACGATTAAATAAGCATACATTTATCATGATAATATAGCATGAAGTACAAAAGCTAAAGTATGAAAGCACTAACACATTCATCCTTTAGATTTAGCAAGGGAGGAAGCATGTGAAAGTAAATGAGAATCAAAAACCCTATTTTGCAAGGCAACCAAGTCAGATTTCCTAACCCAAATTAATGACAAATGACTATCTTGGGGTGTAGGAACATTAACTACCGTGGTTACTTTGCGATGGGATTTTCTAGGAATTCGTTTAAGATCAAAACAAAATTTCCTAAGATGACCTTTTCGACCACAATGTGTACAAATAAAATTACGTCGGAATTTGGTACCTAAGAAATGATCTCGAAAGACTTTCCTAGTTGATTCTCCTAAAACATTAGTTTTGGCTTTATGAGTAGATTCATTACAAGAATTGAAGCCTAAACCACTCATATCATTTTTAATTTGGACCGTTCCTAAGATTTTATCTAATTTTTCCGAACGACACTCCATATCAAATTTGACATTACTAGAGTCTTTTAATTTATTTTGCAATTCTAAAATGTTAGACTCTAATAAAACATTTCGCTCTTCAAAAGCATGAAGCTCCTTTTTCAAGGATTCCATTAACCCCCTAAGGCTATCTCTCTCGCCTTCTACATATTCAAGATTCTATTGAAGAGTCCTCTCACGTTTCTTAAGGCCTTCTACCAACATACTATCATCAATGACCTTGACATGTTCTTTTAAACTAGCTTCTAACTTCAAATTAGCTCTTTTTAATTTAATAGATTCTGCATATAATTCTTGAAAAGCATTTTGAAGTTCACTCACATTAACCTCTTTTTCATTTTCACTCTCTCTTTCTTCTTCACTCTCACTACCATCAAAAGCAGGAGATTCATAGGTTTTAAAGCAACGCCCTTTTCTATTTTCTTTTCAGTTTTAGAGGGAAACATGTCTAGTTCATAGGTTTGTAAATCACCTAAAAGCTCTTCTAAATTCGTAGAGGCTAAAGTTGGTAAAGAATTGAAAACGGTCACTTTTGGAATAAATCTATCGGGTAGTGACCTTAAAATTTTCTTTACAACTCGGTTGTCGGGTATTTTCTCTCCGAAATTAAAAGATGAATTGACAATATCGGAAAGTCTAGCATAAAATTCATCTAAAGTTTCATTATCGTTCATTTTGACGGTTTCAAATTGAGTGTTGAGATTTTGGAGTTTAGAAGCTTTAACGACACTTGTACCTTCATGAGTGAGTTGCAAACTATCCCATGCTTCTTTAGCGGTCTCACTCGTCATAATACGTCGGAATTCATCCGGTGTGACAGCGCTAAACAAGGCATTCAAACCACGGGAAATAAAATTTGAAAGTTTAAATTCACCCTCACTCCATCTATCGGTGGGTTTGGGAACACGCTTATTATTTACTAATTGAGTAGGTGGGGACCACCCGTTAACAACAGACATCCAAATTCTCTCGTCGATAGATTTTAGTGCCAATTTCATTCGCGGTTTCCAATACGCGTAGTTAGAACCATCGAAAATAGGAAATTTAGAAAATGGGGAAAATTCCATTTTAGCCAAAAATTATTTAAAGGATCTTAACGAAATAATTTATCGCTTTGGCTCTGATACCAATTTGTAATTGCCCGAAGGGAGGTCCCTCGAATTTAAAATAAACTAATTCTTTAAAATAAATTTCCTTGTTGAGATGCGGAAGCGTTAGATGATGGTTCACCAAAACACCAAACACCAAATTTTAATTTACTTTTTCAAATTAAAATTAAACCAAAATGAAATAAACTTATAACACACACACTTATGTTAATTTCAATCAACCACATTTAATTCATCCAAGTCCTAAAATTTGCCTAAGTCATATTTATCATTATTCCAAATTAGACTAAACCAGTTTTAACAATAGACTTGAATTAAATAAACAATTACCCAAATATAATTAGCACCCAATTAAATTAAGTGTGACAATTAAAACCATTTTTATCTTTAATTATCCTAAGCATGAGTTCTAAGTTATTATGAAAGATAAAAATAAATCAATCACACTACGCCGCGATGTACGAGGAAAAACCCCCAACGGGAAACAACCTTGGACTGCCCTAGCCTAAAATCCACTAAGTATGGAATTTACAATTACAAGATAAAATACTTACATCACACGACTCGATCCCTCTCAAGCCTCGACGCTCCTTTTTGTAAACACCTCCACTTAGCGAATAACCCCGGATCTCCACCGTGGTCTCTGAATCCACCGATCGAACTTTATGTGGTCACCGTCACCCGAACTAGGAGACTTTCTCCAAGTGGATAAATCATGAAACCTCTTCTTTTTTGTGGGATTTAGAAGCAAAACCAAACTTTTCTTCAAACTAATGTAGAGATAAACCCGGTGCCAAACTCCAAGTAAGATGTATATATATGAACTTGGATAAACAAAACTATGGGTGTAAAACTAAAGTGTATCTTGATTTTTTCTTTGGAAATTGACACTTTAAAACAATGAACTTTTCCCTAAAATAATTTTTCTCTCAAACACTCTCTAGAGGTTGGTAGAATATGAAAAGTTCAGTTAGAAAAAGTTATTTCAGCACATAGATATTCAGTAAAAAGGTAGTGGGGTAAAATAAGTGGGAAAGTGGGCAAAACTGCTCAAAACTTCCAAAAAACCTATTCCCGCCAAATCTCGTTCTAACGAAATTTTGTTCAAATGACATACTCGTTCGAACGAGTCTTCTAATAAAGTTCCAGTATGAACTCGTTAGAAGCTCGTTGGAAATCTAGTTAGAATGACCACCTCGTTCGAACGACATTTCGAATGAAGTTCCAGTATGCCATAATGGGAAGTCGTTGGCAATCTCGTTCGAACGACTTGTGGTTCGAACGAAAATCTCGTTAGAACGACACTTCGAACGAACTCACAGAATGTTCAAAAATTCTTTTTAAGCCCAGAAACTTTTATATACTTTATATATAAGTTTTAATAAAAAACATTCTGAAAACAAAACACAGTTTTAAAAACCTAACACCCAATATTAATCGTTCCAAGCTCCTATATATATATGCAATGCATTCATACCTTGGGAGCATGGAACCACTATTGATGACGTAGAAACGAGGCACTTAAACTCGGCATTTTGATGAAGCTTTATACACTTGGCCGCTACGTCTTCAACAAACACGTCATAGGCTTGAAAGATGATCAATATACTCTATCCTATGACTCAAACGTTTTTGTTCGGAATTGAGCCAAAACTACAAAGGACTCAATTGGAAATTTGCATCCTTACATATCTCATAAGTCTCATCATACCATTACTGTATCTAAATCTTGCGACGAGTATTATGGTAGGTAATTCCAAATTATAGGCAGGATAATTTTTTCACATGGTTTTGTTATTGCCTTGAGGCATAAGGCGTTTTTCCATTTTTCATTAATACACGCCCAAATAATTTTTATAGGTATCACTCTAAATCATAATATATCCCGAGATTGAAGAAATAGTAAAAATTTGAGCAACCACACATCAATTCTTAAGTTCCTAAAAATTTCCCTCCACTTCTTCAGATCACTTATACTTCACATTCTTTCGTGTCAACCTTATTAGTGGTTTCAAAATATAATTCCTCTATAAATATTTAGTAATAAACTATGAATTTTCATCAAACTAGTAAGTCTTGGCCAATGCATTATAATAGTAATATTTTGAGATTCAGCTTAGACTCCATCCTTAGAAATTACATGTCCATAAAAAGATTTGCTAGGAAATCAAAACTTGCACTTCCTTAGTTTTTCATATGAATTCTTATTCCTAAGGATTTGTAATACTATCACTAACTGCTTCTCTTATTCTTCAACTCTCTTAGGGTAAATAAGAATGCCATTTATAAAAATAACACAATGATCCAAATACCACCTAAACACCGTATTTATCATATCTAGAAAACCGCTCTTTGAATTAGTTAGTTAAAATGCATTATACAAACTTCATATTGATTATATTGCATGAAAAGTTTCTTTTAAAATATCATTTTTCTTAATCCTCGAATGACGATAGTTATACCCAATATTAATTTTATATAATACTTGTGCACCTTGTAGTTGGTCAAACAAATCATTTATTTGAGACATGGGATATTTATTCATAATAGTTAACTTATTCAGTTCTTAGTAATCTATGCATAATCTCAGTGTCATATACTTCTTCTTAACAAATATTATTAGACCACCCCAAGGTGACACACTTAATCTAATAAGCCTTTGTCTAAGAGGCATCATAGTTAAACTTTTGGATCCCTTAACTGTATGGTTTCCATATGATACAATGATATTGATATTATCCTTATTCTAGGAACAAGGTCGATGGTATATTATATTTATCCATTGGGAGGTGGATCAATGTAAATTATTTGGGAAAACATGTGGAAAGTGATTAACTATAGTAATGTCTTGTATACTAGATTTTTTTAGTCTGTAGATCAGTTTCCCTCGCAAGAAATCTTTTAAATCATTTCTTAATCAAACCACAAGCCCACATTGAAGATATAATATACAAAGGTGGTACTTTTCATTTTCCTTCAAATTTGAACTCTAGTTAATTAAGAATTTGGAAATTAATCCTCTTCTCAAAATAATCCACCGCAGCATAAGATTATATGTATACTTATGTTCCCATGACTTATTTGGTTGTCTTGATTTTGTTGACCAAGACACACTTTGAGTTTATTCTGAAAAATATTCACCTCAAGATGTATTTACCTTGCTACTTAATTTTCATCCTATAATCATTCATGATCATAACATTGGGTATGGCGCCTTAGGATAAAGGTAATGGCATTAGATGACATAGATCACCCACGATTTAATATAACTAAAATATGGTTTTCTTAAATTATAATATGTGTTAAACTTTTATGTGTGTGTGAGGCTGTGTTTTCTAGATTGTTCTTAAACCTATGTCTTATACTTTTAAAATATAAACATTCTTTGAAAATATATATTGAGTATTCAGAAGACTTGTTCAAAAAATTCTAAAGACCTTATCCTGGTTTGTTGCAGCAAAGTGAAACTTTGTTGAGAAAAACTAAAAAGTAAAAAATATGGTAAATTTCGTGACCTCATTAACTTCAATGAACCAACGATTCGCTGGTCTCTTATTATTTTAGAAAAAAAATATGACGAAAATCTGATGCACTTTTTGGGTCCGAACTTTAGGAAACCTCGTTTTCAACTATATCTTTTGGCTAGATTACTTTTTACTTTTTTGTATGGACAATAATTAATTTAGGCCTTAGAGAGCTTGTGTCCACAAGTTCATTTTGTTTACTTAGTTTCTTCTGTTAGAGTAAAATTTAATATATGGGCTTATATATAAAATAAATATGAATTATAGGCTATCAAATAAAAGTAGGACAATTAAAGTGATTAATTTAAGTTTTGGGGCCTTACTAATGTATTATTAAAGTGTGGGTTTTATTGTGTAGAGACAAGCGTAATTTTTATTTTTATGATGGGTTAAAATAGAAATATACGAAATATGAAAAGACACGATAAATAGGGGTCATGGTCCCCAGATCACACAACACCAGTCTTCTGATTCCCATTGTGAGAGAGAAATTTAGAGAGGAAATAAAAGTGTTGATCTGGAAGAGCATAAGACCTTAGACTCAGACATTTTAACTTTCTGTCATGGATTCAGGTACGCTTTCGCAAAATCAATATTTATATTTCTTGATAATTCAATATGAATGTTCCTGTTTGTGATAGTTTTCACAAAATAGAAATTAATCCATCATGTGGTTATTTCATGTTGAATTGTTGAGAATATATTAGGAAGGTCTTGATATTAATTTTTGGCTGCAAATATTGTTAAAAAAGGTTTAATATTTCAGAAAATTTTTGGATTCAGAAATATTCTCGTTTCATTATGATTCCAACGAAATAAAATTCATGAAATTTGGACTAGCGGTTGATTTTATATGATTTTTTAATAAAAAAAATTAAGTATAAAGGTTGATTTGATGGTAGTGGAAGGTTAAACGTTCGACTCTTGGTGTTTCATATTTAAGTCTCTTAAATGATGAAAATTATGAAGGATCTCAAGAGGTTTTGAACCCATGACCTTTCAAGTCTGGAGCCAAAGGGGTTTTGAACTCATGACCTTTCAAGTTGAATATTACTTTCATGCTTGTAATACCATACAAATTTAAATTCAAATTTTGGTGTATTTATATATATATATTTCGAGATAAATTAATTTAAACAATATGTCACCAAAGTTACCTCTTTTGTTAAAAAAAAATTAATTTTATTTCGAAATATAAAAAGAATTACGTGCATGTAATTTATGTGAATATTAATCGGCCCAAAGGAAGATTATTTTTTAACAAAATTACATGTGCCACTTTAATAATAAGCACGTGATAATTATTTAGTTTTACATATGAATAATAAATTGGCCCAAAGGAAGAATTATTATTCAATATGTTCTTATTATCAGTGTTTGATTATTACGGCAAGATATCACTTACAAGTTAATATTTTTTCCAAAGATCAAATATTAATAGAGTGTCCGATATCTTAAAATGGGATTTGTCCTTTATTTGAATTTATTTTTGATTTAAGACTTATATGAGCTAGTTTTATTTGTTTATTGTTCTCTGATTCAGCTATCAGTTCTGCTTCCAATATTACTGCCAGTATTAATTCTATTCCCATGCTTAATAGCACAAACTTTAAATCATGGCAAGAGAACCTTCATATAGTTCTCGGTGTCATGGATCTGGACCTTGCATTAAGGGTTCCTTCTCCTGCACCTCTTATGGATAAAAGTTCCTCTGATGACAAAAAGGACCTTGAAAGGTGGGATAAGTCAAATCGCATGTGTTTGATGATCATAAAGAAGGCCATTCCAGAAGCATTCAGGGGCACAATATCGGAAACGATAAAGACCGCCAAAGAGTTCCTAGAAGAAATTAAGAACAGATTTGCCAAAAATGAAAAGATTGAAACAAGTACACTTTTGGCAAGTCTCATCTCAATGAAATATAAAGGTAATGGGAACATTAGGGAGTACATTATGGAAATGTCTCATCTCGCTTCAAAGTTAAGAGCACTTAAGCTTGATCTCTCTGAGGATTTGCTTATGCATTTGGTTCTGATATCTCTTCCCACACAATTCAGTCAATTTAAGGTGAGCTACAACTGCCAAAAGGAGACTTGGTCTCTTAATGAGCTCATCTCACATTGTGTGCAAGAAGAGGAAAGACTGAAGCAAGATAAGACAAAAAGTGCTCATTTGGCTAGTAATTCCAAGGACAAGGGGAAGAAAATAAAGAAGGATAAAGAAGCTGCAGTGGTTCCATATCCAAAGAAACAACATAAAGAAAAAACTGTTGATGGTTGTTTCTTCTGTGGAGCTGCGGGACATAGGAAGAAGCAATGTACCAACTATCATGCTTGGCGTGTCAAAAAAGGTACACTTCTTAACCTAGTTTGTTCGGAGGTTAATTTGACTTCGGTACCTAAACACACTTGGTGGATAGATTTTAGTGCAACCACTCATATCAGTGTGTCTATGCAGGGTTGCTTGAGTTATCGAAAGCCAAATGATGGTGAAAGATACATTTTTGTGGGCGATGGCAAGAAAGTTGAAGTTGAAGCAATTGGGATATTTAGGTTATTATTGAAGTCTAGTACTTATTTGGATTTGAATGAGACATTTATCGTACTGTTATTTAGACGGAATTTGGTTTCTATTTCTGTATTGGATAAATTTGGTTATACTTGTTCATTTTGAAATAATAAATTTAGTCTTCTTCATAATTCAAATTTGGTTGGTACTGGTTCTTTATTTTATGTAGATAACCTTTATATGCTTGATACTATTGTTTCATATCATGAAACCTTAAAATTAAGTACTCGAGGTATTAAAAGAAAATTAACCAATGAGAATTCTATATCATTATGGCATAAGAGATTAGGTCACATCTCCCAAGGGAGAATTGAAAGACTTGTGTCAGATGGAATTCTAGATTCCCTTGATTTTTCAGATTTTAAGATTTGTAAAAATTGCATAAAGGGAAAACAGACAAACATAAGGAGATCTGGTGCTAATAGGGCTACAAACGTCTTAGAACTGATACATACAGATATTTATGGGCCATTCCCTACGGTTTCAAGGAACGGTCAACAATATTTTATCACATTCATAGACGATTTTTCACGTTATGGCAATCTTTATCTCATCCATGAAAAGTCCCAATCTCTGGACGTGTTCAAGTCATTCAAGGCTGAAGTTGAAAATCAACTCAACAAAAGGATTAAAAGCGTCAGATCTGATCGTGGTGGTGATTACTATGGTAGGTATGACGGTTCAGGTGAACAACGCCCAGGACCATTTGCTAAATTCCAAGAGGAGTGTGGTATCGTCCCGCAGAACACCATGTCAGGTTATCCAAGCATGAATGGTGTTGCTGAAAGGCGAAACAGAACGCTTAAAGACATGGTAAGGAGTATGATCAGTTACTCTAACTTACCAGATTTACTCTAGGGTGAAGCATTAAAGACTGCCGTGTATATCCTTAACAGAGTACCAACTAAAGCAACTGCTAAAACTCCTTTTGAACTTTGGGCAGGCAAGAAACCTATTCTGAAGCACCTTCATATTTGGGGATGTCTATCTGAAGTGAGCCCTTATAGGCCACATGAAAAGAAACTGGATTCCATAACAGTTAGTTGCTATTTTGTTAGATACTCTGAAAGATCTAGGGGTTACAAATTTTATGATCCTACTACCAAAATAATTTTTGAGACTGGAAATGCCCGGTTCTTTGAGGATGTTGAGTTTGCCGAGGGGGATAAGGTTAAGGAATTTGGTTTTGAAGAGGAATATGTTGATATTCCCACAGATGTTATTAACATTGATCATAATCCAATTCCTGACATTATTCAAGAAGTAGATCCTAATCAGAACAATATCCAAGAATCTCCCATTCTAGAAGAACAAACTCTACCACCTCCGGAACCTATGCCATTAAGGAGATCCACTAGAGAAAGAAGAAATGCTATGCCAGATGATTACATTGTATTTCTCCAAGAACATGAGTTTGACATTGGTGCGTTGCAAGATGATCCGATCACCTTCCGTCAAGCCATGGAAAGTTCTAAATCTCAAGAGTGGATTGATGCCATGAATGAGGAGATAAAGTCCATGAAGGACAATGACATTTGGGATCTTGTCCCATTACCTGAAGGTAAAAAACCCATTGGTTGTAAATGGATATTTAAAACCAAGAAGGATTCGAAAGGTGATGTGGAGAGATACAAAACCCGTCTTGTTGCTAAAGGATTTACATAGAAAAAGGCATCGATTATAAAGAGACTTTCTCTCCGGTTTCATCGAAAGACTCTTTTAGGATAATAATGGCACTTGTGGTGCACTTTGACCTTGAGCTTCATCAGATGGATGTTAAGACTGCGTTTCTCAATGGTGACATTGATGAAACAATATATATGGTGCAACCAAAAAACTTTGTGTCGGGAGATGTAAAGAAAACAGTTTGCAAATTAAAGAAATCCATTTATGGGCTTAAGCAAGCTTCTCGTCAATGGTATTACAAGTTTCATCAAGTTGTCATCTTGTTTGGTTTTGAGATGAATCTGATTGATGATTGTATATACCATAAGTTCAGTGGGAGTAAGCATATTTACTTGGTTTTATATGTTGATGACATTTTACTTGCCACTAACGATATAAGTATGTTGCACGAAAGCAAGAGATTTCTTTCAAAGAAATTTGAGATGAAAGATCTTGGTAACGCTTCTTTTGTGTTGGGTATACAAATACACCGAGATCGCTCTCGGAGTACACTTAGTTTATCACAAAAGAGCTATATCGAGAAAGTTCTTAAAAGATTTGGCATGCATGATTGTAAACCATGTGACACCCCTGTAGCTAAAGGAGATAAATTTAGTCTCAGTCAATGTCCCAAGAATGATTTTAAGATTCGGGAGATGCAAAAGATTCCTTATGCCTCAGCAGTAGGAAGTCTTATGTATGCTCAAGTATGTACGCGACCGGATATTGCGTGCATTGTTGGCATGTTGGGAAGATGCTTAAGTAATCCTGGAAAGGATCATTGGATAGCAGCCAAGTGAGTCATGAGGTACTTACAGAGAACAAAAGACTACATGCTCACCTATCAGAAGTCAGAACAGTTAGAGATCATCGAATATTCTGACTTTGATTTTGCTGGATGCCAAGATAGCATGAAATTTACTTCAGGTTATATCTACTTACTTGCTGGAGGTGCTATATCATGGAAGAGTGTTAAGCAGTCTATTATAGATTCTTCCACCATGGCAGCTGAGTTTGTAGCTTGTTATGAGGCGTACAATAAAGGAATATGGTTGCAAAATTTTGTCACGGGGCTGCGTATTGTGGATGGCATTAACAGACCACTTAAGTTATTTTGTGACAATAAATCAGCTGTACTATATTCCAACAACAACAGGAGTTCTACGAAGTCAAAGTTTATTGACATTAAGTTCCTAGTTGTAAAAGAAATAGTTCAGAGTTGACTTATATCTATAGAGCACATTGGAACAAACTCCATGATTGCAGATTTGCTGACTAAGGGATTACCCCCTAAGGTCTTTCATGAGCACACTGCTCATATGGGTGTAATTTCTTTTCAGGATATGTCAGTTTAGTGGGAGTTTGTATTTTATATGCTTTCATAGACATATTTGATTTAATGGATATTGTATGGTTATTTACTGCAGTAAAGTATTAGGTTTATATTCACTCTGACTTTATATGGTTTGATCTCACTAAGGTTTAAAGAGGACCAGTTGGAAATAGGCATGTTAAGATCACATTGCATGAAATTTCCATGCTACACATCCACACTTGATCTTTGTCATTAGTTGCATTGATATATGTGATGATTGATGGGTTTACTTACGGAATATGTAACGATGATCGCTTTGGTTCTATATTGGTGCAATTAATGGACAAGATTGTTAAGATACATAAAGTTTTGATAGCTAAAACTCATGAGCTCATAAAGTATAATTCAAATTTATAAAGTTACATATATATATATAGCCCAAGTGGGAGATCGTTAGAGTAAAATTTAATATATGGGCTTATATATAAAATAATTATGAATTGTAGGCTATCAAATAAAAGTAGGCCAATTAAAGTGATTAATTTAAGTTTTGGGGCCTTACTAATGTATTATTAAAGTGTGGGTTTTATTGTGTAGAGAGGAGCGTAATATCTATTTTTATGATGGGTTAAAATAGAAATATACGAAATATGAAAAGACACGATTGTGTTATAAATAGGGGTCATGGTCCTCAGATCACACAACACCAATCTTCTGATTCCCATTGTCAGAGAGAAATTTAGAGAGGAAATAAAAGTGTTGATCTGGAAGAGCATAAGACCTCAGACTCAGACATTTTAACTTTTTGTCATGGATTCAGGTACGCTTTCGCAAAATCAATATTTATATTTCTTGATAATTCAATATGAATGTTCCTGTTTGTGATAGTTTTCACAAAATAGAAATTAATCCATCATCTTCTTCTGTCCATTAACATGAGGTTACTTTTGCGAGCTTGAATTTTTTAAGGAGAAAAACGTGTGCTTAAAATTAGTATTCATTAGAGAAAAACGTATGTTGAAAATTACTATTCAATAAAGTTTATTTGATTGAAGTTTTATTACTTATTCTCAAAATTAGAATAAATATATTCCAACTTTGTTCTTGAGAGACATTAAATTTTTCATTGTTAAAATATACTTGTGAGTTTATGCTGAGTAGACAAACACTTTTAAAGACTCCCATCAAACATGGATAATCTCACTTCTTAAGTATTATGTCGCTTATCTTGTTTATAAACTCATTGGAGTAAAATTTAGGATCTTTAACTTAAACTAAGATGTTTGATCTAGCGTAATTATGAAAAAATTAGTCACTAATAAACCCATTACGATTGTATAGTGCACTGTAGTTGTTGGCGCCTTCTCCAGAAGATATAGTGCGAAAGAGTGGATGGTGAAGTTTGTGTGTTATGTGATTATAAGTCATTTTTTCCTATTTTTGAATTTCTAGCATAGTATATTTGTCATTCTTATTAGGCCGAGGTTTTTTCTTGATGTAAATTTTTTATCATATGTCTTGGTGTCGTGTGTTTGCTTTATCTTTTCCACATCTATATTCATCACCTAATGTTGAATATCAAATTTGGTGTAATCTAATTGGTAAATATTTTGTTTCATAATCCTAGGTTGTGATTCTTGTACCTAAAAGGAATTAAAAGAAAATCTTGTCTTTGTTATGATAATAAATTTTAATTTGGGTATCCTCACTCCATCTCGGTTTTGATTTCATGCATTCTTATATGACACCAGAGCCTCTCGTCATTGATGCAAGTTTAATCGCATAGACAAAGGTCATCTTGTGCGTATATAAATATAATTTGGTGATGAAATTTTAGAAGATGCACCTATTAGTAATTTTACTCATGATTTTATCAGATATGTTACTCTATCCAATTTTGATAGTCGCCCGCCTTCAAGTAATACATCTGATAGATTAGAATATTTGACTATAATTAAAAATCATATTTTTTTACCAGATTTGCTATTCTTACAATTTTTTTTATCGTTCTTCTCCCGAAAATGAATATGAATATAGTGTGGAAGAATATGACTAAAAGAACTCTCCGATCCTTGAAAATAAATATTATGAACTTTTTGAAGTATATTTGATAAAATTTAAAGAAAATGTTCATATGTTTTCTACATTGAAAAGGTGGAAAAATATATAACAATGATTAATAACTCAAGTCATCTCTTATTGACCAACTTTAAGTTGACCATGCTCACATGTGAAAGAAGATTAAATTTTGAAGAAAGAGTTTTCAAAAGTTAATTTGCAATCAGTAATGTTTTTAAAAGATGAAAATGAAACTCTTTTGAAATGAATATCTATGTGCTTTGGAAGATCAATGACATTCCATAATTGAATAGATTAAATTTGTTGATGTCTCTTTTTTGAATCTTTCAGACTTACTTGATGAATTAATAGACAAACTTATTAATTATTAATTCAAAAGAAGGTAATGCGTGTTTTGTTGATTTTTAAGAGGATAGAATTTTTTTATTTTATCTCTTGAAAAATTTAAACCGATATTTACTTGTGTAAATGTCATAAAATTAATTCGAAAAAGAAATTTAAAGTATTCAAAATTATTTGATCTCAACAAAGAATTTGAAATTTAATTTAGAGATGAGCTCTCAAAAGGTTGGAGATGTGCTTTTGATACCAACCTAGAAAGGAAATTATACTATAGATTTTTAACAAGTTTGATGTTTCAACTTCATATGTGAATTTTTTTTGTAAAATATTCTTCTCAAAATGAGACAAAATAAAATGAAAAAGTTCATTTGAAATTTCAAGAACAGTAAAAAAATATTGTGAATAATTTTGAAAGGAAGAAAGAATTTTTGCATCTCAAGTTTGATAAAAAAAGTCTCATGCTTAATAACAAGAGACCTGAAATTGAATTTTTAATTCTTGTTGTTATAAGAAAAGTGACCTTAATTTTTCCTGTTATCAGTTGAAGAAAATTTCTTAAAATTAGAATCTAAATAAAAAAACCCAAACCTTTTGAATGTGATCATTGTAAAAAACTCGGTCGTTTGCGAGAGTTTTTTTTTTACTAAAACGAACATTACCTTTGATTCATAATAGGAGTGTTATGAATTTTGTATGTAACAAAAAATATCAAAATACATATTATTCTTAAAAATTGCGCTTAAACTCGTTGGAAGAAAATTTTGGGTTAAATAAAATCAAAGAAGTTTTTAGATAATGGACCATGGAAAAAGGGGAAAAGATTTTAAAAATGTTCCGTGTGTCTTACCTAAACCTAAAGTTCCTCATGTGATTTTACTATGGGTAAGAAAGAAAATTTTGGATCAAATTTAATTTGAAACGAAAAATCGAAATTGGTCCCCTCCACCTCCAATGTTAGAGTTGGTTTGTTTTACAAGTAGCCTTTGGTAAAATTTTATATTTTCAACATATTGTTCTTAGATATGTATTGTTTGTTTTTCTATGAGTTTGTATATCATATTAATCGGCTTTGGTATCTCATATGTGAATTATTTATCTGATTGATTTGTTCTTTATTTAGATTTGGAAAGATTTTTCTTTTGAGAATGATTTTTGATTGGTTATTCCAACAATATGCTTCAAGGATTTTATTTTTCTAGTTTATATATTTTATTGATCCATTTATGTTGTATATTCATTGCATAATAGAGTGTTTTATTATTTACCTTAGATTAATACTCTTTTTATATACTTATTTTCTTAATTGTGCGTATTTTTTATTTAGTATTTTCATGTCTTATAGTCTAAACCTATATGATGTATCTAGATTTCATTATCTTAAAACTTTGGTGGTTACTTGCATGATTGATTGATATTGTAGTAACAGTCTTAAGACTATGTGATTTATGTATATCTCTTGATGCTATGGCACACACTTTTTCTGATTTGACATATCTTTTAGATTATGTACTCCATGATATATTTTCATATATAAAAATGAATTATCTTATTATTTTCCTTTGTTTGGGAATATGACATGCGATTCATGATATTGATTATATTTTTGTTATGTCTTACAAATATATATATAAATATGTTAGCAATGCATGTTCATAATTGTCACACTTTACACCACATTACAAATTGTTATGATGTTAATTTATAAGAAATGATAAAGTTTTATGTCCTATTACAAAATGTTTAAAGCTTCAAAATACTTGTGAAATAGTGTCTAATTACTTATTGTGTATGTGTGAGGTTTGTGGTTTATCATTTGGAGAAGTTTTAAATATTTAAAAAAAAATGAGAAATGATTTGTTTAGTACTACAACTTTGGGATGTAAATGTTACCTTTATCGAAAATTACTCCCCGTCTTTTGTTTGGAATGAAAGTTTCCACATTCGAAAGAAAATTGAATAAAAGCGATGTCTCGAAAAACTTGGCTATCCAAGTTGAGTAACATCAAGAAAATAAGACAAAAAAGTTTTAACCAATATATATTTTTACGCGAAAAACGTGGTAGTTGAAATTCTCTTAAAAAGAGTGTTAGATATTTCACTTGAGTCAAAACTTTGAGTCTTTTATTCTATGATTCATAACTCTTAATTTAAATCAAGATTGGATATTTCTCTCAACAGTATTAGTTTATTTTACCTTTTTCACGAATGAGATATGATATTATGTGTTGGATTAATTATCTCATCGTGTTATTAGCCATTTATAGAAAATATTTTATTAATTATGAAAGTTTGAAATATACTTGAGTCTGTTAAGTATGATAATATTATCTATATATTTAGTTATCAAAATAGGTCTTAGAGTTGTACTATTATTTCATAAATATGATTATGTCTTCATGTAAAACCCTTTCTTGAAATAAGATGCTAGAAATTTAATTTATATCCATTGCCTTGCATCTTATTCTCATTTTTTTCATGTGATATGTCTTGCATGTTACCCTACTAGATTAATTAATCATATATGTTGATTCTATATGTTTACCTCAGTTTATCATATACTTAGAGTTTCATATATTATAGGTAATGCATGATTGGGCATATCAAGTCTTAATGAGTGTCAATTTTATTTGGTATATTTTAACACCCAAATTTGGTACCCTCATTACCCTTTTTAAAAGATTTTAGGGTTCTCCAAAGATATATATGTTTGTCTAAAACCTCATACCACACCCAAGCATATCCCTCTATCATTTCTATAAGTGTTAGGAAGAACGAACCTCATCCCAATCAAGCAACCTAAAATCCTTTGAAATCCACACCTTTGAAACCGTCACTCAAAATTTTGAATTTCAAGTTATTACAATCGATTCGAAGCCTTGAATCATATTTCCAACAGTTCCAACCGTGCGCAATTTAGAGATCCAAGTCAAAATTTATGGACAAAATACAAAACTCTGTCAAAATCAAAACTAAATCAGGATAAAGTGTTGATCGGTAGGCCACCTAATGTGCTGATCAATAGCGCCCTAGAGCCTGACTTGATCACTAAAAAAAATCCATTTTGGACCCTTATAAATATCATCCACCCACACACTTCAAGGGGATCCAAAAATTCAGTTACATTAGCTCTTAAACATCCATTTTAGCCCTCATTTCACCTCAGACCTCCTTGATTCCCTCACTTCATCACCCAAACATTCCTTTTCACCAAATTTACTCATACAAACATAAACCCTCACATCATCAAGATTTATTGAGACATTATTTGGAGGTCATTCTCAAGGAAGAATACACTTGAAGATTTAATAAATGTTTAAAAATATTTATATCTTTAGATCTTAGATTCACTTTATTTTATTATCCATCCAGCATCATCTTCATACATATTTATCTGTAAGTACATTTTTACACATTCTTTAGGTTTTTATTTTATGTTAGTTTCATTCTGGAATAAACTTTTGAGTCATAGTATCTTTGTATCGAGACTATTGAGTTGTAATGCTACATCACATGAAGAAAAAGATAAGAAACATCATGACTCAGATTATCGAACCGAATCCGATAACTTCATTGCAAATCGAAGATTTGATAAAGGTAATTGTTTTTAAAAGTTTTTTATTCCTTATAGTTTATTTTATTTCTTTGAAGTGACCTGACACTATTTAATGAAAAAAAATTTGGAAAAGATTTTGAAAATAATTTTTTTTATATATTTTTGTAAAGGGTCAACTTTGAGCCACCTTATTTAAACGAGGTCACCCTAGATCAAAGATCTCTTTGATAAAGAACCTATTTTTTGATGAAGTAGACGTTGATCAAAATCAAACTTCAATTGAAGATCCCTCAATCGAATTATGTTTCGAACGAGAGCCCACTGACTTTAAAAAATGACCCTTAGAGAAGAAAATAATCAATCGAGTGTCCCTCAATCGAAAGATATAGTTCAAATGAGGACCTCCATATATGAAAACATGTTTAATTGGATATCTTTCATGTATAACCTAGTCAAACACCTTTAGATGCGTTTTCCAATTAATGAAGTCCATATTTTTCAAAATCTTAATTTGGTTTTCCTAGGTCCTAGTGTTTGTGAGAATCTGTCTAATCTGTGCCAGTAAATTACATTGTAAGTTTACGATCCCTATAAATCTTATACATTGAAGAGGATAGCATATAAGATTACATGTGGGATGATCATTCACCAACAAATATCATTGGATACCGAGGCATGGGAGGTTATGTCATGAATTGGAACGAGTATCACTAGTACAAGAATAGGTAAATGAGCATAACACAAGGGACTAACAGTGTGGCTTATATCATTATCGTATATGTAAGTCGCGTATGAATCCTTGTGTATTCGTGTAACCATATTTCAGTACTAGTTAACTTATTGTGGATTGGGTGCAATAATGTTCTTTTTTCTTCTAGGGTTTTCACTCTAAATCCTGATGTGCAATTTGTGATTGCTTTTATTTTCTTCTGCTGTTTATCACCAATTGCATGGAATTTGGACTATATAGTTGTACTTGATAATATTAAGTTTTGGTTCAAATATATAATGTTTTTTAATTTGTTTTAGGTTTTGATTAATTAAGAAATTAATTACTTAAATTTGTACACTTAGACACATACCATCTTTTTAAATCAACATTAGAGCCCGATTTATCATGCATACAAGGAGCACGTTTATTGTATGTTGGTCACACTTTTGCTTATTTTTTATGGTAGTAACTATGCACACTTGAAGCAAAATTTGAATTTTTTTTCATTAGTACCAAGATGAGAGGGTGTGGTTAATCGTTTGTTAAGTAGTCGGGATGTCCACAAACATTTCTAGGAGATATCGTTCTCCTTAAACTTTAGGAGTCATGGTTTGAGGTTGAACATATGGTAGCTAATTATAACTCTAGGGGGCTTAATGTTTATTCTGCAAAGTACACCAAGAAGATTTCAGTGACAACCCGAAAATAATTATGATTATTTATATTTACATCATGCTTATATTATGTGATATTAATAATGTGTTATTAGTATATCTAATGTTAAGTGATTATGTTTAGTCTAATCCTACTTTAATAAATCGTGAAATGTCGAGTTATGTACGAACACAAAATTTTGTTATTTTCGATAGGAATGTTCCTGTTTAAGACTATTTTTGACCCGTATAACATTACAAATGACTTGAGGTGAAAGCTAGATAGTTGTAGACTTGTGAGTTAGGGTTTTAACACAACAAACGGTGCATCAAATGGATATTCGAGTAACAAGTTAGGCCAAATTTACGAACAAGGGGCAAATCTGTCCATTCCCTTTAAGTGCAAAATTGTCTTTTAGTAAACTTTTAGTAAACCAAGTGGTTTAATTTGATTGGATGGAAAGGAGGCATGTCTTGGCCGACTTAAAATTCCTATTCTAAGCTATTTCTTCAGCAAATAAAACCCTAGGTTAAGTTTTGGAGAGTTTTTGCTTGAGGAAAGAGAAAGTGGAAGTTTAGGGAAGAAAAGTTTTCAAGAAAAGCTAGGAAAATTCCAAGAAAAACCTTAAAGTGTTTCCAAGGTAAAATTATATGTTAATATTGTTTTAATCTTGTATTATACTTATTTCAAAGTATATAAATCGTGAATTATTGATAAAAATTCCATCATCATTGTGATAATATGTATTGGTTCCTATGTGAGATAAGTGGTGTTTATAGGTCATATTGCTTTGTATTAAAACCCCTTGTATTCAAACTTGTATATCTCTTTGTGTTCTTACTCGAATTCAGAAATTCCAATTGAATATGAAAGCAGACTCATATATTCATATCATATCCGAGAATTAGAATTTAAATCCTTATGGTTAGGCCTTAGTGATGGTTACAAGTTGGTATATAGTTGTTGTTTGTATATTTCATTTCGGTATGCCCTGAGTTTGGTCAAGCTTTTGAGATAGAAAATGAAGTAAAAAAATTATGAAACTTTAATTCTGTACTATTCAGTATGTGCAATGAAAATGGGTTAAAAATCATGGAAATTTATGCTGTAGAAAAATTATGAAAATTCTTGGCAGTTAAAGGAACAATAGAGGAGCTTGTAGGGCATATTTCTTGTGTTGTAAAGAAATGGTCATAACTTGCCCTAGGAAGCTTGAAAAATTACACCATCACTTGTACTGGAAAGTATATTCATATATGTTTTCATATTGAAAAGTTGGACACCTGTATTTATAAAATTTAGGAATATAGGATGGTTGAGTATAGAGGACAATAATTTGAGGCCATACAGGATAACCCATAAAAGAATATTTTTATCTCCTCTTTCCAAAGAGTCTTTTGAGTACATGTTTCATGTGTATATACATTGAGAAGTATGCTTTCATATTTACTTGGTTTAATTATAAATTCCTTATGAGGTATTTCCTACGGTTGAATGTCCCTAACTTTATCAAAATGTATACCATTGTTTTGTCGTTACACATGTTGCATGGAATGTGACTTGAGTGGAATTATATTGCTGTTGTATAGTCGTTGAAAGTTACATAGATATATAAAATAATACTTATGATTGATATTCAGCACTGATTTAGTTGGATTAACAGGTGCAAGGTCAAATCAACCTTGTTCGGCTCCACCGGAACGAAACGTGAATACATAGTTAACAACCCAATGTGAGTGTACTTACTGAGTTGATTATGGATATGATGTGTATGTATTATATGTTGAGATGATATGGCTTATTAAAAGTCATGAGTTGTTGAGATGTTATGACTTATTAAAAGTCAAGAGATGTTGAGATGTTATGGCTTTATAAAAGTCAAGATATGTTTAATTGTTATGCAATTCAGGAGAGTTAGGTTATTAAAACCTATGGATATGATTATTTCTTACGGGCAGGAGATGTGGGGTTTATTAACTCCGGATATGTATTTGGCCTAATTTTTCACATAGATGGATATATTGATATGTTGAGATGTTAATATATTACTTTTAATATATAGATATGTAGTACATTCACTGAGTTTTTAAACTCATGGTTTTATATGTTTACATTTTCAGGTTTTGAAGATGCCATTGCCAGGTCTAGGAGGTTGGGTAAATAGAAGTAGGGTCTCGTCAGTTCTATTTTATACATTGTACTAGTTATAATTAAGTTAAATGGTGTGTGAGTTTTGTTTAAATTATGGCTCCTTAAAACGATTGGACTGCTAGTATTCCGCATTTTAACCTTGAAGTTGTTTTAATGTGTTTTACAAAATGAATAAATAAAGAAATAGTGTGGTTTGTGAACTATGTAGTTAATTATATCCTAATGGGGTTAGGGTGTGACAATTTCCATTGGATCTCTACATTTTTTACATCCAAGGAGGCATGAGGCATTCTAAAGCTTACCCACGAGGTCACAGATACCGTTTGGGTCTCATAGCTCTAACTTCTCGCTACCCAATTTGAGTTGTTCAAGAAGCAAGATAATTAGACCGTTGATAAGTTTTATGCAACACTCTTGACATCATGAACTCTCATTGTTATTTAGGGGAGAAGATCTCGGAATCTAGGGTCGCTAGGAAAATCCTTAGGTAACTACCACTTAGGTTCCTTCCCTACATCTCAGACTTAAACATCGTAGTAGGTATACATAACACAAAGGTAGAAGAGATTATTGGACCCAAACCTTCGATATAGAAAACAGTGTGCCACCTAAGAAAGGGAAGGACATTATTTTAAAGGGTAATTTTGACTTAACCCTCAAGTTTTAATGCATAATTTGACTTAACCCCTTGTTTTAATAATCCTTTGACTTCGCCCCACATAGGGGTTAAGTCTAATTTCACATTATAAATAAGGGGTAAAGTTAAATCCATAGAATTAATCCCTAATTTTTATTTAATATTTTAAGATAAATCCCTCGTTTAGAAGTAGGCCAAAGAGTTTAGCAACGTAGGAGTTAAGTCAAAATATCATATTAAAAAATGAGGGTTAAGTTAATAAAATCCTATTTTAAACACCCATAAGGGCTAGCCTTTCGATATGGTCACTCCACTCCTTAACCAGTGATGAATAAGAATATTTAATGAAATTGTCCAAGACATTGTAGAAAATTATCAAACGTAATAAATGTGATATACCCAAAATGTTTGAGAAAAACAATCCCAATAAGGAACCAAAGGAATAAAAATTAGAGGATAAAAAAGGATTCAAGGAGATGCCTCGAATGTCAGAGTGTTGGTCACAAGTCATTCGAGTGTCCCACTGAAATAAGGAATGAGATCAATAAGAAGTTATATGCCACTCCTAGTCATAGTGACTCGGTATCTTTGAGTGGGTCTTTAGTTGAATACAATTTCATTGCATTCACCACCACCAAGGATGTGTTTACTCTTATGTTTCCCTTGATTAAGACAATATTGATGGAGATGATGATGGCGTGTAGTTTCATTTCAATGACTCATAGTATGATGAGGATTTTATTGGAGATAGAAATAAAAGTGTTTAAAATGAAAAGGCTTACTCTAAGATTTATAACATGTCCTTCATTATTGATAAGGTAAATGATAAGCTGACTAAGAAGCTTGGTTTGTATGAGAGTGAGCTATATGATTTGTGGTAGATTGAAGCACAAACGATTAGCTTGAAAAATAGAGAAGTTAATCTCATTGAGAATTTGAAAATGGGGAAGAAAGAGATTAAGCTCTTGCATGAAAAGGTTGGCACCTTGAAGATTCATATAAAATTAGCATGTAATATAATGTAATTTCCAACATCAACATAGCCTAATTATCCTAAATCACGTAAGATTGCAAGTATTGAGTCCAGTTCCATAGAGTTTATAAAGAAAATTAATTAGGTTTTCACTTTACCCAATTAGGTCTCTAATCATAATTATAAAACACATATAATTAGGGTCTAGGCAACATTTAAATTAAATAGGACTTAAGGAGAAACATAGAGATATTATTGGCTTTAAAAGTATTCTGAAAATCTGATTTTCACAGGTTGTTTCCCTTGCCAAAAGCTTCAATATTCTTTGGTCTTATCCAAAACCCAAATGAAAAACTCCCAATTTTACATTTGAAATGGTTTTAATGAAGGTTTATAAGTTAGAGAAATAGGGTCAAAAGGTATTCTGGTTTAAGCATTAAACGAGATTTTGTCCCACAATGCATCTATTTATAAAACAATGGCCGACCCCCATTTTGCGCCCACAATCGTTATAGCATCTCAATATACTCGTTATAGAGGTCCTCGAGCCGCTATAGCAGTTGAGGAGTTCGGCTTTAGCACTCCATTTCCTCCCCTTTCTGAGTTTTATTGTCATTATTATCATCACCATCATCATCATTATTATTATTATTATTATTATTATTATTATTATTATTATTATTATTATTATTATTATTATTATTATTATTATTATTATTATTATTATTATAAGACCATTTAATTTACAACTCTTTATACCTAACATATTACAACATGATTGACTTTTTCAAAACCCTATCTTGAAGTTCAAGAAAGTCCTAAATGACCAAAAATCCCCTAGGGTTTCTAGCCAAATCCCAAAATATCAATTAATTAAATACTCGTCGTATTCATTTAATTGATAAAAAAATCACGAATTAATTCAAATTGAATCTTTTATCATTTAATTCAAATTCGAAAATTAATTAATCAATTTGATTAATTAACCTAGGTTCTCAAAATTAGGGGGTATTGTAGTCTCCCCCCCCCCCCCCCCCCCAAACAAGAATTTTGTCCTTGGAATTCGATAACGCATAAAGGTAGAATCATAATCCGTACCAATACTATAGGCTCATACACGAATACTGAAAAAAATGTATCGCGAGCTAATTATGTGCCCATATACCATCATAAGATCAAAGTAAGGATCCCATACACCAAACATAGTATACCACGACTAGGGAGCTCATAGACTTAATCCCACATGCATTTACCCCACAAGTAACAAATATATTTAATTCATGTATATAAAGGAGTAATGATATAATAAAGAACATATTGTAGTAACCCCATTAGCCACGTTTATGCTCCTCCTACAACATCAGTCTCACCCCCAATCTCAATAGTAACAATTCCTCAACCAAAATTAAATAAATCCAACTGCGATACAAATACAGTTTCTAAATAAAACCCCTATCTCCACAAAGATAAGAACAAATTGTATGTTAGATCCAAAACCTAGAAATACAAATCCACAAAACATATCAAAGATCGACATGTAAAAAACTATAATGGTCCCTTAACCATCGAGACCTAAGACCATGTTCTAATACTAACTTTCCATTGAGCTTGATCAAGTCCCGATGCTAAAATATGTTGGTCATTATTTTTTAAATACCATTCTTAGCACATGAAAAAACTATGAGACATATAAAACTTTTTCCAATAAGATAAGAAATGAGATATCGAAAAAAATAAACAATCTATTCACTATGCTAAAAACTCTAATAAAAAGATGACAACATAATAATATCTAAATCAAAACCATAAGAAACTTTAAAGTCTAAGGACCCACCAATTCTAAATTTCACAGTCTCATATAATAAATGTCTTGAAAGAAAAAATTATCTAAGCATGAAGTAAACTCTATCTTCACTTACACTACTCCAAACTGTGAAGCTAATAATAACATAACTTGAAATGTTATTCAACATCAATGGGTCAGAGCCCACTGCAAGAAACTAGCTACATTTCCTAAATAACCCAGCTATAAGCCCTAGATGAGATAAATATCACAACATAGCATTTTAATTAATGATAAGAAAATTAAATACATAAGAAAGTAAAGTAAACTATCCATCTTTCCACTTACGTGTCTTATCAACATTTTCAGTATCTTTTTATTTTTAATTGTCTCGTTGCTACATCACTATAGCTAGACAATCTCCTATACGACCCTGCCGATACCATAGTGTGTCACTAGTATTATCACAACAATAACCACTCATCACTTCCCATAATGTCACCCGCACATATCATGATGTATCTCTAATCCCGTCACTATGGCTAAAATGGCCTAGGCCCCACATACTATGGTATCTAGACAAGTTTAGGCACTGCACATAAAATAATGTACACATAAAGTTGTTAATATAACCACTTCTCTAAGGTACTCCACATATTATTATATCCAACCAACACTAGACGCTGCACATACCGTAATTCCCACATAAATCTCGGTAAGATATCCATATGATGTAGGTCTCGCACATACATTGTAACCCTCTGACGTACAGTTGCACATACAATGATGCCATAAAACCATCAAATTCTAATACGTGTTATTTTTAAGGTATTAGTATATTTTCATCAATTATTACTTGCCCAAAACACTCCAGGATTAGCAAACCATCCATCTTTAGTCCCATACCTAGAGATTGTCAAAATTAAATGTATTTCCCAATCGCATACCTGGGAAAGACCCAAAGTCACAAACATTAACTAGTCCCATACTTAGGAAAAACCAACTGTAAAAGTAACCACTCTCTAATCCTATACTTAGAGAGAAACAACTATATATAATCTAACTAGGAATGCATAAAAATACGTAACCTAATAATATCAATGATGTCACTATTTGAAACATTCTAGTTACTATAATATTATATTTGTTATCGCTAGAAACGGGTATAGAGTAAATATTAGCTAATTGATACTAATTACTAGAAATATAAATAGTTAAGAGATATGTTTACTGAAACATAAGCACGCAATTAAGATAGAGAGTAAATAAATAAGAGGAGGAATTGAATTTTCATGGTTCAGACCAAATTAATGTCTATGTCCACAAGTGTTGTTCGGTTTATTTATTACTGGGCAAATTCCATTGAAGAGTATAATACAACCTCTCAAGATATCTCTACATTTGTGCAGCATAATAATAAGTAAAAGCCTATACCTCACATGAGTTTTATGTGTGCTATTTATAGGTTGTTAAAGGAGATAGAAGATAAGGAAACACATGTCTCACTTTTAAAGGTAAGGCGAGAACACTTTTTTCAATCTAAGTGAGAAAATAATCACAAGTTAATAATTGGCATATGGGGGATAATATTTTCATATATCCTGCTAACTACACTTGTATTAAGTCGCTGATGTCATCAAGTCATAAGGTCCACACTTTATTTAACGGTGTTAACGAATGAAGTTAGGAAGTCAATTTACCCTTTGTCAAGATGAACATAATACAAGACGATTACCTTAGGTGTCCTCGGCTCCTTACGATATGCTAAGCATCCAGTTGGTTCGTTTTTAATTCCAAGTATTTCCTTCTGGTTGGTCAATGAGTCACCCTATATTTAGGTTACCCTCAAGACTTTTCTCGTGTTATTGTCTATGTAGTAGATTCCTTGAAGAGTTGTGCCTTATAGTGATATGCTCAGTGTATTTAACGAGTGAAGTTTTATTTGCAGATTATTGTCGGCTCCATCCATCATCGACTCATCACCCAGCCAATAACAATACCTTGTGTGGTTTTGAATTTATCTAGTGATTGGCATGCCACCTATCAGCAATTGGCTAGGGCGCATTACTACTCATGCCCAATAGGCAATGCGCATGCAGTTTTGAATTGTTAAGATTTTTATAGGTAGCTTACATCACGCATTTTATAAAAAAGTAATCATCAATTTCCATTTGGCATATAATGAGCTTAAAATTTCTAGAATCCAAAATTCGAACGCATACTCAGAGATAGATAAACCATCGTTCATTCCAATTTTCCATTTTAGCAAAAATTTATATTGTTCTTCACTGTTTCTGGTTGGTTTTCTTCCTCTTTTCTACTCGCTTGGCTCAACATCCTCCATTTCTGTCCTCTCTTTCGATTTCCAGGGAGATTAGGTACCCTTGCTCCTGTTTTTCAAGTTTTTCTTTTTTAAATTCTTTTATTTTCTCTATTTAAATCTTAACTAGTCGTGATTGTGTTATTGGTTTTATTTTGAATTGCTATTTTTATGAGTAGATTTTGAGATATAGATAGTCATTAAATTTGTTGGCTTCAGGGTTTCCTAATTTTTAGGGTTTTCTAGTTTTTTTCCTAATTCTTCATTTGCAACTATAGACTCCTTTAGGTTTTCCTCCTTTCTCAGCCATTTGTCCATTTATGAGTGCTTTTGAGTGGATTGAGAAATGTTGAAGTGAATCCATGACTAGAGTACGAGTTTTAATGAGCCATTTAGGCATATGCCATTAATAGTTGTACCTCCAGATAGGAGGACACTTAAGAACCCAATAGTTATTATTTATGATCCGTATTCCTCCATTGATTCATCTCCTCATACCCTAGATATCCAATACAGAAGATCATAATTTATGGCCTCGACGAGTTTAGATGCTAATGGAATGAGTGAAAATGGAGGGAGAAATTATGCAGACCGGACATCGATTGAGTCAGTGATCATGATTGGGGATTCCACTAAATAAGACTTATATTCCATGACTACTTTAAATCCTCCCATATCGCAAGTCGTAGTGCCTATTGATCCCTCAGATGAGCCAGGGGAGGAGGACGAGGACACTCTATCATGTTATGATAATAGTTTTTATGCCCCCTCAGAAAGTGGCATTGCAAACTATGCTTGTGATGTTACTGCGTTCGAGCTATTAGTGTTAGAAGATTTGTACATTGTTGTGATTAATATTACTTGTAAGTTGTCTAACAAGGACGAAAAGGACAATAATCGACGTTATTATAATGATATTTTCTTTCCTACTTTTACCATAGCTATAGGGCGTCGTCTCCCATTACATCTTATTATTGAGGTATTTTGAAGGGTTATGGGTACCATCTCGACTTAAACCCCTATAGGATAATCTTAATGTCAATGGTTTATTGGAGGTAGTTCTCTGGTTTTAATATTAAGTAAGGAATATTTAAATATATTCACAGGATAAAAGACAATGCTAAAGCCCTTGGATATTATTATCTTTCCCCTAAATCCCAATAGAAAGTTAGTAAAGGTGTCTCAAAAGAGCAAACATCAGTTGGGAGTTCAACCCAAAGGAAACTAGGAAATTTATTGGGTTCCTCGGTATTGGCGTGGCCCGAACACTATTAGTATTTTTCCCTTACACTTGTTTCTCATACTTTTTCTACTTAATTGTAAATTATTCCTTAACTTCTCTCGATCTATTTGTAGTGAAAGTTACTGCCAAAATCTCTACCGCTGAGAGGATGTTTGTAGAACAATGGAATATTATTTTATATATTGACTTTTTGTGTATCTAACAAAAGTGATAAAAATTTAAAGAATATGATGTTGACCTATTATAAGATTATCTAACAAATTTTGGAACTATATTACTTACAATTCAAAGAAATCATCTTCTATTTTAATTGGATAAAGGTCGAGGACACTACAAATGGTTGTAAAGTTGATACTCCTTCAAAATTAATAATGGTCGATTTACCTAAGATGAAGAGTAAAGATCTCTTGATCGACGATCCTTTTATTTGTACCTTTCAAAATGTCAAGAAAATATTCTACTCTAAATGCATAAAAAAAATTGGTCTGTTATTAAGCATGCACCAAAGGTTTTGAGTTCTCAAGCAGATGCGTTAAAGGCCCCTAAAGAGTTTTAGTTTTCTCTGGATGACAATCCTATTTTGACCATTCTTTTCGTTGATTAAACAAAGATTGAGTTTCAAAACATTATATTATTGTCATTTAGTTAAATATTGTATGACAGCCCTATTTGTATCATATGTATTTGAACAACCGTTGTATTCAATTACATTTGTGTATTATTATTTGTGTTGCACAATTTGATGGCTTTGGTTAGTTACTTTGTGCTGTATTAATATTTTTTTATTTATGGATGGCATGGTGGCTAAGTATTTATTTTTGAAAACATAAACAAGTTTTAAAAATATATTTTTTTTAGGATGCAAAAAATTAATTTTTTTTAATTTGGTCACAAATTTTTACCATGACAAAAAATGTAACAAAACTTAAAAAAAATAAGTCACGGATAAATATCGTGACCAATTTTTCTAAATTTATTTTGTCACAGTATTGGTCACGGTCCAAAATTCTGGCCCCTAGTGTGACCATTTAAATCATAGAATATATAGTCACGATTTTGATCCGTGACCAACAATAATGTTCCTTTGAATGGTCACACTAGGGTCATGGTTTTGGATTGTGACCACTGGGTCACTATTTTTTACCATGATCAGCCAATCAACATTGATATCACTCACTGAATCGTAACCCCATCTAGGGTCAAGAGTTTGGATAGTGACCCACAATTTTATCACCCTCAATATGGTCACACTCCAAAATTGTGACCCATAGGCCATGGTCGTGGTTAAAAATCGTGATCATTTGCTTATTTTGGTGTAGTGAATCAATTCTTACATAACTATTTAATTTTCTCAAATAATAATTTTGTTCTCTCAAGGCAACGATATATTTAAATAACTCACCATTCTATTTTTTAATGTTTTTAACTTTTGATTAGTAAGTTGACTAGTTCTTTCAAACTCTTTAAAACCTTCTTACAGTGTTCACGAAGTTTGAATTAATTAAACAAATTAACATTCAACCTTTTCATTTTGAGAAGTTAGGGATTTAACTTTTCAATCTTTTGACTCAAGGAATTGACATTTTTAATTTCATCATGTATACACCCCATCCTACGACCCTCCTAAGCACATCCTTAGGACGTTAGCACTCACTCGTACACCACAAATCCTAGGTCACACCTCGAGTACCAACCTAGAGGCTATTGGGTGCTCTCGAGACCCGTTTAACTTCGGTCAAGTTACTCGCTTGAGCAAAATCTCAATGAATCTTTGAAGGGCTCTAATTTCCCTTTCCAAGGTAATGCCCCATGCATAAATTGGCCTTACGCTACGGACGAACGATCCATTATATCGTAAAAACTTATCTTGAGGCCACCGAGGGCTCCCGGACCCCTTTTGACCCTGGTCAACTCTTTAACTTGAATGAAGCTCAATGAATCTTAGAAGGGCTCTGAATACCCTTTCCAATGGTCCACCCCATGCATGAATTTTCCTTACGACACAGACGCACAACCTATTTTACTCTGAAGGGTCATTGGGCGCTTTCGGCCTCCATTTGACCTCGCTCAACACTCCAAACTGAATAAAGATGAATGAAATATTTAAGGGATATGAATACCCTTTCCACCAGTCCTTCTCGTGTGTGATTCAACCTTAAGGTTTGGAGGAATGATCCATTTCCTCCGAAAATTTCGTGTTTAGTGACCAACGGGGGCTTCCAAAGACCATTTGACCTTGGTCAACTCCCGAACCCAGGAGTAGATCATAGATTCTTAAATGGCTCTTAATACCCTTTCCAATAGTCTACCCCATGTATGATTCTTACTCACGGATGGCATTTTACGTCCATTTTTCTGAAAAATCTATCCCAGATTGTTGAATGGCACCATCAGGACCCTGTCGATCAGTAGTGTATCTTGAATTCTATGCCGATAAGCAGGTTCAGGACCCTGTCGATCGACACCCCCTTGGTCGTATAAATGAATTCCCTGACCTCACTTTAAAAGTCACCCCTGAAGACTCCTGAACATCCTTCTCAGCAATTCAGAGAATATTCTCTCAAATTCAGAATTGTTCCCCACATAACGATCCCATTTCCCACGCACCTTCCATACTTTTCATACTCCATTTAGTAAATTCCCCCATCCCTTCATACAACTATCACGTTATTGCGACATTAACGCATCTATAATCAAGATCCACTTTAAGTCTTCATAAGGAGGCCCAATTATCCATTTTTGTCTTTAAATTCTCTTATTTTAGTACTAACTGTTTCATTTTTACTTCAGCGCTTTATTTCATTACATCACATACCTTAATCTCAAACTTTCTTAGTAGTATTTTCACATACTTTATTTTCATAGAAAATCAAAACAAGAAAAAGAGGGTTTATCTATAAATTACAAAATAGGGATTCTCATTACACATTCTCACACGTAAAACACATTAATCTCTACATGCACATATAAGAGAAATTCCCCGTTTGGATTTTGGGTTAAACCCCGCCCTGTGTTATCTTCGAACTACGTGGATTTTGATGCCCCTTGGACTACGGTGGCGTCTTGGGTAAATCCATAGACTCGAGTCCTCCCTTATACACATTTGTTACATTGTTTTTAATATATATATATATATTCTTAATAGATTTCTTATTTTTGCATGCTTGTGTCTTACCCGATGTATACATTTGTTCTTCTGTAACGAATTGTGATCCAATAAATACTTAAATTATATTTTGAATTATTATTTTTGGTAACACTCCAAAGGATGAACTGACTCCGTCATTCTCCATGACACGAGTTGAACGATTCCATTATGCATTTATATTATGCACATAAGCACACACTTCACGGAGTCTAACAGGAGAAGATTAAAACATGTCCATGAGAGATCAAAAGGGAAGGATTAACATCTTTCCATTCCGTAACTTAGTCCCCGAACCATTAAATTACATGGTTTCTCAAGCATCACCCTACATTAACGATGACCGAGCGCCCCAATAAAGGGTGCAATACCATGATCACGCATGAAAAAGGGGGGAAGGCCTTCCAGACCCCCTCAGGATGGCCACAGTGTCGACTTCGACGGAGAAGATTTTAAAAGGACTAGACTTTATTTTCTACATGGGTGTTATTCTTTTCTGCATGTATGCATATGCACCTACCTGTATGTTCCTTTTTCTCCTCTATTTACCTTTTTATGTATATATCTCTCATGTATACATATCACTTTTCACTCATTTATACATTTCATACATGCATATTCTCTCCATATACACTTCACACACTTTCACTTAGGTTCACTTTTACTCACATGATTCACACACCACTTAGAATATCCATGCTTAGGATTCACTAGCACACATCCACACTTGTATATATCTCCATGCTCACTTACACATAGTACACACCACTTGTAGTTGATCTATGTATGTCTCACTACCACACACTCACTTGTATATATTCACATGTCATTTACTCACTCACATATATCCATGCGTAGTATAGTCTCCATGCTATATTTACATTCCATTATACTTGTATATGCTCCCTCGTTAGTATAGTTCTCCCTTTACTCATTATGAAAATAAAACAAATATTAAAAATACTCTCTCTCCATAATATGATAATTACGAACCATGCATTTTTCACACTACATCACCAAGAGAATGGCAATATTGACCAAAATTTTACCCCGTATTAGGCGGTCATTTTGCTGGTCCCGCGGGTCGCAGTTAGCCTAAGCGATATGACTCTCACCTTCCATTGGCCTTATGTCACATCCCAACAAAATCAGAGGTGATTTGGGGGTTGGGTTTTAGAAATGAAACTTGAAAATAAATATACAATTTGCAGAAATAAAACATATTTAAGATAGTGGCATGCCTTATTATTATATGGTATGGAATTACAAGTTTCTTACATCAGAAAATAAAATAAATCACAACTTTATTGCATAATCTCATAACAGAGCAAACGTAACACTGGGAAAGAAAAGTGTGACATAAGTTTAGGACTGCACCTAATACATCCACTTATACGTAGTAACACAAGATATTAAAACATGAGCTTCATTTCCTCGACTGATTTTCTGGGTGAACATAATTCTTAAGGTAATGCGAGAAGAAGCATTATTATTGTGCGGAGTAGTATTGTCTGCTCTATCCCTCGGATCCATCTGGAATTTGAAAAAACATAAGAAAATTTTATAACTAGATAATCCTTATTTTATACAGTTCAAATAGAATAAAAAGAGCTAGTATAAGAGTTTCAATAAGAGGAAGATTCAAATAATATAATATGAGAATGTGTTATTGAAATTTGAGAACAACATAGGGGTAGAGTTGGTAATATCTGGGGATGGTTTCCAAACAAATAACCCATAATTATCTTCTTAGAGGCTTAAGGGTAATAACAAATACATACAACTAAATTTGTACGAACATGTTTCTCAAGTCCGATATGTTACATTTGTATATGTCGTACGCCGCTACATTTGGCACGTCACTTTACGAAATCACATGACGGGCTTCTATCCAAATCAAGCATTCAACATCTCCATCATGTGTTCCACATCTACCTCAATGATTTCACGTTCCACATTTTTAGGGACTTTATGCAAGTGGTACGCAAGAGAAGTCAAAAGAGTGAAAAAAGGCAAGATATGAAAGTTCAAGGGAATTTTAGTAATTTTATATCCACCATCCAAAGTTCCAGTCAACTGGAAAGTTGAAGATCTCGATGCAACGAAGATACTGGAAGAAACGACACCTCAATCCGAGCTACGGTGAAGAAGTTATGGCCCTTTGAAAATGGAGAAAATTCCTAGAAAACCTTATGGAGAATGCTGTGTATTTTAAGCCCCAAAACCAACGAACTATCACGAACCAAAGGCCGAACCGATTCGGGGGGCAAACCAGTTTGAGGTACCTGCCGAATCGTTTCGGGGTACCTGATGCTGGCAAGAGTTCCAAAATTTTAAAATTCCTTTTTGGTTTCCTATAAAAGCCAACTTCGGGGGAGTTATTTTTTAAGACTTGGAGAGACGTTTTTTAGAGTTTTATTAGCTCAAGTCTTCATATTTTTTAGTCCCAAAAACTCATGTTTGATTCACACATCATTCCCATACTTTGGTGAATCCTTTTGGAACCCAATAACACTTTGCTTTTGTTCATCTATCTGGAGTGCGTCTCTACACCATATGGTTGCGTGTCATTGAAGATCTTGCTACGTGAAGATTCTTTGCTGAAGATTGGGCTCTGAGTCCTTGGAGGGTGCTGCGTGTATTCTCTTGCTGAGTTCAAGACTGCGAGTCTTTGTGGGTTGGCTGCGCGTTGATCCATTGCAGATTTATCTATGTAATTGTAAGTTGCAATTTATGAATTCATAGTGAAATAAAGGTTTTATCCGAAAGGTTTTTTTTCTTAAAATCTGTGTCTCAGCATATTTATTGTGTCGCATGCTTTATATTTGATGGGTTAATTTATTGACACGTAATTGCTTGTTTAGGAGATGTTTAAAAATAGACTCTAATTAAATAAGGTTTAATTGGATATTTGCGAATTTAATCAATTTTCACACAGTCACGTTTTTCAAATTGGTATCAAAGCGGGTTACGCTAATTTATCGCGTGATCCTAATTTATTTTTTTGATATAATTTGACTTCTTACGTCGTCAAATTGGTATCAGAGCGGGTTACGCTAATTTATCGCGTGATCCTAATTTATTTATTTTTATACTAGTTGACTTCTCACGTCGTCAAATTGGTATCAGAGCGGGTTGCCTTAATTTATTGCGTATTCTTATTTTTCGCAAAATCGTGTGATATTGATTTTTTTTTTGAAAAATGAGTTTTGTGTAAAATTGTAATTTTTCAATGGAACGCCCATCTAATGAGGATCCTATTTTTGAAAAAAATTCACGACAGTTCTGAAAAATTAAAACTTTTGAATTTGAAACTTTGCAAAAGAATTAAAGTTTTGGAAAAAGAAAATTCCCGTTTTAAATCCGCATTGGATCTTTTGCAAACGGTTCAAAATCAAAGTGATTTTTATCATGAAAAATTTGTTTCCTTGGACCATGACTTTGTTGCTTTAAAATTGTCCAAGAAGAAGAGTGAGGATAGAGTCCTATTTTTGGAAAAGGAATTGGAGGACCTTAAAAATTCGATGGTTTGTGTTTGTGCCAATGATGACAAAAATATTTTAATCAATGAGTTTGTGGCACGTGAAGAGACTCTTAGGGAAATGTTTGCTTTAATTGAGGGGGAGCGTGATAAACTGTTAAGTTTTATTAAAATTTTGAAAACGAAATCCCTGTCTTTGGAAGAGTCATATTTGTTGCTTGAATCAAATATTTTGAAGTTGAAAAATGATTTAAACGATTCAAGTAGGTTTGATAGTGATGTTAATGGCTCCTCTTGTTCTCATGCTTCGAGTGTAAAAACCAAAACCATAGTTTATTTTAGAGGGTCAATTAATCCTAAGGATGTTAGAAAAGATCACACTTTAGGTAACATTCCACCAGTTTACAGATGTTCATATTGTGGTAGGAAAGGTCACCTTAGGCGTTTTTGTTTTGATCTTGGAAAAGTCCTAGGAAGTTTATGTCTAGTGTTCCCTTGGTTCCTAAATCCCCTACACGACGTTTCACATCTATTTGGGTTAGGAAATCACTTTTAGAGGCACTAGATTTTAGACAAGTTGATTCTCGTTTGCTTGTATATGATTCTTCTCTTGCCATATCATATAGATGATTGTGTTTGCATGTTTGTCATATGCTAGTTATGCTTTTTGATATATTTTTGCTAGCGTTGTGACCTGTACTTTTTGTATAGATTTTTGTTTTTGAAATTTTTTGTAAAATACAAAAAGATTTTATTTTGATAAAATTTTTGGAAAATCCAAAAATATTTTTGTATTTTGTTTGCACCGTTTATGGATGGACACTTCGGATGACCGAGTCACAATATCATTCCATTTTTCATGTGACTATTTGATGGTGTTTTGAGACAATAGGTCAATTCATCCGTGTGCCTTATAATGTTTAGATTCATTACGATGTAATTAAGTGTTACTTCATACATGTTTGACTCAAGATTTCCTTTATTGCACATATACACGGATTTATTTTATTATTGTGCTTGTATTATCATATGTTGGTTGGGTGTTTTCACTTTAATCTTGTCTTTAAAACGAACCAAGCGCGATAAAACTTGATAAGAAAGATTGTGCATGTAAGAGCCGTTTGTGAATTTGGGTGCTTTGTTTGAAAATGGTGAAGGGCTACGAAAGATTATTTTCTATCCTTTGCGGTTAAGCCGCCATTTAATAGGTCCTAAAAAATTAAGAAATTTTATTTTCTGGGGTCCAAAGAGGTTTAAAAGAGCCCGAAAAATTTAAAGGCAATAAAAAGAAATTCATGCCAATTATGGGCCATTTAAGTTTTTGCACCAATTCTTGAAAGCTTGAGAATTTAGTTTATACACCTCTTAAAGAAAATATTTTTGAGGGAGTTTGGTTGGAGAATTTAAACCAGTTTGCACGTCCTTGAAAATCTTAAAAAAGCACTAAATAGTTTTGGACGTTATTGGTGTGGAAATCACTTTGACTTTGATTTTGTTGATTTGCATAAGACGATGTCATCTAAATTCAACAAATTTTTGCACATAAGGATACGTTTGATGTTCATTCGTTAGGATTACACATATGCATCGTGTACATATGATTGATTGAGTTGATTTTCCTATCGAATGTATTCACACCCATTCAATCAATTTCCATGAATTGGTTGTTTTAGTTTAAATCCATGGTGTGATTTTTGTATCTTATTTTTTGCGTGAAATATTTGAAAAATCAAAAATAGTTTGTGAATTTTTTTTGAGTATCTCTTTGAAAGAGCGCGTTTTCCATCTGATTGATGCCTTGTTTCGAATACGGTGACACCCCGACTTTTCTTGTTTGATTTGTTCTTCTCATTTGTCTATTTGGGGACATAATAAAAGGGGGAGAAAGAATTATCATTTTATGGGGGAGTTTGAATTTTGGGGGAGTTTTTTAGATTTGACTTATGCTTTTCCCATAAATTGGTATCTAAGTTTATCTCATTTCAAACTCGATACGTCACTTGGTATTTTTCTTTATCTCATGTGTGTAGGTATTACATTGATGATCGTTGTATTGCACACCTTGATGAGAAAAGATTTGAGATCTTGAAGATCTGAAGAATAAACGATGAAGACTTATTCATTTATATCTTTCCAGTTTTGGGTTCAAGGGAGGGTGGATATGTATAGGTTAATTATTTGATAAAAATTAGGATATTTTTATGTATGTACCGGCATAGACAAAGGGGGAGATTTGTAAGGACATGTTTCTCGAGTCCGATATGCTATATTTGTGTATGTTGTATGCCGCTACATTTGGCACGTCACTTCATGATATCACATGACGGTTTCTATCTAAATCAAGCATTCAACATCTCCATCATGTATCCCACATCTGCCTCAATGACTTCACGTTCCACGTTTTTAGGAACTTTATGCAAGTGGTACGCAAGAGAAGTCAAAACAGTGAAAAAAGGCAAGATATGAAAGTTCAAGGGAATTTTGGTAATTTTACAGCCACTGTCCAGAGTTCTGTCTCGATGCAACAAAGATACTGGAAGAAATAACACCTCAATTCGAGCTACGGTGAAGAAGTTATGACCCTTTGAAAATGGAGAAAATTTCGAGAAAAACTTATGGAGAATGCTGTGTATTTTAAGCCCCAAAACCAGCGAACTATCACGAACCGAAGGCCGAACCGATTTGGTAGGAGATCCGGTTCGAGGTACCTGCCGAACCGGTTCGGGGTACCTGAGGTTGGCAAGAGTTTCAAAATTTTAAAATTCCTTTTTGGTTTCCTATAAAAGCCAACTTCGGGGGAGTTATTTTTTAAGACTTGGAGAGACGTTTTTGAGAGTTCTATTAGCTCAAGTCTTCATATTTTTTAGTCTCAAAAACTAATGTTTTGATTCACACATCATTCCTATACTTTTGTGAATCCTTTTGGAACCCAAGAACACTTTGCTTTTGTTCATCTATCTGGACTGCGTCTCTACACCGTATGGATGCGTATCATTGAAGATCTTGCTGCGTGAAGATTCTTTGCTGAAGATTGGGCTATGAGTCCTTGGAGGGTGCTGTGTGTATTCTCTTACTGAGTTCAAGACTGCGAGTCTTTGTGGGTTGGCTGCGCGTTGATCCATTGCAGATTTCTCTATGTAATTATAAGTTGCGATTTATGAATTCATAGTGAAATAAAGGTTTTACCCGAAGGGTTTTTTATCCTGAAATCTGTGTCCCAACATATTTATTGTGTCGCATGCTTTATATTTGATGGGTTGATTTATTGACACGTAGTTGCTTGTTTAGGAGCTGTTTAAAAATAGAGTATAATTAAATAAGGTTTAATTGGATATTTGCGAATTTAATCAATTTTCACACAGTCACGTTTTTCAAAATCCATCCAATTAAATAGGAGATAATCAATCCAAATAACTGGAGGAAAAAGTAACCGCGGTACGTCATTAAATGACCTTCCATATGGTAGCAATAATCCAGGCCCTCAATCATTTGAGTCCTTCAGGCCAAATAATACAGTCGTGGGTATAACGAAAGATTATTCCCTGATTGTAATGTATGCCATAAATAGGTAACCGGGTCATAATCTTCATGTGAAATAATATGATGACATAAACATTTCAAAATATGAATCAATTGTACGTAAACAATTTGAACTACTCGAATGAGTTCCACAATGAAAATAAGATATACTGGGTCTATCACAAAGTGATATCAACGATAGGTGTAATTTCAATAGCAGTGCCAGAAATAATATTAAATAAGAATCAACTACTTAGATGTTTGAAATAGGCCGTCGAGTTCTTAGTATAAAGTAAGGTATTCCATGCAAGTCTGTTTAGAATGACATTATATATATTGTAAGCATGAAGTGTATGACTTGTGTTGAAATGCGGTAATAACTTATATTTGCAAAAAAAAAAAAATTTCGGAGTTTAATGTATAAATAACCTTAAAATTTTATTTCACTAAGTCCCTTAGCTTGATTAGACATGTACCAGAAGACTTTTTCATTTCAAATGAGGTATAAAAGTTGTAAAAAAAATTGGGGTAAAATTATGGAGCTTAGAAATATCAGGGGGTTATGTGTAAATACTAAATTTTAAAATTTAAAGGTTAAACTAAGGCTTATGTCATTTTTGAGTTTTTGACATCCAAACATGGTGTTACAATATACCATTTTGACCAGAAAAATAAAATAGAATTTTTGGAATTTTTTCTTGAATTTTTTAATTGGTCACGCGCTCACACGTGCTAGGTCAAAGGTCCCACGCGCTGATTTTGACCTCAGTCGCCCACGTGGCCTTCACGCGTCTTCAACCATGAGACGTTTGACCTAGGGTTTCAGAAATTTTGACTTCAAATTAAACCCTCGATATGGAACCATTTCAGTTCATTCAAAGCCATTTTCTTCAAGTTTTCACAAGGATTACAAATATATTACTTTTAGGTATTGAGACAAACTGTAAAGCTTACTTCCATGGACTAAGAAATATCGAAAAATTCAGTGAGAAAAGAATGGATTTTGGGTATAATTCGAACCGCGATAGCAATAAAGTTTGGTTTCTGGGTTGTTTTTGGACAAATTGGTTTCGGTTTGAAGGATTAATTTATCGTGAATAAAGAGAATTTTGTTTTTAAAAATTTTGTGGCCGAAATTGAAAATCTTTGATTATGAACTGATAAGGATACTCTACTGAAATTAACATCAGGGTGAAGATACTATGTGTATAAAGAAAAGGTTTCTTACTTTAAAATAAGTTTAGGATCAAAAATTCAAAATCCACCTTTAGAGCTCAAGCTTCAATAGTGATTTTTGGATTTTTGATCAAAACTTGAGGTTTTTATGTTACAGATGGCATGTAAGAGTAGTTTTGAACTCTATTCTACTGCAGAAATTCAACTAAAGTAAAAGAATTGAAAACCAATCATAAAATTATAAGGTACCCGAAATGGCTGAATTTTTTAGCTTTGAATTCTATCACTGTTTGTACTATATTCTTCTCCCTAACGTGGACTTTTTATAGGGGGTAGTGGTGAGTTGATTGGTTGAATTAAGAGGTGGTATGTTGTGGTCTAATAAGAGTAAATTTCAGGATAACCTATGGGGTGAAAGAGTTTCAAGGATATGAAGCTTGGTATTGGTTATTCCAACGGTTATTTGCCAATTCTTATCAGTTCTGCTCATATGGAAGATGGGGAAGTCTTTGTATTTAGTCCCTAGAAAGTTTTTGTTAAGTTTAAAGTTGTTTATGCATTATTTTCCAACTTTTAGGGGCTTTTGTGCAATTTTTAGAAGTTTAGAAAGTGTGGGGTTAGGCTAGTTTGTAATTCAGAAAGTAAGGAAGGTATTTGTAAGAAAATGTGAGGTCAAACTGTATATTTGAATAGTTAAAAAGTTATTTTGAATCTTTAGAGGGTGGTTTTGTAATTATTGAAACTTTAAGGATAGCTTTAAAACTTCTCATTTCCTAGTATTTATGTTAATAATACTAAATAATTTGTTCTCAACTCATAACATAACTCATATTTCATTCACGGGGTTTTAACGAACTGAATTAGAATATTTTGTATTACTCGGGTCTTACAATTCTCCCTAACAAAAAAAAATTCGTCCCCGAAATTACATTCAGAATAATTCTGGGTATTGTTGGTGTATGGGGTCTCTAAGTTCCCACGTAGCATCTTCTTGACTGTGGTGTTGCCAAAGAACTTTTACTAAGGAAATGGTCTTTGTGCAGAGTACTCGATCCTGAGTGTGTAAAATTTGAATGGGTCGCTCTTCAAAGTCATGGTTAGTCTAGATTGATAGTCCATCCCATGAAATAACATGATTTGGATCTGCCATATACTTCCTTAATTGAGATACATGGAATACATTGTGTAGTTGAGCGATGTCAGGGGTAATATTAGTTGATATGCGACTGGTCCGATACGGTTAGAAATAACAAAAGGTCCAATGTACCGTGGTGCTAGTTTTCCTTTTCGTTTAAATCTAATAAATCCCTTTCGAGGTGATAGCTTTAAAAAACTTGATCTCCTTTTTTAAATTCCACGGGGCGTTTCTGATTATCAGTATAACTTTTTTATCGCCTTTGGGCTTCTTTCAATCTCTCTTTGATTAAGGTACTTTCTCACTAGTCTCGGCTATAATCTCAGGCCCAAAAATATTACTTTCCCCGGACTCATTCCAGTAAAGGGGGGAACGACAAGGTCTTCCATAAAGTGCTTCATATGGAACAGTCTGAATTCTATCTTATAGGAAAATTCTACTAGCATCAAATCATCGCTCCAGTTCCCTGCTAAATCGAAAGTACACGCTCTCAACATTTCTTCTAGAGTCTGTATCAATTGTTCCGACTAACCATCTGTTTGAGGATGATATGCAGTACTTAAAAGGAGTTTGGTTCCCATAGCTTTTTGTAATTCTTGCCAAAAATGTCCCGTAAATCTAGGATCACGGTCAGATATAATAGATAAAGGAATTCCATGTAATCTAGCAATATCTTGAAGGTATAAGTTGTTGAGACGTTGCAAGGAATCAGTAATACGTACTTTAAGAAAATGAGATAATTTGGTTAATCGATCTATAATTACCCAAATTGAATTATAGCCCTGAGCTGTAGGGAGTAATCCACTAACAAAGTCCATAGTAATATGATCCCATTTTCAGGTTGGTATAGGAAGAGGTTGTAAGAGTCCATCGGTTTGTTGGTGTTCAATTTTGACTTGTTGGCATGTTGGACACTTAGCAATAAAATTTCGAATCTCCTACTTCATTCCTACCCAACAAATGTGCTTTTTGAGGGCTTGGTACATTTTGGTGTTACCTGGATGAATTATAAATTTGGAATGATGACCTTCTCATAAAAGTTCCTCCTTTACTTTGGGGTCTGCTGGTACACATATGCGAGTTTGAAACCTTATTCCTTTATAAGGGTGGTATGTCCATTCTGGCTTAGCGTCCCCACATTTGATCTTTCGTCACTGGTTGGTAAGAAATTTATCTGTAGCTTGTTTCCCAATGATTCTGGCTTGAAGAGATGGGTAAGCTATGATGTTTTGAAAAGTAGCGAAATATTTATATTGCAAGTCGTAGTCAGTCAATGTGAGCATGATCTGATAACAAAGTAGTCCTGTTTATCTCTCACTAGTTTTATGACTTAAGGCATCAACCACTTTGTTACCTTTCCCTGGATGATAGTGTAGTTGGAAATCATAATATTTTAAGTACTACATCGATCTGTGTTGATGTAGGTTTAGATCTTTTTGAGTAAAGATATACTTTAAGCTTTTATGGTTGGAAAATAGTTGAAATTCCCCTCCATACAAGTAGCATCGCCAAATCTTTAAAGCAAAGACAATAGCGGCTAGCTCAAGATCATGTGTTGGATAATTTTGTTCGTGACTGTTCAATTGACGTGATTCGTATTCGATGACCTTTCCAGCCTGCATAAGTACACATCCTTATCCTTGTAAAGATGCATCTGTGTATACGTCATAACCTACCTCACTAGAAGGTATGGTAAGTACAGGAGTAGTGCTTAAGCGTTCTTTTAATGTTTGGAATGCTTTGGTACATTTTGGAGTCCATTCGAAGCGTGTGTCCTTTCGAGTTAATTTCATAAGAGGTAGAGCGATAGTAGAAAACCCTTATACAAATCTTAGGTAATATCCAGCTAATCCCAAAAAAAACTGCGAACTTCAGTTATTATTGTAGGTTGTGACCATTCTACCACTACGAGAGTTTTTGTCGGGTCTACTTGAATTCCTAAATTGGTAATTACGTGTCCTAAAAACTTCACCTCCTTCATAAAAAAATCACATTTGCCATTCTTAGCATACAAGTGATGACATCGTAATGTATCTAGGATGATTCGTAAATGATGTTCATGTTCTTTTATATTTTGTGAGTATATTAGGATATCATCGATGAATACTATCACAAATTGATCCAAGAAATGTCGAAACACTCTATGCATTAGGTCCATAAAAGCGACTGGAGCATTAGTAAGTCCAAATAACATTACTAAGAATTCAAAATGTCCATATCGAGTTCTAAAAGCTGCCTTTGGAATATCTTCCTCTCTCACCTTTAACTGGTGGTATCCTGAACGTAAATCAATTTTTGAAAATACTTTAGCTCCTCGTAATTAGTCAAATAAATCACCAATTTTAGGTAATGGATATTCATTTTTAATCGTGACTTGATTTAACCTACGATACTCTATACATAATTGAAATGATCCGTTTTTCTTCTTTACAAATAAAACTGGAGCACCCCACGGAGAAGAACTAGGTCTAATAAATCCTTTGGCTAATAAATCATCCATCTGAGTCCGAAGTTCTCGTAATTCCAAAGGTGCCATACGATAAGGTGGTATGTGACGCGACTTAAAAAGTGTCTCTAATGTGCGTTCACTCTAGGCTCAAGTGCAAGCCTGTCGTGTTAGTAATAAACCCGGTAAGTCGGGATCGTATCCACAGGGAAATAGGACAACAGAGTTGTGATAACGTTGGATAGACAAGGAAATCCTAACTCTGACTCCAAAAGAAAAAGAAAATTGATTTGATTTGTGGAATGACTATACTAGATGCAATTATGAAATTATGCAAAGGTGCAATTATACTAATTTACCTAAAATACAGATGAAGACTGATTTGAAGCTTTAAACTATCTGATGAGAAAAACAGGACGGGAATACAATCCCCCAACCCTAGTGTATTGCAGTTATAATACTAATTGTAAATTTAACTGATTAATCAGACCCAGAATTTACTACTCCCAAGCATTACGTATATGAGGTTCAAGCCCGCATCATACTTAATCTGAGGACAAGTAAATCGGTATTACGATAGTTACACTCGAATTGTATTCTAAAGCATCCCGATTACTCGGAAGCAAACGAGATCTAAAGATCTACAATTGCCGTGTTCCAACGCAATACGGTCGTAATCAATCACTAAATTCAGAGGATTAATGTTATACACATGCAACTATCACATCAGGCTGGGTTCTTGTATCCCGATCTTAGAAAATCTAGCCTAGCATAATAAAACTAATGAAAATAATTTTTGAAGTACAAAAAACCATAATTAAACTATGGAAAATTTGTGGAATGATGTAGAAAGAAATTAAAGAGAGGAAATAACTCACTAATCTTACCAAATCAGTAAGAACAACAATTAAGAACATAGAATTCTGAATAACCTTCAATCTTGGAAGTAAAATGGTAAACTATCTCTAAACTAGGGTTTTCTGGAAAGAAAGGAAAATTATCCTAATTCTCTGTCATAAAAAATGATAATAACTTGGGTTTATATACCCTACAAAGTTTCAGGAGTTTTAGCTGTACTAGGACTCCCCATTAGAGAAGGATAAGGTTACAAAACTCAACACCCGGACCGGTCCAGGGCTTAGGCGGATCGGTTTACCTTAAATGCGGACCGGTTCATTTATTTTTGGGGCGGATCGATCCGGGGAGGATCGGTTCATTTATTTTTTTATCCCTCTTCGGTTTACTTTTGATCCAAGGTCTTCTGGAGTATGGCACATCGGACCGGTCCGGGGCTACTACGGACCGGTCTACCTATTTTACTTTTTTTCTCAACTTTGACTGCTCATATCTTTAATTATGGGACTCCAATTGAGGTTTCGTTTCTTCCTATGTGCTCATGAACTTGATATCTTCAACTACTCTTTAGGTGCCTCATCCAAATTCCGGGTAGAAATTACACTTTTACCCTTTTGACTTTTCCTTCTTTTCTTTCTTGATTCTTCCGGTTTCTTTCTTTCATTTTTGACATTAAATACCATCAAAATTAGTATGAAATACCAGAAACTCGGTGTACTTGTTAGGATAAGTCAGTGGCAAGATAATTAGATAAAACCAATTCAATTACGTTGTTCGACGTACTAAAAGTAACTAAATTAAAGGGATAAATTGGGAAGAATTTATGCCTAATCAAACCCCCCTAACTTAGAACTTTGCGCGTCCCGAGCAATGTAAAAGAATCCTAGCAAGGCTCAACTCTTGAAAAAAATTTTATTGGGATAGAATACCTTTTTCGCGGGCATGCGATTGCATTTAGCATATGCAACAAGCCTTTAAACCCCTAGGTCACCCTAGTAGGACGAGTGGTGTCTTGTGAGGGTTTGCAGAGAATATACCCACACAATTCGACTCAAAGAAAATTTAAAATACTTAAAAATTGTATAAATCAAACTTTCCCAAAAAATAGTCATCATCAAGTCGTATGTACAAGTCTCAAACCGTAGTGTGTGTGTGCGAAGGCAGAAATATAACCGCCAATTTCCACTGATTGACCATTACGTTACTTATCCAAAAATTCGTTTCGATTTCAAATTCTCACGGAATGCTCTCTCAAATGAATCACTCGAATTGTAATTATTCTCAAGGTATGCGTGATAAAAAGAGTAAATATAATGGACGTAAAGTCACGCATACAAGTAGAAAGACGGAAATTTTATAGTGATAGGATCTCATGAACGGATTACGGTTTTAAAACGGGAACATTGCCTCTTTTTCGCGAATTCAATCTCTTTTATTATCTTTTGGTGTATTAGCTCTCCACGCGGTAACCAATTTCGCAATTTAGACTCGGTTAGGACTTTTTCCGGTTTTAAGGTATATGGGGTAAAATGAAAATGGTAGGAAGGATTGGAATTGGAAAAGTCATTTATGATGTCCATTTGTGCTTTTTCCGGGCTATTGCTCATTTTTTTCTTCTTTTTCCATATTTTTCTATTTTTCACTTATTTTCTTTTCTTGCTATTTTGTTGAGCATATCTATTTTTTCTTGCCCCTTTTTATGCACTATTGGACTTAAATTCTAAATTTTTTCATTTTTCGCAATTTCGGGTTATTTAGATTTTTTTTGGGGTTGTCAAACGAAAGGGAAAAGTTTATTTGGCTCAATTTGGGTTACAAAAGGAGGTAATTTTTTTCGCTACTTTTTCTGGGCAATATTTTTGGGTGACAAACGAGGGCCTACTTCATTGTCCAAAATACCAATTGCATTACCATATGCGTTTCGAGATGAATTAAGTTTAGAGATCAATTTTGGCACGTTTTTCAAAACAATATCACACGCGATTTTCATAACCGATCAAAAAGAAAGGATTGAGATCCACGACGACTTTTTAAGCGCTGAAAAGAACTTTGAGTTAACAATTAACTCGAATTGATTTAAAAACTCACAAAAAATGATAGTCTCAATCTCACCGGGTTTGTTAATCTCCACACTTATTCGTTAAGTCGTCAATTTTTGCTTAATTTCCATCTTTGGTCAATTTTGTCTTTGTGTATGTTGAATTTTTACAACTTGAGACTTTAATACGACTTTTAATGATATTTTTGAGAAATTTGAATTCTAATTTTTATTTATTTTGAGCAAAAATATTTTTGGGTTTTTCAAAATTTTCTGATTTTTTTTTTAAATTTCAGGGCATTTTGAAAATTTGTGAAGTTTTAGATATATGCACTTGTGACCCCCCTAACTTAGACTTTTGCATTGTCCTCGAGCAAAAAGGACTAAAAGCTAAACAAGGCAAAAATAATAAGTGCAATAAATAAAACAAACAAATGGAGAAAATGCATAAAGACACTAAATGACCCGAACACATGACTCAATAATATAGTAAAAATCACCCCATACGCATCGGGGGTACGACGACCTCTCATCTCTCCACAAACTCACCCGATCCCACTCACGGGGCTCAATGCTCTCCTCGTCTCTCCCATCTTCATATCGTAAACCAATAATCGGAACAAGTTGGTACCTCGCCCATAGATAAAGGATAGACCGGGAGACTCATCGTGACTAATTGGAAAGCGATCCTCGTGATTCTTACTCAAAGCGTGGCCTGCTTGCATCGACTCAGAGGGAACACCAAAGTTTCTTTCCATTTTTGGAACGCATGGGTTATGCTCTAGGTCGGATGAAACATAACTTTTCTCCTCACTCGCCTCCGGGACCTCTAGTGGTATGGGTGGATGGTCACAAAGAAGGAATTCATCCATTTTATCTTTACATTCGCTTTCTTCTAGGTGACTACATGAATCCAATAGAGTTTAGACTTCGTCGTTAAGGCTCTCATCCACCGGACCGAATTCTTTTTCAAATTCTTCCATACTCATGTCCCCTAGCTCTCTCTCTCTCTCGAGTAGTGCCTACGTCCTCCCTTACTTTCTCGATCTCTAACTCCATTATTTTTCTCTCTTTTAACCCCCTATCTCTCTCAATCGCGGTATAAGTTCCCTCGCTCTCATGACTAGACACTAAGCAAGATTCTAAGGCGTCTCTACAGAAATTTTCCTCAATGTGCTCTTCTACGATCTCATTAATTAGGCTCACCGCGTGAAGATCATCTTCTTCCCTCGTATGCTGGGAGATATGGAAGATGTTAGTCTCTAAAGTCATGTTCCCAAAAGTGAGTTGCATTCGCCCATTCTGAGTATTGATGATTGCATTAGCCTTAGCTAAGAAAGGGTGCCCAAGAATGATGGGAACATGGTTGCTTTAGGTGAAATAGGTATCCGTGTCCCAACTGACAAAGTCTATCGGGAAGTAGAAAGTGTCAACTTGGATGATCACGTCCTCAACTATGCCGCTTGGGATTTTCACGGTTCGATCCGCTAATTGGAGAGTGACCTTTGTGGGCTTGAGGTCGCCTAAATCAAGTTTCCTGTAGATGGCGTAAGGGAGGATATTGACACTTTCTTCCAAGTCAAGTAAGGCTTTTTCAATTTTATTTTATCCAATGGTGCAGGAAATGGTGGGTGCACTGGGATCTTTGAATTTTGGTGGGAGATCATTAAGTAGAATGGAGCTCACGTTCTATGCTAGGCATACGTTTTTCTTTACCTTCATCTTCCTCTTCACTGTTAACAAGTCTTTGATGACTTTTGCATAAGATGGAATCTTCTTAATGGCATCGAGGAAAGGAAAATTTAACTTTACTTGCTTTAGCACGCCTAGCACATCATCACGGGTGTTTCCTTTATAGGAAGTAATTAGCCTTTGAGGAAATGGTGCCATGGTGGGTGGTTTCACTACTACCTCGGGCTCACAAGTGCCTTCTTTATCACTCTCATTCAAGGGGACATTTTTGGCCTCTTTCGTGCCGAGAAAAATCTCCTGGTCTTTGGTAGCATCGTGTGGGGGAGGTGGTAAATCAACGACTCTCCCACTACAAAGAGTGGTCACAGCTTGACATTGCTCCTGATGTTCAGTAGAGGTGGAGCTAACGCTAGTTTGACCTTGGGGAGGTCTTTGTCCCATGACAGGAAACTTGCCCTTCTCTTGGACACTCAACGAGGATTGTATATTTGACAGACTTGCATTTATGTCGCTAATCAGGCGATCATATCTAACATTAGTTGCAGTCTGGCTATTGATAAATTGATTCATAGTATCCTCGAAAGTTCTCCGCGGTGGCGGGATATATGCTCCTAGAGGTGGTGGTGCTTGCACATGTCCTTACATGTGAGGAGCTTGTTGAAGGTGTTGTGGCGGAGGGGGGAAACATGTGAAGTAGGGTTCATCGCAACATGTTGTTGCCCATAGCTAAAACCAGGATGGTTTTTCCATGAAGGGGTCTAAGAATTCCTGTGCGGTGCACCGAAATTACCCTTAAATCCTCCTATACCACTAACTTTCTCTTGAAGCATCACTTTATAGGCGGGTATAGTTGGGCATTCCTCAGTTGAATGTCCCGCCTCATAAATCGCACACACCTTCTCGACGGGATTTGGGATGGATCCAGTTGATCCTCTTCCATATACCTCACATAGGTCTCGAAATCCTTTCTCAAGGGTCTTCAATCGATTGTCCGTCATAGAGTTCTTATCTATGTGAAATAGACCGAACGCCGGTAGAGTGGTGGTCACTTGACGATTTCGATTTTAAGCAGTAGGATCAGATGTTTCCCAGGTTTGGGTAGTCTCGGCGACATACCTCAGGTGAAGCTCACCATCGTGGGAATCTAAGTCGATAAAGGGACCACTACCCATGGTCTCAACGAGTTGCTTGGAGTTAAGATTCATCCCATTATAGAGAAAGGAAATGATTTGCGCTGAATTAAATCCATGATGGGGGCATGAAGTAACTAACTCATTGAAATGCTCGTAACATCGATGAAATGGCTAATTTTCAGATTGTCTAAACGCTTGAATTTGAGCCTTTAGGGAGATTGTTCGATGTGGTGGGAAGAATTTCTTGAGAAATCTAGATTGCAACTCGTTCCAAGATGGGATCGAGCTTGGAGGTGAAGACCATATCCAGGTCTTAGCCTTATCTTTTAGCGAGAAGTGGGAAGAGTTTGAGGCGGATCACCTCTTGTGTGCAAGTTTGATCATTTACGGTATCACACACATCCTCAAATTCCCTGATATGGAGATATGGCTCTTCAGAATCCATACCATGGTAATGGGGTAACATCTGGATCATCCCGTTTTTGAAACGGAATTGCCCAGCATTATACGGGAGTATAATGCATCCCGGAGTGACAGTGCGCTCGGGATATAATATTTCTCTCAGCGGGCGGTATGGGGCCTCTTCCTAACCTGCGGCTGCACTACCGTGTTGCAACATCTCTCTCTCTCTTAACGGCTCGGTGTTCTCACTTGATGTACTCGAAGTGTGATCGGAGGTGTGTCCTAAGAAGGAAAATAGAGTGTTATTTGAGATTGAGTCTGACAGTGTGGGAGGTGGAATCCATAACTGTGGGGCGTTGGGAGTGTGGGGGCTATCGGGGTCGTACTCAACTATTGGATTTTCGTGAATATGGGTTGGAGTATTATGGGGTGTGGGAGTGAGTTCAAAATTTTGCATTAACAACTTGTGAGAGATGATGAATCTTTTTATGCTTTTTTTGAATTTTTTTTTGTTTTTGGATTTTTGGAAATTTTTGGTCAAAGTTTTAGGTTGACTCGATCTAATCCTAGGTGTACCTAATTCCTCGGCAATGGTGCCAAAAACTTGACGCGGCTCAAAAAGTGTCTCTAATGTGCGTTCACTCTAGGCTCAAGTGCAAGCCTGTCGCGTTAGTAATAAACCCGATAAGTTGGGATAGTATCCACAGGGAAATAGGACAACAAAGTTGTGATGACGTTGGATAGACAAGGAAATCCTAACTCCGACTCTAAAAGAAAAAGAAAATTGATTTGATTTTTGGAATGACTATACTAGATGCAATTATGAAATTATGCAAAGGTGCAATTATACTAATTTACCTAAAATACTGATGAAGACTGATTTGAAACTTTAAACTATCTCATGAGAAAAACAGGACGGGAATACAATCCCCCAACCCTAGTGTATTGCAGTTATAATACTAATCGTAAATTTAACTAATTAATTAGACCCAGAATTTATTACTCCCAAGCATTACGTATATAAGGTTTAAGCCCGCATCATACTTAATCTGAGGACGAGTAAAACGGTATTACGATAGTTACACTCGAATTGTATTCTAAAGCATCCCGGTTACTCAGAAGTAAACGAGATCTAAAGATATATAATTTTCATGTTCCTACACAATACGGTTGTAATCAATCACCAAATTTAGAAGATTAATGTTATACACATGCAACTATCACATCAGGCTGGGTTCATGTATCCCGGCATTAGAAAATCTAGCCTAGCATAATGAAACTAATGAAAATAATTTTTGATGTGCAGAAAATCATAATTAAACTAAAGAAAATTAGTGGAATGATGTAGAAAGGAATTAAAGAGAGGAAATAACTCACTAATATTACCAAAGCAGTAACAAGAGTAATTAAGAACACAAAATTCTGAATAACCTTCAATCTTGGAATTAAAATGGTAAACTATCTCTAAACTAGGGTTTTCTGGAAAGAAAGGAAAATTATCCTAATTCTCCATCCTAAAAAATGATAATAACTTGGGTTTATATATCCTACAAAGTTTCAAGAGTTTTAGCTGCACTAGAACTCCCCACTAGAGAAGGATAAGATTACAAAACTCGACACCCGGACCAGTCCGAGGCTTAGGCGGATCGGTCTGCCTTGAATGCGGACCGATTTTTTTATTTTTAGGGAGGATCGGTCCAGGGTGGATCGGTTCGTTTATTTTTCATCCCTCTTCGGTTTGCTTTTGATCCGGGGTCTTCTGGAGTATGGCACAGCGGACCGGTCTGGGGCTACCGCGGACCGGTCTGCCTATTTGACTTTTTTTCTCAACTTTGACTGCTCATATCTTTCATTCCGGGACTTCAATTGAGGTTCCGTTTCTTCCTATGTGCTCATAAACTTGATATCTTCAACTTCTCTTAGTTTCCTCATCCAAATTTCGGGTAAAAATTACACTTTTGCCCTTTTAACTTTTCCTTCTTTTCTTTCTTGATTCTTCCGATTTCTTTCTTTCGTTTTTGACATTAAATACCTGAAAAATTAGTACAAAATACCAGAAACTCAGTGTACTTGTTAGGATAAGTCAGTGGAAAGATAATGAGATAAAATCAATTCAATTACGTTGTTCGAAGTACTAAAAGTAACTAAATTAAAATGATAAATTGGGAAGAATTTATGCCTAATCAGTATGGAAATAGGGGTAGTATTGAGGAACACATTAATTACGAATTCAATTTCTTGAGACCGGAGAATTCCAGGTAGATCTTCAGGAAATACATGATGGTAATTATCGAGAATTTTTAACGCATAAGAAGATACGTCAAAGGGAGTTCTAAAATATTGACCTTGAAATTTACCGTCTTTGGTAACAGTATTTCAAAATATAACTTTCGTGACGCACAATCAATAAAGGCATTGTTGGTGGTTAAAGAGTCTATTCCAATAATTAGGTCGAACCCCACTACATCTAAAACTACAAGATCAATGATGATGTTTCCGACATCAAGTATGATTTCACAATTTTTGCAAATCTGCCACGTTCTAGTAATATTACCATTAGGCATACTTATGGAAATTGGGTGATCCAAAGTAACATGAAAAAGACCTATAAAAGTCATAAACCTCGTACTAACAAAAGAATGAGATAATCCTGAATCAATTAATTCATGTGCCTTACGGTTACAAGGAGAACAGTACCTTCGATCACGTCGTGGCTGTCCATTTGAGTTAATAGTGCAAAAGATCGACCCTAAGTGGGTGGGTTGGATGTAGATCGTTGTTTGAACTTCCTTGAAGAACTCCTTGAATTATCAGTAGTGGATACCGTTGGAGGTCTTTCCATGTTTCGTTGTGGGTCCTGATTTTTCTCGATATTGGTAGGGGTTTGAGGATTGGGCTTACGAATTTTTGGACATTGAGGCCTAATATGACCAGGAGCATCACATTCATGGCATCGAATAGTAGAACGGTATTGAATTTGATTAAAAGATCGTCCCTCTTTCTTAAAGTTACGGAGATTTTGAATAGAAATATTTAGTGTATGCTGATTTGAATTATTCTGAAAAGAGGTATTACCGCGGTTTATCCCACTAGGAGTCGGATTCTTCTCAATAATGCTGGCTATATCACTCATTTTCCTAAAATCACAAATTCGTAAGGGGATGAGATAAGACTTAATACTGGATTTAAGACCCCGTTCAAAATGCTTTCATTTCTTAACATCGTTGTCGACATATTGCTGAGCATACCGAGAAAGTTCTATAAACTGGGCCTCATATTGTGCTACGGTCATACTATTCTGTTGAAGTCCTAAAAACTCTACTATCAATTGGTCACGTAATGCTTCTGAAAAATATTTTCTGAAGAATATTTCCTCAAATTGTAACCATGTACAGTTTTCCACATTCTGGGTACGTTTTACCGCTTGCCACCAATAATCTGCCTTACCTTCAAATAAATACGTTACCAAATCTACTCGAAGTTAATGTATAATACCTACTTCATTCAAAACTTTCAAATATTTACGAATCCAGCATTCCGCTTCTATAGCCCCGGGTTTCTCGTAAAAAGCTGGAGGCATTGTAATAAAAATTCCTTTAATGCATTCATTCGTCGAACTTCTGTTGATATCTCGGCTCCGAGTGTAGGATTTTGTCAGATTTGTGTAAGCACTGTGAGTTCTTGTAGACATATAGCTATGCTAACCATAGCCATGGATGGAATAGTTGATGTCGCTTTAGAACGAGGTGTAGTGTGAATGTTGCGTGTATTCACCATCTTACATAAATAGAATTTTATTAAAGCATAATGCAATAAAGACCAAAGACCAAAATATATTATCCCAGAAGGAAATTTAACTTTATTTTCTTAAGAAAATTGAAACAACATACTTAACCAAGTCTCATAAGTAAAGTAGTTCCTAGTTGACATATAATATTAACATAATATTCTGCTTAACGTAACACTCTTCTTAAAACCTCTAGCGCACACAAATTTATTTATTTTACAACAGTGATAGTCCTTTTTGGTAGCAATAAGACGTCGTTCTTTTTCCCCTCCTTCCTCGCCGGAGTCTCCTGAACTTGAACTTGTCATGGTAGTAGCATCGAGAACTGGTAAATCGAAACCGTAATCTTCGGGTGATTCTGGTGGAGTATTGCGAAGTTCATTAATTGGGGCTACATCCCATGCAAAACGAATCACGGTCTGAAGGATTTTGTCATCCTCTGCAAACATTTGAGCTTGATTTGTGGCTTGTTTATCCCCGAGTAAGTGATATGTCAGTAAATGATGTTTAATATCTGGAGTAGCAATAGCCCATTCCTGGTCAATATCATGAATAAACTTACATAACTTATTGAATCCTTCCTCTCAAAAAGTGTTACTGAACTGGTCCTGATTGATACCCTTCGTGTTCAAATAGATATTATCCCACACATTCATTACTGCAAGACAGGCAATTGGTATAGAACGTAATATTAAGAACTAACAAAAATTATAAAATAGTTATATATATATATATATATATGTCCCGCATAGGAGTAAGAACCTGGTTTAAATATAATTGCCCTGATACCATGTTGTCACATCCCAACAAAATCAGGAGTGATTTAGGGTTGGGTTTTAAAAATGAAACTGGAAAATAAATATACAATTTGCAGAAATAAAACATATTTAAGATAGTGGCATGCCTTATTATTTTATGGTATGGAATTACAAGTTTCTTACATCAGAAAATAAAATAAATAACAACTTTATTACATAATCTCACAAGAGAGCAAACTTAACACTGGGAAAGAAAAGTGTGACATAAGTTTAGGACTACACATAATACGTCCACTTATACGTAGTAACACAATATATTAAAACAGGAGCTTCATCCTCGGCTGAAATTCTGGGTGAACATAACTCTTACGGTAATGCGAGAAGAAGCATTGTTATTGTGCAGAATAGTATTGTCTGCTCTATCTCCCAGATCCATCTGGAATTTGAAAAAACATAAGCAAATTTTCCAAGTAGATAATCCTTATTTTATAAAGTTCAAATAAAATTACAAGAGTTAGTATAAGAGTTTCAATAAGATGAATATTGAAATAATATAATATGAGAATGTGTTACTGAAATTTGCGAACAACATAGGGGTAGAGTTGGCAATAGCTGGGGAAGGTTTCCAAACAAATAACCCATAATTATTTGCTTAGAGGCTTAAGGGTAATAACAAATACATACAACTAAATCAATCCAATTAAATTAGAGATAATCAATCCATATAACTGGAGGTAAAAGTAATCGTGCTAAGTCATTAAATGACCTTCCATATGGTAGCAATAATCCAGTCCCTCAATCATCTAAGTCCTTCAGGATAAATAATACAGTCGTGGGTATAACGAAAGATTATTCCCTGATTGTAATGTATGCTATAAATAAGTAACCGGGTCATAAGCATCATGTGAAATAATATGATGACATAAACATTTCAAAATATGAATCAATTGTACGTAAACAATTTGAACTACTCGAATGAGTTCCACAATGAGAATATGATATACTGGGTCTATTACAAAGAGATATAAATGATAGGTGTAATTTCAATAGCATTGAGAGAAATAATATTAAATAAGAATCACCTACTTAGTGTTTTGAAATAGGCCGTCGAATTCTTAGTAGACAGTAAGGTATTCCGTGCAAGTCTGTTTAGAATGACAGTATGTATATTGTAAGCATAAAGTGTATGACTTGTGTTGAAATGTGAAAATAACTTATATTGCAAGTTTTCACTAAGTTCACCAAGTTCCTTAGCTTGATTAGATATGTACTAGAAGACTTTTTCATTGCTAATGAGGTCTAAAAGTTGTAAAAAAAAATTGGGGTAAAATTATGGAGGTTAGAAATATCAGGGGGTATGTGTAAATATTAAATTTTAAAGGTTAAACTAAGCTTTATGTCATTTTTGAGTTTTTGACATCCAAACATGGTGTTACAATATACCATTTTGACCAGAAAAATAAAATGGAATTTTTGAAATTTTTTCCATAATTTTTTAATTGGTCACGCGCTCACATGCGCTAGGTCAAAGGTCCCACGCGCTGATTTTGACCTCAGTCACGTGCATGGCCTTCACATCTTCAACCTTGCGACGTTTGACCTAGGGTTTCAGAAATTTTGACTTCAAATTAAACCCTCGATATGGAACTATTTCAGTTCATTCAAAAGCCATTTTCTTCTATTTTTCACAAGGATTACAAATATATTACTTTTAGGTATTGAGACAAACCATAAACCTTACTTCCATGGACTGAGAAATATAAAAAAATTTAGTGAGAAAAGAATGGATTTTGGGTATAATTCGAACCACGACAGCAATAAGGTTTTGTTTCTGGCTTGTTTTTGGACAAATTGGTTTTGGTTTGAAGGATTAATTCATCGTGAGCGAAGAGAATTTTATTTCTGATAATTTTGTGGCCGAAATTGAAAATCTATGATTATGAACTGATAAGGATACTCTACTGAAATTAACTTTAGGGTGAAGATACTATGTGTATAAAGAAAAAGTTTCTTACTTTAAAATGGGTTTAGGATCAAAAATTCAAAATCCACCATTGGAGCTCAAGCTTCAATGGTGATTGTCGAATTTTTGATCAAAACTTGAGATTTTTATGTTACAGAAGACATGTAAGAGTTGTTTTGAACTCTATTCTACTACATAAATACAACTAAAGTAAAAGAATTGAAAACCAAGCATAAAATTATAAGGTACCCGAAATGGCTGAATTTTTTAGCTTCGAATTCTATCATTGTTTGTACTAAATTCTTCTCCATAATGTGGGCTTTTTATATGGGGGGGGGGGGGGGGGTAGTGGTGAGTTGATTGGTTGAATTAAGAGGTGGTATTTTGTGGTCTAATAAGAGAAAATTTCTGGAGAACCTATGGGGTGAAATAGTTTCAAGGAAGGAAAGCTTGGTATTGGTTATTCCAACGGTTGTTTGCCAATTCTTCTCAGTTCTGCTGATAAGGAAGATGGGGAAGTCTTTTTATTTAGTCCCTAGAAAGTTTTTGCTAAGTTTAAAGGTGTTTATGCATTGTTTTCCAACTTTGAGGGGCTTTTGTGCAATTTTTAAAAGTTTAGAAAGTGTGGGGTTAGGCTAGTTTGTAATTTCAAAAAGTAAGGAAGGTATTTGTAAGAAAATGTGAGGTCAAATTGGATATTTGAATAGTTAAAAAGTTATTTTGAATCTTTAGGGGGTGGTTTTATAATTATGGAAACTATAAGGATAGCTTTAAAACTTCTCATTTCCTAGCATTTATGTTAATAATACTAAACAATTTGTTCTCATGTGATAACATAACTCATCTTTCATTCACGGGGTTTTGACGAACTGAATTAGAATATGTTGTATTACTCGGGTCTTACACCTTGTACCTTCGACGCATCATATTTCTTGACCGAACTCACGTAAGGAGGTATATAGTAGGGAACTCATTCACGTATGTCGAGTATAACGAATTCACTCTCACACGTATTGTCCCCATGAGGTATATAGTGAGGTAATTCACGTACACTCAGGTATATCAAATGGCTTGTCCACACATACCGATGAATGATTGCCCTTATCGAAAAGAGGTATACTTTGGAAGTCATGCCAAAGGGGGGAACCCTTCCACTAACCCAATAAGTGAATAAATATCATATAGGCATCAAACCTAGGGCACTCCTATTATTTTATCGGTTACCATGAGAAACTCTTTGGAAATTCCGGGTCGGCATATCGCCCGAAATTTTCTCCCTTTTTCAGCTTTTTTCAAATCAAGACCCCGTCCGTGTGCCTAGAAACAATTTAAATTATGTCTTACATATTTTCAAACCTTATTTTCCCAGGCTCAAGTCGTGATCGACATTTTTCTTCATTTAGGCAAACCTAATATAAGTGAAAACCTAATAATAACATGAATAATAATCTTGCTGAGATTTCTCTCCTTTTTCCCTCTCTTTTTAAAACCAAAAATACTAAAAACATTTTTCTCTTCCTTCCCAAAATACCAAAAAATTTCTCCCTCCTTCTTTCAAAAATAAATTTGAACTATATTTTCTCTCAAGTCAATCGCAACCCCGATTTTGTCTTAGCTCCGAATTGGATTTGATCTTTCGTCAAATCACCCAGAGGCTCTGTCGCTTCTTCTGCTACTTTATTCGAGTTTAGGATATACCATTACGATCTATTCATCGAGAACACTGACCAAGCACCAAATGTGAGGCCCGATCTAATTACCATCTTAGCTTAACTCAGTGCTAAGATTGCCAACCTTCAAACTGAGGTCCATAAAATACAGCATCACCGGGCCCATATTCCTGAAGAACTCGAGGTTCTCTTCCCTCGTGACATGGGTCCACCCCTCCTGAGTCTTTTTGGTTTCTAGAAGAGTATCAGCATTCTCCGTATGCCCCACCTGGTAATGGGCCGCCACCAGCTCAACTCCTTATTCCGAACCTTACCCATCTAGGGGCTAACCTGCCAGTACCCATGGATCCCAAAGAGGAGGAACTTAAAAATATCAACGAAGACCTGAAACTACTGTTAAAGAAGTTTGACCAAGTTAATATATTTTGGAATTACATGGACTACACCCATATGTCTCCCTGTCCTAAAGCTAGACTGCCAAAAAAGTTCAAGATGCCAGACATCGAGAAGTTCGAGGAAAGCAAACCCCCCAATTGTTCACCTTCGAAGAGGTCATCGAGCCATGACCCTCCTTGGTGACTTCGGGGAGATAATGTCCCAAATGTTCTAGCATATATTGAAAGAAAGTGGCCTCTGATGGTTTCTATCCTTCGAAGAATCCAGGATTCGTAGTTAGGAGGATGCCGCCTGAGAATTCTTATCTTAGTGCAAGTATAATGAAGAGATGGAGGTTACGCACCGAGATCTAGAACTTTTTAAGTTAAACCCTGGGGAATCAATCATTATCTTCATAGGAAGGTGGAGAGATAAAGATTCTACCATGACCAATAGACCCTCATAGGAGGAATAAGTAAACTTCTTGCCTCATATCCGAGCATCCATGCGAGGACAGTATTACCCATAATTTTGAGACCTTCGAGAAGCTAGAGTAAAAATAGAGGAAGGCATTACCAAAGTTGAATCTAAGACAAAAAAATTGATTAGATAGTTTACTCCCCAGAAGTATGAGAAGCCCACTAGTGCTAAAGTCTCAACCATCAATAAAATTTCTCAACCTGTAACCTCTTGGGCACCAAAAAGTCGCCCTAATACTACTAAAAAACAATACACCGAGCTCCATGCTCCCCTGTCCAAAGTCTATAAGGCCCGGTTAAGCCAAAATCACATCAAATCCTTGGACCCATGTCCATTACCAAATCCACTCCCTAAAAACTTTGAATATGATGCCTATTGTGATTTCCAACAATCTGTAGGTCATGCCACTAATCAATGCTCCCACCTTAAGAATACGACCGAATGCCTAATTGATCGGGGTATCATCGCCCCACCAGCTAATACTAAACCCAATACCACCCATGACCTACTTCCAACACATACAAATGCCATCTTTCTAGAAAGTGACCTAGAATTTTATCAATCTACTCAAAGCGTGCCTAGCAAAGCACTCATCATCCCTATAATCTCACCCAAACCACTCAAGGTTTGCCCGTATTTTCTCTTACACCGTACCTGCTTTATAAATTAAGATTTTCACTCCTTACGAGGTCCTGCATCACCGTCCACACCCGATATGAGGAGAGAGATATGGAGCTATAAGCTATGTTGAACCAACTCTTAGAGTTTCGGTTGAAATTTCCCGTCGAGATGATCGTTGATTGTAAAAAATTTAGTGGCTTGTTTATGAAAGCCCAGAAGTGGGCTCGAGAATCATATAAATGTGTAGTACCTGTTGAACAAGTCATACTAGATGATGTGTTACAGATAATTGCCAATATTTTTTTACAGAAAGATAACATTTGCTGCATTTTTGAGTTATTCACCGCTTTGAAGCTTCAAGGACAGTTGGTACCTTCACTCCTGTACCTCCCTGTTGAGTGAGAAGATTTATACGATGAAACCGTCAAGGTTATTGAATCTATTAATTTCTCTTGTTAAAAATACATAGTCTCTAGTGGATGGGGATGATTTTAATAGCTCAGATGACGAACCAAGTCGGGAAGAACTCAGTCTAATAGCCAACCTATATGGAAAGATATCTTTCGAAGATATGTTGGGTAAAATCAATAAAGTATTCGTTCAACCCCGGGTTGATGAAGCCAAGAGTTTCTTGTTCTTCACCGCGTCAATAAATCACACGATTAGGTATGGGAGACACTACAAAGATCTGATCCCTCATGCAACCGAGGCAGATAAAGGAAAGGGAGTTAGCAAAGAACTTCCCATGATATAATTGGCCATTGAAGAAAACAAAGTACCTTATCAGCTCAAGAATACCCAAGATAATGTCACCCTATGGAAACTTTTCATGTACTCTCTGTTGTATCTGAATGCTTTCATAAATCTCCTCACCGGAATCACAGTCCCTCCTTCCACTACTCCAGAAGAAATTGTTAATATGGTTAGGTCCCTGACCTCTTCTAGACTCCTCTCCTTTTCCGAAGAAGAGATATTGAAGTTTGGTCCTGATCACAATTATGCCCTCAACATCTCCATTGAAGTCTTGGGAAAGATAGTCCCAATATTACTTATCGACAATAGATATGCCCACAATATTTGTCCTCTCAGAACCTTCAACTATTTAGGACTGAAAGTCAGTGATCTCACTCCCACTTTCACCATCGTGCGTGCTTATGACAATACCTGCCGATAAGTAATGGGGCACATAAAACTCAAACTAGGGGTTGGCCCTATTAATCCTATCACCGAGTTTCAAGTCATCAACATACCTGCATGCTTTAATCTACTCCTTGGTCGTCCATAGCTCCATAAAATTCGAGGGGTATTTTCTTCTCTTCATCCAAAACTGAAGTTCTTCATTAAAGTTTAAGTTATCACTATTTTGGGGGACGACGACAGTACAAACAATGCCAGCACTAGTAATCTAGTATTTTAAATCCAATATGAGATGAATGACATGCTCCTTTCTGGTTTCATAGGTGAACCACCCAATAGGAGATAATTTCAAATACAGGGTCTGTCTAGAACACATCCTTAGTGGAAATATTAATGTGATTAAGATGTTCAAAAATATGCACTTCATGCCCGAAATGTGGCTAGGGAGACGCCAATAAAGGATCCTTAAACCCATATTACTAAAGGAGGATTTTCCCCAATGTGGCCTAGGTTACCAACCTTCACAGATGAACTCAAAGACCTCCGTCGATCGATACCTAAAATAATATTAGAGAGTGAAAGGACTATTATAAGAGACTCATTGAATGGAAGATTTATTAAGGAAGGTAAAGACTTCCTATTCTGTGGATTACCTGAACCGTGGTACGACCATATTAATAATAAGATGAAACCTGGGCTAGAAATCTTCTTTCAAGACAGTAACTCTTGGGCCGAAGAATGCAAATATGAAGTGCAACCTCTCACTGAGAAAGTCGTGAGAGTTACCAAAGACTATGAAGAAAGTGATTTCAAAGACTCATTCGACCTACAGACATAGGGGCTGAGTCTCTACGTGATCTGCTCAGATTCCGCGCTATCGGAACCATTCACTGAAATCAAAACTGCTGAAATGCCTTTCCTCAACTGGAATTTCATACCAGTCCAACCTGCTCAGATTCAACTTGACCCTACTGTTTACACTATCCAAGTCTTTTCACCTGTTATTGATATCAATGTAACTAAGACCTCATTTGATAAGGTTCTCAGTACTGTTTTTCTCAAAATGAAATAAATGAGGATTTTAAGTATCTTATTATGCCTTACATTAGTTGTCTTAATTCTAATAAACCTTTGGTGATGATGATTTTTTAAATGAATAATTCTTAATTGATCTTAATAAGGATAATAACAAACAACATAACCGTGTTCAAATTAATGATAATGAGACTGTTGTTATTAATATCGGTTTAAGTAGCCACATGCGCGAGATTAGGATATAGTTCACCCTTAATGAGAATGAGCGTGCGCAATTTGAAGAACTACTGAAAGAATTCATGGACATCTTTGCATGGTACTATGATGACATGCCCCTCATTGACCCGGATATAGATCAATATGATATCCCGACATTCCCAAAATGCAAGCTAGTCACACGGAAGCTAAGAAAACTCCGTACTGAATGGTTGCTCAAAATAAAAGAGGAAGTGGTCAAATAGTTGGACGCAGGTTTTATTCGCATAGTTAAATACCCAACAAGGCTTGCCAATATCATCCCCATGACAAAGTCGAGAGGAAAAGTCCACATATATGTCGATCATCGTAATTTGAATATAGTATCCCTAAAATATGATTAGCCTTTACCTAACATCAACATGAATGTGGAGAACACGACTATCCATGCCCTTAAATCATTTTTTGATAGATTCAGCAGATATAACTACCATCAAGGGAAAACCACCTTCATCACCCCATGAGGAGCTTTCTACTATACTGTCATGCCACTCAGACTCAAGAACATCAGGGCTACGTACCAATGGGTTGCTACAACCATTCTATATGGACTTATTCACAATGAGGTCGAAGTCTATGTAGACAACATGATTATTAAGTCTAAGACTCGGGAAGGTCATATTCCCGCCCTACAAAAGTTCTTTGAACGATAGAGATAATAACAGATGTAGTTAAATCTATAGAAATGCATTTTTTGCATCAAGAAAAGAAAAATCTTGTGATTCATGGTCAGTGATAACAGAACTGAAGCAGACCCTACCAAGAAAAAATCCATACTTGAGAGGCCACACCATGGATGGAGATGGAAGTCCGAGGATTCATGGGTAAACAATACTACATCGGTCAGTTCATCAGCCAACTGACCTCTATCTGCGAACCCATTTTCAAACTTTTTTAAAAGGAATCAACTAAATTTTGGAATGAAGCCTGTTAAGAAGCCTTTGACCGAATAAAACGATACCTCACCCGACCTACGGTGCTTGTTCCATCGCAGTCAGGTCTTCCCCCTCCCCTTATAATTGACCGTAATAGATACCACAACAGGGGCTTTGCTAGCCCAATACATTGAAGAATCCTATAAAGAAAGAGCCATTTATTACACCAATCGAAAACTAGTCGGGTATAAAATCAATTACATTACTTTGGAGAAAGCATATGTCACCTTAGTCTGGGTCACACGGAATTTACGACGCTACATGATTACCTTCCTATTTGAGAAATATCCTAAATATATCCCATCAAATACCTGCTAGAAAAGCCTGCTCCGTCTAGCTGAATGGCCCGTTGGTTTATGTTACTATCTGAGTTCAACATTGTGTACGTCATGCAAAAAACTATGAAAGGGAGAGCCATCTTCGACTATCTTGTTGATTACCCCATAAAAAGAACTAATGTTTGGGTCTTTGAGTTCTCGAATGAAGATATTTTATCCAATTCTTAATAGGACCTTAGATGGCAAATGTTCTTTGATGGAGCGGCCAACAAGAAAGGATACGACATTAGGATACTCCTGATCGTCCCTGATGACTCTCATACCCCATTGCCATCAAACTAGACTTCCCTTGCACCAACAACACGATTGAGTATGAGGCATGCACTATAGGCCTTAAGATCTCCCTCAAGAATGGTATCAAACACTTATATATCTACAGAGACTCTTACCTCATCGTCAGCCAAATCCTCAAAAAATAAAAAGTCAAAGACGAGAAGCTCCTACCTTTCCACGCCCACCTAGAAGAACTAGCTTCCCAATTTAAGAATGTCACCTTTCACTACCTTACTTGGATAAAGAACAAACTAGATGATGCCTTTTCTACCATGGCCTCCATGGTGACATGCCCGAGGGAATAACAATGAACCCTTTCCTTGTTCAGAAACAAGCTATGCACACCCACTACTGCCACATTGAGCTCGTCACTGAGGAGGGTTATGATTTGGCCGTGTTGTGGTATTATGAGATTTGTGTAACACCCCGTATTTTGGAGAACATTTAAATTTATAAAATTGGGGATTTAGAAATTTATTTAATTGGGAGAAATTATTTAATTTGGTGATTTAGATTTAAATTAATTCAGTTTAAGTTTAATTTTGCGCGTGCCATATTTTGAGGTGGAAATAAGTTGATTTTATAGAGTGATTCGAATGGTGATTTCGAGGTCCCGAATGGTTCTGAAAGGGGAAATAGTAAAAAAAAGTGTACCCGAGTGTATAGTTTTTGTCCTGGGGTGATTTTGCAACAACCCGTCACTATTTAAGGGCATTTCGGTCATTCGAGAGTTTGGGGTATAGAGAACTCCAAAAATTGCAAGTTCATATCTTCCCATTAGAGAGAGGGTCTAGGGTTAACACAATGCAAATGGAAGAGAGGTCATAGGATAGGAAGAGGAGGGGAGAACCAAGCTTCCTACACCATTTTTCGCCTCGAAATGATGGAATCGAGATCGGGGTAAGGGGAGAACCACCACACCATCATTCCAATGAATTTCAGAGCTTCTATTGAGAGGCAAGTATTTAAATGGCAATTTATTTTAAGCATGATATAATACCCATGTAGAATAGGGTTTAATTTCATATGTTTGGAAGCATTAATATGGTTTTTGAGGGGTTTAATTCATGAATTGAGATAGGAATGCATACAGAGATATTCCTTCATGTTTGTAGAACAAAATCAGAGGAATTTGGATGATTAAATCGAATGAAATCTGGCTTATTCATGGATAAACTGGAAGAATACATAAACTAGGGTTTTTATGGAATTTTAAAGATAATATTCTAATTTAAATTTTTTTTTAAAGATAATCGGATCTTGAATCGAATTCGTGATGAATTAATGATTAATTTATGTTGGAAATCATTCCTATACATCTTTGTAGTGATTAGTTATGTTGGTTTGAAATTTGGTGAGGTTTAATGAAGGTTTGAGGTGTAAAAAATAGCAGAAAAATGAGTTAGAGAAGAAGAAGGTTCGTACATCTAGTATAGTGAACCGGTCCGGTTTTGAGAGCGAACCGATTCGGTTTATCTATTTGTCAAAATGAAATTTGTAGATCTTTTTGTTACGATTGCGTGGGGGCCAACTTTGCACTTTTTTTTTATTTTTTTTAATTAGTTATGATTTTTCTACGGAAGGGTGATGTCAAGTCAAGGACTCGTTCCTTCAGCCCTTTTTCCATGTGTTGGTGTTATATATGACCAACATAAGACTCGACTTGTTAGATATTACGGAGGTTCAGTGAGCACCATGTCAAATATACCTACCATTTTCTTCTCTTCCACTTTGACCAATATGATTTCACCTGGTACTAGCAGCTTTATTGGGGAATTTCTCATCTTAGTAGGAGCTTTCGAGATTGAAATCTATAGTAAGAAATTAAATCAGTGTTTAAAATCAGTTATGAATTATTTGAGGACTTTGGGAATTTTAGTATACCTATAGTTGAGGCCTAGGCTTATTCATAATGATGATAAAATTATACAAGGGCCTACAAGATTTAACTGATTGTGTTGCGTATTGGGTATTTATGCATTGGGTTACGGGAAGAATAAACGCTTACCTAAGGATTAGTACCATTAGAATGGTTTGGCGTTAACTTCTGAAATTTCTTAAAGGATGATAAGGACCCTTCGAGCAGAGAATAATACTAAAAAATATACGATAAATAAATTTCTAAAAGAGTTATATTATGAATAAATTGTACGGTGGGTATTCGAGGGATAAATACTATGTACAGGTGATTACTATAGGTCGAGTGTATACCTATACAAATTATCTTATAGGTTGTGTGTATGCCTACACTGAATATACATATGGTTAGGTTGTGTGTGTGTGACTATTATGTGCTTGTGTGTATGTGAACATACCTACGCTACTTGCTATCACGGAGGTCTTGCGTAGTGGGCGATCGCGCCTTAACGATTCTAGTGAGGTCTAGATTTATGCTCCAGAATATAGTATTGTTAGTGGATAGCTATGTGAGATGAATAGTGAAGCCGACAGGTAATTTGGGTACATTAAGTATGAGCGCAGCCCCAAAGACTTAGCACTATGTTCATCTCCAATACGTGTTATTTTGATTAATGGTTCGAGGATATATTACCAAACCCATAGTCCTTGATTTAGTACAAGAGGTACTTGGACTAATAGCAAAGTACGCGAATGTGCATCACAGTGGTTAGTCCGATGGATGCTATTTTTTATTTATATATATATTGAGAGAGAGAGAGAGAGAGAGAGAGAGAGAGAGAGAGAGAGAGATAGAGAGACACTAACGTGTGAATAGTAGAAAGATAGATAGGGAATATCTAAAATAAATTTGAATTAGAGAAACTTCAATGGTAAGGCCTGAACAATAACATATGTGAAATGGTAACTTGGGTTTAATAATAACATAAGAGAGATGTAAATTATTAAGGGGCGTACCATTTGGGCGGTACGGGTGAGCTAGACTGATTTGAGGTTTATTAGATACTGGTAACCTAGTTGTATTGGGTAGAATGATTAGGCGGGGTTAAGTACGAAACGTTAGGTGCGCACTATAAATGAGAGGTGAGGAACTCAAAGGAGTGTTGTCAGCATTAAATTGAAATTTAAATGCTTGCTAAATATTTTCAAATGATTTTTACTTGGGCTTTGACCCATACTTGCAAAAAAATTTCCAAAACCTTGTAGGTGTCCAGCCACAAGGACGCCAAGCAGGATGCTTAATTGGATTTTGGAAACGATGGTTTATTCGGTACTATTTTATCTTAGTCATGTATTTTGCAGATGAGTTTATATTACTATTGCCTGGGATGTTAATTGGGGTAATAATGGTCCATTGTGGTGGTTGTTTATGTAAAAGGATAAAATTTGGCACCGAATTTTTGAATACTAGGTGGTTAGTAAAAAGTTTAAATTATTTTCAAAAGTGATGCTAAGAATGAACCAAATGGGAATCCTATTTTAATTTAATAGAGGCCTGATCACTCGGTATTTAGTTATGCGGGGTGTCACAATTTGGGGTTTATTCAGACATGGTAGATATCCCCAAGACGCAGATAAGAATGACCATGCGACCCATCGCAAATTAGCTACCTAGTATATCATCTATGACAAGGAGTTGTTCAAGAGAAAATTCGTTGGAACCCATTTTTACTGTATAACAGGGGATGATATTAAAGAAACGATGCAGAAGATCCACAGTGGGGAATGAGGCCCCCACATGAACGATCATATGCTTGCTAAGAAGATCATCCGTCAAGGGTACTATTGGACCATCATGGTTTAAGATTGCAGTGCCTATGTTCGAAGATGACTTAAATGCTAACAATTTGCTAATCTTTGACACTTAAGTCCTCAGGAACTATATAACATGAGCGCTCCCTGGCCCATCTCCACCTGGGGCATTGACATCATGAGGAAGGTTACTCCCAAAGCTTCAAACGATCATGAATTCATCATGGTCTCCATTAATTACTTCACCAAATGGGTAAAAGTCAAGTTATACGCAGTGCTGAATGCTAAGAACGTGGACAAGTTCACCAGTAAGAACATTATCTATCGATACGGAGTTCCCCATGACTTAATATCAGATAATGGACTCCACTCCAAAGTCGAGGTCACAGAACTAGTTGACGAGTACGGGATTCAGAGACACAAATCTTCTATCTACCAACCCCAAATCAATGGTATTGTCGAAGTCACCAATAAAAGCCTCAAAACCATAATCAACAAGAAGACTTAGAGTTGCAGAGATTGGGCTGATAGGATCCTTTATGTCCTCTAGGGCTATCGCACTTCAATCAAAACACCTTTTTGGTCTACCCCTTATTCTCTAGTGTACGACATGGAAGAAATCATACTCGTTGAGCTAGAGATACCTTCTCTACACATCATGATCAAGAGCAAAGTTAGCGAAAAAGACTGGCATCAGAGCCGCTTTAATGAACTGTTACTCTTGGATGAAAAAAGGCTTAAGGATCTATACCATATACATGGGTACCATCGCCAGATCGCGCAATCATTCAATCGAAAAATCAAGGACCGCAGTATCCAGGAAGGAGACCTTTCCCTCAAGGAAATCATAGAACCCGTCTTGGACCCCAGGGGGAAATTCAAATCGAATTGTGGCGGCCCTTATATCGTGAAGAAAATTCCCTCAGGAAGCGCCATTATGCTCACAGACCTCGATGGAGAAGAGATGGCACTTCCAATCAACCTGGACTCTCTTAAGAAAATTTACCCCTAGACCAAAATCTCAACGCGCTACGAATCCTCTCATCCCCCTTTTATTCTAAAAAAATTATTCATTTCCCCAACCCAGAACTACATGGGACCTGAAGTACGTGGGACCTGATCCTCTCAAAAACATTTTTGAGACTCATGAAAATTTTCAAAACCCCATAGGTACGTAAGAATCCCATGCCCCATACATGAACCTGTTCCTTTTTTTCACAAAATTTTATCTTTTCTAACCTCCGAGAATGACGACCATTCCATAATTTACATGAGTAAAAGGATTATGTATGCCTTAGCGATTTCTACAAATAATTTAAATGCGAAAATCATTAAGAGGCACAACAAAATAGGTTAAAATCATTTTTATATCGAATTAAGGATATAACGTTGTTACATGAAGTATCAGTTAAGGGAGTTAAACAAACCACCCCCTCCTACTCACTAAGTCATATTTAAATAGGCACAATATTTATCGAGCTTCACAAAAATTATTCCAAACCCCAAAAATGCAAAACACCAAAATTACCCTAGATTCATAAAAAATCTCCCAAGCTTCACAAGACATTGCCTTCAACTGCCTGACGGCCGCGCTTCATCATCATTCCCGATCGGAGGCCACCAAGTCTCCCACTCCTGGTTAATACTCAATATGCGATCCATGGAGCAGTATGCCCTGACAAGCTTGGACAAAACCACAACACCTTTTTTCATGGTGTTGAAGGCGATGAATAACCTTTGACTAGTCTCCTCCTCCATGATTTTCTCCAATACCCGTTTCCACAACCACTTTAGGTAGTCCCCAAACATATAATATGTCCCTTCTACAGACTGTAACAGATGGGTAAACGGTCAGTGGCGCTGCCATAATGAACCCAACATCATTTGTAATGATTCAGTCAGGTCCTCCACCAAAAAGAAGTTCGTTATACGAGGGGGCACAGCTTTTTCCAATCTAAAATGAAGTTTGATGAAACCAACTGCACATACCGATACTCTCAAAGCTAAAAAATAGGTTATAATTCTCCCCACCATGGCACAGACCAAGGAAGACACCAGACTTTATGTTTCGTAAACTAGTTGACCCAGTTCTCTATCGATGGGCCGAAATTGAGGCACACCCACCAAGGGATACTCAGTAGGGGTTGTCAGACAAAACCTCTCTGCAAACCACATGAATAGCATTACCGAGTTCCCTCTCAAAAAATCAGAATGACCCTCCTTCCAAGCATTAAGATCGTTCAAGGTCTCAGCCAGTACCACCACCGTAAGATTATGGTGGTAAGACATCAATGTCATTATCACAGCCACTTGGGGATCAACAGCCAAGTCCCCTATCACTAGTATAAGCTTTGTAGTACAACCCAAGGCAACAAATCTAAAAAGGCGCACTTAATACATAATCGGCTGAAGAGAAATAATCCCTCCAGTAACAAATTATCGATCCATCGAAAGAGAAATATCGAGCAACTTCATCAGAAATTCTCGGGGAGAATTGGAAAAATCAGGCATAGCCGTCGCCACATTAGGGATAACCCCCAACATTGTCGAGAATTCCTCGTAGGTAGGACATACCTCATCTAGGACAAAACGGAAGATAGGTTCCTTAGGGTACTAGAATTATACCGCCGCTACTACCAAGCTTCAGTCCATGGCCCGATTAAGTCACAAATAAACCTAGCACAGGTTAAAAACATCATACTCCACTTTGTATAGGCACATGGCCATTAGACCATCAGGGTAAGAGGATAATTCTTCATACATGGGAAGATTCATTTGGGAACAGGAAGTGAGAAGCAAGAATAGAAATGTGGGTATTGGTGGAGAAAGCACATCCCATACCCCTCCTTTTGTACTCAAAATCCTTGGCAAAAAAAAAAAAATTATGGAAACTTGATCAATTCTCAACCCTATAAGAGTACATTGATATGCAGGGAAGTGAAATCAAAGCCTAGGTGTGATTTGGCTTGACCCCCATGCCGATAGGCAACCCCCTTATTTTGGAAAATTCCATCTTTCCTCTTTTACCAAAATCAATTTAAAAAAATCCTTATTTTGAAAACCCCGGGTCATTCCTTTTAAAATTATTCCTTTTCTCTATTTTATTTAATAAATATTTTCCTCAAAAAACTATTTTCATTCTCAAAATGAATTCTCACTCAAAAATCTTTTTTAATTACTTTGAATTCCCTTTTCTAAAAAATAAACATTTTTCCTTTCATTATCATTTCCATACTTATCTCTATCTTTGCAATCTCAGCAGAAAATTAAAAGTGCATACAGGATAAGTCACTAAATTAAGAAAAATGCCAAGGGAAGAAAAAGTATATTTTTCATATATTCTTGCTTCACATGGTTACATTTTGCACATAGAAAGAAAAAAAGGACTTCGCTCGAACCCTCAACTTTCGCGACGGACACGCTTTCCCCGATGATGAATGGTGGATTCTCCACTCCCAAAATTTGGACCCTCATCTAAGGTGGCAGGCGACACAAAACAAGAAGGAGCATACTTCATGATATAATCAGACATGGAGGCCATCTAGTCCTTAATATCCCCCTAAGCCAGTTAGTCAGCATCTGAACATACTGCAAGCAAAAGAAGCAACAGCGAAAGACAAATCAGTCAGTAAAGGAGCAAGAAAAATCAATATAAAGAGGAAAATAACGGATATTCCTCAGGCCAGAGGGTCTCATTCATAAGCCCCGTCAACCCAAACACCGACGCATGAGGACGATGCGATATACTTAGTAACTCTTCGCTAGTGAGTCAAAAATTATAGGAAGGGGGAGTAACCCGAATGATCGAAGCCTCCTTTGTCGCCATCTCCGTCGATATACTTCCACCACCTATGTTGTGGGACAATACCATCGGCGCACTGGTACCCCTACTCGAAGTCGTGACGGGTGGAGGAATGTTCTCCACGTAAAATATACATGAGGTCATCAATCAGCTCATCTAAAAATCCAGATAATCATAGCTTGCCACTATATCCGTATAGTGTGTATGAGGCTCTCCTATCATCGCTACCACCCTGGCATTGTCAGACATCTTCCTGAACTGCCTCACATACGTGTGGGCACTGACAGTGTGACCACCACCTCCTCCTCCACAACCTGCCTCACTACCCTCTCTCTCAGGCACTAGACATACCCAAACTCGTGCACAATTAACCGTCACATCTGTGCATGTAGACCCGTCACCGCCGTATCCCACGGAGTCACCTCCAGGGGTAAAAGGTAACCTGCAGTACCCAACAGAGAATCAATATCTACTTAAGAAATGAAGTTCACCTACAATAATTTATTCACTCATCAGGGCATTTTGAACCCGTCACACGTTCGCCAAAGATAAGGACTGATTCAATCGCCGATTGGACTTTCGCCAATAGAACAATAGAAAGAAGTCCCCCAAATCCTCATACTTCAGGGTCATTAACCATGTATTATTTCCAATCACCTCATAGAACCACGTTTGCAAAAGACAAAAACCAACAAAAAGAATAAAAGAAGAATACAAGGGAATGCCTAAAAGTAAAAATAAATCCAAAATTACCTCCAAAAGGCACGTGGCTCCCATAAAAGTCTATCGGCAGCACCCCAACTAAATGCATCCAAAGAAGAATAAAGGGATGCCAAAGTCAGGTTCCCCCAATCATACAGATGGATGTCAGAAATCGTCTTTAAATACGACAAGAACCAAAGATGAATGACGTCGCCACTCATCCCCACTAATAAACCACCAAGAAAAAGAAATATAAACAGACGATCCGTATGTCTCACCTGTGGCCCGTCAGTCATGTCTACCCTCCTCCTCAAGAGCGTATCCCTTAAAATAAGTATCTGAATAGAATCCCTCTACATGATTCTATCCACGTCCCCCAATGTCACCTGCACCGCCTACGATATCACCCTCAATGTGCGGTCCACCACTATTTGGAACCCCTCACAATCCACTCCCGTCAGCTACTGGACATCTATAGGAGTAACGGTTCTCTCCCCGAAGCCAAGATGAAATGTGTGGGTAATGTCGTACCGCCTCTCCCTCAGAGCAAATAACACTGCAGCAGAACGCGGTGTCTTATCCAAAAGCTTGTACTAAATGGCCAAAACCGACGTATGAAATCTAGCACATAATAGCGAGGAGTTTCTCCTAAACGTCCTTCAGCCCAGTCATCCCCCAAGATCGAATGCTCAAAGGATCTATGTCAGTATGCAAGAAGAAAAACCCTTCATTAGCATAAAGAACAAAGAGAAAAATAAATTGGAATACCAAAAATAACCGTACTTACGTAGCTAATAGGGTTTTTCACCCTAGACGAATAGTGATATACGGGCTCGCGTAGCAGGATACGCTCATCATCAATAAGCTCAAACAAAACGAAAGCATTCTTATTGCCTAATCCAAGGGGCACCATAGACCGCCACTCTAAGCCGCCCCAGTCATCAACATCTAACAACTCAATGTTATACACCTCACTTAAAGAACCAACCATTTGAAGTCTTAAAGAAAAAAGGACTTAGGAACGATTTTTAGAGAGAGAAAGTAGAAGATTCAAACACTTGAAGGTTTTTAAATGGTAAGGGATCACACCTTTTTTACAAACTCCCAAAATCCCCAACTGGATTAATCTTACACTCTTATCCTCAACATACTCTACAGAAGAACCACTGATGCGCCCACATCCAAGTGTACAATGATTTCCTAGACAAAATCCCAAAACTAAACATCCTCGAGAGGAGTTTCGAGACAACACAATTCCCAAGTGCACCTGAAGCCCCAAAATAATCAAAATCTCCCCAGGAGAGCTGATCCCTGCACTATAACTTAAGGTGCTCATAATTGACCTTGATCCAACCCACAAAATTGGTCGTCATAACTCAAGGTTCTCAGAATTGACCTCAAACCGCAGAATTAGTCGTCACAACTTAAGGTTCTCAGAATTATCCTCAACCCGCAGAATTGGTCATCACAACTTTAGGTCATCAAAATTGACCTCGACTCTCAGAATTGGTCGTTATAAATTTAGGTCCTCAGAATTGATCTCGGCCCTCACAATTGATCATTAAAACTCAAGGTCCTCAGAATTGGTCGTTAAAACTCAAGGTCCTCAGAATTGACCTTGACCCTCAGAATTGGTCGTCATAACTTTAGGTCTTCAGAATTGACCTCGGCCCGCATAATTAGTCATCACAACTTTAGGTCCTCACAATTAACCTCGGCCCTCAGAATTGGTTGTTACAACTTTAGGTTCTCAAAATTAATCTCGACCCTCAGAATTAGTCGTCATAATTTAAGGTCCTCAGAATTGACCTCAACCCTCAAAATTATTCGTCACAACTTTAGGTCCTGACAATTGATATCGGCCCCCAGAATTGGTTATTACAACTTTAGGTCCTCAGAATTAACCTCATCCCTCAGAATTGGTCGTTATAACTCAAGGTCCTCAGAATTGAGCTCAACTCTCAAAATTGGTTTCCCCCAACTTAAGGTCCTCAAAATTTACCTTGACCCTTATAATTGGTCATCCAAATGTTGGTCCTCAGAATTGACCTCAGCCTGTAGAATTGATTGTTATAAATTTAGGTACTCGGAATTAACCTCGACCCTCAGAATTGGTTTTCATAACTTAAGGTCCCCAGAATCAACCTTGGCCCTCAGAATTGGTCACCCCCGACTTTAGGTCCTCAGAATTAACCTCGGCCCATAAAATTGGTCGCTACAACTTAAGGTCCTCAGAATTAACCTCATCCTGCCGAATCGATCATCCCAAATTTAGGTCCTTGTAATTGGCCTTCTCGTTGAATCAGTCATCCTCGTCTTCTCAAGTCCTTAGAATTGACATCGACCTCCTGAGTCAGTCATCCTCATCTCCCTAAGTCCTCAGAATTGACCTCAACCCGTTGAATTATTCACCATAGCCCCTCAAAACCAATTTAAACACATCTTTAACCCATTAAACTGGTCATCCTGGTCTTCTTAGGTACTCAGAATTGACCTCAACCCGCTGAATCAGTCATCCTTTTCCCATTAATTCCGTAAAATTGACCTCAAGAACTAACCTCGACTCACTGAATCGGTCAACCTCATAATCTAGGTCCACATAATTGAGTTAAAATACTCTTCCCCAATGTCAATGTGGTGTTTATCATTCGACGACCTTCACTTGTTCCAACCTTGCCTGTCGAGAGGCTCTCTGTATACATCCCATCCTAGGACCCCTCCAAAGTACCTCCTTAGGTCCCTAACACTCACTCATTCGCCACAAACCCTAGGTCATACCCCGAGTACCAATCTTTGGGCACTCCCGACCTAATAAAATATCGGGCGATCAATCCTATACAAAATTAAAACAGGAGTCTCATATGGTTCATTCTTAGCATCACTGTCAAAAACCAAATTAATTACTAATAACCTATTAGGCTGGCATCAAAATTTTATTTAACTAATCTTTTTAAACAAATCATTCAAATAAAACATCCACAGAGTCAATAGATGAAACTTAAAAAGAAATAAAATAACTGAACACTCGGTTTAACATAGTACAACCAATACACTATGCTTAACGAATATAATTATACTTATTACAATCAAAAAAATAATAACCATCCCACCGAGCTATACTTCTAGGATGCAGTCTCATATTGCCTATTCGAATTCGGGTTTACTCACTATACCACGGTACCAAGCCAGACTCTCTCATGGTCATGGTAAAAATACACAACGGTGGAGGTGGTTATATTCCCTCTGCAAGTGGAGTACACACACATCACACTCGAACGCGGGACGAGATGGCCTGGGGATATACTCTCTATGCTCCTCAAGCCACGGGATTAACCCACATCGCGCAACCTCCCTGGATCGCACTAGAGAAAATATATAATCTGACTATTCTAACCCTATGCCAAAAGAAAGCCCGTGGAACTAGCCTCTAAGATACAAATATACCAATCACACATAGATATATATGTATTAGTATCATATTATATATACTATCACAACTCCCGTATATATATATATGGCTATAATTGCCAATCTCCCCGAATGTTCCAATTCATAATAATATTTACGTAATCATACATTCATGATACTAAACCCCAAAGTCTTCTCTCACTTGATATATAACGTGTACCTTAATTACCCTTAAGGATTTATGTACTCTCCGAATATACCAATTCATATTAATTAAATAAATTTGCCCTAAACTTATTTAAGTCCTATTGGTATCGCGCCTCTTATAATAACCATCGTCAATAGACGTAACAAGTAATCGCTAAAGCATCTTAACCCCTATCCTCAATTTCCATCATATTCAAATCCTAGGATTTATTCCGGACATGTAGGAGACACATAAAAGTATTTTTACGCGCGCAATTATCTATATATAATCGCCCGCCAAAATATTCCCTTGGGTGTTGCTTATTCCGAAAACCAATAATTAACTATGTTATGGATTCTATTTTCCGTGAACCCAAAATTTACATTCCGTTCAAAAATTAATTTGGAGGTCCCCACTCTATTTTAGGAACCCAAAATATTAAACTCCCTAATTTATTTTCCTCAAAACCATTCCTTTTTACGACACACATTTTTGCACTCACCAAGTCCCAAATGTAACTCCCTCAATTGACTAGGAGTACATTACCCTAGGTGGATATTTATTCCCTCGAATAAACAAGACAAAAACCATAACTGTGGGAATTTATCCCACACAAATTAACTAAGCCTAAATTTCCAAAATAACTGTAGGATCGATCGATCGACTCTTGGCCGTTGATCGATCGATCAAACAGGGCAGCTTCTTTTCCGGCCCCTGTTTCGGCCATTAACAAACCTCCAACCCTTTTTTTCTCTACTCCCAACCTTATATAATCCCAACAAACTACATTTATTCAAAGAAAATAGGTTCTAATCATCCTAGAACCAAGAATCAATAACTAATTTCCATAAATTTCTAAATTTCTCAAATTGAATATTAACCGAGTTTTATCTGTTTAATCTTCTGAAACACCCGTTTAATTCACAAAAAACAAATCCCAAAATCATATAGTTTGTTATTACCAATTATGATATGAGATTTATGCTCAAAATGAATAAAGCAAGTAAACACTTGCCTCGTGGATAAAATTCGATGACCACGAGTCGAATCCCGCGGAGTTTGACTGGAAATCCTCCTTTCTCTCTTCCTTTCTCATCTTCCTCTCTTCTCTTCTTCTTTTCTATCTTTTCTTTCTTTTCTCCCACCCTCTTGTCTCTTATAGGGCAAGAAAAGAGGGTTTATCCCTATTAAACCCAAAAAATGATTCGTATACCCAATTACGAGCCCCTACTGGTCCAAAAATTTTCGAAATCCAAACACTACTCCCGAATACTCTATTTTGACTATCTCGGCCGTTCTGAAACCAAACGCACACTCAAAATCTCCATTTGAGGTACTTAACTACAATTCACTAATTAAACCCAATACATCTCAATGCGGATTTTTCCAATTAAAATATTATCCTTTGTCGCTTTACCCAAATGCAATATATAATTAAAATACTCCGACTCAAATTATTATTCACGATAAATCCTCAAATTTCCAAATTACGCCCGCTTATGAAATTTAATTATCCATAAAAGTAAAGGGTATTTCAGCCGATCAACATCCCCCTTAGCCCTATAAATAGAGGCCATCACCTCACTTTGAAAGGCACCCCTGAAGACCCCTGAACATCTCCCTTAACAATCCAGAGAACATTCTTTCAAATTTAGAGTTATTCCCCTCTTAAAGAAACTATTTCCCATATTCATCCCATCCTTTTAATACGCCATTTAGTAAATTCCCCATCTCCTCATACCATCATCACCTCATTGTGACATCAGTACATCTACAATCAAGATTCACTCAAAGTCTTCATACAGAGGTCCATTTCTCCATCTTTAGATTTAAATTCTCTTATTTTAGTATTAATTGTTTCATTTCTACTTTAACACTTTACTTCATTACATCACATACCTTAATCTCAAAATTTTATTACTAGTATTTGAACATACTTTATTTTCATAAAAAACCAAAATAAGAAAAAGAGGGTTCATTGTAAGGACACAAATTTCCAATTGAGTCCTTTGTAGTTTTGGCTCAATTCCGGACAAAAACGTTTCTGTTATGGGATAGTGTTCAAGTGTACCTACTCAAGCCTATGATGTGTTTTGTTGAAGACGTAGAGGCAAAGAGTATAAAGCTTCATCAAAAGCCGTGGTTTATGTGCCTCGTTTGTACGTCATCAACAGTTGTTCCATGCTCCCAAGGTATGAATGAATTTATATATATATATACGAGCTTGGAACATGTTTATTTGGGTGTTAGGTTTTTAAAAACTGTGTTTTATTTTTAGAATATTTACTATTAAAACTTATATATAAAGTATATAATGTTTCTGGATTTAAAAAGAATTTTTTGAACATTTTGTGAGTTCGTTCGAAGTGTCGTTCGAACCACAAGCCGTTCGAACGAGATTGCAATCGACTTCCCACTATGGCATACTGGAACTTCATTCAAAATGTCGTCCGAACGAGATGGTCGTTCTAACGAGATTTCCAATGAGCTTCTAACGAGTTCATACTGGAACTTCGTTAGAAGACTCGTTTGAACGAGAAAGTCGAACGAGATTTGGCGGGAACAGATTTTTTGGCAGTTTTGAGCAGTTTTGCCCATTTTCCCACTTGTTTTACCCCACTATCTTTTTGCTGAATATCTATGTGCGGGAATAACTTTTTCTAACTTGACTTTTTCACATCTTACCAACCTCTAGAGAGTGTTTGAGGGAAAAATCATTTTAGGAAAAAGTTCATTGTTTTAAAGTGTTAACTTTCAAAGAAAAATTATTATACACTTTAGTTTTACACCCATAATTTTGTTTATCCAAGTTCATATATATACATCTTGCTTAGATTTTGGCACCGAGTTTATCTCTACATTAGTTTGAAGAGAAGTTTGGGTTTGCTTCTAAATCCCACAAAGAAGAAGAGGTTTTCGTTATCTACCCACTTGGAGAAAGGCTCCTAGTTCGGGTGACGGTGACCACATAAAGTCCGATCGGTGGATTCTGAGATCGCGGTGGAGCTCCGGGGTTATTCGCTAAGTGGATGTGTTTACAAGAAGGAGCGTCGAGGCTTGAGAGGGATCGAGTCGTGTGATGTAAGTCTTTTGTTTTGTAATTGTAAATTACATACTTAGTGGATTTGAGGCTAGGGCCGTCCGAGGTTGTTTCCCGTTGTGAGTTTTTCCTCGTACATCGCGGCGTAGTGTGATTGATTTATTTTTATCTTGCATAATAACTTAGAACGCATTCTTAGGATAATTCAAGATAAAAATGGTTTTAATTGTCACACTTAATTTAATTGGGTGCTAATTAAATTTGGGTATTTATTTATTTAATTCAAGTCTATTGTTAAAACTGGTTTGGCCTAATTTGAAAATATTGATAAATATGACTTAGGCAATTTCTAGGACTTGGATTGATTAATTATGTTTAAGTGAAAATATTTTTAATGGATTAAATTAATTTCACTTGGTTTAATTTTAATTTGAAAAAGTAAATTAAAATTTGGTATTTCGTTTGTATTGAACCATCACCTTTACGCTTTCGCATCTATTTAACAAGAAAATTCTAATTTTTAAAGAGATATTAAAAATCGCGGGCCCTTCGGGCGACTACAAATTAGTATGAGAGCCAAAGCGATAAATTATTTCGTTAAGATCCTTTAAATAATTTTTGGCTAAAATGGAATTTTCCCTATTTTCAAAATTTGCTATTTTCGATGGTTCAAACTACGCGTATTGGAAAGAGCGAATTAAATCGGCACTCAAATCTATCGACGTGAGAGTTTTGATGTCTATTGTTAACGGGTGGTCCCCACCTACTCATTTAGTAGATAATGAGCGTGTTCCCAAACCCGTCGATAGATGGAGTGAGGGTGAATTTAAACTTTCTAACTTTAATTCCCGAGGTTTAAATGCCTTGTTTAGCGCTGTCACACCGGATGAATTCCGACGCATTATGACGTGTGAGACCGCTAAAGAAGCTTGGGATATTTTATAACTCACTCACGAAGGTACTAGTGTCGTTAAAGCTTCGAAACTCCAAAACCTCACCACTCAATTTGAAACTATCAAAATGAATGAAAAATAAAATTTTGATGAATTTTATGCTAGACTTTCTGATATTGTTAATTCATCTTTTAATTTGGGAGAGAAAATACCCGACAACCAAGTAGTAAAGAAAATTTTAAGGTTCCTACCCGATAGATTTATTCCAAAAGTGACCGTGTTAAATTCTTTACCAACTTTAGCCTCTATGAAATTAGAAGAGCTCGTAGGTGATTTACAAACCTACGAACTAGACATATTCCCTCTAAAACTGAAAAGAAAATTGAAAAGGGCGTTGCTTTAAAAGCCCGAAAAGAGGTCAAACAAGTAGTAGAGAGCGAGAGTGATAGTGACTCGTAAGACATGGCCTTATTTGCTCAGAAATTTAGAAAATTTCTTAAATTTAACAAAGATAAATTTAAAAATGATTTTAAGAAATTTGAAACTTCTAAGCATGACAAAGCCGAGAGTATCCCTAAACCTATTAATGAAAATTTAAATTGGGACGAGTCTAATAGGTGTTTTGGTTGTGAGGGTTATGGCCATAGGCTTTTGAGTGCCCCATTAAACTAAAGAAAGAGGGTAAACGACCCATTACATATAATGCGACCCTTAGTGATAGTGATAAGGAAGAGGGACCCGATTCCCCCACTAAGCCAAATTTTATGGCTTTTATGGCTAGTCATGTGAGCACCGATAGTGAATTTTCTCATGAAGATATTCAAATACATGACACTTCCGAGGCCAAAGTTTTTTATTCCCTTCTCTTTGATGATAGTGAGAGTGAAGAAGAAAGAGAGAGTGAAAATGAAGAAGAGGTTAATGTGAGTGAACTTCAAAATGATTTTAAGGAATTATATGCAGAATCAATTAAATTAAAAAGAGCTAATTTGAAGTTAGAAGCTAGTTTAAAAGAGCGTGTCAAGGTCATTGATGATTGTATGTTCGTAGAAGACCTTAAGACACGTGAGAGGACTCTTCAAAAGAAGATTGAATACGTAGAAGGCGAGAGAGATAGCCTTAGGGGTTTAATGGAATCCTTGAAAAAGGAGATTCTTGCTTTTGAAGAGAAAAATGTTTTATTAGCGTCTAACATTTTAGAATTTCAAAATAAATTAAAAGACTCTAGTAATTTCAAATTTGATTTGGAGTGCCGTTCGGAAAAATTTGATAAAATCTTAGGAACTGTCCAAATTAAAAATGACATGTGTAGTTTAGGCTTCAATTCTTGTAATGAATCTACTCATAAAGCCGAAACAAACATTTTAGGAGAATCAACAAGGAAAGTCTTTATAGATCATTTCTTAGGTACCAAATTTCGACGTAATTTTACTTGTACACATTGTGGTCGAAAAGGTCATCTTTGGAAATTTTGTTTTGATCTTAAACGTATACCTAGAAAATCCCATCGTAAAGTTACCACGGTAGTTAAAGTTCCTACACCCCAAGATAGTCATTCGTCATTAATTTGGGTTAAGAAATCCGACTTGGTTGCCGTGCAAAATAGGGCTTTTTATTCTCATTTACTTTCACATGCTTCCGCCCTTGCTAAATCTAAAGGATGAATGTGTTAGTGTTTGCATACTTTAGCTTTTGTACTCCATGCTAAATCCTCATGCTAATGTATGCTTATTTAATCATTTTCTAGTCTATGCCCCATGCTTAATCACATGCTAGAATAATGATTTTTTTGTTTATCTTTTGTATTTTATTTCTTCTTTTTGTTTGCATTAAATAAAAAATACAAAAAGATTTTTGTTTATCATGTGGGTTATTATCTCTTGATAATTTAAGCTAAATGAAAAGTCCAAATGATTTGTTTTTTTTAGTATATATTTTTAATTTTGGTCAAAAATTTCAAAAATTCAAAAAGATTTCTTTTGTGTGTATTTTAGTTTGACACACTTTATGTGCCATACACTTGTGTTAGAATCTCATATTTTAGGCTCCCACGTGGCTAGAACTTTTGGTTTAGATTGTCAATCCTTATTATGTTCTTTACTATACTTACATGGAGTAGTTGGATTTTGTGTTGATTAAATAGATTATATTTTTATATGCCTCTATTCACACATGCACGAGCACTTTTGAAATTTTAATGTCACATGTTATATTTGAGCTTTGTGAGGTGTTCTCCTACCAATCTAGTCATCTACATATTTATGACCTAGGAAGACTAGTGCATGTCAAAATTCGTTGCACGTGAGATTTGTGAGAAATAAAAAATGATAAATAATTATGCACGGGGAAGGGCTCCGAAAGGAATGATAATCCTTTGCGTTTGTAAGCCACCGTTTTAATGGACCTAAAAGAAATACGTGGTCCAAAGGGCTAAAAACAGAAAAATGGCTCTAAAAGAAAAATAATTGCCAAGGCCTATGTTTAATTGATATATTCATTCAATATAAAAAGAATATATATATGCTTCTTGAGGGAGATTGGATGGTATATCAACAGTTTGCAGAATCTCCGTTTATCCTAGTGGTCTTTATTGTCATGACTCTATTTGGTTTGTAGAATCATCAAAACTCTAGGCTTGTACGCATTATGTATGTTTGTTTATTGAGTTCAATCTATATTTATCACATGAGGTTATATTCAAATGTGATGAAGTTTGCAATCAAATGAGAACTCCGTGAACGTTATTTAAGTGTTTGTGTCTAAATTTAATTGTTGCTAATTCACACCCCTACACTTCCGTTTCCATATGACACATTTTTTCCTTACGAGGGTGAAGAACTTAATGTATTTTGTGTCATTTGCGAGTTTATCTAAATATATATATGTGTGTGTGTGTGTGTGTGTGTGTGTGTGTGTGTGTGTGCGTACGCATCATTGTTATATCTCTAGTATGTATATATATGATATTTTATTTATCTTTTCCTTGTATTCTAGTCCATCTAAGCTTATACTTCATTATTGGTATCTATCTTGGTGCTTTCTTGTTTGATATCACATGCTTAATTCTTTATGTATCTTATTGGTATCATTTTTTTTTCATCCGAATTGGTATCCTTTATTATTTGTTGGATTAGTTGTGCTTTTGTTGCTCATATGCTTTATTGGTATCCCTTTCTACTCAATTACATGTTTTATTCTTTATCCTTTGTCTATTCCTGAACAAAAAGGGGGAGAACATAATGTTGTGTTAGCTAAAAAAAAAGGTTATGTTATCTAAAAAAAATGGTATCTAAACCTATTATCATCGTATCTTAGTTTGGGGGAGATTTATCTTAGGGGGAGACGTCTTTTTAAGTTGATCACTGTTGATAAAGATAAAGGGAGAGAATTAATTTAGGGGGAGTACTTACTTTACTTGCATTAAATATTTTGATATTCCCTATGTGTGTAATGTGTTTGCTTAAGTGTGCAGGAATCATATTATAAGTGGCAACTTTCTCCGGCAAAGATTGTGATCCTTTGGGTTGTTTGCGTCAAGCATTGTAATTTTATTTTTCGTGGGACTTTTATTAGTTTAGTAGAGCTTGACGGCCCTTTAGGATTTTTGTTTGGTTTTTGTCGCGGAATAGCCAAAGGGGGAGATTTGTAAGGACATAAATTTCCAATTGAGTCCTTTGTAGTTTTGGCTCAATTCCGGACAAAAAGGTTTATGTCATAGGATAGTGTTCAAGTGTACCTACTCAAGCCTATTATGTGTTTTATTGAAGACGTAGCGGCAAAGAGTATAAAGCTTCATCAAAAGCCGTGGTTTATGTGCCTCGTTTGTACGTCATCAACAGTTGTTCCATGCTCCCAAGGTATGAATGCATTTATATATATATAGGAGCTTGGAACATATTTATTTGGGTGTTAGGTTTTTAAAAACTGTGTTTTATTTTCAGAATGTTTTCTATTAAAACTTATATATATAGTATATAATGTTTCTGGACTTAAAAATAATATTTTTGAACATTTTATGAGTTCGTTCAAAGTGTCGTTCGAACGAGATTGTCGTTCGAACCACAAGTCGTTCGAACGAGATTGCCAACGACTTCCCACTATGGCATACTGGAACTTCGTTCGAAATGTCGTTCGAACGAGATGGTCGTTCTAACGAGATTTCCAACGATCTTCTAATGAGTTCATACTGGAACTTCGTTAGAAGACTCGTTTGAACGAGAATGTCGTTCGAACGAAATGTTGTTCGAACGAGATTTGGCGGGAACAGATTTTTTGGCAGTTTTGAGCAGTTTTACCCATTTTTTCACTTGTTTTACCCCACTATCTTTTTGCTGAATATCTATGTGCGGGAACAAATTTTTCTAACTTAACTTTTTCACATCCTACCAACCTCTAGAGAGTGTTTGAGAGAAAAATCGTTTTAGGGAAAAGTTCATTATTTTAAAGTGTTAAACTTTCAAAGAAAAATTATTATACACTTTAGTTTTACACCCATAGTTTTGTTTATTCAAGTTCATATATATACATCTTGCTTGGAGTTTGGCACCGAGTTTATCTCTACATTAGTTTGAAGAGAAGTCTGGATTTGTTTCTAAATCCCACAAAGAAGAAGAGGTTTTCGTGATCTACCCACTTGGAGAAATGCTCCTAGTTCAGGTGACGGTGACCACATAAAGTCCGATCGGTGAATTCCGAGACCGCGGTGGAGCTCCGGGGTTATTCGCTAAGTGGAGGTGTTTACAAAAAGGAGCGTCGAGGCTTGAGAGGGATCGAGTCGTGTGATGTAAGTCTTTTGTCTCGTAATTGTAAATTTCATACTTAGTGTATTTGAGGCAAGGGCCGTCCGAGGTTGTTTTCCGTTGTGGGTTTTTCCTCGTACATCACGACGTAGTGTGATTGATTTATTTTTATCTTGCATAATAACTTAGAACGCATGCTTAGGATAATTCAAGATAAAAATAGTTTTAATTGTCACACTTAATTTAATTGCGTGCTAATTAAATTTGGGTATTTTTTTATTTAATTCAAGTCTATTGTTAAAACTTTTTTTGGCCTAATTTGAAAATATTGATAAATATGACTTAGGCAAATTGTAGGACTTGGATTGATTAATTATGTTTAAGTGAAAATATTTTTAATGGATTAAATTAATTTCACTTGGTTTAATTTTAATTTGAAAAAGTAAATTAAAATTTGGTATTTCGTTTGTATTGAACCATCACCTTTACGCTTTTGCATCTATTTAACAAGGAAATTCTAATTTTTAAAGATATATTAAAAATCGGGGGCCCTTTGGGCGACTACAATTATCTATAAATTTCAAAAGAGGGATTCTCAATATACTTTCTCACAAGTAAAACACGTTTATCTCTACACACACATGTAAGAGAAATCCCCCATTTGAATTTATGGGTTAAACCCTAACCTGTGTTGTCAACCCCAACCTGTGTTATCTTCGAACTACATGGACTTTGATTCTCCTTGGGATACATAGGCATCTTAGGTAAATCTCTAGACTCGAGTCCTCCCTTATACACATTTGTTACGCTGTTTTTTTTTTTTTTTTATTATTATTATTATTATTATATATATATATATATATATATATATTTATTTATTTATTTATTGGATTTCATATTCTTGCATGCTTGTGTCTTGTTCGATGTATATATTCGTTCTTCTATAACGACTTGTGATTCAGTAAACACTTATATTATATTTTGAATTATTATTTTTAGGAACACTCCTAAATGAACTTACTTCGTCCTTTTCCATGACACGAGTTAAATGATTCCATTCTCCATTTATATTATGCACATAAGCTCACACTTTAGGGAGCCTAACAAGATAAGGTTAACACTTGTCCATGAGAGACCAAAAGGGCGGGATGGGTTCCTAACACCTTTCCATTCCATAACCTAATCCTCGAACCTTTAAACTACTCGGTTTTTCAAGCATCAATATTATCCTTGATGTTGTTCCCTCGATGCGGCAATATTTCTTTTGCATGTTTTATGCAAAATATGTTGGCGACTCTATCTCTACATATTACCCCACATTGACGATGGTCGAGCGCTCTAAGAAAGGGCGCAATCTCGCATGCATGCATGGAAAAAGTTGGAAGCCTTCCCCCCCCCCCCCCCCCCCCCCCCCCCAGGATGGTCACACATCACTTTCATTAAAACCAACATCAATAGATTTCAATTTTGTCGGAGAGTAAGAAGATTTTTGTTTCTTCATTTCAATTTTGCATTGAATATAAGAGAGTAGTTCTCTTTGCTAGGGTGTTTATGGATAAACAAAGGTGTTACCCATATTAATGGTGATAGCACAGTGGTAAATGTGATCTCAAATGACAAGGAATGAACTCAAGTATATATCTCAAAATAAGGTAATAAATGAAACTATTTGATGTAATAAATAAACTTATGATGGAAGTTAGTTAGAGTGAGAGATAAACAAGCAATCTACACACACCCTGGTAGGCTGATAAGCACTCAAATGTTGGTAGTATAATGGTTGGAACTCAATAAATTCTGGTGTTCTTGGAAAGAACCGGACAATCGTATTGATGAAGGAGAGTAAAAGATTTGGTTTGTAATAAGTATCTCAAAGTGATCTTTTGTCTCAAAGATATCATGGTTTATCAAAGGATAAATGGGGGCACATACAAGCTCTAATTATAACCGAGGAATGCTAGGTGCATTAATTACTGGGTCAGACTACCATTAATAACATGTCATTAGAATTAAATTTTGATTGAAATCTTGAGTGATTAGACACTACATCATGTAGCATCGCAGTGTGTCAGTGCCACACCAACTTGCTGCTCACCAAAACTATCACTATTTAAGGTTAGTTTTATTTTACATATGTTACGTGTAGTATAACATCACTCAGACCTTTTAGGGAAACATACTATTTTGGATGCAAAATACTAAGGCTGAGTAAACTGATGTTTGCTAGCTCAAGGTTGCTCGAGTATTCTCAATTGGGCAAAGCTAGGCATTTTACCTGGTGTACCTACACTAGTTAAGTCATGCCATATCTATCCTCCAAACCAGTTCTCTCAAAGGTTCCCAAGTGAGGTTGCTCGATAGAGCATAAAATCTCTCCCAGATCCTTCCAGACTCGGTCCATCGTTGGTACCGAGTAACCTCATTAATATTACAACATAACTCATAATTACATAAAATAGACAAAGTACATGTAAGATCAACTAACTTGTTATAGAAGTCCTCCTTCATCTTTGATTAAGCTCTACGTTGTCTTAAATTATATTGGTTGACTCCTCACACTCCTCTGTGATGTCACTAAAATTTGACGAATCTTTCTTTAGTTTCTTAATAAAGAGGTTTATCTCTAAGTAAGGAGGTTTATCTAGAAGCCCATACTATAGATTTTAATTTATTCATCCTTTCACCGTGACTCAATAGTATAGGATAATTCACTCTCGAACTAATACTAGAAGAAAAAACCAAAATCTAGTATCATAGCACCCATAGTCACACAAGCAAACCACTTGCTCAAGAAAAACTGGGTTAATGAGCAACAACACAACAAACACAAAATAAAACAATGATCAACTCGGGCAATTTATTGCACAAATAAGAACACCTTGCTCAGATGCCAATTAAGGATGCATGAAATACGTGCAAGTGTTTAGCTTACAACAAAACTAGAGGAGGGTGAATAGGTTTGAATGCATCTCATGACTAATTTTCAATTTCAACAATCTTGCTCGTAATTTCACATACTTTACACAAGTTTTGTCAAAATGCTTATCAATTTACTTTATTTACTCATGCAATAATGAAATTAGGTGAATATAGATGAGAAAAACTATATCAAACACACCTACGCCAATTCTAATCCAATTTATTAGGTTCAAATGTGATAAAATGTGTGCAAATGAGTAGAAATCATTCAATATCAAACAAAAGACAAGGTTTATGAGGACCCCCCCCCCCCCCCCACCAAGGGGTGAAAACCTCGATGGACTATAATTTTCATTTCTAATTGAAAATATATTTTACACAAGAAAAAAGATATCTCCCACACAAGCACTCTCATGTAGTTGCCTATAAATCTTGGAACTTTACCCCATAAATGGTGAAAATCCACAACGAGACCATTCTCTTCCTTAAAGTCAATGCCATAGTCCAATGTCTCCAATAAACCTAAGTGCCTCCTCTTTTAGATCTAAGAGTATGGGATAATAACAATTAAGATGTAAAATGGTGAATTAACACAGCCTAATGAATCTGAACCAAAACACTCACAATTTTCTTCAAAAGCATAAATTAAGTATAAATATAAGTTTTATCAATTCTGTAGGGAACAAGTAAAATTGGAATAGAGAAGAAAAGAAAAATGCTCTCATAAATGTGTTTGAGTTATGAGGTTTTTGAATCTAATAAAATAGGAGGGAAAGTGTCCCTTTATAGAAAATTTTCAAAATAGGAGGCCATCGGGCGGAGGGTGCACTTTTTTGCTCGCATAGTTCAAACTAGTGTTAATCTTAGCCAAGTCCTTGCACACAGGAACATTTTGGTGCGGTGCGAATGTCACCACGTGCACGGGATTAAAACAACGACGTGTGCCAAAAATTCTTAACTTTGTTTAAAGCAAAGAATAATTCCCAAATATATGTTCTAAAAAACATTGAGATAATTTTAATTGTTCCATAAAATTTTATCATCCTCACACATTTTTAAAATGTTTGCTCATGTGTGTGTGTGTGTTTAGACTTTGACAAGTCACAATATCTACTAAAAAAAGATAGTCTTCAATTCAATGTGAGTGTATGGCAACAAAATTCATCAATTATCAACTTGAAAATATCAAGCTTCAAAGGTTCATTCAAAGACAAATGACTTTGCTTCACCCATTCGAATCAAGTCTATGTGAGTTGAAAGATTCAATGAATCAAATATTTTGTCACAAGAACTAGACAACTAATTTACAAAATTACATTTTCAAAAATCTTAGGAACTCTATCCTTCAAATAGTTGTAACAGTCCTGCTGATGTAGAAAGACAACTTCCACCAACTCAACGTAAGTGGTGAAGAACGGTTACTCAATATCACCTGCTAAACCCTTCACATAAGGTTTATGCCAACTCAAAAAGTCTCCTTGCGCTTAGCTGATAACATGAATATCCTTCTTTTCTTATCTATCAATCTCTCCTGGTGTATAAAGATAAAAATAATTGAAATCCTCCTCATAACGATTACCATGTGGTCGCTCAGATCAGGACTACAAAACTTTTCTCTATATATTATCACGGATGGTGAGTGGAAGCATTTGCCCTGGATCCATATGCTAAAAACATACTAAATTTATCATGCCCAAAATTCCCTAACTCTCGACCAAAGCCGACCTAATTCATGGGAAATCTCACAAAGGAAATCCAAATAAAGAACCCTCCCGATACACTTTAGTCTATTCAAATCATTCGTCTGGAATAATGGCGCGAAACCCCTAAGATTTTGTCGTTGTTGATAGTATAAACCCTAAAAGATAAAGCTCTAAATTAGTTAAAGAAGTAAATGCAGAAAAGCGATGGACGCACTTAAGACACCTGGACATTAGAACCTGGAATGATGTGATACAAACTGTGATACCTCCTAAAATCTGTATAAATATTGATCAGGTCTCATATAAAAATCATGGGAAAAAAATAATGGTAACATTTTTAGCATAATGAATTTGTAACGGAAAATTTCACATTGTGTCAATTATAATGCTAATTGTAACATTTATAAGATTGGCTTTATTCCAATTGTACAAAACTATTTGAGTCATAGTTTAGAATTTGATTCTATTTTTCGTTCACACATATGATACACATTAAAGACTGAAGAAGCCAAGTAAAGTGATATCAAGATCAATCTGAGTTTCATCTTCAACAACCATAAGATCTCAATAAGGTATGAATGAATATTATGTTTGATCCCTAAATTCATTTTGGGTGTTATAGTTTTGAAAGTGTCTCGTAAGGCCATTTTTTAGAAAAGGGATTTCCAAAGAAAATATTATTATTTTGAAAGTTGTTTGAACAACTTTCATATGTCGTTGAAATGAGTTTCACAGTTTCATTCTAAATGACTTGTGGTTTCATTCAAACCAAGTTCAAATGAGCTTTGAAAGAAACTTTATGTAATACAGTAATGTTTCATTTCAAGGTCATGTTATGCCCATTCAAATGAGTTTTAATATCTTGTTTGAATGACCTTGACCTTTATTTAAATGAGGTAGGTAATCTTGTTCGAACGACCTTGAGTTTCATTCGAGAAAGATGCCTCGTAATGCATATCGCTAATTTTTTACAAAAATCTATAAATAAAAGGTTTGGTTCAATAGTTTTAAGTTTAAGGATTTCAAAAACATATTTCCAAGAGCATATCCTAAGCCTCCAAAACCCTAATTTACATTCTTAGTTTAAGATCTAAGTTTTAACATAATATGTGTTTGAGATCTCGTGTGTTTGGTAACTCTACATCATTGAGAGTGTTTTGAGTGGTGGATTATGTGTTTCACATTGGATGATAGTTAAACTAGTCATAAAGCTAGAAATATTGATGGATACCGAGATGTGGGAGGCGCTTGGGTTTTGATTATTATTGGAAGGCATCCAACAAGCGCTGTGAAGAAGGTAATAAGGAACAAAGAAGCGCATAGAGTCTGTGAGTAAGTCCAACTTTTCCTTGTATTAAGACCTATATCATAGTGGACGGAAGAGGCTAGGTTGTTCGAGATTTTCCCCATTGTGGGTTTTATTTTTACATCGCGGGGTTGGAGTTTATAGCTTTATTTTACTCTTATACATATCACCTAGATGCATGCTTAGGGCAAGATAAAATTGGTAATTAGTTTAAAACGCATGTATAAACTAGTGCTCAATTAAAATTTTATTAATTATTTATTTAGTTTAATTAATTAGAATTAAAATTTAGTAATCCTAGTACTAACATACGTTTATCAAATTGGTATCAGAGCGGATCACACTAATTTACCGTGTTAAATCCATGTTTTGAGCATTTGGGGGTTTTGTATTGATTTTAACCAAGAGGGGAGTTCCATTACCTGACCTCCTATGTTTGATGGGTCAAATTACTCCTACTAAAAGGTGCGGATGCAATTTTTCTTAAAATCACAAGATGAGAACGTTTGGAACTCGATTGAGCATGAATGGTATCCTCCTATTGAGAATGGTTTGTTAAAAGCGTATTCCACTTGGACAAAGGTAGAATAATATGCCTCGATATTTAATTCCAAAGGGGTGAATGATAAGTTTTGCGCGGTCAGCTCAAAAAAGTTTACATGTATTATGACATGTGAGAGAGCGAGGGATGCTTGGGAGATTTTAAAATCCACAGATGAGGGTATTGACACTATTAGGGTTTCTAAGTTACAAAGTTTGACAACTAATTTTTAAATGATTAAAATATTAGAGCTTGAGTCTTTTGATGAGTTTTATGCTAAGTTGCAAGATATTGTTAGCTACTCGTTTAACTTAGGTGAAACTATCCCTGAAGCGTGAGTCGTGAGAAAATTTTAAGGTACGTTCCTGAAATATTTAATTCCAAGCTCACAGTCCTAGATTCTCTTGGATATATTGGGACCATATGGGTCCAAGAACTTGTAGGTGATATCCAAACCTATGAGATGAATATGTGTCCTTCTAGGAAGAAATATGAAAATAAAGAAAAGAGTTTAACGTTGAGAGGTACAAAAGAGGATGTGTTAAATTCTGGTAGCGAGGGTGAGTTTGATCATAAAGATATTGCTAAGTTTTTTAGAAATTTCATAAAGGGTCTTAATATTAGAGAGGATGAGAGTTCTGGTAAGAAATCTAGGAACTTTGATAATCACCGTAATAGGAATGAGAAGGATAACCCTAAGAAGGGGATGACCAGAACAGGTGTTATAGATGCCAAGGGTTTAGGCATCTTGTGCAAGAGTGTCCCACTATACTAGGAAAATAAGGTAGGAAGCCTAAGAAATATAATGCTACCCCTAGTTATATTGAGTCAGAAGAGGAGTATGATTCTCCTTTAGAGCATAACTTAACCGCTTTTATGGCTAGTTATATGAGTTTAAATGAAAATTCGTTCAAAGTTGATGATAATTATATACATGACAGTTCCGAGGTTGAGTCTTATGTTTTCCAACAAGTGATGAGGATAATGAAGAAGAAGCAGAAAAAGAAAAAGAGGAAGAAGAGGAGAGTGATCTTAAAGTTACTTTTCGTGAGTTGTGCACCGAGTCATTGAAGTTGAAGAAGGCGAACTAAGTAAAGGAGTAGGTAAGATTTAAGCGATGATATCATTTAAGGATGTGAAAATCTACGATGATGAAAATGAAGATCATCTAAAAGTGAGGGAGTAACTAAGAAATTCATACATATTTACTCATCTTCGGGGAAGTTGTTTGTATCATTCTTCTCATATCCCCCCTCCCCCCATATATAGGTTACTTTGTAGTTATTTATAGATTCAGAGTTTTGGGATTACTTTGTAGTTGAATACTAGAATGTGGTGAATTTTTGCTTGTTATTTTTCTCAACTTACATTTGTAATAGATTTTTCCTCATGTGTACAAATAGATTAACCGTAGTCTTTTATTATCTCTGTGTGATAATTTTACTTTCAAACTTAATTCCTATTAGTATTGTGATTAGAGTATTTTTTTTTCCTTAAACATGGTGGATAGTCCTATAAACAAAGGAAAATCTGCCCAAGTTTTCTAAATTTTTTACATTTATTTGAATTATATATAAAACTTATACCAAAAATAGTTTTATTATCATGGCTATGGTGTGCACTAGGTTTGGTGGTCGGTAATGTAGTGAGTACAACAAAATAAATTACATGCATGCCATCTACATAGACATTTACTAATTGAAGAAAACTCTGAGCAAATTTTCTAATTTGTGTTGTGAAAAAAAATGACTTAAATTATACACGATTCAATATTTAGAATTTTTTTCTCCGTGCTTTCAAGCATGGGCATTCCACTAGCAATGCTCTCGTAAGGATCATAAAGTAAGAACCTTATATCAAGACTTCACTTTTTGAAAGATAAATGTATTAATTTTTACATCAAATTTGGTGGAGATAATCTCCCTATCATGAACATCATTTTCACCAAATTTTGTGAAAAAAATTTATTCATTTTCCCCTCCAACCACAAATCAATATATATATATATATGTGTGTGTGTGTGTGTGTGTGTGTGTGTGTGTGTGTGTGTGTAGTTTTAGCCGTTAATATTTTCATTTTGCATTTGAGGGTATATGAATGAATTTTTTCACCAAATTTGGTAGCCATGTATTGTTGGTTTGACCATGGAAGCCGAGTATGTTGTCGCTTTGATGACAAAAAAAAGGTTGTTTGGCTCCAAAACCTCCTAAGTGACTTGGGTATGGTTCCTTCAGTACAATAAGCAATTACACTTTATTGTGATAATATCGGTGCGGTTGTAAATTCTAAAACAACCAAGGAATCATCAGAGTGTGAACCATATTGAGTGCAAGTATCACCTAATTCGGGAGATAGTGCAGAAGGGCGACATCATCATGACCGAGATTGAAACTGAGGACAACCTGGTGGATCATTTTATAAGAGCTTACAACTTTTAAAAGTGATGTAAAAGGAATTGGAGTTAATTTCTTGGCCACATAGCTTTAACACGAAGTGGAAAATTATTGTTTTATTCTTAAAAACATGTTTGTTGATACCAAATTTAGTCTGCTGACATGGCTCAATTAAGTGGAGACACGTGGCAATCTGCATGGCAATAACAAACACTTCTGAACAACACCTTGACTTCGAGGAACTCAATTCCCCCGGCCAACTCAGATACTCCGAGCTGTAGGTGCTCTCCGAGGAACTTTACTACATCGAACAACTCATGGATACCGAGATACTTAGGCGGTCCGAGCTGCACCTCGATCAGAGCATTTATTATCAGACAATTAAGAGGATTAAATGCGCATTAAATGCTGATTATTATCATATAGATGTATACACTTATTGGACAGCTATGTATTATCCTTTCACATGTACAACCTCAGGGCTATAAATACATTGTATCATCCTCATTGTAGGGGGACTTGGAATTTCTGGGTAAAAACCTATTATAGAGAATTCCCAAACACTCAGAAATAACAAAAACAGTGGACGTAGGCCATTCTTTTAAGGCTGAACCACTTTAAAAAAAATTATCTTATTTATTTTATCTGTGATTAAATAATTAGAGATAATCTAATTTTTTACATCAACAGATTGGCGCCGTCTGTGGGAAACTACTGTAATTATCGTTTTTCACCAAAAACAATTCATTATCAATGGCTGACAATCCTGAATCCAGCAATCGAAACGCTGGAAATCCCTCAAATCCATCTGCTCCTCTAAATGTCCCAGATCTAGCTGGAATTATGGCCAGTTTGGCTCAAGGCCAGACAACCATGCAAGAAACTATGCGACAACTCATGAAAACTATCCAGGGTGGAGCGTCAACCCATTCAGGACAACGAAGTGTTCAAAGAAATACTCAATTACTTTCTTCACGCATTAGGCAAAGCGATTCATATCGCACTGAAAAATCTGATGATTTTTCTTATCAACCGGGTCGAACTTCGTCAGTACGAGCCACAGATACTGAACAACACATCACTCTCTCTCCAGAAAGGACTAGTGCACTGGAAAGATTAATTAGGGTCTCTCCTTTTGATCGATTGGGCCCTAGGAAGAATAAAAGTCCTCCTAAGGCTATGTCGAGAAACTTTCGACGACCATTTGATCTAAGAGAGGGTTCTGCCCAATCACAACCAGTTGCTCGACAAGATAGATCCCAGGAAGTGACTTCAACACGATCAATTGCTCGAACCAGTAGGCCCGAGGAAGGAAATAATTCGTGGAAAGGCTCTAATCAGAGGTTGGAGGATAGATTAGGGGCAATGGTTAAGGCCAAGAATCCTCTACAAAGAACTTTTATCCAAGGGACACCTTTTGTCCAAGCAATTATGGATTTTCCCACACCATCAAAGTTCAAAGCACCTATTGTGACTCCTAAGTATGATGGAAAAATCGACCATGTCCTTCATATAGAGCAATACCAAGCTGTTGCTGACATCTATGCTGTGCCAGATAAGATGAGATGCAGGGCATTCTCGGGAACTCTTACAGGATCTGCCCAAATATGGTAGAATAATCTTCCTCGGGGTAAGATTTTAACTTTCTTTCAACTGGCCGAGCTCTTCATTGGAAACTTCTGGTTTGGAGCAAAACCGGTTAAACTAGTAGCACACTTGTTAAGTGTTAGATAAAAAGCAGGTGAAAGCACCAGGAATTATATAACTCGTTTCAATAACGAGAAACTTGAAGTTATTGATTACGAGGAAAAGACAGTGATTACTGATCTGATGAGTGGGCTGTTGCCCAACAAGTTGTACTACACTTTGGCCAAAGATCCACCCAGAACCATGTCAGAACTGATGGCAAAAGTGGCCAAGATCATGAATGCCGAGGAGGCTATGGCTGCAAAGAAGAGTATGGATACCAAAGAGACCAAGGTAGAGGTTGATAAGGCTAAAAAGAAAGAACATAAGAATAATGGTGGTGACAAGCATTCAAAAACAAAGCCATCATGGGAGGTATTGAAGAAATTTGAATATTATACTCCTTTGAAGGTAGACATCAACCACTTTCTAGAAGAAATCAAGAACAGCGATGAGTTAAACTGGCCAGAGAAAATGAAGTCAGGCCCTAAAAAGAGGAATAAGGCCAAATATTACGAGTTCCACAAAGATCATGGCCACACGACCAAAAATTGCATAACTCTTCAGAATGAGATCGAAGCACTCATTAGACGAGGAAAACTGGCAAAGTATGTTGATCGTAGAAATGAAAGAAGAAGCAGCGAGCGAGCAAGAGAGAGGTCTAGATCTGCTCGTTGAGCAGAGGAGAACAAGAAAAGAGACCATGATGATGATCTAGAAGATGACCCCGATCTTCCCAAAAGACCAAGGCAGCCAGAACGTGAGGTATTTTCAATACGTTTTGGATCATTTGATTGTAATGTTATTACAGGTGGAGATGCAGGAGGTGGAGACCTTACTGTAGAAAGAAAAGCTTACCTCAATGAGGCTAAAGCCTGTTCATATATTCAACGAATAAACATGGATGAAGATGATCGCCCGAGGAAGGTCAACAAAGAAAAATTGGTGATCAGTTTCTCAAAGAATGACCTCGCAGGCGTACTGTATCCTCATGATGACCCATTGGTGATCAAAATGAGAATGAAGGAAGTGATGATCTCGAGAGTACTGGTTGATAATGGTATCTCGGCTGATATTATGTTCTACTCATGCTTAGACAACTTAAATCTAAAGTTGTCTCAGTTGGAGCCTTATCACAAGCCCCTCCTCGATTTTACTGGCGAGAAATTTTTTTCACTTGGGATAATCAAGTTGGATATGTTCATTGGTACATGGCCTTCTTATCGAACAGAAAGAGTACGCTTCTTCGTGATGGATAAGAATGTTCAATCAGCCTACAATATCATCATGGGAAGGGTAGGATTGAAGAAGTTCGAAGCAATACCATCTACGGTACATCAATGCTTAAAATTTCCAACTAATTTTGGAGTAAGAGTTGTGAAGGGTGATCAAAAAGTATCTCGGGAATGCTACTATTCATCTGCTGAGCAGGAGGAACTGGAGGAATCTAGGAAAAAGACTACTACCTATCAAGTGGATGAAGGTGCATAAATTGAAACATTGGATCCTAGAGACGAGTCGCAACTCGTGAAAGGTCAGGTGGTGGAAGCTACTGAAAACATCATTCTGGACGACGAGCACCCTGAACGAACAACTAAGATAGGTTCGTCGTTAGATGCCTCACTAAAATAGGAATTAATAGTTTTCCTAAAAAGCAAAAAACAAACTTTTGCTTGGAGTCATGAGGATATGCCCGGAATAGACCCAAATTTCTTATGTTACGAGCTCAATGTGAATAAGGAGAGCAAGCCAATGAAGCAGAGAAGAAGAGTGTTCAGCCTCTTGAAGAACCAAGCTATACAGGAGGAGGTCGAGAAGCTCCAGAAAGATTGCTTTATTGAAGATGTTAAATATCCAGACTGGTTAGCAAATGTAGTGATGGTGAAAAAGAAGAATAATAAATGGAGGATGTGTGTAGAATTCACCGACCTCAATAAGGCATGTCCAAAGGATCATTTTCCCTTGCCCCGAATTGATCAATTAGTGGATGTTACCTCGGGACACGAGCTGCTGAGCTTCATGGATGCTTATTCTGGATATAACCAGATTAAAATAAAACCTGAAGATAGAGAGAGTACCTCCTTCATTACCCCTAGGGGAACTTATTGTTATAATGTTATGCTTTTTGGTTTGAAAAATGCAGGTGCAACATATCAGCGGCTGATGAACAAGGTGTTTGCAGAGCAAATTAGTTACAATATGGAAGTTTATGTTGATGATATGCTGACAAAGAGCAAGAGAGTTGCTGACCATCTAGTTGACTTAGGCCAGACCTTTGATCAATTAGATAAATATCAAATAAAGTTCAACCCGACCAAGTGCATATTTGGATTACGAGAAGGCATGTTTCTCGGGTATATTATCAATCAACGAGGCATTGAAGCAAACCCTGAAAAGATCAAAGCTCTATTGGGACTACGATCTCCAATGACGAAGAAAGAAGTGCAAAGTCTTACAGGGGGAGTAACAGCACTTAACATATTTGTATCACGAGCAGCTGATAGATGCCTACCATTCTTCAAAATGCTCCGAAAGACTTTTGAATGGAATGAAGAATGCGAGAAAGCTTTTCAAGAATTGAAGAAATATTTGGGAGCACCTCCACTGTTGTCCAGGCCAGTGATGGGAGAAAGGTTGTACTTGTATTTGGCAGTTTCACAAAATACTGTTAGCTCGACATTAATAAGAGTAGATAATGGAGTACAAAAACCAATTTATTACACTAGTAAGGCCTTCCGAGGAGCAGAGATCAGATATCTAAAACTGGGAAAGTTGGCACTGGCGATGATCGAAGCGAGTAGAAGAATGAAGCCATACTTCCAGGCTCATACCATAGTCGTATATACAGATATATCGTTGAGGCAAGCTCTTCATAAACCAGAAAAATCAGGGATATTGATGTATTGGGCAATAGAAATCGGTGAATATGATATAATTTATGAGCCTAGATCGTCACTAAAAGGGCAAGAAGTAGCAGATTTTATAGCAGAGTTCACTTATCCTGATACCCCCGAGGAGCAAAAGTTGAACACCGACCAATCTGTGGATGTTACAGGATCATCAAATTTAAACCCCGATCAACTTAAGTTGGTCGGAGAGCAAGAGAAGAAGGTCGACGAGCAGTGAGGTGTGGTAGAAATGGAGATAAAGGAGCAACAAATATTCTATCGAGGAACTTTGTCCAATAAGAAGTTTGAGGACGAAATACCTGTATGGAACCTATATGTGGATGGATCATCATGCACCACAGGTAGTGGAGCTGGGATTGTATTGAAAAGTCCAGACGAGGTCGATATAGAGTATGCCCTGCGCTTTCAATTTCAAGCTTCTAATAATGAGGCCGAATATGAAGCGATGATTGTAGGTCTTAGTCTGGCAAAAACCATAAAGGCAGAGCAGGTAATCGTATGCAGTGACTCACAGTTGATTATAAACCAAATGCTTGGTGTATATACAGCAAAAGGAGAGTTTATGATTAAGTACCATGCAAAGGCAATGGAATTGGTATCGGAATTTATTACTGTTCAACTGGTCAGAATACCAAGAATGAAGAATGCAAGAGCAGACACTTTAGCTCGATTAGCATCGGCTACTTATACCGAGCTACGAAGAACAATCCCAATTAAAGTTCTAGCTGGTCGGAGCATAGATGAAGATCTGACGATGAACTTTATTACCCTTGATTTAGGACCATCTTGGATGGATCCTATCAGGGCATATATTAAAGAGGGGTATTTGCCAACTGATAAACTCGCAGCCAAGAAGCTAAAGTTTAAAGTTGCTCGTTATGTATTGACCAATGGTGTTCTATATAGACGAGGAATCATAGCTGGCTTGCAGAGATGTGTACATCCCGCCGAGGTGAAAGACTTGATTGAAGAAGTCCACGAAGGGTCTTGTGGAGCCCATGTAGCAGGTCGGACACTTCTACAAAGAGTAATGACGCAAGGATACTACTAGCCAATGATGAGGGCTCATTATATAGCCTATGCCAAGAAATGTGACAAGTGTCAACGCTTATCCACTATCCGAAGAACTCCCCAAGCATTGTTGACACCCATTACTTCCCCTTGGCCATTTGCCATGTGGGGAATTGACTTGGTTGGGCCACTTCCAACGACTAGAGGAAGATTTAAATATCTCATCATCCCAATGGATTACTTTACTAAATGGGTGGAAGCCGAGCCTATTGTCGACATGACGTACGAAAAGGTGTACCAATTTAGTTGGAAAAATATCATTTGTAGATATGGTCTTCCCCAAGCATTCATCACCGATCATGGAACACAATTTGACAACGAGGAGTTCGCTGCCTATTGTCATCAGTCAAATATCTTAAATATCCACTCGGCACCAGGCCATCCCCAAAGCAATGGACAAACTGAAGTGACAAACAGAACGTTGCTAAATGGCTTGAAGAAAAGACTGAATGACGCGAAAGAAAACTGGATCAACGAGCTACATTCAGTACTATGGGCTTATCGTACTACTCCCCGAGCAGGAACTGGAGAATCTCCATATATGCTGGCATTTGGAAGTGAAGTTGTTATACTTGCCGAGTTGGGCCTCCCAACACACCAAGTGCTGAACTTCAACTCCCCTGTCAGCGACTTAATGAGAAGGTTAGACTTGGACATGCTCGAAGAAGTTAGAGAAGAAGAAGCCATCAGGAATGCTGCTTACCAGCAACGAACAGCCTTGTTCTATAACAAGAGAGTGAAGAAGTGCGACCTGAAACAAGGGGACTATGTGCTGAAGAAAGTAATTCAAAAGCACAATAAGCTGGGAGCTAACTGGCATGGGCCCTACAGAGTAATAGAGGTTGTTCGACCAGCGACATATAGAATTGACACTTTAGAAGGGGAGGAGTTTAAGAATGCATGGAATGCAGAGCATCTGCGCAAATATTATCAGTAATGTAAACCCTCATGTAATGCAGTTTCCTCAGTATGAATAAAATGTGAATATTCTACCCAATTCTCTCCTTTTGTTGAAATTTTTTCGGGGAATACTAGTTCTACACACTACTCAGCAAAATCCACCAACTCCGGTTGGTCGGGAATAAAAATATTTCCCAGAAATACCAACTCCGGTTAGTTGGAAAGAAAATCCACCAACTCCGGTTGGTCGTGAATAAAAAATATTTCCCAGAAATACCAACTCCGGTTGGTTGGGAAGAAAATCCACCAACTCCGGTTGGTCAGGAATAAAAAATATTTCCCAGAAATACCAACTCCGGTTGGTTGGGAAGAAAAATCCACCAACTCCGGTTGGTCGGGAAGAAAAATATTTCCCAGAAATACCAACTCTGGTTGGTTGGGAAGAAAATTCACCAACTCCGGTTGGTCGGGAATAAAAATATTTCCCAGAAATACCAACTCTGATTGGTTGGGAAGAAAATCCACCAACTCGGTTGGTCGGGAATAAAAAATATTTCCCAAAAATACCAACTCCGGTTGGTTGGGAAGAAAATCCACCAACTCCGGTTGGTCGAGAATAAAAAATATTTCCCAGAAATACCAACTCCGATTGGTTGGGAAGAAAAATCCACCAACTCCGGTTGGTCGGGAATAAAAATATTTCCCAGAAATACCAACTCCGGTTGGTTGGGAAGAAAATCCACCAACTCCGGTTGGTCGGGAATAAAAATATTTCCCAGAAATACCAACTCCGGTTGGTTGAGAAGAAAATCCACCAACTCCGGTTAGTCGGGAATAAAAAATATTTCCCAGAAATACCAACCCTGGTTGGTCGGGAATAAAGAAAATTTCCCAGAAATACCAACTCCGGTTGGTTGGGAAGAAAATCCACCAACTACGGCTGGTCAGGAACATTTCTATTAAACAAAGAAGGATTATGTGATAAAAGTCAACTAATGGCTTAGAATTATAAAGTGATCAAGCAAAATTTTAATACTTGTAACATTTCAAATTACCACCAAGTTGGTCGAGAAACAAAATATCATCCATTTTGGTTAATCGTCAAATGATTACCACAAATTCAGGATAGTCGACAATAAGTTTTCACCAACTTTAGTTGATAGGCAAATAACACAATGTTGTTATCTTTTTAACAGATATACATTGCACATTCATTAGTAAATAAGTAAAGTGTTTTACAAAATACCTACAAGACAATGGCAATCAAGATTGCAAAGAAAAATATAAGTTTTTCATTAAATCCAAAACAAAATACATTGAGAATAAAATACATAAAAAAATTATTACATCAGGAATCCTATTCTATGGGTTTCTTCCCCTCTGCCTTTGAAACAGGTTCTTCACCAGCAGGAGGATCGTCTAAGGCATAGGGGGAGTTTATGAAGTTCACATCTTTAATCATCCTGATGTTCATAACTGATGGCCGATCAAGAAGGTGCTCTAGGCGAGATATCTCAAAGTTGGAGTGAAGACTGTAGTCGCCGAGATACTTTGAAATTAGGCATTGTGGAATGGACCGAGCAGGAATCCAGCTCATATCAAGCTTGAAAGGAGGCACTGGAAGGTCGAGAAACCCAGGATTGTGGTAATCCCACAAGTAATGACCTTGTTCCAACTGCAGCACGCCCAAAGAATTTAGCCATCCTTGCTTGTAACCCACATTATTTGCATTTTGGATCCGATGATCTAGATGGTAGAGGACTTCATTATAACCAGCCATCCAAAACTCCCTAAGCTTCTTGTGGAATTGATAGGTTAGCCTCTCCAATTGCTCGAGGAGGTTCTTCGCTAAAAGTTCTTTACTCTCCAAAGCAGACTTTTGAGCAGAGAGCTGCTCGTCCAGATTCATGATTTTCTTAGACATCTCAGCCAATGCCTGGTTCTTTGCCATCAATTGGAAGGCTTGGTTCTCTAGAGCCGATTGAGTTCTTTGTTCCTCAATAGTAATCCGAGCAACTCTTGCTCGTCCCCGAAAAGCTCTTGCTCATCCCCGAGCAGAGGTAGAAGGCCCAATCCTCTTCAAGGTTTCTAATCGTCTCTCAGATTGGCATTTTTGACCTCCAAGAAAGAGAATCCCTCGTCGTTCACAGGGACCAAAGCGTTTGAGGTAGAGGCTGCAGACCTCAACTGGGATACCTCTCCTTGCAAGTTATTATTTTCCTGCTCCAGCAACTTGGCTATCTGCCTGTGCTCTTCGACCTCGGTTTTCAAAGTTCTCTCCCTCACATCATAAGCAGCAAACAACTTATCATATCCCTTATCAGCATTCAGTTGCTGATACTTCTTCTCATATCCTTGGTGCAAGAGGGCTGTAGATTCCTTGTATTATTGTTAAAGCTCCTCGAGAGTGCCCTGGAGGTCTTCAATCATCTCATAATATGCTACATTATTAGCCACTGCCCGGTCGAGCAGACACTTTAAGTAATGGTAGGCTTCGATTGCTTGCTCTGAAGCATCTGGACCGAGGATATCAACAATCTGAGCTTCAGTCATATCTGTATGACCAGCTTTGAAGTATTCATTGCATTATCTCAATAATTTTGTATCATGAGCAGATAACAATTCTATCCTGGTCATAAACTAGTAAAAGGAAGAGATAACAAGAATCAATAAGAGTGCAAACCGAGCAAGAAGAAGAGAATCAACAGTATGCACAATTAAAATTTCAAATTTTATTACATCATAAAGGAGAAGTACATAGTTCAGAGTTACATTTGACAACGAAAATAAAACAGAGAGAAAAGTCCAAACAACTCTACACCTTCTCCTTGTCTCCCAAAACTTTCTTAGGAGGCTGGGATGAAGAGGAAGGTTGCTCGGATGGCACAGAAGGTTGCTCGGTGGGTGCTGGAAGCTGCTCGACTGAAATGTTGGTTAACTGGAGCTGCTCGGTAGGAGTAATAGTTGGTTGGGGTTGTTCGTAGCGAAGTTCAACAGTAGGTACTTGATCCCCAACCATCATAGAAGATTCCTCGGAGGAAGCTTCGTCCTCTTCTTCTTCCCCGAGAGTAGGAGGGGGGCCAAGAATATGTCGCTGAAACAGGTCGGAGTTCTCATCGACATTCATCTCTGTCAGAGCAGCCACCCAACCATCCCTGAAGTATTTGAGGCTGCCATACTCCATTTGGGAGACCATGGCAGCCAAACCCTTATTCCAACCTTTGTCCCAGCCAGCACTAAAGGACTTTTTTACAGCCAACTTCCTTTTCACCTTCTCCGAGGAAATCTTCTCGGATAGAAGTTCCTCGGCATCTTTTAATTTCTTTTCTGCCTCCTCCTTCTGACGACCAACGTCACGAAGTCTACCCAGCTCTTCCTCAGCAGACTTGAGCTTACCTTTAAGCTCTCCAGCATTTTGGAGCTTCCCTTCGAGCTCTTTATTCTTACTTTCCAATTCTTTTATTTTCTTCTCCAATCCCTTGGAGACCTCAACAGCCTGATCCCTCTACTGCTCGATCGAATTTAGTTGCTTCTCCCAAGCAGCTTTATCATCAACATACTTCTGATGAGAATCTTTTAAAGACTGCGTCAAACCTACAAAAGCTTCCTCTACACCACCAGAGGAGATGGACGCCTTGATGGCTTCGTCCTTCTTCAAGATTGTATTGAAACAAGTTACCAACTGGAAAAAGAAAATAACTGTAAGTCAGTGCAAGCACATAACATAAAAAATGAAAGTTTAGATTTGCAATACTTACTGAGGCAATGTGCTGAGCTACCAAAGTGGTAACCCTATCTCGGGAAAGATTTTCTTCAATACCTTGGATCTCGAGAATGATCCAAGTCTTCACCGAGCTCATGGCAGAGCTCGGATCAATGAAAGTAGGAACACCACTTCCGGTAGTTAGAGGCTGAGAGATGGATTCATCCAAATTGACCGAGGAGCTCTTTTTCAACCTCCTCGGAGGAGCATCAACGGTCTCAACCAAGGATGTAATCTTAGTTGGGGATATGACTATAACCTCGCTTGGAGCAGCGACCTTGCTCGAAGCCACTGGAGGATTTTCGGCAACTTTCATAGTAGCAGCCGGAGGAGGTGCATCGATTTTTTTTGTCCCTTCTTCTGGGACATCATGCTTGCTTTTCTTTTCCTCTCCAACAACAGAGGCTGATTTCTCGAAGAGGTCAGGAGATCTTCTTCTCTTCATCCTGTCACTAAGAGGAATGTATGACTCAGGAGAAGAACCTTCAGAGGCTGGTGCTAGTTCTAATTCACATATCACTGGACGAGTAGAAAAAGACGAGGTGTAACTTTTATACTGCAGCAAGTATGAAGCTGATCTGATATGCTCATCGGTAACAGTCTGATGCAAACCTCAGATAAGTTTCAGATGTTTTAAGTTAACTTCTGTCTCTTTCGGAGACCTTCTTTTGCTGTCAACTGCAAATAAATGAAAATTAAAATATCAGTGATACATTTTATCAAACACAAAGAAAGCATAATTTCAAAAATAAAGTAAAGTAAAAACAACCTATCCCATTGCCATAGGGAGGGCATCTAGGACCCTGATACACATCATTTCTAGTTAGTGGAGCATGTTGCCAATTTTCATAACAACACCATGCTCGAAATAATCCCTATTGGCATCTGGGAGATTGACCACTAAAGCTCTATTTAAAAACCTAGTTTTTAAGTAAAAAGTATTGTCGCTGACAGCCCATCTATATAGCAAAACATAATTTCTGGAATTCCTATACGAGTTCCATGAATCTGATTTAATCTATGAACTCCATTAACTATTCTCCATGTATTGGGGGCTATTTTTGCAGGAACCACGTCAAAATATTGACAGAATTCCAGACACAAAGGGTTTGGGGGAAAAGAAAAGCCACATTCAGCTACAAAGAGACTGGGGAACCAATGTCCCTCAGCCAAACGAAAATAATCTGAAGGTTTAGAAAGTTCCTCCAAAACAACCCATGAAGGAATAGAGAAATCAGAGCAAAACTTATCAAGCGACTCAACAAGGTAAACCATGGTGAATAAAGGAAATAAAAGAGAAGGAAGAAGATCTTACAGAAAAAAGATGGATCTGTTGACAACGAACGATGAAAAGGATGAACGCACAAGCGAGAGAAGATGGAAAACTCAAAGATACAGATTTGAAAAAGTAAAAGACGATATGATTTTCTGCAACGCTTAAATACCTTACCTTGGGAAAAGGTAAAAATAATGATTACAAAGGGAGACGTTTACGCTACCGGCGGCTAAAAGGATAAAAAAGGGCGCGGAGATCGAAGCAGTTAGAAAAATTCAAAAAGTCTGATTCTATGAATTCGAAAAGAAAAATAAATGCGAAGAAAACACTCTTAAAATTCAGGATGACCATTTAATCCCGCCATTTTTCGAGAAGAATGTTCCACACTCCTCATTCTCGAATTGTGAAACATTTGGGGCTTCTGTTGATACCAAATTTAGTCTGCTGACATGGCTCAATTAAGTGGAGACACGTGGCAATCTGCGTGGCAATAACAAACACTTCTGAACATCACCTTGACTTTGAGGAACTCAATTCCCTCGACCAACTCAGATACTCCGAGCAGTAGGTGCTCTCCGAGGAACTTTACTGCACCGAACAACTCATGGATACCGAGCAGCTTAGGCGGTCTGAGCTGCACCTCGATCAGAGCATTTCTTATCAGACAATTAAGAGGATTAAATGCGCATTAAATGCTTATTATTATCATACAGATGTATACGCTTATTGGACAACTATGTATTATCCTTTCACATGTACAGCCTCAGGGCTATAAATACATTGTATCATCCTCATTGTATGGGGACTTGGGAATTTCTGGGTAAAAACCTGTTATCGATAATTTCCAAACACTCAGCAATAGCAAAAACAGTGGACGTAGGCCATTCTTTTAAGGCTAAACCACTTTAAAAATTCTTTTGTCTTATTTATTTTATCTGTGATTAAATAATTAGAGATAATCTAATTTTTTACATCAACAATGTTTAAAACATTTTATTATTGTTTAATAAATGATTACTTTATTCATTTTGAAATGAGAATCAAGTTTTGAGAATGATTTACAGTTGTTTAAATATATTATTTCGTATAAATTTTGATCAATAGATCTTAGTAAGAATTCTAGTGAGTCAGCTTCGGGTTGATCACAAGGATATTGGAATTTCGGTTCTAGCACTATAAAAAAGTTCATAATCTAGATAGGACTTGACATCCTATTAAAAGGGTTGAAATGAAATTCTAGTAGTTTATCTCAAACTACGGGAACCTGTATAATGATTTGAGAACTTATGCGATAATTCAACAGAGGATTTTGATTGGTACATTCCATGAATCTATTGAACAAGATCACCCATGAGATTTTAGTCCAAGTGCTATCTTAATTAGACTTAAGTAATCTCACACCATTTGTAAATGGTGCATAGATTCTTAATCCCAAGAATTCTTAGGAGTATAATACTTATGTAGTTATTTCTTTGATTTCTATGGGTGAGATATAATTTTGGATTAACTCAAATGATCCATGCATATTGGGTAACAGTTATGTAAGTTAGTCCGAAATCCTAATTCGGAGGAATCCGTGTCTAGGGATGCCTTGGAGATACCCCCTTGATAAACTTATAAGATTTTTTCTACTACTAAACTTGATCAATGGATGATTTATAATCCGGTGAATCATTAAATTAACTAAATTCTGAGAATTAAGAAATTGATTAGATATTGGTTAAAGTCAATTAACGGTAAATTGATTTGACCAAGCGGGTATAGAAAGCTTAGCGCATAAAATTGTATTATTTACCATTATTAACTTTCAAATTAGACCTTATTATATCTGAGTGATTTCTATGATAATTAAATTGGAGTGCAATCATAATTATTTTGTAAAATTAATTATGATTAAATAAATAAATAAAATAAATTACTATAATGTAATTTAGGATTTTTGAGTATTTATTTGGAATCTAATTTAATTATTTATCTTGGGTCCCTGGTCTAGTCCATATACCCAAGTAATTAGGTCCATACTCTCAAGTAATCCAGTTTGGCTCAAACTCACCTTTTGTACTTGTAAATAAAGGTGTGAAAAGGGGTTTTAATTATTAGAGTTTGATAGGGGTAAGAGAAAATACTATTCACATTTTTATCAAGAGTTCAAGAGAGAGACCACCATATCTCAATAAAAAGCAAGTGTTTTCATCTCAAAAGGCGCCCACCCTCATACCTAACTTTGGGAAGGATCATACACTAGAAGATCTAACCTTTATAGAAGGTTAAGAAAGCTTCTGGAGATCCAAAATAAGGAAACACTTCATCATCAATAAATACTTTTCTCCCCATTGGATTACAATCAGATCCATAAAGATATTATGGTCTAAACCCGAGGCTTGTTATCCAAACCTAGTTTTGATTTTACTTTTTTCTATTATTTGATTAATCAAAGATCTATGGATGAAATTTTTCATTCTTCGTATATCGATCCCCAACTATTCTAAAGGCATTCGAACGAACTGCCCAAGTTGTTTTAACGGCCTCTCAATTCGTTCGAACGAGATGGTAAATCTCTTTCGATCGAGACGTTCAAACAAGACTGACACAAGTCCCTTCTTCTCCAATTCTCAAATCTCCATTAACAAACTCAAGACCAAATTTTAAAGCCTCTAAACATCCTAAATCCCATCCTCCTTCAAGTCTAAGGTGTAAGATAATAATACTAACCTAAATCAATCAACTCTAGGTGAATCAAAGCACATCTAAAGATCAAATTTCAGATTTATACAACTTAAAACTATAGCTTCATGTTCAATCTAAAAAAACTCAAATTTGGATCAATTTCCTATTAAAACAAAGGGTTGTCACTTGATTCATTATATGAATTAGTTTCTAAAAATTAAAACTCGATTGCAATCTCTGATTCTTGAGATTTAGTAATAAATCAATTAAAAACATTATTACGTGGTTCACTATAACTCAGATGATTAGAATTCATATTATAATCCAGAATCTAATGATTACTAATACCATAACACAATTCGAGTTAAATTCATAATCGATATAAACTCGCCTACGAACTAATTAACGGATCAAAGTCCCAAAATCTCTCAATTCTTCTTCCGACCCTTGTTACATCTTTCCTCAAGCTCTTTAGGATTTCTTTAAATATCTAACATGTATTTTGATTATGCCTAATGACCACTTAACTTGGTTGTCCATGAAATTAACCTTAGTCCCCTTACGAGCCTCAACCCAATGAGCCCAAATACTATTCCAAATGGCCCGAAATCAACACAATCCGTATACTAACCCAAAAGACTTAAAACCAACTATATTAAGTAGAAAACGAACATTTTACGAGTCACTAATTCAAACCTGAAATATGATATAAACTAACTGATTAATTATCTCAATAAACTAATATATTATTTAGTACGAGTCTAATTAATTAAAATCTAATTTGTAATTAATTTCACACGACTCGGCATTGTAAGAAACTACTTCACAATCGTTGGAACCCAATACCTAGAGGATAATCCAAACAACAAAACCCTCGACAGCTAGCTCTGACTATATCATAGGACTATATGTTGGTATTTTTATGTTGAAGTTTAAATAGTTATTATTTTGTTGTATTTTGTATCAAGTTTCTTTCTTATTGCATGCAACTTGGTTGCATGTCTATATTAATTTTACAATTTAATTTTAATTATCTTTTATATGGAGCACTAAAAACTATGTTATCGAGTTTAAATATGTGAAAATAATATATTTTTTGAATATTAAATACAAAATAAGGGTATTTCTGGAAAACTCGAGACATATTAATCCTATCTGGGGCATTTCAAACGCAGGATTGGATTATTATATCCCATATTGTCTTCTTATTCGAGACTGTGCCAAACACATAATTGGAATAAGCTATATCCGACCTATCTTTATCCTATCCAATCTAGCTTTTATCCTATACATCCAACCCTCTTATCCAACACATCAAATGAGGCCTTACATAACTTTCTTTCACTACACCAAATTCTGCGAATGGTCACGCCCAGTGGGTCACGGCCCAAGTCCGCGACCAGCTGGTCGCGGACTTGGGCCGTGACCCACTCAATATTTGGCGTGACAAAATTTATTATCACACTAAATTATCTATGTTCTGGAAGTGGTCACGGCCCAAGTCCGCGACCACTGTGGTCGCGGACTTGGGCCGTGACCAGGTCGTGACCATCTTGGCGCCAAACTCGCGCCAAAATTCCCTCCAAGCTTGGTCGCGGATGGGTCACGGCCCAAGTCCGTGACCCATGGCATGATGAAGAAGAGAGTACACACATTGAGGGTCACGGCTTAGGGCCGTGACCATTTCTGGGTGTGGGTCACGGCTATGGGCCGTGACCATCCCTCATTCAAGCACTAGTGTTGATAAAAAGGGTCGCGCATCACAGATTGAGGGTCACGGCTATGGGCCGTGACCATTTCTTGGTATGGGTCACGGCTATGGGCCGTGACCAATAGGCAGGTTACATCCCACTTAGCTTCATTAATGGGTCGCGGTGGGTGGGTCACGGCTCTAGGCCGTGACCAGTGTGAATCCTAAAACTACTTCAAGCGCCTCATCTTTTTCATTTCCCCGCTCATTTCTTTTTTTTTCTTCCCCAAAACGTTGGAGATAATTGTTGGTCCCGATTTTTATGGGATTTGGGTTTGGATGTGAAAAGGTTGGATCGAGATGGTGATCGGGTTGTGGTGGCAGGTCAGGGCTTGAGGTGTGGTTCGGTTTAAGGCTGGCGGGTATACCCGATTTCGGGTATTGGGTTCAATATGGGACTTCACGAGTTGGAGGGTACGGCCGCGGGTAGGTGACGCACCGGCGAGCTCGGGTTATAGGTGCGCCGGCCAGAGTCTGGGCAGATCCGGCGATTAGTTATGGAGAAGTTGCGTATGGAGTAAGAAACGGTGGGTAGCAGGTGCGGTGGGTAGCAGGTGTGGGTAGCAGGTGCGGTGGGTAGCAGGTGCGGTGGGTTTCTTCCCCAAAGGAGATTATCACCCCCTTTTCTCATCGGATGGACTCCACCCGCGTCATCGGATTAGTTCTATTTTGGAGTATTTTTTGTATCTAGATTATTGGAGTATTTTTTTTGGGTTTTGGAATGTGTATTTTTCTTCTAATTAGTTCTATTTTGTAGGTGTACACCCTTGGTGTCCTCTCGCTCAAACAGTTTGATTTGGCTTTCTCCGTATTTGAGAGGTATCGAATTTTTTATTTTTTTGTATCCGAGTTTGGTTTCTAATCTACAATCATTTGTTTCTCGCTGGCATCACTGTCAACATTGATATTTCATTTATTATTTATTCAGAATGTATGAATTTTACATTTGGTGTAAAAAATGGTTTGATCTTTTAGTCTTGCTAACTTTATTCAGTTCATTCACTATTTTTCGGTTCATGGTTTGCTTTTTGGCAAAAAGAATATAATTTATTCAATTCATTCACTATTTTTCAGCTCAAACAATTTATGTTGTTTTTGTTCATTTAGTTTCAATGGCTCATTACCCTAGAAATGATTTAAGTTTATAAGAGTTATATTGGCTCAATGATTCAAGTGCATACGAGTTATATTGGCCGTTCGGGGGCTGTTTCAAGTTATAGTTTCATAACACATTGTTTACGTATTGCAGATCTAACCAATTGGATACCAGTTCTTCATTACATACCAGTTATTCATTACACACCAGGTACTCTGTACATTAACAAAAGTAGTTATATAATTGATATGCATTATATATTAAATCTTTTAGATGACAGAAGGAGTATGGGATTGTTATTGGTTTTGTTTGGTTTGGCTGTTGGATAATTATTGGTTGTTGGAATGTTGTTGGATAGTATTTTAGAAGGAGTATGGGATAATTAGAAGGAGTACGGGATAATGATTGGTTTCACTGTTGGATAATATGTTAAAAATATTTTAAACTCCCGGTTTCAGAATACGATGATAGGATAACTTGCAAATGTCGAGACTTAAACTTAAAAACATGGCACCAACACCTCACACGGGACCAATGAATCTCGTACGAACTGACCGCGAGATCACGGGACCCCCGGTTTGAGAATACGACGATAATTAAAAAATATAAGGACTTAAGCTTAAAAACAAGGCGTTAGATAGCAAAAACACGAAACAACCCTCGTACGGACCCGTGAGAGGCACCAACACCTCTCACGGGACCAATGTAACATATAGGAATAGACTGCGTGATCACGAGACTCTCGATTTGAGAATACGATTATAATTTTAAAATATGAGACCTTAAGCTTAAAAACAAGGCGTTAGAGGGTGGGAACTCGAAACAGCCCCCGAACGGCCCCGTGGGTGGCACCAACACCTCCCACGGGACCAATGTAACTCGTAGGAACTGACCCCACAGCCGCGGGTCTCCCGGTTTGAGAGTACGACGTTAATTTGCATATTTCTAGACTTAATCAAAACATGGCGTTAGAGGGTGAGAACTCGAAACAGCCCCGAACGTCCCCATGGGTGGCACCAACACCTCCCACGTGACCAATGTAACTCGTAGGAACTGACACCGTAGCCGCGGGACTCCCGGTTTGAGAATACGATGATAATTTGCATATTTCTAGACTTAGTCTTAAAAACATGGTGTTAGAGGGTGAGAACTCGAAACAGCCCTCGAACGGCCCCGTGGGTGGCACCAACACCTCCCACGGGACCAACGTAACTCGTAGGAACTGACCCCGCAGCCGCGGGTGTCCCGATTTGAGAGTACGACGGTAATTTGCTTATTTCCTCACTTAGGCTTGAAAACATGGCGTTAGAGGGTGAGAACTCGAAACAGCCAACGAACGGCCCCGTGGGTAGCACCAACACCTCCCACGGGACCAACGTAACTCGTAGGAACTGACCCCGCAGCCGCGGGTGTCCCGGTTTGAGAGTACCGCAGTAATTTGCTTATTTCCACACTAAAGCTTAAAAACATGGCGTTAGAGGGTGAGAACTCGAAACAGCCCCCGAACGGCCCCGTGGGTGGCACCAACAGCTCCCACGGGACCAACGTAACTCGTAGGAACTGACTCCGCAGCCGCGGGTGTCCCGGTTTGAGAGTACGGCAGTAATATGCTTATTTCCACATTTAAGCTTAAAAACATGGCGTTAGAGGATGAGAACTCGAAACAGCCTCCGAACGGCCCCGTGGGTGGCACCAACACCTCCCACGGGACCAAAGTAACTCGTAGGAACACACCCCGCAGCCGCGGGTGTCCCGGTTTGAGAGTACGGAAGTAATTTGCTTATTTCCACACTTAGGCTTGAAAACATGGCGTTAGAGGGTGAGAACTCGAAACAGCCCCCGAACGGCCCCGTGGGTGGCACCAACACCTCCCACGGAACCAACGTAACTGGTAGGAACTGACCCCCCAGCCGCGGGTGTCCCGGTTTGAAAGTACGACGGTTATTTGCTTATTTTCACACTTAGGCTTGAAAACATGGCGTTAGAGGGTGCGACCTCGAAACAGCCAACGAACGGCCCCGTGGGTGGCATCAACACCTCCCACGGGACCAACGTAACTCGTAGGAACTGACCCCGCAGCCGCGGGTGTCCCGGTTTGAGAGTACGACGGTAATTTGCTTATTTCCTCACTTAGGCTTGAAAACATGGCGTTAGAGGGTGAGAACTCGAAACAGCCAACGAACGGCCCCGTAGGTAGCACCAACACCTCCCACGGGACCAACGTAACTCGTAGGAACTGACCCCGCAGCCGCGGGTGTCCCGGTTTGAGAGTACGGCAGTAATTTGCTTATTTCCACACTAAAGCTTAAAAACATGGCGTTAGAGGGTGAGAACTCGAAACAGCCCCCGAACGGTCCTGTGGGTGGCACCAACAGCTCCCACGGGACCAACGTAACTCGTAGGAACTGACTCCGCAGCCGCGGGTGTCCCGGTTTGAGAATACGGCATTAATTTGCTTATTTTCACACTTAGGCTTGAAAACATGGCGTTAGAGGGTGAGAACTCGAAACAGCCCCCGAACGGCCCCGTGGGTGGCACCAACACCTCCCACGGGACCAACGTAACTCGTAAGAATGGACCCCGCAGCCGCGGGTGTCCCGGTTTGAGAGTACGACGGTAATTTGCTTATTTTCACACTTAGGCTTAAAAACATGGCGTTAGAGGGTGAGAATTCGAAACAGCCCCCGAACGGCCCCGTGGGTGGCACCAACACCTCCCACGGGACCAACGTAACTCGTAGGAACTGACCCCGCAGCCGCGGGTGTCCCGGTTTGAGAGTACGACGGTAATTTTCTTATTTCCACACTTAGGCTTAAAAACATGGCGTTAGAGGGTGAGAACTCGAAACAGCCCCCGAACGGCCCCGTGGGTGGCACCAACACCTCCCACGGGACCAACGTAACTCGTAGGAACTGACCCCGCAGCCGCGGGTGTCCCGGTTTGCGAGTACGACGGTAATTTGCTTATTTCCACACTTAGGCTTAAAAACATGGCGTTAGAGGGTGAGAACTCGAAACAGCCCCCGAACGGCCCCGTGGGTGGCACCAACACCTCCCACGGGACCAACGTAACTCGTAGGAACTGACCCCGCAGCCGCGGGTGTCCCAGTTTGAGAGTACGGCGGTAATTTGCTTATTTCCACACTTAGGCTTGAAAACATGGCGTTAGAGGGTGAGAACTCGAAACAGCCCCCGAACGGCCCCGTGGGTGGCACCAACACCTCCCACGGGACCAAAGTAACTCGTAGGAACAGACCCCGCAGCCGCGGGTGTCCCGGTTTGAGAGTACGGAAGTAATTTGCTTATTTCCACACTTAAGCTTGAAAACATGGCGTTAGAGGGTGAGAACTCGAAACAGCCCCCGAACGGCCCCGTGGGAGGCACCAACACCTCCCAGGGGACCAACGTAACTCGTAGGAACTGACCCCACAGCCGCGGGTGTCCCGGTTTGAGAGTACGACGGTTATTTGCTTATTTTCACACTTAGGCTTGAAAACATGGCGTTAGAGGGTGCGAACTCGAAACAGCCAACGAACGGCCCCGTGGGTGGCACCAACACCTCCCACGGGACCAACGTAACTCGTAGGAACTGACCCCGCAGCCGCGGGTGTCCCGGTTTGAGAGTACGACGGTAATTTTCTTATTTCCTCACTTAGGCTTGAAAACATGGCGTTAGAGGGTGAGAACTCGAAACATCCAATGAACGGCCCCGTGGGTAGTACCAACACCTCCCACGGGACCAACGTAACTCGTAGGGACTGACCCCGCAGCCGCGGGTGTCCCGGTTTGAGAGTACGACAGTAATTTGCTTATATCCACATTTAAGCTTAAAAACATGGCGTTAGAGGGTGAGAACTCGAAACAGCCCCCGAACGGCCCCGTGGGTGGCACCAACACCTCCCACGGGACCAACGTAAGTCGTAGGAACTGACCCCACAGCCGCGGGTCTCCCGGTTTGAGAGTACGACGGTAATTTGTTTATTTCCACACTTAGGCTTGAAAACATGGCGTTAGAGGGTGAGAACTCGAAACAGCCCCCGAACGGCCCTGTGGGTGGCACCAACACGTCCCACGGGACCAACGTAACTCGTAGGAACTGACCCCGCAGCCGCGGGTGTCCCGGTTTGAGAGTACGACGGTAATTTGCTTATTTCCACACTTAGGCTTGAAAACATGGCGTTAGAGGGTGAGAACTCGAAACAACCCCCGAACGGCCCCGTGGGTGGCACCAACATGTCCCACGGGACCAACGTAACTCGTAGGAACTGACCCCGCAGCCGCGGGTGTCCCGGTTTGAGAGTACGACGGTAATTTGCTTATTTCCACACTTAGGCTTGAAAACATGGCGTTAGAGGGTGAGAACTCGAAACAACCCCCGAACGGCCCCGTGGGTGGCACCAACACCTCCCACGGGACCAACGTAACTCGTAGGAACTGACCCCGCAGCCGCGGGTGTCCCGGTTTGAGAGTACGGCGGTAATTTGCTTATTTCCACACTTAAGCTTAAAAACATGGCGTTAGAGGGTGAGAACTCGAAACAGCCCCCGAACGTCCCCGTGGGTGGCACCAACACCTCCCACGGGACCAACGTAACTCATAGGAACTGACCTCGCAGCCGCGGGTGTCCCGGTTTGAGAGTACAACGGTAATTTGCTTATTTCCACACTTAGGCTTGAAAACATGGCATTAGAGGGTGATAACTCGAAACAGCCCCGTGGGTGGCACCAACACCTCCCACGGGACCAACGTAACTCGTAGGAACTGACCCCGCAGCCGCGGGTGTCCCGGTTTGAGAGTACGACGGTAATTTGCTTATTTTCTCACTTAGGCTTGAAAACATGGCGTTAGAGGGTGAGAACTCGAAACAGCGAACGAACGGCCCCGTGGGTAGCACCAACACCTCCCACGGGACCAACGTAAGTCGTAGGAACTGACCCCGCAGCCGCGGGTGTCCCGGTTTGAGAGTACGGCAGTAATTTGCTTATTTCCACACTAAAGCTTAAAAACATGGCGTTAGAGGGTGAGAACTCGAAACAGCCCCCGAACGGCCCCATGGGTGGCACCAACAGCTCCCACGGGACCAACGTAACTCGTAGGAACTGACCCGGCAGCCGCGGGTGTCCCGGTTTTAGAATACGGCATTAATTTGCTTATTTCCACACTTAGGCTTGAAAACATGGCGTTAGAGGGTGAGAACTCGAAACAGCCCCCGAACGGCCCCGTGGGTGGCACCAACACCTCCCACGGGACCAACGTAACTCGTTGGAACTGACCCCGCAGCCGCGGGTGTCCCGGTTTGAGAGTACTACGGTTATTTGCTTATTTTCACACTTAGGCTTGAAAACATGGCGTTAGAGGGTGCGAACTCGAAACAGCCCCCGAACGGCCCCGTGGGTGGCACCAACACCTCCCACGGGACCAACGTAACTCGTAGGAACTGACCCCGCAGCCGCGGGTGTCCCGGTTTGAGAGTACGACGGTTATGTGCTTATTTTCACACTTAGGCTTGAAAAGATGGCGTTAGAGGGTGCGAACTCGAAACAGCCCCCGAACGGCCCCGTGGGTGGCACCAACACCTCCCACGGGACCAACGTAACTCGTAGGAACTGACCCCGCAGCCGCGGGTGTCCCGGTTTGAGAGTACGACGGTAATTTCCTTATTTCCTCACTTAGGCTTGAAAACATGGCGTTAGAGGGTGAGAACTCGAAACATCCAATGAACGGCCCCGTGGGTAGCACCAACACCTCCCACGGGACCAACGTAACTCGTAGGAACTGAACCCGCAGCCGCGGGTGTCCCGGTTTGACAGTACGGCAGTAATATGCTTATTTCCACATTTAAGCTTAAAAACATGGCGTTAGAGGATGAGAACTCGAAACAGACCCCGAACGGCCCCGTGGGTGGCACCAACACCTCCCACGGGACCAACGTAACTCGTAGGAACTGAACCCGCAGCCGCGGGTGTCCCGGTTTGAGAGTACGATGGTAATTTACTTATTTCCTCACTTAGGCTTGAAAATATGGCGTTAGAGGGTGAGAACTCGAAACAGCCCCCGAACGGCCCCGTGGGTGGCACCAACACCTCCCACGGGACCAACGTAACTCGTAGGAACAGACCCCGCAGCCGTTGGTGTCCCGTTTTGAGAGTACGACGATAATTTGCTTATTTCCACACTTAGGCTTGAAAACATGGCGTTAGAGGGTGGGAACTCGAAACAGCCCCCGAACGGCCCCGTGGGAGGCACCAACACCTCCCACGGGACCAACGTGACTCGTAGGAACTGACCCCGCAGCCGCGGGTGTCCCGGTTTGAGAGTACGACGGTAATTTGCTTATTTCCTCACTTAAGTTTGAAAACATGGCGTTAGAGGGTGAGAACTCAAAACAGCCCCCGAACGGCCCCGTGGGTGGCACCAACACCTCCCACGGGACCAACGTAACTTGTAGGAACTGACCCCGCAGCAGCGGGTGTCCCGGTTTGAGAGTACGGCAGTAATTTGCTTTTTTCCACACTTAGGCTTGAAAACATGGCGTTAGAGGGTGAGAACTCGAAACAGCCCCCGAACGGCCCCGTGGGTGGCACCAACACCTCCCACGGGACCAACGTAACTCGTAGGAACTGACGCCGCAGCCTCGGGTGTCCCGATTTGAGAGTACGGCAGTAATTTGCTTATTTCCACACTTAGGCTTGAAAACATGGCGTTAGAGGGTGAGAACTCGAAACAGCCCCCGAACGGCCCCGTGGGTGGCACCAACAGCTCCCACGGGACCAACGTAACTCGTAGGAACTGACCCCGCAGCCGCGGGTGTCCCGGTTTGAGCGTACGGCAGTAATTTGCTTATTTCCACACTTAGGCTTGAAAACATGGCGTTAGAGGGTGAGAACTCGAAACAGCCCCCGAACGGCCCCGTGGGTGGCACTAACACCTCCCACGGGACCAACGTAACTTGTAGGAACTGACCCCGCAGCCGCGGGTTTCCCGGTTTGAGAGTAAGGCAGTAATTTGCTTATTTTCACACTTAGGCTTGAAAACATGGCGTTAGAGGGTGCGAACTCGAAACAGCCCCCGAACGGCCCCGTGGATGGCACCAACACCTCCCACGGGACCAACGTATCTCGTAGGAACTGACCCCGCAGCCGCGGGTGTCCCGATTTGAGAGTACGACGGTAATTTGTTTATTTCCTCACTTAGGCTTGAAAACATGGCGTTAGAGGGTGAGAACTCGAAACAGCCCCCGAACGGCCCCGTGGATGGCACTAACACCTCCCACGGGACCAACGTAACTCGTAGGAACTGACCCCGCAGCCGCGGGTTTCCCGGTTTGAGAGTAAGGCAGTAATTTGCTTATTTTCACACTTAGGCTTGAAAACATGGCGTTAGAGGGTGCGAACTCGAAACAGCCCCCGAACGGCACCGTGGGTGGCACCAACACCTCCCACGGGACCAACGTAACTCGTAGGAACTGACCCCGCAGCCGCGGGTGTCCCGGTTTGAGCGTACGGCAGTAATTTGCTTATTTCCACACTTAGGCTTGAAAACATGGCGTTAGAGGGTGAGAACTCGAAACAGCCCCCGAACGGCCCCGTGGGTGGCACTAACACATCCCACGGGACCAACGTAACTTGTAGGAACTAACCCCGCAGCCGCGGGTTTCCCGGTTTGAGAGTAAGGCAGTAATTTGCTTATTTCCTCACTTAGGCTTGAAAACATGGCGTTAGAGGGTGCGAACTCGAAACAGCCCCCGAACGGCCCCGTGGGTGGCACCAACACCTCCCACGGGACCAACGTAACTCGTAGGAACTGACCCCGCAGCCGCGGGTGTCCCGGTTTGAGCGTACGGCAGTAATTTGCTTATTTCCACACTTAGGCTTGAAAACATGGCGTTAGAGGGTGAGAACTCGAAACAGCCCCCGAACGGCCCTGTGGGTGGCACTAACACCTCCCACGGGACCAACGTAACTTGTAGGAACTGACCCCGCAGCCGCGGGTTTCCCGGTTTGAGAGTAAGGCAGTAATTTGCTTATTTTCACACTTAGGCTTGAAAACATGGCGTTAGAGGGTGCGAACTCGAAACAGCCCCCGAACGGCCCCGTGGATGGCACCAACACCTCCCACGGGACCAACGTATCTCGTAGGAACTGACCCCGCAGCCGCGGGTGTCCCGGTTTGAGAGTACGGCAGTAATTTGCTTATTTCCACACTTAGGCTTGAAAACATGGCGTTAGAGGATGAGAACTCGAAATAGCCCCAGAACGGCCCCGTGGGTGGCACCAACAGCTCCCACGGGACCAACGTAACTCGTAGGAACTGACCCCGCAGCCTCGGGTGTCCCGGTTTGAGAGTACGGCAGTAATTTGCTTATTTCCACACTTAGGCTTGAAAACATGGCGTTAGAGGGTGAGAACTCGAAACAGCCCCCGAACGGCCCCGTGGGTGGCACCAACACCTCCCACGGGACCAACGTAACTCGTAGGAACTGACCCCGCAGCCTCGGGTGTCCCGGTTTGAGAGTACGGCAGTAATTTGCTTATTTCCACACTTAGGCTTGAAAACATGGCGTTAGAGGGTGAGAACTCGAAACAGCCCCCGAACGGCCCCGTGGGTGGCACTAACACCTCCCACGGGACCAACGTAACTCGTAGAAACTGACCCCGCAGCCGCGGGTGTCCCGTTTTGAGAGTACGACGGTAATTTGCTTATTTCCACACTTAGGCTTGAAAACATGGCGTTAGAGGGTGAGAACTCGAAACAGCCCCCGAACGGCCCCGTGGGTGGCACCAACACCTCCCACGGGACCAACGTGACTCGTAGGAACTGACCCCGCAGCCTTGGGTGTCCCGGTTTGAGAGTACGGCAGTAATTTGCTTATTTCCACACTTAGGCTTGAAAACATGGCGTTAGAGGGTGAGAACTCGAAACAGCCCCCGAACGGCCCCGTGGGTGGCACCAACACCTCCCACGGGACCAACGTAACTCGTAGGAACTGACCCCGCAGCCTCGGGTGTCCCGGTTTGAGAGTACGACAGTAATTTGCTTATTTCCACACTTAGGCTTGAAAACATGGCGTTAGAGGGTGAGAACTCGAAACAGCCCCCGAACGGCCCCGTGGGTGGTACTAACACCTCCCACGGGACCAACGTAACTTGTAGAAACTGACCCCGCAGCCGCGGGTGTCCCGTTTTGAGAGTACGACGGTAATTTGCTTATTTCCACACTTAGGGTTGAAAACATGGCGTTAGAGGGTGAGAACTCGAAACAGCCCCCGAACGGCCCCGTGGGTGGCACCAACACCTCCCACGGGACCAACGTGACTCGTAGGAACTGACCCCGCAGCCGCGGGTGTCCCGGTTTGAGAGTACGACGGTAATTTGCTTATTTCCTCACTTAGGCTTGAAAACATGGCGTTAGAGGGTGAGAACTCGAAACAGCCACCGAACGGCCCCGTGGGTGGCACCAACACCTCCCACGGGACCAACGTAACTCGTAGGAACTGACCCCGCAGCCGCAGGTGTCCTGGTTTGAGTGTACGACAGTATTTTGCGTATTTCCACACTTAGGCTTGAAAACATGGCGTTAGAGGGTGAGAACTCGAAACAATCCCCGAACGGCCCCGTGGGTGGCACCAACACCTCCCACGGGACCAACGTAACTCGTAGGAACTGACCCCGCAGCCGCGGGTGTCCCGGTTTGAGAGTACGACGGTAATTTGCTTATTTCCACCCTTAATTTTTATATTTCTACTTGCTTACTGGTAATTTTAACTCAGATATGCAATTTTTCAGCTTGATTAATTTTTTTGTAAAACTACTTGGTTACTGATACTTTTGTTTTTTGTATCCTATCATTTGTAGGATTTTTGCACGTGGATCAAATGAAGGAGGCAATGGTTTACAACATGATGATTATTTATATGTTGTGGACATTCAGGATAATGTTTTTTATGTGTTATAGCCGTGCAGGCTTTTATTGTTTAGTTTTATGGCCGTGCGGGCTTTTATAATTTGATTGTTGAATTTTATAGCCGTGCGGGCTTTATAATATGCAGGTTTTTCATTTACAGGTTTTGGAATGTCAAGAAAATAGAGGAAACTCTGCCCAATTTTTTTTTGGTCTGTGAATTTTTAAGACGTGTAATATTTTTAAGTTTGTATATATATTTGTTTATTAACAACATTCTCAATTCGCAATTTGTGAATTTTTTTTATTGTTTTGCCTATAATAAATATTTGTAACACCTCGTAGCAACCGATGATGCACTCACAGGAACCCCAATTTTAGGATTGGACAAAAAAAAATACATTTTTTTAAATTACAGATAAATATGGTCATGGACTTTGTCCATGACCATTTTTATTTTTTTTGTCGCGCTTAAAAATGGTCGCGGCCAAAGTCCGCGACCATTTTTTTTTATTTTTTGTCACGGTAATGGGTCGCGGACTAGGGCCGCGACCAATTTTTTTTGTCACACAAATGGGTCGCGGCCAAAGTCCGCGACCAATTTGTCACGGTCGTGGGTCATGGACAAGGGCCGCGACCAATTTTTTTAATTTTTTTTTGTCACGCACATGGGTCGCGGACTTTGGCCGTGACCAATTTGTCACGGTTGTGGGTCATGGACAAGGGCCGCGACCAATTTTTTAAATTTTTTTTTGTCACGCACATGGGTCGCGGACTTTGGCCGCGATCAATTTGTCACGGTTATGGGTCACGGATTAGAGCCGCGACCCGTCACGGCATGGGTCACGGCCTAAGTCCGCGACCATCTGCCGTGACCCCTCTCGACCGTGACCATTTTTTGGTCACGGACTTGGGCCGCGACCCACGAAAATGGTCACGCCCGAAATGGTCACGGCCCAAGTCCGCGACCCACAGCTTTGGTCAGGGATTTTGGCCGTGACCAATCGCCAGTTTTGGTGTAGTGTTTTTATTGCCTATAACTTTTTGGAGAGATCAAACTCTTTGAAAAAAACATCATAACCCTCTATTGGTTATCGAAACATACAAAAGCCTTTTCTAATCATTTCAAATAACTTTATTTGGTTATCATAAAATGAATAATGTATTGCCAACTCTATTTTCGTATATTTAAGAAAGCAATATCAAAGTGAAGATATGAAGAAAAAAAACTCATATTCTTATTCTCCTCTTATATTAGTCGACCCAACACAATGGAAACAGAGACCCAATTCTTCTTCGGCACAAATTCTGATCCTAGTACCCCTCGAACGTAGTCGGTCGTTAAAAAAATGCTTGATTTTATCATATCCAAGGACGCATCTTTGAAAACGGAACCCTCATAAGAGATCCACCGCCTTACGAAGACTGACGCAAGTCCCTTATTCTCTAATTCTCAAATCTCCATTAACAAACTCAAGACCTGATTTTAATGCCTCTAAATAGCCTAAATCCCATCCTCCTTCAAGTCTAAAGCGTAAAATAATAATACTAACCTAAATCAACCAACTCTAGGTGAATCAAAGCACATCTAAGGATCAAATTTCATATTTATACAACATAGAACACTAGCCTCATGTTCAATCTAAAACAACTCAAATTTGGATCAATTTCCTAATTATAACAAAGGGTTTTACTTGATTCATAGACATGTATTAGTTTCTAAAATTTAAAACTCGATTACAATATCTGATTCTTGAGATTTAGTAATAAATTAATTAAAAACATTATTATGTGGTTGACTATAATTTAGATGATTAAAATTCATATTATACACAGTTTAATCCAGATTCCAATGATTACTACTACCATAACACAATTCGAGTTAAATTCGTAATCGATATAAACTCGCCTATGGACTAATTGACGAATCAAAGTCCCAAAACCTCTCAATTCTTCTTCCGACCCTTGTTACATCTTTCCTCAAACACTTTAGGATTTCTTTAAATATCTAACATGTATTTAGGTTATGCCTAATGACCACTTAACTTAGTTTTCCATAAAATTAACCCTAGGCCCCATACGAGCCTCAACCCAATGAGCCCAAATACTATTCCAAAAGGCCCGAAATCAACACAATCCATATACTAACCCAAAAGACTCAAAACTCGCCATTTTAAGTTAAAATTGAACATTTTACGAGTCACAAATTCAAACCTAAAATATAATAAACTAACTGATTAATTATCTCAATAACTAATATATTATTTTCTACGAGTATAATTAATTAAAATCTAATTTATAATTAATTTCATACGACTCGGCATTGTAAGAAACTACTTCACAATTGGTGGAACCCAATACCGAGAGGATAATTCAAACAAGAAAACCCTCGAGAGATAGCTCTCACTATTCCATAATTGCCCATAATGCCAAGTCACTTTCAATATTTAATTAGTGTCTTACCATATATCACTTTCATTCCAAACATGAATTATACAACATATATAAAATATAAATAGTGACATCACATGTCACACCAGATAATATAACAAATATCATAATTTAACTATGCACAGAAAATTTGGGGTATTACATATAGTTCCATTATTAATAGTGTATATAGATTAACTTGGCCATACACCATAACTTTCATGTTTGGATTTTCACGTACATATGGTGTCATCATTTGAATTGGAAAATTTTGCTTTTTTCATCATTTCAATCTAACACACCCAAGGGTTTGTTTGATAACATGGGGTGAATTGTTTTTACCGATCCTAAGAAAAAAATTCAAAGTAAATGTTCAAAGTGTATTTTCCTAGCTTGTATCATAGTGTATTTTTTTTTTTAAAAAGGGGCATTAACTAATAAATCATTTGAAAGTCTACTTATATATGATCAGTTCAAATAGTAATCTTGTTGATATCTTAAACCTGTAAACTTTTTAATTAATTAACGATAAGTCAAAACGATATAATTACATGTATTTATATAGATATACTTCCACTTATTATTTTTTATACATTCATTAATGTAGATATATTCATGAGTTACAACGCGAACTTATTAGAAAACTATTTTTAGCTCGTTCTTATCATTAACTTTTAAAGAGCGTAAGGATTTATCATCATATTTCTCCCAAACAAATTCATAATATATAAATACTATCAAATGGACCCAAAGTTAGAAAGAAGAAAAAAACGAATTTCTCATGTAAGCCCTAATTGTTCAATCGTCACATCACAAGTGATTTTAGCAATTCTTTTTGGATACTATATGATTTGGGTAGACTTATAAAATGACATAAATTGCTCTATAAAAATATTGAATGAATCAGGAAATAATATCATCAGTTTTTTTTATATGAAGTGTAATTTCATATCAGCTTACGCGCATCTCAAACTAATCTCTGCACTTCGAACAAGACTTTCGAAACAAACATTTAATTCTCGCTATCCGTGACTTCAAAACATTAAGGTTCGATCTAAGGTGTCTGAATTTAAATCTACACTCTTATTACCAACTTGAAGAATCCTTTGTGTTAATGTCATCAAATTTAACCTTACAAGGTAAAAAGAAAGAACAAGCTAAAATAATAGTGTCGTAGTTTTGAAACCTAACTAAGGGTGGTTTGGTCTTTAGTGTAAATAGGTGGTGTCTTTTATTTATTTTAGGTCTAATAGTGGTGGCCACTTGGCAACCGACCAAACCGCCCTTCTGGGCTTTAACGAAAAAGGTACAGGCCTCACGTCTCATTCGATAAAGACCTTGAACACTACTATTTGTCTTCATCGTATCAATTTTATGTTTTTTCTTCAATTCGAAATCTTAAATGCCGGTTTAGTATGGGAAATTGTTGTTTAATTTCTACCTCTCATTTTTTATTTAAAAAAAGGATAGAAATGTCATTAATGTTAGGGTTAAAAAGTAATATTATTTAGTGTTTAATGCACATTATTTTTAAAATTTAGAGTAAACCAAATAATAATGTTAGTTGTATGATATTAATAGTAGTTGCAGTGCCACGTCAGCACCGCTTGATAATGTGACAATGACACGTTTACAATTTTTTTTGTCAAGTTTTCGTGTATCGACAAAAAATGTCGATATTATATCGTGACATCGTTAGCGGCGCTAACATAACGGTCGAATTTAATGTGGTAGTGATAAGTTAGTTGGCCGCTTTGAAAAACTAATGTCTATTATTTATGAAAATTTATTTTGAAAACATGTACTAATTTTTTTTCATCTCTATTTTCCACAAAAGCCACAACCAACGCTACAAACACCACCAACCTAGCAACGCGGTGATGGAAGCGCCGGTTGTGGTGATAATGGTGTGATTGTGATAGTAGTATGATAATGGTGGTTATGCGGAATATGGAAGGTAGTTTGTAATAAATATAAATTGTTATTTTAAAAAATATATATAAAAAAATATTTTAATTATGCTTCCTATTTTTCTTAAAAAATGAAAGTTTGAAAAAAATATATCATTTCGTTCTCAAAATTGGAAACGTATGTGTTTTTAACAACTTTTCTATTTATTGTTTCCATTTATTTTTTTCTTCTCAAAAACAACTTATGCATGACTTCTCATAACTAAAGAGGCCCTAAACTTTCACTTATTTCTGATTCTCCCTCTTGATTTACTTTGCAACTTTTTGCAAAAGCACACAAACTATTTCAATATAAAAAAAACATTGATTTATGCAGTTGGTTGTAAAGACCTCTTATGTATTGTTAAAAAATAAATAAATGGGACACCTTGAAACAAAATCCGTAAACGGAGTTATTTATGAAAATTACAAACTTAAGAGTTTATTTATGCATGTTCCCTATATAAAAACTCATAATGTTCATCATGATTCAATAATGCGTAATTGTTAGTATCATACGATCCGACACGGATAAATGATATGATATGAAATATAGCATTGTAGCTTAATTAATTTGTCTATATTGGTCATATCCTATTGGTCTATATTGTTTATTATTTTTATTCATTTCCTACTAAAGAATGTAAATGTATATTCATTTTATGTATTGCATTCTTACTTTGTTTCTTCTTTTTTAGTATTATTATGATAACAGGATTGCACTGCGATTCGAACATACTTTTATATTGTAATGGTAAAAATCCTAATTTAAACCATGTAACACGGTCTAAAAATCATATTCAGTCTAGCATATGTTTTACTATTTATTAGTGCATTCCTTAAACAATTTTTGTTTTTTTACTAGATTTTTATTTCATTTTATGTTTCACACTTTATTTTATGACTTGATACACAACACGTATAAATTTTCGTTTCCCGACAATGCACAATTTTGAAGGAAAAAAACTCGATAAAATTAAATTTTTTGGTAAATAATTATATACTTATAAATGAGTAGTGTATAAATTGATTAATTTTAACACAGGTTCACCACATTTCCGATCTACTGTATCAAAATAGTAACTTTTAACATGGGGTAATTAAAGCAGGCATGTGCACGGCTTCTCAAACAAACATTATTGATTTGAATTTTGGAATGACAAGTCATCACATGTGGCTCATAATTTTCCATTGAATGTAGGCAAAAGCATGAAGAATCAAACAAATACAAATCTGCACAATCTGGAAAAGGTTTGGTAATATTAAACATCTAGCTTGAAGTATCTATGATGATTTTAATCAAAATCTGAAGATGGTTAAGGTTTGTAAGAGTGAGATTTCAGGGCAAACATTCCCTTTGATATATGTTAAATACAACCACATATATATACACATATACAAGGGAAGATCTTCAACATACAAGGGAAGATCTCCAACATAATTCAAAGAGAGGATAAAAAAATGGATAATTTTAAAAAAAATATAAAAAAATTATTTTGAACTGAATTGTTTGTACGACATTTAAATATTTCAAGGAACCGGCAAAAATAATTAACTCAAAAGGATTTTGTTTGTTATTTAAATAAATCGGCCAAATATATGTCATCTTAAAAACTGATATATATTGACCAATTTTTTTTCAAATGATAAAAAAAAATCATTTTGAGTTGATTGTTTTTTTGTAGGTTCGTTGAAATGTTTAAATATCATAAAAAAATCAATTCAAAATAATTATTTTTACTATTTTTATAAGATGGTTCGTTTTTTTGTCCTCTCTTTTAAGTATGTTGAAGATCCTCCATGTGTGTGTGTGTGTGCGGACACTTGACTATGCCAGGATAGAAAATGTGTAAAATACATTTTAAATAGGGAATTGTTGATGGCACATTTAATTTTTGTTTCATCCACCACATCGCAAAAACATCACATAAGTTAGCAAAATTTGTTTCACCCGTCACAATATGAGATACCCTCATGATCAAATGTATTTAAGATATTTTTGTTACCAAACATTTCATTTCCTCTCTTTCTCTCCTTTAATTCGGAACCTTAAACATTAAAACTCAAAATTCTCAAAGCCCAATAAAATACGATATGAAACTGAAGATCACAAAGTTATTGATTCAAACACCATCGTGTTTTTACATAAAAGGTGTGTTGATATGTGTTTATGGTGTAGTATATTTCCTTGATATCGACAAACATACTCTACATTGTCTAAGAAAGTAAACAAACCCTAGATTTGAATGCGAATGAAAATATGAATGATATTTGATAATTTGATTGTTCAAAATGCTAATGCAAACCAACTACACCTGAAAAACACGAGTTTTCTTATGGGTCGATAAATTAAATTAATCTCAAATTAATTATTTTTAATTTTAAATCCGATTAATTATTTATCTTAGGTCAATTTATTAATTTCAAATATGAATTAATTTTAAAAAATAAATATGGTGCAAATTAAAAAAACGGTTTAATTCTATCTCAATTAAATTAGTTAAGTCAATTTCACAATTCACCAATTAATTAATCAGGTTTAAATTATATATTAGGTGATAGCAATTAACTAAGGCGAAAAATAAAATCAATCACACAAATAAGGACACGATCATTTACCGTGAAAACCTTTCGTTAAAAATCATACGCACTCATCACAAACACAAGTCTAACAGTACAAAAAGTTTTAGAGATTACGAAAGAGTCACACACGACTTACAATCCAGATTTGACTGCAACCACACAATCCTTACGTTCTGAATCTTCAACCTATGTAGTACTAACTCTGTCAATCTTCACTGCATCTTTGACTTAACAATCACACCCATTGAGATTCATTATCCACCGATATATGAAATGGAAGCTTCGACTCCTGCCTCACTAGTCTTGCAAACGTTCTTTGAATTGCAACCCAAGTAAATCAGCTCACCAATCTTCAACCTCGGTAATCTTTGATCACAACCAAAGCCAACCTCCACATATATTTTTATATAAATTGTGGGAAAATTATGTTTTTGAATACACCATTAAAATGTTAATTTATTGTACAAACGTGTTTCTAAAACATCAAAAGAGAACACAAATACTAACGTGTTTCTAAAACATCAAAGGAGAACACAAATGCCAAGCAGTGGTTTTGGGAGCTTCTATGAATTTTTAGGTTCACAAAAGTTCTTTGCAAAACTAAAATTGAAGTCTTGAAAACCTATTCACGAATTGATCATTTCATTAGATTTTACAAGATCAGTGAAAAGAGTTGCATTTGTTAAAAAGCTCTTAAAAACAGTCTAAACATAGGATTAAATCAAACAAGACCCGAAATACTCCCGCGATCACACACAAAATTTCAACGATCGGAAATGCATATTTATATCATTTTTTACATATAACCTCATCTCACGGCTTTTTATTGAATTTTTTGATAAAAAAAATTAGAAATGATCTTCTCACTGTGAAGATCATATCCATGAAGTTTCATAAAAAAAATCATTTTTTATATGTACCGGGAGGAGTCCTTATAGAAGGGTCTCTCTCTCTCTAAGGAGTCCTCACGAGAGAGAGAGAGAGAGAGAGAGAGAGAGAGAGAGAGAGAGAGAATGGGCCTATTTACGAAGTTTGTGCAAATGCATTATTTTTTCTTACAATTATTTTTTTAAATTAAAATGCACATATTGATTCAAAATGACCAATTCCTTATAAAGTCGACATGACATTGATTAATATCCACAATGTGAAGGAGATCATCTAGATGTAGAGGGTCGCTTGCAAAAGTAACTAACCAAAATTCTTCTATCTCCACATTGTCATTTTCACTCTCTTCACATTTTACAAAAGAAATCATTATATATACGTGTTATTCAAATTTTTGCATTTGAGATGGTTTTTCATTTACAGTGTCTATATAAAAAATTTAATGCCATATGAGATACATATTGTTTAATTTCCAATAGTCACATAGCAACCAATTCACTTTTACACTCGGGATGCTCTTATATTAAAAAATGATCGTTTGTGTATATGTCCGTATGTGTATATATATGTATGTGTGTGTGTGTAGAGAGAACGGTTCTCATGCATACCCAATGTCTCAAGATGTTCTTGTATTAAAAAATGATCGTTTGTGTGTATGTTCGTGTGTGTATATATATGTATATATGTGTGTAGAGAGCGGTTCTCATGCGTACCTAGTGTGCAGACCTTTTTTTTTTAATATAGTAAAAAAAAAAATTGAGCTTATTTTTTTAATGGTATTTAAACATTTAAGTGGACCCATAAAATAAGTCAGCTCAAAATAAATGACCTATTTTTTTAAAATAGCAAAAAAATCATCTTTAGCTGATTTTTTTATGAGTCCATTAAAATGTTTAAATACTATAAAAGATTAGTTCAAAAATATTTTTTTTACAATTTTATCAAAATGGTCTCCATACTTGATTTCACACACACATATATATATATATATATATAGGGAGGTTCTTTAGTGGCCTAAAAATGGACCTATCAACGAATCGTGTCAGGTTCGATTAGTTAGTCAATGGCTGGTGTAAAACTGTGGTGGCCGGAGATGATTGAGGGTTGAAGTGGGTCGGACCAGCGGGTTGAAGTGGCTGCAGTGGTGACCTTCCAAAGCACTGCCCAGTAGGGGTGTAAACGGATCGGGTCTGGATCGGGTCTGGGTATATCCAGATCCGATCCGGATATATTTTTAGCGGATCGGATCTTATACGATGACTCGTCGGATCTCAGAAAATGGATTCAGACCCGGATCCGTTAAGGACCCGGAGACCCAACCCGAATATATATATATATATATATATATATATAGAGAGAGAGAGAGAGAGAGAGAGAGAGAGAGAGAGAGAGAGAGAGAGAGGAAGGCTTACCTACATCATGCACTATACATCATACCATACATCACACCTAATTCTAGGCCCTAGAAAACCTTTTTTTCAAATTTTATATTTTTCCCTTGAAATTAACCTTCCAATCAACACATATGAAAAAAATTAGGTCAAAATACATTTTGTAACTATTTTTAAAAAATTCACAAAAAAGTGCTGGCGCACACCCTTATAAATTAAAAATTGAGAAAAAAGAAAAAATATAAATTAAAAAAAGAAAAAAATATTTAAAAAATAGTTTTAAAAAATGGGAAAAATATTTAATAAAAAAATATAAATTTACATGTATTTAAAAAATACATGTATTTATAATAGTATATATATAACACAAAAAAAAAGAAAAAAAATAACTTTTAGCATGACATTTCATGTATGTGCATGAAAAAGAAAAATGTCATGCATAAAAAAAGTGAAGATATTTTGGTAAAATTTTCAAAAATCATGCTCCTTTATTATATGGATGTATGTAAAACTGTTTATATATATGTATGTAAAACTGTTTTTATATATTACTTATATACAGAGCCGTTCTTAGACGGGTGCAAAAAACGGGTGTCAAGAGCGGGTCTCTAAAATTGAGCAGCAAAATATTCGTGTGGGAGATGAGTTGGCCTTCCTAATAAAACAAAGCATCGAAACTTTGGTAACCCATTTCTCTCTCCAATACCAATCACTTCCATTAGCAGATATTTGTTTGGTTAAGAACTCTTCCTTTTGGTTTTACCTTAACAATCCATTTCAACAGCCATAGTTTTGTATGCATTTTTTTTTGGTAATTCTAATTTTTTTTTCAAAACAAATATTTACCATTTAAATATTTATTTTTTATTTTTATTTCAGAAAACTTATTATCTATAACAGAATGAATAAAGAATAAAAAAAATAGGAAATAACATAAATTTATTATATATAACAGGAAATTAATAGTTATTCTATTTTGTCTTTATTTTTATTGACAAAATCCCAATTATTTTGGGAAAATGTAATTGTTCAATTTAGGAGAGAACTTTAAAAGCGACACGAAAATACTACACTTTATTTTTTACCATAAAAAATGCATTTAATTAAAACGAGACATGACACGATTTTTTTCCTAACACAAACACAATCAAATAAAAATAACATGTATGTATGTAAAACTGTATATGTATGTAAAACTATTTTTATATATAACTTATATATATATGTAAAATTGTATATATAAGTTAGTTATATATATATTTAGTAACTATATGTAAGACTATATATATATAATATTATATATAAATATATATTTATTATATTATATATATAGACATTCGTGTCGGGTCCTTATCGGATCGGAGTCATGTATATCCAGATTCGGTCCATTAACTAATCGGGTAATCGGGTCTATAAAATTTGCTCAGATCCGTTAATTTAGGTCGGGTCCGGGTCCAGACCCGATCCATTGACAACCCTACTACCCAGGTATTGGCGCTATTGGGGGCTCCCATATATCCAACTGAAACGGGTTTAATTTTTGTGAGGTGTGTATATTAAAATACACACGTGTTTATGGTCGTTGGATCTACTGTAATATGTATTTTGGAAACAGGCAACCAACATTTTATTTATAGTTTTAGTTCCTATTTACAAATTAAAGGGACACGTAGCATGTTGTGATTGGTTAACGTTTTATGTTGTGATTTATTTTTTAATAAAGCCGCTGGCGCGGACCCATATTCATAAAATGTTAACCAATCACAGCATGCCACGTGTCCCTTTAATTTGAAAATAAGGACTAAAAATTAAAACGAAATGTTTGTTGTCCTATATCCATAATCAATATTATTTTAAGTTCTAAAAATTCATAATCTATAGAATTAATGGATTATTAGAAGTATTTTATTGAGCGCCATTAAAAAATTCATTTTTTATGTACACTAGAGAACCTCTCTCTCTCTCTCTCTCTCTCTCTCTCTCTCTATATATATATATATATATATATATATATATATATATATATATTAATGCTCTTGTGCATATCAGTATGTATTTTAAGAGTGCGGACCGGACATGTATCACCTGACAGTGAACCTAGAAATTATAAGCACACACTTTCTCTCTTCTGGGTTCACCGCCAAGTAATACATGTACGATCCGCACTTTTAAAATATATACTAATATACACAATATCAGTACTATATATATATATATATATATATTCTCATCATTGAAACAAAGTTTTATGCATTGCTTTAAATAGTTTCCTAGGTTCTGTAAGCAGTTAATGAAAGAATTTGACTTTTTTCTTGTAAAGTCTAAATTCTTTGACATAAAATAAAGAAATAAGTAAACATCAAATTTTGGTGTGTTTGTGTATGAAAGAGAGAGAGGACCACAAACTCACCAAGTCTGACAAAATCATCGCCGCCGGCCTCAACGAATTTGACAACTATTAGCTGTTTATGGACTTCAAACTTTCAACTCTTCTTCTGCATGGTCAATTAATAGCCCAACTACCAACCTAGCCTCCCACCATTCTTTCTTGTTTTCTCTATATTGTAAGCAAAGGGTGTCAATTATCGATTTGAATTTTAATACAAATTTTGAGTACCCCGAAATTTTATATGAGATAATTGTGTTATTTTTCGAGTCATATCGAATTGTTATCATTAATAAGTTATCGTAAGGAAGTTCTTTCTTTTGACAATGAACTCGACAAAAACATGAATTAAAAACAAAATTTACATCTTATTGAAAAATTATCACGTTGCTTTAGTATTATTCAAAATTTTAAAAAACGCAGGGGTGATTGAAATGTGAAGGCAAACTTTAAATCTTAGAAGTTTAGGCGGATCTTATAATATGTGCATACCTTATAATATGTCTGAATATATACAAACTTAAATACTATTTTTTTTAAACTAAGAAAAAAAGAAAAAAAAGGAAATAAGAAGAAAAAACGCACGTTTTTTAGACGAGAGCCAAAGAGGTTTAAAATACCATTCGTTTTTTTATTGTTTTGAATGAGATATTGCTCCGATTTTTTTCTAAAAAGTCTTTAAAAGGTGATACCGTTTCACCAAAGTGTTTTTGTTTTAAAAAAAGTTTGCCTTAAGCCTTTTAATAAGAACAAGGTGTAAAAGGCTTAAGGAAAGGATTTCTCCCAAGCCTCAAGTCTAGGGGTGCCTATGCGAAACCTAAGCGCGTCTTTTAGAATACTGGTATTATTGTATATTTGATTTTTTATTCCAACATACAAGTATTTACCGGTAACAAAAAATATAATAAGAAATGCTGATAAGAATATTATTTATATTTAAATTATACCTTCATAAACATATATGAAGAAAGGAATATTAATATAATGTGCATTTGTTATCTCAAATCTTTCTCAAGGGATTGCATATCGTTCTATACTTATTTTTTTCTTTTCTTTTATTCCGGTCTTATTGTAAAATCAATTTTAATTGATGTCAAGGTCAAAACAGGTCAAATAATAAGAGATACATATATGTTTTTACCAACTCTACACTCTAATGTACAAAAGATTATATTAATTGGACAATAACAGTAAAAAACATCATTTTTATCCCAAGTTTCTATGGGTTACCAATACCATCAATCTCACATTGCTCAAACAGACTATATCACAAGGGTCAGTTTGCAATCTTACTCTATTTTTTTTTATATTAGCATTTGTTCTTATATTTTTTTGATTGGAAATATGTCCCATATGACTAAGTCAAAGATTTATTTATGAACAATTATATTTTTGGGACATATACCAAATAGTCCTTCGAACATTTTTTAATACCCATTTAGTCCAAGTTTTTTTATTTTGCTTTAAAAAGTCATTTGCCACATATTTTGAAGAGGGAGTGCCGCTGGCGCGGACCTCTAAAAATAAGAGAATATTGAGTGTTTGAGGGACTAAATGGGCTAAACTAAAAATATATGTCCTTTTTAAAAAATATACATTTATAGTAGGAACTATTAAATAATTGACCCTATATTTTTTGGACATTGATACAATTATTATTATTATTATTACTATTATTATTATTATTAAGAAATTGTAAACTTACTTACATCGACATGCTAGGAATTGCCTATCAGCATATGTTCATTATTTACAGTAGCTCATGAAAATTTGAAGAGAATTTTAACAAATTACTGAAATAATTTACGAAGATTGCTTAGATATATTACCAGAATTACAGAGATATATTATAAAAACTACAAACCTTTTTACAAATTGCATAGACATATTAATATTTCTTCAAAGCTATTTTAAAAGCACTTCCCTCGTATATTAACAATTACAAATATATTTTAAAACATTGTAGAGATGTATTAACAAATTTGCAAAAGTATTTTATGGCAAGTTGTGATACGTAATAAATCGCAAAGATATTTTACAAAAAACAAATTAGAGATAGGTTAATAAGCACACAAAATTTAATTAAATATTCCATAAAAATTACGACAACTAGATCCACAAATATTAAAAAAAAAACTCAATTTTTTTTTTCATTTAACCAAATAAGACTAGATATTGAAAAGAACTCTATAAATTAGTGGAATGCAATCAACACTTTTATGTTTCAAAGTTTACCATGTCATGACATAAATTTATGTTGATAAATTTAAATTGGCTATGAACTTTTTTAAAAGTGTCATTTGACTAATATAACCTTGATATTTTATAAATAATGTTTAGTCTGAAATGGACGTGTGCTTAGACATAAAACATGTTATGTCTACTATTTATAAATAACAATTGTACAGAATTATGAATTATTAATATAATTACAGAATTAAAACGGAATTACAGAAATGAAACACTTACTTGAATTTGCAGAAATAATAAAAGAATTAAAGATAAATCCGAGCCCTGTTATGAACAGTCTCCTTAAGACAATTTATTCCCTCCAATGTGCTCCGAGGTTGATGAATATAGTCTCCCAAGATAGAACGGATTTTCCAATTAATTATGTAGCACGACAATAATTAATTACAACGAACTCAAATTCTGTGGTTTTTACTCAACAACAATGCATTATTTGTTATGCAGGAGAAAGAATTTTTTGGAACAGATATGACAGGAATTGTGGAACAAAAATGACAGCAATTCTGGAGGAGGGAAATTTTTCATTCTTCAAAAACGGAGGGAGGCATCTGTATTTATAGCAAAGTAGGTGACGGTTGGCAAATAACTGTCAAAACAGTTAAACGAATTAACTGTCAACAGGTTATTAATTAATTAATTAATTTTGTAATTAATTAATAATTAAAGCCCAGAAAGTTAAATAAATTCGGCCCAAAAATGTAGTAGATTTTTATAAGCCCGAGCCCGAGTCGGTCGGCCGACCGGACGGACGCGCGCGCGCGTGTGGACTTTTGACCGAAAGTCAACCCGTGCATAGCTTAGGTCATCTCCCCTTCAAAGAGTTGGGATACCCCAAGGCATCCAAGCCTTAGTCCATACTTGGGGTGTTATTAACTCATAAAATTCCCACTACTCTTCCAATGTAGGACAAGAGTTAAAACACACCCAATTCATTAACTTTCATTGCTTTGTGAGTCACTTTGGGACATATTGATCATTCATAACTTATTAAAATTGGACGTATGAATATACTACGTTAATCTCCTTGCGGAGGTGAACGCGTTCGTATATGGTCCCACGATTTTCGTAGTGTGGGTCCCACCTAAATTTGAGCTCAAAGTTGCTCAAAATTCTGTCCAGAAAATTCTGGACAGCTTTCTAAAACCCAATTCAAGTCCAATTTTCCAACAATCCCCCACATGAATGATATATCGCTATAAATAAAACCAAACAGATGCTAATGCAGATGCAGACACAAGTTGAGTAAACCTGAAGACTTATTGCATCGGGAGAAGTAGCCTAGTGGCCTTGAACTTTCCTTAGTGATATACTATCGGATTTACTTGGTTAATCAGTAGACTTCACGTCCTTGAACAGTCAACCGTTTTTGTAAACCTAGACAACAATATTCACACAATAATTCTTCAACACAGTTGGTTCTCACGTTTGCGTTCATTTTGGCCGTGAACACCACTTGGTTCCGCAAGTATTTTAGAGAATATGCCTTTCATTATTCTCATAGAAGTGGCCCCCTTCTTACTCACGTAGGTGACTTCCATAAAGAGTATTCTGCAATACCCCACTTAGACGTACTAAGATATAGATGTCATTAAAAGCATAACTTATCCTAATTTCGCGGCAGATATGCACTGTCTCATCTTTGGAATGGATAGGATTAAATATCCTCCAGTGCTTACTGAATACAACGTAGTTCGGTTTGTCCATTGAACCTAGATCTTGGGATCTCCAGTCACCTAGGTTGGGTTGCCACTATATTGATTCTTATTTATTTATAGGCTTTAGGCCCATTCCTCTCGATGATCTTTCAACTTGCTCTCGGTTTAAACCTTTCGTTAGTGGATCCGATATATTATCTTTTGACTTTACATAGTCAATTGAGATAATTCCGTTTGAGAGAAGTTGTCTAACGGTATTGTGTCGACGACGAATATGTCGTGACTTCCGTTATACATGTGATTTTGTGCCCTTCCAATCGCTGATTGGCTATCGCAATGTATATATATATTGCGGGCACAGGTTTAGACCAATTTGGAACATCCTCTAAGAAATTTTGAAGCCATTCAGCTTCTTCTCCAGCTTTGTCTAGTGCAATGAATTCAGATTCCATTGTCGATCTAGCAATGCACGTTTGTTTTGAGGATTTCCAAGATACGGCTGCACCTCCGAGGGTAAACACATACCCACTCGTAGACTTAGAGTCTTTTGTATCAGATATCTAATTTGCATCGCAATGTCCTTCAAGAACAGCTAGATATTTTGAGTAGTATAGTCCATAGTTTTGAGTATATTTTAAATAACCCAAAACTCTCAATATAGCTTTCCAGTGATCTCTTCCTGGATTACTCGTAAATCGACTTAGCTTACTTATTGAGTATGCTATGTCCGGTCTCGTACAGTTCATGATATACATTAAGCTGCCGATAATACGAGAATATTCTAGTTGAGATATGTTTTCACCATTATTTCTTGCAAGATGTAAATTTACATCTACAGGTGTCTTGGTAGGACTAATATCATACTTCTTGAATTTTTCAAGTACTTTCTCTATGTAATGAGATTGAGATAATATAAGTCCATCCGATGTTCTAGAAATTTTAATTCCCAATATAACATCGGCGATTCCCATATCTTTCATGTCAAATCTACTACTCAACATTTGTTTTGTAGTTTTGACAATTTCTAGGTTACTACCCATGATAAGCATATCATCAACATAGAGGCATACAATGACATATCCATTATGAATGTATTACGAGGACCTTTCTCCAAATCCCCAAAAATTATTTATCATAGATCAAGACAATTGAATTGTTAATATTCTCACTGATGTTGTAGAGGTCTCTAGCATGCTAAGGATTGATGAAAAAAAGAGTGAGGTGTGAGTTAACTCGGAAGGAGTGTAAGGCGTTTATCCCTTCTATAAGTCATTATTATATTATTAGTGATATCATTGATTTGGCTCGAGGTTTTTTTTCATTAGTGGGTTTTCAATATTGTACATCGAGTGTGGTGTGGTAAATTACTTTTTCATGTAATTTATTATTCATCTGATCAATTAATACTAAAATATGAAATGCATGATGAACCGTTGGTAAATCTTGTCACAAAGACCTTTTAGGATGTGCTCTTTGTTTTATTACTATTAAAGTTTAAAAATATTTTAATTGGTTATTCTCTATTTCATTACAAAAAAAAACTCACTCCATACTGGTATTAGATTTAGTCCTCTTTTGCTTTAGCTTAATCACCTTGAAGAATATCACTTTTGTGTTAATATGAAAAGTAATGTTATCTCTAGTGGGGTGGACATTTTGGCTATTTAGATGATGTTGCATCAAAGAAAAATGAGATTTGCCATTCCTTAGCCATGAGTGTGATTTAATAATTGATATTTTATCCTCTTTCGATTACATTAGTGAGGAACTTTGTAAGGAAGAAGATTGTGATTTAGAACCTTCTTTTGACAAACCATGTGTTGAAAATGATAAACTAATGAAATGCTTGTTAAAAGTTTTCAGGAAGTTAAGAAAGGATGAAAAAAATCTTTGATAATATAAAGTTGTATCTTGATCAATATGGAAGATCAAAAATCTACTTTAAGCGAGAGTTTCCTTTTTATATAGAAAGATAATAATGAAATGCAAGAGAGACTAAATATTTTGCAAGCCAGGTTAAAAGAATGTAAAAGTTCTATTGACTCTTTAAATGAAAATATCATCTCTATTGAAAATAATTTATGATTCGCCAAAAGTGTGAACATGGATTTGTAAGACCAATTTAATAAGTTGGGTAAAAAGCTTTTATGTCATGCCCAATCGATAAATAACAAAAGTGGTATTGGGTACAATAAATTTAAAACTACTCCTTTCTTGAAACCGAAGATCACATTTTTGAACCTTCTCATAAGACTCAAATGCCTAAAGGATCTTCCCCACAATATGAAATTAAACACGTTTTGAAGAGTCTAAAGTAAAAGGTCCAATGTGTTGTGTTTCAATGCACATTTTACAGTCCAAAGGGACATTGGAGGGGATTTTTTATATGCTTTGAAAAACCACTAAGGTGACCATGAAAGCCCATGTTTCCAAAATTTATTAAGTTTCTTCACTTAAATATAATTTTAATGCATTATTTGAAAAATCTAGAACTATTTTTATAATATTGAAAGGATATTAAAATCTAAAACGTTGATCAAAGTCTTAATGATTTTGAAATATTTTAAGAATAAGGCCAATGGAAAATGTTTTTGGGCCAAAACAAAATATACTAAATGTCTCGTCTTTCACATGGATTTAATTGTACAAAATTCTTCATAATGGTATTTCTTTCACATGGATTTAATTGCACAAAATTCTTTATAATGGTATTTTGATAATGGGTCTTGTAGGTAAGACAAAATGGGTACCGTAATGTTTGGGGATGAAAGTAAGTTTAATTTTAGAGGAAAGGGTACCATTAATATAGTCAAATTTCTTAGATTAGACATCATCCTATTAGTGGATGTCTTAAAGGCTAACTTTATTAACATAAGTCAAATGTGTTATTATCATCACAATATATAATTTACCATGAATGCATGTTAAGTTCTTTAGTTCAAGGGTAAATGCATCTTGAAGGCCATTCGAATATGGAAAATTGTTATACCATCAATACTTGTCCTAATTTTCTTTTCCAACAGTTCTAATGATGATGTGGAAGATCTTTGGCATAAGAGATTAGATCATATGAACTTTAAATCTCTTATGAACAAATTCAAAATCCACATAAGAAGTTCTATGTGATGTCACCTCTCATATTTTAGAGCTCTTACACATGGACCTCATGAGCCCAATATGAACTGAGAGCATAAGTGGTAAAAGATATGTCTTTATGATCATAGATAATGTTTTTAGGTTCACTTTTATAAAAAAAATTGAGTAGTAAGTCTTACACGAAGGATAACTTTGTCCCAAGTTAACAACTTAAAAATGAGAAAGAATACACTATCGTTAAAGTCCATACCGGCCATAGTAGAGAATTTAAGGGAATCGACATTCTTGAATGGTGTATTGATGCTAGGATACACTAGTGTTTTTTAGCCCTTAAAACACCTCAACAAAATGAGATTTTTGAAAAGAATAGCCGAACTATCCAAAAGATGGCTATGTTCATGTTGATTGGAAAGGGTGTGCCCAAGAAATTTTGGGATGAGGTAATAAAAACGAATTATCACATCATGAACCAATTCTAGAAGAGGTATGGTAGAAACATGAATCCTTATGAAATTTATAAAGGCAAAAAACTCACACTCAAACATTTTAGGGTCTTTGAAAATAAGTGTTATATACCCAAGGATTGTGTTTACATGACTAAGCTCAAATCTTGAGATGATACTGGTATTTTTCTTGGCAATTTCACCTATAACCATACATACCGCATTTAAATTTTTTTGTCCCAAATGATAATGGAGTCTATTAGCCTGAAAATTAACCTAATAGGGGAGGGGTGAATTGGGTTAATGTAAAATTTAAAAATTCTTTGCTAGCATGTTTAAATTGAAATTTATGGAACAAATTATGATAAATAAAAATATCTATAATGTGTATGTGATTAATTTTATGTTAATACATCTATAAGTATATTTGTATGTGTGTAACTTAAGTAACAACTAGGGTGGAGAGAGTAATAGAGAACTTTGTAAACCTATATTTTTTATGTGATTCAATTAGCCTATAGCCATGCCAAGATGGCATTTGAGCATTTCATTATCTCCCACTAACTTGGTAGAAAAACATCTAACGAGGATTTTAATCACCTTGTTGTAATATCCCGTATTTTTACGCATATTTATTTTATTATGAAATTTTGGAAATTGGGATTAATTAATTTAAAGGGAGAAAATTTAATTTATATTAATCCGATTTTAATGGTAATAATTACTAGCGTGTCGAGAGTTAGTAGTTATCAGAAATAATTATGTTGAAATCATGTTGAGTAATAACCATGTTGAACATTACGTAGTGAGTAAAGTGATAGATGGTCTCAGAAATAATGATATGGCCGGGGATGAAATACACGACAGTTAAATATAATTATTCGGGACGCGCGCATGAGTCGCGTCACTATCATATATGTGGGGGTTAAAAAGATAAATTATTTTTATATAACTCGAACAACTATTCTGAGTGTGCCAGTTTGTCCGTAAGGTCGAAATAGTCAGAAAACACTACTCGGATGTTTTATTTGGAGTCCGGGGTATTTTAGCCCAAAACGACACCCTAGAGGGGTATTTAGGTCTTTTAATATTTTTGAGAATTTAAATGGATGAAAATTAGGAATTAAAATAAAGGTTGTACGTGGGTTAGAGGTGACTGCAAGTTTCAACCTACGTGAGAGAGAGGGAGAGAGAGAAAACCAAAGAGGAAGAAGAACGCCATTGGAGAAATATGCCAAGAACTCAAGCTTTCACACCAAGAATTACATCAGCGCATAAATCGTGTTAAGAGGATCGTTCCCATACAAATTTTAGTCCGAGAATCAGAAATCCATTCTAAGGCAAGTGTTTATCTTGCTCCTCTTTTAGCATATATTATTTCTGTTGATTTAGATTAAAGGATATGAAATTGTTGTAATGAAAACTAGGGTTTAATTTGACTAATTTGTAAAGAAACCCCATGAATTTGAGATAGGTTGGCATGTAGAAGAAATTACGTTCTTAGAATTGTTAATGTTGGTAAATAAATGTTGAAATCATGAAATTAATTTAGGGGTTTTGAAGATTAGAAATTTCTGGGTTTATATCAAAGAGATTTATAAGAAATTGAGTATTTGTTAGATTCCCTTGATTCTATAAGGATTTAACCTCTAATTTGTGTTAGGAAGTGCCCTATGGTAACTTAGAATTGTGTAGAAATAATTACATTAGGATTGGGTTGAGTTTGGAGTGATATTTAAGATTGAAAATTAGAGAAAAACGAGTTTGGGAAAGAATAGGGTTGGTTCGGATATCTCGTTCGAAGACCCGCCCAGGTCGTTCGAATGAGCATTCTAACGATATTTTCAACGACATTTCTAACGAGTTGTAGAGTTCGTTCGAAGTGGGAACTTCATTTGAACGACCTTGTTCGAACGAGAATCCTAGAACTTCTAACTAGATTCCAGAATGGGTTTTAGGGTCCGGTCAAGTTAAAAACCATCCTAGGATTATCGCAATGAGTGTTTTAACCTACGTGGGTAAAGGGTGACTTAAAATCCAAAGTTTTAGGGGATTAAAGGTGTAATAACCCTCGAGGTTTTGATCTTGTATAGAAACCTAGGAGAGAATAGAAGTCCTAGAGAGGTTATATATATATATGGATATCATGGAGAGTAATGGTGTTAATATTACTTACGGATTATAGTAATTGGGTTCGTGAATACCAATTAAGTTGTATAAGTTGTGTGCATGCTTATTACGTGGAATAGTATGTGTATGACAAGCCTAGCTACTGTCTATCGAACAGAGGTTAACACGTTGTGGATGACCAGATCTTGTGTGCCTTCGGGGGATTTTGAGTCGTACCACTAGAGTATGGAACTTAGGTACGGGCTATCTTTGAGAATAATAGTGATGACGGTCGTATGGGTGCGTAGGTATGTGCGTAACCCATCGGCTTGGAACTATGCTTGCCTCTAATATGTGTATATATTTTATTGGTTCTTGAGAGATTGAACCTGTTGTCCTTTATGCGTGAGCATTGCAATGGGGCTAGATAGCTGAGCATGCCTAGCACCAGGGATTTCTTAACCATGGGTGCAGTATTGATATATATATTTGTATGTATACATAGTGAGATTTAATATATGTATACTGAGTTCCTATTATGTGTTTCATATTGGCTACTTAATTGAAGTATATATGTATTGGGTCACCAGTTGAGAATTAAGAATGCTATGAGAATGAGTTACAACATTTGTAAACCTATTCCTAAATAATAGAGATATATTGTCTTCGGGTTAATTAGGTATTTTATCCGGCATAGGGGTTATGCTACGTATAGTCAGGTAGAGTATCGTGAATAGTATGGGTAGTTAGGCTCGCTAGGTGTGCACATTAGATGGGAGGTGAGCATCCCAAGTGAGTACGCTAAGTTAACATGAATAATATTTGTGTTAATTAACCAATTTAATCACTTGCTATATTTAAACTGTTTTCTACTCGAGCTCTGACCCGTTTCTTTTGAAAATCTCTTTTCTTGTTTTATTATTTTAGGTGCTCAGCCACAGGGACACCAGACTTAAGAGATTCCTTTCATTTGACGAGCAGTAGCTGCTGTGGAAGCTACATGATATTGCTAGTAGACGCTTCTAAATCTATTTCTCCTTATATATCAGTCATTTATTTCAGTTGGACATGTCGCCCCTCCTATTTTACATTTAGAGATTTAGAGTTGATTTATTCTATCATTAGACTTTGATTTCTTATTATTGGATTATTGTATGGGATTTTGTCTGGATGTGTTTATTCCAGCTTTTCATATTATTTCATTTAGTTCTTTCCTTATTACTATTATGATGTATGGTGATGATTAAATATTTCCCTTTATGGATGATGGTTAATAACAAGATAAAAATTTTGACACCAACCTTTTTAAATATTAGGTGGTTAGTTTTTATTAAATTAAAATTGAATCTTTCGACAGTGATGCATTATCTGAACCAACTTAATATCATGAAATTAATTAATTAAGGACTGATCACCCGGTAATTAATTAGGTGGGATGTCACACTTGCACGCAACCACAACCAACAATATGCAATTATCTTGCCCAAGCGGACAACACTAAGTTCAAGGAACCCAAATTTGATTGTTTGAGCAAAAATATTATTGACCTTGAAGATACAATGAACTTAAATCGTTAAAAATAAGAAGGCTGTAATATAATAGCTTTATTTCACCAAGGAAATCTTTTAAATTAATAGTAACTTATCTCTCTAGAAGTGTAATGCTAATTACTTTGTTGAAACTAATGGCTCAATGTCTGTAGTGAATTTTTTTCTTAATAAGGGATATTTGATGTTTTGTGATGTTTCTAAAATCTTATGTATTTGGAAATATTAGTTGGCGAGGTATGTATAGAGTGGGATAAAAAAATAGACATCGTGAATAGTTGGGAAAAGTTATGAGGTTATTGGAATTTTTTTTAACTAAAAAAAAAACTAGCCATTATAGTCCCATTGACCAAGTCGAGGCAGGCTGTAAAAAATTTGAGTCAACTTAAAATTCCAATTTACGAAAGAAACATTCTTAGCTCCATTTTAACTGATTGAGTCAACTTAATAGGTTTAAGAGACTTAATTAGTGTATTCTAGTAACTTTTTTTAAGTGTGTGAAATGGGTTGTGAGTGTTTATGCGCATTTGACTCAATAAAGTGTAATACCCCATATTTTTATATAATTAATATTAATAATTTAATTCAAATTATTATTGCTTATGTGCAATGGTAGTTGTGTGTGCATGATAATTGTGTGAATTATTGTGACCTTAAATTTGTGTGTTGTAATTTATGCATATTTTATCTGATCAAATAGAATAACTTGGCACGTGTTTGGCATCAGTGAGAAATGACTAAAATCTGAAGGTAAGAACAAAAGGGGATCTAATCAATGAAAATATCGGCCTTGGATACAGTTGACCACAACTACACCCCAAGGTCATAGAGTCCTGAACGACTCATTCCCTTCCTTCTAATTATAAATGTAACCTTCACCCTAGGAAAAGGAGATGTAATTCATACTATTGTGAATTGATCAATAAGAAAGAGAGAATCACCCTATGGATGTAAGCAAATTATCGAACCACGTATATTTTGTATTAAGTTGTGTGATTTTCCTTTACTGTTCGGCATTATTCTTGGAATTAATCTCAGTAATGAGTTTCCTTTTCTCAGCCATTTAGAGCCAACAAACAATTATGTCTCACCCATGCAACACACCTCTACCATCTAACGGTGAGCGTTTGTACGAACCAAATGGTCCCCCAGTACCTAAGGCTAGGTCTGAGGTCCACCCCAACAAGAGTCCCAATACTCCTAACTCAATCTATCGTCCTCAAGAGGAACAAACTGTGGATAATAGCGATCAATCAAAATTGACCCAAATTTAATGACTTATGGGTGCCTATAAACGATGTATCTATCACCAGGAGGAGGACGCACTCCTCTATCATGACAAAAATATACGTTTGAAGTGTTGACTCAAAAGGATGGAGTAGGATCTCCATCGAGTCAAGCGTAAATGTCACTCTCGAACAACTAGCTCTCAGGCAAGCGAAACTCGCAACCCAGGAAGGGGTTCACATCACGATGAACAACACTTCAGACAAAGGAATCCATTAAAAAGGAGACACGGGAATCCATTAAAAAGGAGTAACTAAGGAGGAGGATGTCGCAAGAAAGATATTAATGACCTCATCCCCCGAGAGATGGACGAGAACCCCACTACTGGGGAGCCAGGTCAACTAAAGAGTTGGTTATGAGGGCCCTTATCAGTCAAATGAGGTCTCCATTCTCAAGGCCTATTGAGGAACCATAACCTCCTAAAAATATTATCACGTCTAGATTCAAGATCTACGATGGGAAGACTAATATCATCGATCATGTTCGCCAGTATCAACAGTCAATGACCCTCTAGAACAATAACGAAGCTCTGATGTACTGTATATTCCCCTTTAGTTTGGGGATATCGCTCAAAAGTGGTTCGAGAAGCTCTCACATAGGTTAGTCAACAACTTTAAGAAGTTCACAACAGCTTTTACTGTCAGGTTCATGACTAGTAGTGCTCATTCAAAGAGGACGGACTCTCTTCTCACCATGAAAAAAGGCTCAGGAAACTTGTGAGAATATGCTAGGCGATACTGAGAAACCTACAATGAACTGGAGGACTTCTCTGAGTAGGTCGTTGTGGCTTCTTTTAAGACCGGTCTACTGAGAAACTCTATGTTGCACTAATGCCTCACCCAAAAGGAATCTAACACCATTAGCAACCTTATGTATAGGATAAATATATGTGCAAGGTGGAAGACGTGGTTGGTGGTACCCAGTATGACAGTGGTAGGAAAAAAAATAAAAAAACGAAGACAAGGATAATGTCCCCAAGAATGGGGCAATAAGAAGAATGATGGAAAAAATAAAAATAAGACAGGCCTTACCAAGGCTTACCAGGCGATCACCACCATTTTTAAACAGCCCATATAAAATATCTTAAATAAAATAAAGGATCAACAATTCCTCAAGTAATCGAGGAAGATGATGGGAGATCCATCAAAGAGGAGCACTGCTTTTATGTGAGCCTATCACAAGGAGCATGAACACAAGACAAAGAATTGTAAGGCTCTCAAGTCACATTTGGAATAGTTAGCCCATGTCGACCACCTGAACGAATACATGGAGAAGAAAGCTGAAAAGCTTGTCATGGAGAATTACCAAAAGCCTTACAACATCCTAGACGAGGATTATATGGCACACGATTTCGTAGTCATCCATGGTGCATTAAGTCTGAACCATATCCAAGGCAATGTTGTTCAAGTGGAATTGAATAAAGTCACCGCGTTAATGGAGGATTTCCAGATTGACCCTGCGAAGACTCCCGCAGGTAAATGTCGACGTCCATAATAAATGATTATAATAAACATATAATTTTTATAGAGAAAGATGTGGTCGGAGTCATAATTTTGTATCACGACGCGCTAGTAATCACCCTTCGAATTTCTAACTGAGATGTGGATAAGCTATCGGTTAACCAGGGAAGATCTTAAGAGGTTATGCAATTGAAGCTTTTGAACAAAGTCAACCTCAAAATGGAGGATCTCAAGGAAGCGACCATCACTCTGATCGGCTTCGTGGAAAAATGACAATGCCACTAGGGAAGGTGGTTCTTTATGTTCGAACTAGGAATATCTCGAAGTTAATCTAGATCCTAGTTATAGACATTGATTCCCCATATGACGTTATCCTCAGGCGAGGATGGCATCATTCCAAGAAGGTTATTCGATCCACTTATCTCCAAAATCCCAAATGCATCAGAAGAAGAAGGAAAAACTGGTCTCAGATGAGGCGATCAAGGACAAGGCTACTCTGTCCAAGTAGAAATTATAATATGGAAAATTGGGGGTAGAAGAAACAAGGGTGGCGCCAGCCAACAGAGTTATGGAACTATTATAAGAAGTGTTGTTCGATTACTTACACCCAGAAATGAAATTCCGGATCATCAATGCACTCAGCGATCACGAAAAAGAAAAAAGTGAAATCTCTGCTCAAAGAAAATTAAGACGTATTCGCTTGGCATCCTTATAATATGCCTCGTAGTGATCCCGAACTCATATTCCATTAAATTCATGTAGAACTAACATCCCCCTAATCACACAAAAGTCATGTTGAATAGCCCTGAGAAGGTGAAGGTTGTAGAAGAAGAACTGGAAAAACTTATGGAGGCAAGGTCTATCAAATAGGTTCAATTCCTCAAGTCAGTCTTTAACCCAGTCATTGTCATAAAGAGTAAAAAGAAGTGGAGAGTTTATACTGACATCACCGACCTGAATAAAGCTTGTCCCAAAAATAAACTTCTCTGTCTAAGATCGACCAATTGGTCAATGCTATAGCAAACCACGAATGAATGAGTTTCCTAGATTTATATTCAGGGTACCATCAGATTACTCTATTCAGCCCGTCCAAGAGAAGACTCTATTCATCACTACCCTTGGTTTGTACAGCTAAATAGCCATGCCATTTGAGCTCAAGTGTACGAGATCAAAATGATAATCATTTATCATCAAGATGTTCAAGTATAAGGTCTATATAGACATCATAATCATAAATAATAAGTATAAGGTTGATCACCTGTAATATTTGGCAAAGAAATTTGAGGTCCTAGGGTACTGCATGATGAAGCTAAATGCAAACAAATGCTCTTTTGGAGTTAAGTATGGGATATTTGTATAGTCATAGGGGAATCGAGGCAAACCCCAAACAAATTGATATAATCAATATCGTTCATCCACCAAAAAATATTAGAGGTATTCAAAAATTGATCAAAATATTTGTAGCGCTCAACCAATTCATATCTTAATCTTTTGAGAAGTACCGACCATTCTTATAACTCCTGAAGAAGGAGAAAAGACTGACTTGGAATGAAGAATGCTCAAGGGCATTTGAAGAAATCAAGTCCTATTTGAGCTAACCACCTCCACTCGGGGACCCCAATTTAAGAGATCTAGGTCATCTACTATAGCTCATAGTGTTTGATTATGATGTTAGATTAGCCTTAATGTATGAAAAACATGGGAATCAATCCCCAATATACTATCTCATGAAAACGCTAATGTACATCAAGAATACCTTCCTCTTGAGAAGCTAGTCTAATATATGTTCATTGCTTCACAAAAGTTAAAAAACTACCTCAAAGCCCATTGAGTCACTTTCATCACCTCACTTCCACTCAAGGCAGTCCTCAAAAAGGTCGGCCTCTCCTGATGGATGCCTAAATAGTCGAAGGAACTAGAGAGGTTCAATATTCATTATCAATTGAGAACTACAACTAAAGGGTAGGTGTTAGTAAATTTTATCGTTGAGTTCATCGAAGGGCAAGAGCCTAATGAAGGGAACTCGCAAACCAGATAGCTAATGAGGAATTTGATGAATTCAATAAGTGGACACTCTATGTCGATGGAACCTCTAACTCAAAAGGGGAAGGAGTAAGAATTATCCTTATGATACCAGAACAGACCATGATCGAGTAAGGGACCAGACTTGGCTTTGAAATATCAAATAATGAAGTCGAATATGAGGCTCTCATTGCTAGGTTGAGAAAAGCCTTATCTTTTGGAGAAAGTCACCTTGACCTCTTTTATAACCCAAGGGTGGTATCTAATCAAGTATCATGAGACTATAACGCCATAGACGAGCGTATGTAGGCGTACTTACAGATCATCCAGGACATGTTCACCCCATTTAAGAAAGTCCATATTTGGCAGTTTCCACAGGGAAACAAAAATCATGCAGATGCTTTGGCCACTTTGGGGTCAGCTGTTGATTCTGATCTCAAGAGAACTATTGATGTGGAATACCTCACCTAACCAATCATCGTAAGACCAAAGGTCTCTAAACAAGCCATCGCTGTCCAAAAAGCTCGTCGTTGGATGGATCTGATCATAAACTATTTGTAAAAGGACAACTGTCGGATGAAAAAAAGAAGCCCCATCAGATTAGTGTAAAGACAACTCAATTATACCTATCAGCATAAAGTAAGCTCTACAGGCGATCCTTTACAGGTCCATACCTCCAATGTGTACACCGAAATTAAGTCGACCTAAGAATTACAAGATAAAATATGTGGAATTCATGCCAGGGAAATATCTTTTGCATTAAGTGTCACACCCCCTCCTCACTAGCATAATGATAATTAGATAAATCACTAAACACATCCATTTTTTGAACCATTAAACTAATACAATTTAAGATAACCATTAAATTTAGGTTCAAAATATTTAAAACACAATCATTTTAAGGATATATAATTTAAACAAAACTCCAAGACAAACTAACTTAATTATAACTATTACATTATTAAAAATTTGACAGAACCCTGCTACCACCCAACCAACATCCTAGACCTGGCAATGGCAACTCCAAAACCTGAAAAACGTAAACATATAAAAAGTGAGTTTAAAAGCTCAGTAAATGTATATCTCTATATAGTAAAATATTATATTAACAACTCAAATATATAAATATCTCCATATATGTATCAAATAAGACCACACACATACCCAAAGTTTAATAAACTCACATATCTCGCCTGTAGGAAATAAACATATCAATGGGTTTCAATAATCCAACATCTCTCAATTTGCATAGCAACCCAACAAATCCTGACTTTCATAAAACTATAACAACCCAACATCTATTGACTTTTATAAATCCCTAACAACTCCATATAAAACATACATATCATATCAATAATCAACTCAATGAGTACACTCAACTCAGAAGTGTGATTACTTATTTTTTTACCTTGTCTACATGAGTCATAATCACCAACAACGTATTAGAACCTAACGATCCAACACATTTAGTATCATATAAAATATTATTTAACTTTAACAAACTAACTAATTTAACTAAAATATAACACACATTCACATGTTCTCCACATTTATAACCAATTATAGTACTCACAATCATGTTATTTAAGCATTATTAAGTAAATACTTTAAATGATAAAATAATACTATTCTATGATTGCAAGAGGTTAATATATCACTAATTAATTTAAATTTTACATTATTTATTATTAAATATTAATTATAAAAATTGATACAAAAAGTTATACCAACATACTACATAAATTGAGTATAATAACTTTAGCTTTGGTCAATATATCCAATTCTAAATAAATAACCCCGTTAAAAATTCGTATTTGGTTAATATGAGCCTTAACGAGTGACATATCAAAATAATTCAACAAAATATTAAATCACATATAATCTTACTTAGATAGCCTTATAAATCATACTTGACTTAACAAGAGACCAAATATGTACTAACACAAAATAAAATCATAATTAAATCTAAATTGGTAGAAATGATCTACACAACTCAGTAAATAACTTTAATTGAGGAAGAATTAGCTTTGAAATTAATCTGGATTTTGTGCGATTTTTTCCGGGTGTAAAATCTAACTTTTCCACTTTTTCTCCCATTTTTCTTTTCTTTCTTCTCAAGGCTTCCCTTTTTCTCTTTTTCTCGTAAGAACACTTAACAAGACCATATATTATCCAAAAGTTAGCTTATTTAGACTTTTAACCCATTTTCCTCAATCGATTGACAATCACATATCACCCCCGCCACACACACACACACACACACACACACTTTATATTACTATTAATAACATATGAAATTAATTATTTAAACACTTTATTTTACCTCTCACATATATTTAATTGAGGATCTAAAATTACATATTTAACCATAATAATATTACAAAAACATATAAAACTATAAAGTACTAAACTCCCTAATTATGTAACAATTCACATAATTTAACTATTATGAATAATTAAATAAATGGAATGTTAATTCTGGAATGTCACATTCATCGCTATCAAAGAGGGATACTAGTGTCCATACATACCGAAGTATGTTATATCCTATATTAGGAAGTGCAAGAAATGTCAAGAGTTCTCGCCCATGCATCACCAACCAGCTAGGGACCTAAAGTCAATTATTAGTTTGTGTCCCTTTGCTTATTGGGGAATAGACATTGTGTGCCCTTACCTACAACACCAGGTAATCGAAAGTATATCCTGGTCGGTATGGACTATTTCACCAAATGGATAGAGTTGAACCTTTAGCAAACATAATAGACATTGATATGATCAAATTTATCTATAGAAACATCATGACCAAATTTGGCATGCCAAGAATGATTATCACCAACAATGGGATGGAATTTGAAAGTGGAATATCTCAAGAATCCTGCAGTATCCAAAACATCAAGCAACATTACAGTTCGGTGGCCTACCCTTAAAGCAATGGGAAAGTTAAGGCCTCTAGCCTAACGATGCTTCGCGGGATGAAAAAGAGGCCAAAGAAAACCAAAGGTGCTTGGGTGGATGAGCTTCCCTATGTGCTCTAAGCATATTGAACAACTCCCGAAAGATTGACCAGAGAAATGTCCTTTGCCTCAGTTAATGGTATGGAAGCCATAATTCCATTGAAAGTTGGCTTGCCAACCATGAAGATAGTTATTGTAGATCAAAGATTGAACGAATAAATCATAAGGACTAAGATTGACCTAGCTGAGGAAAGAAGAGAACAATCCTTGATCAAACTGGCTTCCTATCAACAGCAGTTGGCCAAGTAGTATAATAAACTGGTTAAACCGATAAAGTTCCAGGTAGGAGATTACATTCTCTGAAAAGTGATCGGTAACATGAAGAAACTATCAAATGGAAAGATAGGTCCTAACTGGGAAGGGCCCTTCAAAATTACTAGAGATGACCTTTAAGGAGCCTACCTTTTAGAAATAATGGTGGGCAAAAAGATTCCTACAGCTTGGAATGCGTCCAGTTTTGACAATTATTTTTAGATTCCTTCAAGTTTAAAGTTCAATTAATATGACTAGCTTTCTTTTTATTCCAACTAGAAGGCCAACTTTGTTTATTTCAAGTTATCGTTATAGCAAGGCTATCTTTATTGATAATTTTCTCAAGTTTATTCGATCAAGTTCTGATCTCTGATTTACACACCTGATCAAATGTTGATCTCCACTATTAAATGCCTTAATATTATTACACTTAGTTAGTACTCAGGCTACATGTTTTCATTATTAACAAACATGGGAACATCAAGAATTTCATAGGCAATAAAAGACTTATAGGGGATCCCTGGGTACTAAGTGAACAAACCCTGGTCACCTAAAATCCTGAATGGGTGAATGGCCGTGCGACTAGGTACATTTTCTCCAATGTTTGTCCTAGGCATAATATTGGGTGATGACACATTATAAAAGGTAAGGCATACAATAAACACATACTTGGCATAAAAGAATGGGAAAATGCAAAACATGAAATTAACTTATAGTTTTATTCATTAAACATTAATCTCTTTATAAAAATGAGCAGAACGACCAATTTACAAAGTGAATGTACAAAGAACATATCTCTCGTGGGTCACTAACTCGGTGATCGTAGCTTGGTGACCAACGTTTGGGTTAGGCTGTAACTCATCGTCACTATTATGAGACACCAAATAATCATACACTAGCTTAAGGGGAACAACATCAGGAGAAATCCAACTCTCATCACTCCCAAGGGGAGGATGCCTCTAAGTAGGACATTCCTCTTAGTACCAATACCAAATCGCAGAGTCTTGGGGAACCTTCATAACAACTAAGGCATTTATCTAATCATTCTTATAGGCTACTTGTTTATCATCATCTAGACGTAAAGGGGCAACAATCCAGCCATCAACGTAACCAATAGCCCAAATTACACACGGACCCTTTCTAAAGGACTACTTTAACTTCATTAATTAATAACTCTTGTTCTTCTTAATTGCGTTATTCTCCAATAAGTCATCCTCATCCCTATCCAGTTTCTCCCTATGGAAATTAGTAGTAGTTTCATGATGTCCCCGACCCCCTTGACTTCGTTTTGAAGGCCTTGTGCCTAACAGGCATGCTTGCTATAAGCAATTTTCATTCTATGAAAGTGATTGTTGAACAAAGAGGAAGCTTCGTGAGCTTGGATGAAAGCTTCCTCACCAAGGATTAGATTTGAGTCTTCACTTCCTAGGGTAATTGGAACCGGTGCCGGTCTTTTATCAGACTGTAAAATATTAAAGGGGAAAAATTCAAAGATAAAAAGGTAATCAAAACATTCATAAGCAGTGAACGGTTGGGCAAGTAATGGCAAGATAAAATGGAGTTTTTCATTAAAATTCAAAAGGCGGGCAAGCCTTTGCAACATGAATGTCAAAAGACAAAACAATAATAAACATAAGGAAATCTAGGCTAAATATAACTAGCTTGGACTTCCATCTCTTTAACCTTCTCCTGATTGATCAAACACTTATTCTGTTATATGGAATCTTTCTCCATCTCAGCCCCAAACTTCGCTTGGCCAGTACCTGAGGCCTCACCCTCCTACTCATCCAACTATGGAGGGGAGCCTAGGTCAAGCTCAATGAAGAACGCACGAGGGACATTTGCACTCGTTAGCACTACGCCCCAGGCATACTTGAATCTAGACTTGCGAATGAAATCCAAATGCTTCTTGTCCTAACTAAAGGCATTGACATACCCTTGGTCATAAGCCTTGTCCTTGGCCGTTAATGCCTCAAATATGATCTGAGAATTCTCCTCAATATCCTTCTTCAGCTGCTCTACCTCAGACTTCATCTTGGCCATCTCTAACTGGATTACCTTCTTCTGAGTATCATAGGAATTTTTAAAACACTGGAAAGACTCACGAGACTTATTTAAAGCACAATTAATATCAGAGCTACCATTCTCCCGGTTGGCTCTTTTATCGAGAACATCAAAGAAGTCCACCAAGAACTGCAGATAGGAGGCTAATCATAAGTTAGTACTACAAAAAAAGGTTATAAGTTAAAGATCCAATCAAAGTATAAAGACTTACCAGAGATAATGCCTGAGCGATGCCAGAGACCAACTGATTGGTGTTCATCTTGTTGACCTCCTCCATATCCATGTTTAAGATGACCCCTAGCAATGTGGAGACCAAGCTAGTTTTTTTAGCCACATAAATTATATGGTTTCCCTTCCCCTTATTGAGGGTATCCAACTTATTGGTGGTAAACCTGGCAAAATGAGGCACAACATGAATTGACATGAAGTTATAAGTTAATGGGTGGACCCTCAATAGTTTTGGGTCATATCAGTGTCAACCCGATAAGACACGATGGCTAACGAGTCGGGTTAGTGTGGCCCCCTTTACCCTTTAATAACCGATAAGACCCTTTTAAGACCCCATTAATTTAAGGAAATAAGATATACAGTTGTGACTTACAAAGTGTTTATGTATCATAATGTTAATTTAATAATAATCATTTTTACTTAATGAGAGAGTTAGTAATGTCAATGAATTAATCAATCTAATTGTATTAAAAAATGAGCTAATATGACAAAATCTATATGATCCAAAATAAATTATTATTTTAATGGGTGATAAGGGGTGACCACGACATGACACGTTAAGATAACGGGTTGGATTTGAATATGATTTTTGCAAACAGTAAAAAAGTCACCCGTTTAGACAGGAAGCCGATAAGAATCGAACACGATAAAAATTGACACGAACACGACTCGTTTTCAGGTGTAATTGGTGGGAATGATGGCCACAATAAAAGGACCGCTTCTAATAATGTTCTTCTTCTGAGCCTAAGTTTTATTAGGAGAATCTAAAAAAGTAACGAGGTTGAATGGACATCCAACCTTCTTCCTTTTTAAAGGATGGTATTTGGGGGAAGTTGGGAGGTCAAACTCATCTAAAAAAGTGAGAATCTTCCTACTTAGAGATATCTCTTCTTTTGAGGTGGTAGGGACCACAGTAGGGCTGGAGGTAACATCCATAAACTCAAAGAAAATGAAAGTGAAATCCCTTGAAGACCCTTTATTGATTAAAGGGCGGGTATCTTGAGAATCATGTCCATAGGTTAATCGATGAAATAAGAGGTGGTGTTAGTATATTCTGAAAAGTCGTAATAATCAAACGCGCGGTGTGTGATATTGAAATAAAAAATTATTCGTAAGTTTCCAATTAAACCATATTTAATTAGAGTCTATTTTTGAACGAAATAAATATAGTCCCTAAACATGCACCTGCGTGTGTGTATGTCATCCCATATATAAATAAAGCATGTGACACAAAATATCAGGAAAAATCCCCGTAGGACAAAATCATATTATTTTCACTATAACTTGTAAATAACGGTTACACGGATTATAATGAAAATAAGTGTGACATACGAAAATACCCGAAGGTGTCGGTTCCGATGTCGCCGGCTGGAATCTCCCACAAGAATTCCAGATGGGCAGCAATGAAGAAGGGACCGGCTTCTCCACAAAATACTCCTAAATGAGTAAGAATAATCTCTTGAAGGTTTATGTTGTGCACTAGATAAATGGGAATGAAGTGTGCATTTATAAGGAAGGCTTAAAGCCTAAAAAACAAGTTTAGAGAAAGAAGGCAGAATCAGGGCCGGATTTTGCTCAACATGCTGCAAAAAAGGATTTTGACCAACAAGTAGTGTGACAGAAAGTGGCACAAAAATCGAGGTCGGCGGCGTCGTTCGAACGACATAGCGTGTCGTGTGAATGAGGACAGTTGTCATTCGAATGAGATCGCACGACATGCTGATCTCACACGAACGACAGGCTATGTCGTTTGAGCGAGCACGCTTTTCCAAAAAAGTCTGTTTCAACTTAGAAAAAAATTATGCATTTGATAAAATATAATTTCAGACTTCAAAAAAATATTTTTTGAAAAATTCCCAAATATTTATGCAAATATAAACAACTCCAATTAATCATTTTACTAATAGTGCGTCGTGGAGTTGTGGGAAACAGTTGAGCAGTACGTAGCATGTAGCAATGATGCACGTGTGAAGATGATGGATGCATGGATTTGAATAAAGGTCGTCGTGGATGAGCGTGATTACGTGTCGAATGTAGTGGTATCAGACATACAAACTGTGATCTAGGGAAAACAGAAAATTCCTAGATTCTACCCGAACATTTATAAAATTATGTCCTTACAAATCTCCGCCTATGTCTATGTCGGTACGTACATAAAAATTTTGAATTATGCAATCTCCCAAAAACAAATGACATATAAGATAATATCCCCATTAAACCACCAAACTGAGAATACTAAATGATATGTCTTTAAACAAACTTCAACATCTTCAAATCTTCAACACTTCAGAAACTCCCAAAGCTTTTCTCATCAGGGTGTGCAATCCTAATAGATATCAACTTTGTATCTACACACATAAGAAAAAGCAAATACCAGTGACACACAACAGTTTGATTTATAATGATATGCAAAAATCAAAGATCATTTTAAGCTTAAGCAAATCATTGATAAATCAACATAATTTCTCCCCCATAATTCATTCTCCTCCTTTTTATGATGTCCCCAAATACACAGATATGAGAAGCATAAATATGGAAAATGTCACAAAAAAAACTTCTATTTTTTGAATTTTTTCAAAAAAAAATCCTTTTTTTAAAATTTTTTTTACTCAAAATATACAACAAAGAATATGCTAAATGTCATTAAAAGAATTTTATATTTTTGAATATTTTAAAAAAATTACACAAAAATAAGATACTAAAAATTACACCATGGATATAAACTCAAATAACCCAGTTATGGAAATGGAATGTATGGGTGTGAACACATTCGATAGGAAAATAAACTCAATCAATCATATATGCACGATGAATATGTGTACTCCTAACGAATGAACATCTAAAGTATCCTTAGGTGTAAAAATTATTGAATTTAGATGTCATCGTCTTATACAAATCAACAAATCAAAGTGATTTCCACACCAATAACGTCCAAAACTATTTAGCGCTTTTTCAAGATTTTCAAGGACGTGAAAATCCGTTATAAAATCTCCAACCAAACACCCTCAAATATATTTTCTTCTAGAGGTGATAAACTAAATTCTCAAACTTTGAAGAATTGGTGCAAAATCCTAATTGGCCCATATTTGGCATGTATTTCTTTTTATTGTCTTTAAATTTTTTCGGGCTCTTTTAACCTCTTTGGACCCCGAATAATCAAATTCCTCAATTTTTTAGGTCCGTTATAATGGTGGCTTAATATTTGTGAAGGACAAATGAACCTTTCGTAGCCCTTTCCCATTTTCAAATAAAGCACACAAACTCACAAACGGTTCTTACATGCACACCTTTCTTATCAAGTTTTATCACGCTTGGTTCGTTTTCAGGATATGATTGAAGTGAGAACACCCAACCAACACGTGATAAGTACAATAATCAAACAAATTCGTGCATGTGTGCAATAAAGGAAATCATGAGTCAAACATGTAGGAAGTAACAGTTAATTACATCTTAATGACTCCAAACATTATAAAGCACAAAGATGATATGATATATTGTCGCAAAACACTATCAAATAGTCACATGAAAATTATGGAATGATTTTGTGACTTGGTCATCCTAAGTGTCTATCCATAAACGGTGAAATCAAAATACAAAAACTCTTTTTGAATTTTCAAAAATTTTATCAAAATAAATTCTTTTTGTATTTTTCAAAAATTTTCAAAAATAAAAATCCATACAAAAAAGATACATACTAGCAATAGGAAAAAAAATGCATCATGAAAATCATCCTATGCTAGTAAACAAGTTAAACCTCAATCGTTAGGTGCAGAGGGGTTTTCAAAAGGTGGTGACAACTTATGAAAAACCTCCATAAAATCTTGTGAAGTATTGACCAAAAACTTAACTTGCTCACTTAAATGTGCTAACTTTCTCTCCAAATCTAAAACCCGACGACCTAAATTTCTAATATACTTCTTTTTTTTCAAGGTCTCGGTGTACAAATGTCCACTTTCACTTTCCCATTCTCCCTCACTTGAAGCGCTCAAATCATCACTATCGCATTTTGTACACTATTGTGGGACAAAGAGGGTGTGCTCACACGACTCGAAAAAGCAACAAACTTCTCACCACTAGTCTTATCATCCTCACCTTCACTACTATCACTAAGTGTGGCGGGCATGGATACATTCTTTCCTTTCTTTCTAAGCCACCTAGGACACTCAAACGACTTATGCCCCTTACCCCCACATTAAAAACAAGTCACGTTCTCAAACTCCTCCTCATACTCCTCATCTGAGTCACTCTCTTTTTCCCTCTCACCTCTTTCTTTGGCCTTTCCTTTCTTTTTATTTTTATCAAAAAGTATCTTTTTATTGGAAGAATTTTCTTTGGAAATTTTGAGAAACTTATTTTCACAAATAAGTCCAAAATAGCAAAGTCTCCCTCAGAATCAGACTCACAAACTTTTTCTTTCTTTTTCTTAAAATGAGTCTTTAAAGCAACACCTCTATCCTTAGCCTTAATGGTTTGAGGGAACATGTCAATCTCATAGGTTGAAGATCTCCTATAAGTTCTTTCAACTTAAGTGATTTCAAATTTCCCAAAGAGTTCAAAACAATCACTTTAGGAATAAAGCGTTTTGGAAGAGATCTAAAAATATTTTTAACGACACGCGTGTTATCAATCACCTCACCCAAATTAAAATAAGTGTTAACAATGCCCGACAAACGTTCATAAAAATTATCAAAGCATTTAGACTCAGACATAGTGATAGTCTCAAATTGGGTGGCCAAATTTTGTACTTTGATTCTTTAACCGCGTTCGTACCCTCATGTGTCAGTTCCAAAACATCCCATGCCTCTTTAAACGTGGTGCACGTCATAATTCGGTGGAACTCGTCGGGAGTGACGGCTCCAGAAATAGCACTCAGACCACAAGAATTAAAATTAGACATTTTAAAATCATCTTCAGTATTATCAACGGTGACCGTGGGAGGTGTCCACTCATTTTCACAAAGAAACCAAACACGCTCGTCAGTGGATTTTAAACAGTATTTCATACGAGCTTTCCAGTAGGTATAATTAGACCCGTAAAAAATATGCATCATATTAAATGAAGGTTCCATTAAAAAAAACCGCGAATAAACACAAAACTGATTTTTTTTTAAATCAATATTACATGATTTTGCGGAAAAAGGAATACACGATAAATTAGCTCAACCCGCTCTGATACCAATTTGAAAAGTCGTAATAACCAAACGCGTGGTGTGTGATATTGAAATAAAAAAAAATTCGCAAGTTTCCAATTAAACCATATTTAATTAAAGTCTATTTTTGAACGAAATAAATATAGTCCCTAAACATGCACCTGCGTGTGTGTGTGTGTGTGTGTGTGTGTGTGTCATCCCATATAAATAAAGCATGTGACACAAAATATCAGAAAAAATCCCCGCAGGGTAAAACCATATTATTTTCACTATAATTTTTAAATAACGGTTACACGGATTATAATGAAAATAAGTGTGACATACGAAAATACCCGAAAGTGTCGATTCCGATGTCGTCAGCTGGAATCTCCCGCAAGAATTCCAGATGGCAAACAATGAAGAAGGGATCGACTTCTCCACAAAATACTCCTAAATATGTAAGAATAATCTCTTGAAGGTTTATGTTGTGCACTAGATAAATGGGAATGAAGTGTGCATTTATAAGTAAGGCTTAAAGCCTAAAAAACAAGTTTAGATAAAGAAGGAAGAATCAGGGCCGGATTTTGCTCAACATGCTGCAAAAAAGGATTTTGACCGACAAGTAGTGTGACAGAAAGTGGCACAAAAATTGAGGTCGGCGGCGTCGTTAGAACGACATAGCGTGTCGTGTGAATGAGGACAGTTGTCGTTCGAACGAGATCGCACGACATGTTGATCTCGCACGAACGATAGGCTATGTCGTTTGAGCGAGCACGCTTTTCCAAAAAAGTCTGTTTCAGCTTAGAAAAAAATTATGCATTTGATAAAATATAATTTCAGACTTCAAAAAAATATTTTTTGAAAAATTCCCAAATATTTATGCAAATATAAACAACTCCAATTAATCATTTTACTAATAGTGCGTCGTGGAGTTGTGGGAAACAGTTGAGCAGTACGTAGCATGTAGCAATGATGCACGTGTGAAGATGATGGATGCATGGATTTGAATAAAGGCCGTCGTGGATGAGCGTGATGACGTGTCGAATGTAGTGGTATCAGACATACAAACTGTGATCTAGGGAAAACAGAAAATTCCTAGATTCTACCCGAACATTTATAAAATTATGTCCTTACATATTCAAGTAGTGGGGATGCTGATCAGGGATATCAGCCACCAACAGGTAGAGGCCTCCTCAAGTTTCAGACTTTGACTAGCTCGACAAAGTCAACATGAGAAAATTCAGACTCCTTTTTCTTGGAAGCTTCTGTAAAGAATAAAGAAAAAAGGATGTTAGTGCAAATACATGTGAAATTTGGTTGACCAAAATAAAATACAATCAGGAAAACATGAATTAACCTATTTTGCACCCTCTGTTGGGGAACCTAAAACTCCTATAGTGCTCACCACCTTTAGGGATTCGTGGATGTTCCCACTCCCTCACAATAAAACCATGGAACCAGTATCCCTTATTAGAATCAGGAAGGTTCACAACCAGTACCATGTATCTTCTCCTCACCTTTAAGTAAAAAGTGTTGTCATTCATTTTTAACCACGTATAATAGTATCTGATCTTTGGGATTCCTAGTTGAGTAACTAATAAATCCCATGGACTCTATTTATAATCTTTTATGTATTTGGGGTGCATTGCACATGCACTACTCTAAAGTATTCGCAAAATTCTAGTTGCAATTGATTATGGGGAAAAGTAATTCCAACCTTAATAATGGATTGGGTAAGAAACTAATGGCCCCCTCTATATTATAGCAGTCGTCAGGCTCCTCGACACACTCTATAACAACCCAATTAGGGATGAAAAACCTTTTCCTAAATTCTCCCATGGACCTCTCACTCATCGCATAAACCATTGCTCAGTTCAAATAAAAAAATGATGGAAAATATGAAAGAACGGAGAAATGAAAGTAGTCATTTGGAAAAAAATGCAGAGAGAATAAAAATTGATATGAGAAAAGATTTACATGTGAAGGATAATGAAAAAGACTTCGACAACTTAAATAATAAGGGTGGAGATGAAAAATGGTGGTAAGGGAAAGTCTTTAAACTGTATGGTTTAACTTCCAAAGAAATTCATCATTTGGAACGGAACCCTAGGTGATGGCTGACAGATGCACCTCACTGTTTGGCCTCATTAGCATACAAATTACCAGCGTACCCCTCAAAGATTGGGGCATGTTACAAGTGTGCCCTCTGAACTGAATGGTCAAAATAGACTGGATTCTTATCATAAAAAAATCTTAAATGTTGATACTCTCCAAGCTCATCTTTAACAAGCGATCAACATCATTGCCTACCAGCATTAGAGTCAACTAGAAATCAAACCTTCCCACCCATTTAGGATGCAAACCTTTGGGGGCAATTGTGGGGAAATTATTTGATCAAATCGAAAAACTGACATGTGTCTGACAGCCCTGATAAACGATCGCATCCTGAACATAAGAATAAAAGAGGATCCGACCAGGGGAAATTTTGGCCTTGGATATAGTCGACCAGATCACAACTACACCCATAGGTCATAGTCCTAGAGGACTCATTTTTATTATATTCCCTATAAATGTAACCCTCACCCTTGGGGAAATGGGATGTAATTCATACTATTGTGAGTTGATCAATGAGAAAGAGACAAGCCTCCCGTGAACGTAGGCACATTGTCGAACCACATATATTTTGTGTTGAGTTATGCGATTTTCCTTTACTATTCATCTTTATTTGCTTGGAATTAATCTAAGTAGGATTTTACCACCTATATAATTAATTTAATTTGGAAAAATTAAATTATATGAGAATAACTCGTAATTAAATAATAGCATTGTGATTTATTTTTATATTTCAAATTAGTACAGTTGCACCGGGCTCTAAGTGATATAGAGGCCCATATTAATGTTTTTAGCATGCTGAATTAGGCTTCGAGGTGGGTACCCCTTTGGGCTATGATTTGAGAGTATTTTGGTCTTATTTAGAGGTCTTAAATTAGGCTTATATAATACATGTGAGATCAATAGGTTAAATGAAGAATTAACCCTCATTAATAACACATATAAAACATAAGAAAATCCTAGTATAACATAGGAGATTTTAGGGGCAATTGGAATCAACAAGAAGAACTTAACAAGAGGTTGGCCTTCCAATTTAAGACAAGAAATAACCTACTTTACTATGTATTATATGTATATTATTTATGATTAATTGCTAGATTGATTTAAATTGGGGTTAGTCACATGTTAGGTTGAGATCTTATACAAAATCATGTAATATGTTAGTTTTAAACCAAATATATATATATATATATATATATATATATATATATATATATATTATATGATTGATTTAGTATGTTAATTCACATGTTTAAAATAATATTATTATGATTCAAATCTATTTTAAATGATTAATCATATAATTAAGATGAACTCTAACTAAACACATGTTGAAATTTATGACTTAGCCCTTATTTTGATGGATTTGATATAGTTATTGATTATATAATATTATAAATATGTTTAGGAATCCTTTGAGATGTTATTTGGGATGTTTTGGGACTAATTAAGGGTTAGGATAAACATTAATTGATATATGGTGTGAATAAAATTGATTTTTTTAAGTTTTGGGAAAAATTATATATTACGATGTCATTTTGCGCTGGAACTTGCAGCTGCAGGGAAGAGGGTCAGGGCCACTCACCTAGGGCCTTAGTCACACCCATTTTGGTCCCGAGTGCAGCTCTACAATGTGGAGTTTTAGTTTTGTAATGATTTTTAATATGTGGATTAGATTTGGATTTAGGGGATTTTCAGAGGTTTTAGTAGGGATATTAGGTTTTTTATCATATGTGTATTTGTGGAGGTTATGTGTTTGGGAATGAAGATTGATTTGGGGAAACATATGGTCTAATCTGTACGGGTAGGACGGTATACCATATTCGTTACACGTACCGGTGAATACATGTTTTGTGTGTTATCTATGGAAATACCATGAGTGTATTGGGAAATCAGTCAGTGGGTATTTTATGGGATTATTTCACGAGACCGGGCATGACCCACCTAGTTGATTATGTTGGTTATGTATAGGTTTATATCCTACTCTTACGTGAAATTGGTCAACCATCTCGTGAGTTATAGATGTAGGAAGCCTCATTTATCATGTAATCTTAGTAAGTGATTACATGGTGGTATGGAGGTGTAGTAATTTCCCTTTCTCTTTATGTGTGGATGTTTTGCAATCCCTTAGGAGTGAGACCTCCTATGAATTGACTTGATAGAGGCACAAAAGGTCCCTAAAGGTTAGATCATTTATGTAATATATATATATATATATATATATATATATATATATATATATATATATATATATATATATGGTCCGGTGATGGGTACTACATATGGTTATTACTCTTACTGCATAGTTAGAGTTATGTTGTTATGTTAGCCTTATAATGAGATCATGTATCTTACTTATTAGCCTTGGTACCAGGATTCATATATTGTAGATTTATCTAGTATAGTAAGACATCTAGTTAGGATATACCTTAGTGCATGTGGGATGAGGTATGTTATATGTGAGTGTCTGCGGAACGATAAGTTGCATAAAATATTGTTCAATGAAGTAAGCAATTTCTTATAAAATACAGGTTCTAACTTGTGTTATTTATATAAAAATCATTTGAGGTGTTTTTAAGCCGGAACAGTTGACTTTGCAGTATGGTCTGGTGATGGGTACTATATATGGTTATTACTCTTAGTACATAGTTAGTGTTATGTTGTTATATTAGCCTTATAATGAGATCATGTATCTTACTTGTTAGTATTGGTATCAGGATTCATATATTGTAGCTTTGCCTAGTATAGTAAGACATCAACTTAGGATATACCTTAGTGCATGTGGGATGAGGTATGTTATATGTGAGTGTCTGCGGGGTGATAGGAGACGTAAATGAGTCGTATAAAATATTGTTGAATGAAGTAAGAAATTTCTTGTAAAATATGGGTTCTAACTTGCGTTATTTATATTAAAATCATTTGAGGTGTTTTTAAGCCGGAACAGTTTACTTTGCAGTCAGACTTGCATTCAATTGATCATCCATCAATCTATTCTTTATATAGGACGTTTATTTCCTTTTCATTATTTTATTTATACTACACTACTTAGCTATTGATTCATTCGGAGATTTGTCTATGGGCTCGTAGTGGGTTACAAAGTTATTAATTTACGCAGTTTGATACATTCAGTATTTTTGGAGATTTGTTCATTTATTTACTTCAGTATTGGAGAATCTTATTTGTTATATTATTTTATTCACATCATTGGATTACAATTTATGGATAGTTTAGTTTTATTTATTTTATCGATGATGTTGAGAATGTTATAATTTTCTGATGTCCCTTATCTTAGGTGTTGAGGCTTGGCCACCTGATACGTAGAAATTAGGGGGGGTTACATAAAATAATTAAGTTTAAGAGAAAATAACACTTTTATAATATCCCTAAATTACTTAAAGTCTCATTATATCTTCCTGAGACTTGTTGTGATGTTGATGAGGCTTTATGATTTTGTTTATACTTGAGAAGTTATTCTTTCTATCTTATTAAGCCTTGTTTTATTGTGTTTTTGCGTTGAAATCTTTTTTTGAATGTGAACATGATCCTTGATAAAGTTGAACTTTGGTGATGAGAGGTTTGCCATTTTATGACATTAGTTGTAAGATAGAAGTTGAAGTTCCTTGTAATGAAACTCACCATGTTTCGAGTATAATTTAGTGAACTGAAGAATGTATATTATATTTAAAATAATGAACTTTATGTTTTTATCAATTGAATTGTTTTCATAAAAAGATATTTATCTATTCTTTTTGAAATATCTTAGTTTCACCGATTCTATTAATATTCGACATAGATGATGATAATTTTTGTGCATTCAATGAGGATGATTGTTATAAAACATCCTATGTGTTTCCCCATTTTAAAGAAGAAACAAATGTTTGTGAAGGGGTTCCCACACTACTCCCAAATGGTTGTTGAAATGGGTGACATGCCTCATTGGGTTTAAAAGGACCACGATTAAGAAAAACAAATAGGAAGTCCTAGTGTTAAAGTAAAATACACGTTCTCAACTCCAAAATAGAGTTAATCATCTATGTTAATGTTCAATTATTGGACCCAATAATTTGAAAGAATTCTTGTCAGACGAAATTTGGGTCAGTGCCATGTAAGATGAATTACACCAATAGGAAAAACAAGATGTTTGGAATATATTTCCTATGACTAAGGATGTTGATATTCAAGAATAAGTGTGATGAAGATAGCTATAATACCCCATACTTTTATTACTAATTAATTTTCATGTGCATAATATTATTAAATTAATTGGGATTCGATAAATATTAATTAGCGAGATAAAGGATTAATATTTATTATTATTATTATTATTTACTTGCATGTGATAAGTAAATAGATATGTGATTTATTACATATCGTGTATGAATAAAAGTGACGATTTATTATTATATGTCGATAGAGTGTTACATCGGAGGATCGGTATGAATTATGGGCAACACGTACGTTACGCGCATGTCGATCCTAGTTAATTAGATGTTATAATATTTGGATTTGTGTGAGTCAAATGACCTTTTCAAGTGCACCAGGGATTTGTGAAGGGTCAAAATAGTCCAAAATAGGTACCTCGGGTGTTATGATTAGGTTCTAGAAACTTTTTAGACAGAATAGGACCCGCATAAGGGTAGGATGGTCATTTTACACTTAGGGTTAAGTGGAAAATGGGATTAGGGTAATTAAGGGAGCATTTAAAAAGTTGGGAAGGTGGATGGAAGCCCACCTTTGACATTATGCACAAGTGAGATTGATAGAGAGTTCAAGAAAAGAGAAAAACAGGAAGAAATAAAAGAAAGGCCTTAGAGAAGAGAAAGATAATCTATCTCCAAATTCAACTCATCGTCAAAATGTAGAGAACGTCGAACTTAATCTACAAAGGCAAGTAGTTACTTGCTTTAAGTTGGAATTATTCGTAGTTAATTATTTTCATGATTAGGGCTAAAAATCTGGGAATTAAGTTATAAAGATTGAAACTTTGATTGATCGATTTAGAGATTTAGATGATAACGGATCTCTGATTTTAAACTAATTATTAGTTGGGATTAGTCATATTATAATTTTCAAATTATTCATGAACTAAACTAATGAGTATTTAGAACTTGATAGGAAGTTTGAACTATTGAAAATCAAATTGGGGAAAATTCTGAGTTGAATTGAATTGATGTTTGATTTGTAATCCTATCATGAAGTCCATATATATATATATATATATATATGTGTGTGTGTGTGTGTGTGTGTGTGTGTGTGAAGTCCCTCATATACTCACACGTGCACACATACACACCCGCACACACACATATACATTAATACGGTCAGACTCATATATATATACACACTCATACACATATATGTCGTAACACTATTAGATATGGACATTCCATGGGAAAAAGAATGTACCATATGTTTCGTAAGAATTACTGGTACCTGATCGCGTAATGGAACCCCACCGGTTGGAAGTGGTGCATGATTTGCTAATAAATTATCCTTTGACCGACATAATTGACGATGCTTACAGATTCGACAGTCATAAAAACCACCAGCTTATGGATACTAATAATGTACATTATGACCAAGTCAATAGACAAGTTGATGATGAATTATATGAATATCGGGAATACATACAATTGAAAGTCGATACGGATAAACCTTTGTATAAAAATTATTAAAAATATCACTAGGTCTTGTATGCAATGATCGGTTTTCAAAATTTGAAAAGTTAATTTGTTTTTTCGGTTAACAGCATAATCAAAATTCTTAAGTGGGTTAAATGCATTCTCCTAAAAGAGAACACGGTACCAAATAGTTATTCGAGCAAGAAGAAGATCTTGAAGTGTTTAGTTTTGAAGTAAAAATATATTCATGTTTGCAAGTATAATACAAGTAATTCATAAACAATAAACCTAAGCATTTAATTCTAATAAAAAAAATAATCAATCTCATAGGTCAAGGATTTACATGGTTCGTCAATGGCCTACTTCCACGGGGTGTTTCTATCTTTCTTATTACTCTTTTCTAATTTGATAATAATAAGTTACATGTCCCCTTTAACCTGGAGTAGAGGTTTCATTTATAGAGATGGAGGAGACAGAATCAAGTTGGACTTATTCATCTTACTTATTAGGTTGTTTCTCGATTTGTGTCAATCTCTTTTGATATTCATATATATGAGATTTATCTTTAGAATTATGTCCTATAACGATATTTACTTGTTAGTTATTAGGGTGGAAGTCATTTGGACCTGCACAATTTGGGCCGCTCAATTTATACTCTAAAATTTCTCCCAAAGTTCTTCGTCTTAGATAGGGTGGAGAGGTTTAATAGGCTGGTTGGTCTAGGTGGTTGATTGCCATTAGAGATTACATCCCATTTGGGAAATTCTTCTATAAGTAATTATGAACTGGTCAGCTGTATACTGACCATTGAGTCTTGAAAAGACAAGCTCGTAATTTCTCCAATTGACCAAGGGTACTCTGGTAAAATTTTGAAAATGAATCGTCAGTTTCATTTAATGACCCTCGAGATCTGGCATGATTAGACGTTTGGGACTTTGTCATAAATTTAGTTTGAGATGTTAGTTTTTTTTTAGTTTTATTAGATTTTAATTTTTATTTTATTTAGTTTTAGTTTTATTTTTTTAGGTTGTGTTAATTTTTAGGGGTACAAATTAAACACACACATCCACACACCTTAAACTAACCTACACCCACCTACACCCTAACAACCCCTTACCCCTACTTCCTATATACCCCACCACACCTTAAACCACTCCCTCTCATCTTCTTCCCTCATCACCACTCATTCAATTATCCACCATTAACACACACAACCAACAAAACCAAACCCAACTCAAAACATTAAATCCCACCTGTTTGAATCCCCACCAACCCAAATCCAGCAAACCCATTTCAATCCCATACTGATTTTAACAAATTCGGAACATTCAGCCAACCCACTCCCTTGAACCCGGACCACAACCCGATCCGTGAACCAGCCTCACCCGAGATCAATCCCAACCCGCTGCTACCCTGGCGTTGTCCCACCTGCTCCGACCACACCTCCAGCCTCAACCCGTGAGCTTACCCATCTCTAATCCAAACCTTCCATATGCCAAACCCAATCCCTTTAAAGAAGGGACAAAAATTAAAACAAAAAAAAAATCCCAACAAAATCTCCAACAAAGCAATCAATCGTGGGATTCTCAAAGGAGAGCAAGGCATCTCATATAAAAGAGAAAAAAACTCTCAACATAACGCATAAAGAGAGAGAGTGTGTGTATATTATGTACATTTTAGGGTCATGAAAAAAATTCAGAAAAATACAAAAAAAAATTAGTTTAGTTTAGAATAAATTCGTGGGTTTGTTTTTATTCTTTTTGGTGTAATCAAGTGCTGGATTTGTGAGAATGTTGAGACGCACTTTCATTAACAAGTTCGACAAGGAAATTTTGCGAATTGAATTTCTTTCCCTTTCCTTTTCATTCTTGCTATATTATTGAATGATGTTTATTCTAACATGAGATGGCTAAACAACCTGTTCAAGGGGTGGGATGCACTGCGTATGATGTCAATTTAATTAATTGGTTTCATTAATTTTATATTTCTAGGTAAATTAATTTTAACCGTCACCAATTAATTTAGGTAACGAGAGTTGGTAAATTAATTGAACAAATTAATGTTTGAATTTTGGAATCGAACTAGAGATAGGTTTTTTCGATATTTGAATATTAATTCGGTGTTAAAATTTGAGGATTGATATTATTTTCGTTAAATTGATCCTAGCGGGTAATTTTTTGAAAAAGTGTAGTCCTAATTTTTCATCGTGTGACATATTTAAATTAATTTTCTAAAAACGATTTTATTAAATTTATAATTTTAACGAGAGTTAGATTATCGATTTAATATTATCTCGAAATATTTCAAATTAATAAATTGAGAAATTAAAATAATTGAAAATGCAGTGTAATCCCATCTCTTGACATTCTCACATATTTCATACTCAGTTGCACATTCTTTTTCATTACTTAGTCATTTTATAGTTTTAGCATTTAGTAGTAACTTTTCCCTTGAAATTATTTTTGAAAAAATAAAAAAGATTTTAGTAAAAAAATTGAAATTGCAAGTTTTCACATTAATTGTTTCACCTTGGAAGCTGGATTGATACCCGTACATACCGCAATACGAGTTATTTTTAGACAAGTTTTGTGGGTACTCAAGGAAATTTTGAGAGTGGATTTTGAAGACAACGACCGTACAATGACAACACGCAAAAAAGCTTCTTATCAAATGGCGTCGTTGCCGCTTTGTTGGCCTGGAAGCAATTGAAGACTTAAAATTTTTTTTTATTCATTTTTCTATTTTTTCTTTTTAGTTGTAGTTCTTCCTTCTCCCTCCTCCTTAGACTAGTTGTATAGGATTTTTGAGGCATTGTTATTTATTTTGGTACATTTTGACACCATATTATTTTGTAATAATTATTCCATAAAAAACAAGTGAACAAGGAAACTGGATAAGGTAGAGAGAGGGCGTCCAAGGCGAGAATTTTTTAAGCCTCTCTACCTTGGGTCAGTAGGACTCCTGGAGATGACTGAGATAGGCGAGATCTCCCCCTAATCGACTCAGCTTGGTCCTCACCCCACGCGTGTAAAAATCGTGGGAGGTAAACTCTTTATCACTCGCGAATCTCCTGCAAGCGAGTCAATTTTTGTGTGCTACTTGCTCCTATGTGCTTTTTATTTCTGTATCTCACTTAAATTGGATGGTTTGATGAATAAATTTACCTAAGACCTATACCCGGTCATTGAAACGAGAAGGGATTTCATCACCTGACTCACTCGCTTATCCATTGTGTGTTATCCTAGCTATCATTAAATTTAAAATCAATCAACTAGCTAGCCCTGTAGGACCACATTTTTGTAGCAGGCGATCACAAAGATAAATTCCGTGATTTTTCTCGGCCACGGACTTAAGTAAAATTTGACTACCCTTTCACTAATTTTGAAGATAATAATTGGCGCTCGTTAGGATTTTTTTCTTGACTCGTGTGTGTCCAATTCAATTCTTTCGGTAGTCAGTTTTAGTTTGTTCGTCCAAATAAAGAGTCCATTTTCCCCTTTTTTCAAAAAATACCAAAAATATTTTTTTTAAATATTTCCACAAATCCCAAAAATATTTTCCTTCTTTTTAAAAATATTTTCAAAATCCCAAAAAGATTTTCCTTTTTTTTCATATTTGAAATGCCAAAAAGATTTTCCTTTTTTTTTAAACAAAAAAATCACAAAACAATTTTCTTTTCTTTTGAAAAATATTTAATAATCCAAAAATATTCCTCTCATCATGGCCGACGAACGTCCTTGATGGGAGTACTTTGGCCATTTCCCATTCTTTGATGTTAAGTCCAAATCGACCCTCTATTCATTCATTCATGGATTTAACTCTCAAACGCCCACCGTTGATACTCGCGTGTCTTCCATGCCCACATCTCTTATTCCACCGCCTATGGTGCTGAGTGTCAACACATCCCATACTTTACTGCGCACAAACTGCTTTCTTGTCGATCACTTGTCCCTTGAGTGTCCATTTATATTCTCTCCATCTGACTCAACCTTGGAACATGTGTATCCCTATGACACTGTTTTGGACCCACCCTCGATGTATTGTCACGACGTATCTAATGTCGAGGAGAATGAGTACCCAAGCTATTCATGGCGGCCTGATCACCCTTTCATGCAATATGAATCCTAACGCCATGTTGTGGATCCTTACGGTTTCCAACAATCGTCATCGCCACCTCGTGCACCTCATACCTATCAGTCCCCTTCATATTCTCCTCATGTTGGTCACACTTTTGTCCCTCACGGAGATCCTTTTCCCGTGAATGTTGCACTTGACCCAGCTCCACACACTTCTGATGAGTATTCTCTCTATCCTTGTGTCTATAGTGAGTTATATCCACCTCAACCACCACCCCCACCCACCGACATCTCCCCACCACCTTGCACATCCACTCTCGAAAGCCTCTTGCAAAAGTTCGCGCACACTCTTCAATCTCAAAATGAAGCCCTTCAATGGCTTGAACACAAGTTTACTGCATTTAAGTGTGCGAACGAGTCATATTTCACCACAAGTCAATCCATTGTTGCACCCGTGTGGGATAATGATGTGTCATCTTGTGCCACGGATTTTGAGTGTGACCGACCATGTTATCCTGAGAATTTGACGTTGAGACCACCCTGTGGTCCGGGCCCCAAGTTGACTATTGTGTTGACGTATCCATTGATTTTTTGACTGAACCCACACCGCCCTATCCTCTCGAACCCAACACTGAGGTTCTCCTTTCCCCTTCCATAGAATCCTTCATTACGCCCGAGCTTTTACCTTATGCCCAAATTGCATATGCCTCTGACATGCCCCTATCTTTTCGATTAGCTCTGGCTACGAGTGCTCACCAATGTCCTGAAATAGCATCAGAGATGGTTCCCACCTCTCTTGATATGGATCCTACCCCATCATATTTGTCTCAAGGAGCTCCCCTTGAGCCTAATATTAATGTAAATTCATCCATCTCGGATCTTAACGCCTCATTAGACCCTTTTACGACCTCAGATGGTGACATAATGGTAGCTAAGTTGATCACTCCCTCGTTTATTTTCACACATCCTCCCGTGAGTGGCCTTGAGGATCACTCCGCGCCTCATGAGGAGTGTGTGTCTCCTACTCGTGAGTTAGATCATCTTCCCCCACCCTTTGTCCCACCAGATACACCCATTGTCCCTTCCACCCTACCACTTTGTTTGGACCTTGTTATTACACCTCACATGTTCCCATCAACGTATTTAGGTCCTCACCTCTACCCACCCTCCGCCCTAGTGCTTCACGATCCCATTTGTGCACTTTTCTTTCACCCCGATATCTATGAGAGTATTTGTGCTACTCTTCGCGTCTGTGACACTGACCTTGCTCCACTATGCACACCACTTCCTTGTGGTGTTGATGTTTTCCCTCCACCACTCCCTGATGTGTCACGGCACGACCATTATCATCGTCCATTTATAGAATGGTCATGCACTTTCTATGAGGTCCGCCCCATCCTTATTGTCAAACTCTTTCGCCTCCCTCACCAACTTGAGCACCATTCTTATAGGGCCCTTGTTTCCCTCAAATTTATGCTCACTAAGGATCGTGACCGGTGCCTGTACATCCTCACCCCTACCCTTCATCTATGTACCCTCATACCCACCCACCCCTGGTCCACCGATGCTTTGCATCGAGTAATGCACTTCTCTATACAGGTGCATTGACCTCTTCTTTATCCTTTATCCAGCAAGACTGACGCTTTAGTCTTATTTGGGGGTAATTCTCATCACCCAATTTTTCTGTTGCCCTTCACTTTCATAGATCTTATCTTTAGGGTGAGATTGGTTCGGTCTGGCTGAAGACGTTAAACTTAGCGCTACCGGGAGGTAACCCATCGTTTATACGATCATCTCACCCACTTTTTGATTGATTTTTTTTATGAAACTTCATTGATATGATGTCGACAGTGAGAAGATCATATCCATGAAGTTTCATCAAAAAATTCAATCAATAAAGTGGCTGGCGCCGACCCAACATTTCAACGGTTGAAAATGAATATTTATACCATTTTTTTATATATCACCTCATCTCAACGGGTTTTTTATTGAAATTTTTGATGAAAAAAATTGGAGATGATCTTCTAATCGTAGACACCATATCCATGAAGTTTCATCAAAAAATTCATTTTTTTACTATTTTAAAAAAATGGTATGTACCGGGGTCTGCACTATAAGGAGTCCTTACAGAAGACTTTCAATATATATATATATATATATATATATATATATATATATATATATATTATGATTATATTTTTTAGTTTTAATAGAGTTTTATTTTATTTCTTTTTATTTTTAAATTTTTTATTTAGCTTGAGATGTTAGTTTTTTTTAGTTTTATTAGATTTTAATTTTTATTTTATTTAGTTTTAGTTTTATTTTTTTAGGTTGTGTTAATTTTTAGGGCTACAAATGAAATACACACGCCCTAAACTAACCTACACACACCTACACCCTAACAACCCTTCACCCTCACCCTTACTTCCTATATACCCCACCACACCTTAAACCACCCCCTTTCATCTTCTCCCCTCATCACCACCCATTCACTTATCCACCATTAACACACACAACCAACAAAACTAAACCCAACTCAAAACATTAAAACCCACCTGTTTGAATCCCCACCAACCCAAATCCAGCAAACCCATTTCAATCCCATACCGATTTCAACAAATTCGGAACCTTCAGCCAACCCACTCCCTTGAAACCAGACCACAACCCGATCCGCGAACCAGCCTCACCCGAGATCCAACCCAACCCGCTGCTGCCCCGACGTTGTCCCACCTGCTCCGACCACATCTCCAGACTCAACCCGCGAGCTTACCCATCTCTAATCCAAACCTTCCATCTGTCAAACCCAATACCTTTAAAGTAGGGACAAAAATTCAAACCAAAAAAAATCTCAACAAAATCTCCAACAAAGCAATCAATCGTGGGATTCTCAAAAGAGAGAAAGGCATCTCATATAAAAGAGGAAAAACTCTCAACATAACGCATAAAGAGAGAGAGTGTGTGTGTATATTATGTACAGTTTAGGGTCATGAAAAAAATTCAGAAAAATACAAAAAAAAAATTATTTTAGTTTAGAATAAATTTGTGGGTTTGTTTTTATTCTTTTTGGTGTAATCAAGTGCTGGATTTGTGAGAATATTGAGACGCACTTTCATTAACAAGTTCGACAAGGAAATTTTGCGAATTGAATTTCTTTCCCTTTCCTTTTCATTCTTGCTATATTATTGAATGATGGTTTATTCTAACATGAGAATGTTTGGCTAAACACCTCGTTCAAGGGGTGGGATGCACTGCGTATGATGTTAATTTAATTAATTGGTTTCATTAATTTTATATTTCTAGGTAAATTAATTTTAACTATCACCAATTAATTTATGTAACGAGAGTTAGTAAATTAATTGAACAAATTAATGTTTGAATTTAGGAATCGAACTAGAGATAGGTTTTTTCGATATTTGAATATTAATTCAGTGTTGAAATTTGAGGATTGATATTGTTTTCGTTAAATTGATCCTAGCGGGTAATTTTTTGAAAATAGTGTAGTCCTAATTTTTCATCGTGTGACATATTTAAATTAATTTTCTAAAAACGATTTTATTAAATTTATAATTTTAACGAGAGTTAGATTATCGATTTAATATTATCTCGAAATATTTCAAAATAATAATTTGAGAAATTAAAGTAATTTAAAATGCAGTGTAATCGCATCTCTTGGCTTTCTCACATATTTCACACTCGGTTGCACGTTCTTTTTCATTATTTAGTCATTTTATATTTTAGCATTTAGTAGTAACTTTTCCCTTGAAATTGTTTTTAAAAAAATAAAAAAGATTTTAATTAAAAAAAATTGAAATTGCAAGTTTTCACATTAATTGTTTCACCTTGGAAGTTGGATTGATACCCGTACTTACTGCAATACGAGTTATTTTTAGACAAGTTTTGTAGGTACTCAAGAAAATTTTGAGAGTGGCTTTTGAAGACAACAACGATATACGCAAAAAGTCTTTTATCAGCACGCATCACCCATACTTGGTATACCATTGGTACCCATACTTTGCTCCCTGTTGGGCATGATCAAGAAAGATACTCTCATCATAAGATACTAATAAGCGAATCATGCATGATTCACACGATATCACCAAAGAGCATTGTGATTGACCAAATTTTGTCCAGTAACTGGTGGGTCACTTAATAATGGGATTTGGTCCGGCAAGGCGCAGTTAGCCTAAGCGATATAACTCTCACCTTTCATTGGCCAAGTACCTTCGACGTATATCGAACGGTTCCCCCGCATTGTATCGCTTAACCGAAGTCACGACGGGAGGTATATCGCAAGGAACTCGTTCATGTATGTCGAGTATATCGAATTCACTTTCACACATATCGTCCCCATGAGGTATATAGTGAGGAAATTCACGTATACTCATGTATATCAAATGGCTTGTCCACACGTACCGATTTCCCTCAAAAGCAAGACGTATATCGTGAAATCCATGCCAAAGGGGGGAACCCTATCCGATTCACCCAACCAAGCTACATACCCGCATATAGGTGTCAAGCCTAGGACACACATGTTAGACTGCTGGTTTCAACCCGAAACTCTGTCGAAATTCTGGGTAGGCCTCTCGGCCAAATTTTTGCGCATTTTTAAAACGGGACCCTACCCATGAGTTGGTTACAAGTCCATCCATAGCTTTGCATATGTTATAAATCCAACTTTTCCAGGCTCGGGTCCCGTCCGACTTTTCATTTTGCATTTAGGAGAATTTATTACAAGTGAGAACATAATAATTATAATAATAATGTTGAGACTCGTCTTCCAAAAAACATTTCTCCTTTCTTTACAAAAAATATTTTGTTTTTCAATCTCAAAAAGAAAAAATGTCAAAATTATTTTCATCCTTTTTTGTCAAAAATAAATCCCATTTTACGCCCTCTCAGGTCGATCGCACGCCCTTGGCCTGGCTCCTTATTGGCTTCGATTTTTAGTCAAATCACACTGAAGTTCCATCCATTCCCCTGTTACCTCTTCCGAGCCTGGTATCCATCCGCTTTCCATAGAGAACACATATCAAGCACCAGTTGGGCAGCCAGATCTGACGGCAGTTTTAGCTCAGCTCGTGTCCAAGATTGACAACCTTTAGAATGAGGCCCAAGAGATGCAACGAAACCAGATTCATGTTCCTCAAGAGATCGAGGCCTTATTCCCTTACGCTATGGGTCCACCCGAGCCTATCTGGGTTCTCGAAGAATATCAACACACTCCCCATGTCCCTCCAGTTAATGGGCCGCCGCCTGCCCAGCTTCCTATGCCGAACCTTTCCCAGCCTGCGGCTAACTTGCCTATGATCGTTGATCCTAAAGTGGAAGAGTTGAACAAGGTCAAAGAAGATCTCAAGATGCTGACTAAGAAGTTCGACCAAGTCAGAATATCTAGAAATTACATGGACTACACCCACATGTCTCCTTAGCCGAAGGCAAGGTTACCCGAGAAGTTCAAGATGTCGAATATCGAGAAATTCGGAGGAAGTGGACCACCAATTGTTCATCTTCATAGTTATCACCGTGCTATGACTCTCCTAGGGGCTTCAGAAGAAGTGAAGGGCCAATTTTTCAGCAAACTCTGAAGGATATCGCCCTCCGATGGTTTTTATCTCTCAAGGAGTCCATAATTCGTAGCTGGGAGGATGTAGCCCGTGAATTCATATCGCAGTACAAATATAACGAAGAGCTTGAGGTCACCCGCCGTGATGTAGAGCTGCTCAAATAGAACTCTGGGTCATCAGTCAGTAACTTCATAGCCCAATGGAGGGAAAAGGCATCCACTATGACCAATCGTCAATACGAGGAAGAACAAGTCAGTATAGTGAAGAAGAACTTCTTGCCTTATGTCCGAGCAACCATGGGAGGACAATACTATCCCCACTTTCGAGATCTCAGAGAACCAGAAGTAGAAATCTATGAAGGTCTTGATAAAACAGAGGCTGAATCAAAGAAAGTGTCCGGACATTTCACCCCCAAAAAATATGACAAACCTTCCACTACTGCAGTCTCAACCATCAACAACATCTCTCAACCAACCACTTTGTGGGCACCAGAAAGCCGTTAGGTTCCAGTCTGAAAGGAATACACCGAGCTCCATACTCCCTTTTCCAAAGTTTATCAAGTCCTGTTAAGCCGAAACCTCATCAAACTCTTGGGCCCCCGTTCATTGCCCAATCCACTTCCAAGAAACTTTAAGGAAGATGCCCATTGCGCCTTTCACCAAACCGTTGGTTATACCATCGACCAATGCTTTCACCTTCGAAACGTAATCCAGGGTCTAATTGACCGGGGTACCATTGCCCCACCAGCCAATCCTAAGCCAAACACTACAACCCACTCCCAAATCATACCAATGCTATCTTCCTAGAAATGAATCCAGAAGTTGATCCCTCAACTCAAATCACACCTATACACTTTCCTAAACCTCTCCAAGATTGCCCATATTTCCTCTTACACCTTGTTAGCCTCGCTGATCAGGCACTGTCACTCCTTACCAGAGCATGCATCGTTGTACGTACCCGTTCTGAAAATGAAGGTATGGAATTATCAGAAGTGTTAGACCAACTCCTAGAGTTCGGGCTGAAATTTCCCTCACAGATGATCATTGATTACCAGAGGTTCAGCACGCTGTTCTTGGAAGCACGAAAATGGGCCCAAAAGTCAGACAGTTGAGTGGTGCCCACCGATGAAGTCAGCCTAGATGACGTCGTCTAGATCATGGCAGAATTATTCAGGCAAACCAATGACATTTTTAGTGTGACCGAGTTACTTGATACTCTAAAATTACAAGGGCGACTGGTCCCTTCACCCTTACATATCCCCACAGAATGGGAAGACCTGTATGAAAAAGCCATTAAAGTTATGGAATGCATTAACTTTACATGGAAAGATAGAATTGTTGCCACCCGATGGGGGAAAGGATTCGAGGATTCGAATGAAGAAAAAGCCTTCGAGAAAACTGGCCTGGTAGTCGACATATGTGGGATGATATCATTCTAGGAGATCCTCAGAGAAATAAATAGAGTGGCAGAACAACCCAAAATTGATGAAGAAATAGGGTTTATGTTCTTTCCTTCTTTAGTAAATCACATGACTAGTCAGGGAGGCATTAACAGATCCCAAGCTCACTGCCAGCCAATGACAAAGGTAAGGGCATTAAAAACCTTCATATGCCACAAATGACCCTCGAGGAAAGCAAGATCCTCGATCAAATAAAGAGAACTCAAGCTAACATCACTCTATGGGGGCTTTTCATGTCTTCCCAACTACACAGAAATGCTTTGATCAAGTTGTTCACTGGACCCATAGTTCCTCCTTCTACTACACCAGAAGAAGTGGTAAATTTAGTCGGATCCTTAACCTTTACCCTCATGCTATCCTTCTCCGAAGAAAAAATCCCCAGAATTGGGCCAAACCACAATCATGCACTCAACATCGCCGTAGAAGTTATGGGGAAAATCATACCACTCTCTCTTATTGATAATAGATCTGCTTTGAATGTCTTCCCATTAAGAACCTTCAAATGCTTAGGACTAAAGGAAAGTTATCTGGCTCCAACTTTTGTTGCTGTACATACCTATGATAATACCCATCGGGAGGTGATGGGATCTATAAAACTTGTAATAGGGGTTAGCCCTATAAACCCCGTCGTTGAATTCCAAGTTATTGACATTCCAACTTGTTTCAAACTGTTACTTGGATGACCTTGGATCCACAGTATCAAAGGTGTGTCTTCCTCACTCCATCAGAAATTGAAGTTCTTCGTCGATGGATGAGTCATTTACCATTTTGGGCGACGACGATACCGAGGGTGAAATTAATAGCAATCCAATCCTTGAGATATAACACAGGTCAAATGATATGCTCCTATCAGGATTCTGAGTTAAGCCACTCCTTCTCCCGGTAGGGAACGATTTCAAAGAAAGGGTTTGTCTAGAATATGACCCTCATGGCAATGTCAATGTGATTCAGATGTTCAGAAACATGCACTTCATGCCCAGACTGGGGCTAGGACAAAGAAAGCAACGGATACTTGAGCCCATTGAACTGAAGAAAGCTTTCCATCCTTGTCGTTTGGGGTATCAACCATCAGAAAAAGATCTCTGAATGATTCGCTAGTCTCGACCAAAGAGAAGACTAAACCACATCCAGACAATCTCAGGTGACTCCTTAAACGGACGATTAATTAAAAAGGGTGAGGACTTCCCCTTTTGTGGCTCTCCGGAACCATGGTATGACAATACAGACAAGAAGATGAAGTACAGAATAAAGATCTTTTTCCAAGACAGCTATCCATGGGTCGAAAGTTCCCAACACCATGTACAACTGCTCATCAAAGATATCGAAGAGACTAAGGAAAGTGAGTCCGAAGACTCGTTCAACTTGCAGACACTGGGGCTGACGCTCTACATGGTTCATTCAAGCACTACATCCCTCGATCCATCCCACTTGATTAAAGCTACTGATATAACTCTCCTCAACTGGCATGCTGTGTCAGTTCTACCTATTGAACTCACACTTAATCCCAATGTTTACCCCATTTCTTTTTGTGTTGTCTATCCTTTCTCAAATGTAATCGAGACCTCTTTTGTAAGGTTCTCAATGTTATTTTTCCTATCAATGAAATAAACGAAGATTTTGAGTATCTTGGTGTGCCTTACATTAATTGTTTAGATTCTAATCAAACTTTTGATGATGACGATTTTGCAAATGAATAATTCTTAACTGATCTAAATAAGGTTAATAATAAACAACATAACCGCGTTCAAGTTAATGAAGAAGATACTATTATTATTAACCTCGGTTCTAGTAGACAACTGAGAGAGATTAGGATTGGGGCTACCTTCGACGAGTATGAGCGCGCACAACTCAAAGAGTTATTGAAGGAATTCGTGGATGTCTTCGCATGGTCCTATGACGATATGCCCGGCATTGATCCTAAAATTGCTCAGCATGGGATCCCCACTCTTCCAGATTACAAGTCGGTTAAACAAAAGCTAAGAAAGCTCCGCACCGAATGGTCGCTCAAAGTTAAAGAAGAGGTGGTCATACAACTGAACGTGGGTTTCATTCGTGTGATCGAATATCCCACATGGCTAGCCAACATAGTGCATGTACTGAAATCAAGAGGGAAAGTTTGGATGTGTGTAGACTATCGGGACTTAAACAAAGCCTCTCCAAAGGATGATTACTCGCTACCCAATATCAACTTGATCATGGACAATACGGACAGTCATGCTCTCAAGTCATTCATCGATGGGTTTGCCGGATATAACCAAATCAAAATGCACCCAGATCATCAAGAAAAATCGCATTCATCACCCCATGGGAATCTTTTTGCTACACTGTTATGCTATTTAGTGTCAAGAATGCTGGGGCTACCTACCAGAGGGCTGCCATGACCATCCTGAATGATCTGATTCACAAAGAAGTCGAGGACTATGTGGATGATATGATTATCAAATCCAAAACTAGAGAAGGTCATGTTCCTGCTCTCTGAAAGTTCTTCGAACGACTGTGAAAGTATCAAATGAGACTCAATCCACAAAAATGTTTCTTCGGGATTACAAAGGGAAAACTCTTAGGATTCATGGTCAGTGAAAAAGGGATAGAAGCAGATCCTACCAAGCTAAAAGCCATACTTGAGATTCCACCTCCCTGAACGGAGAAAGAGGTCCGAGGTTTCCTTGGGAAATTACAATACATCATCTCGTTTAACTACCAACTCACCTCCATTTGTGAACCAATTTTCAAACTCTTTCGGAAGGATTCAACCAAAGTTTGGAATGAGGCCTGCCAAGAAGCCTTCGACCGAATCAAATAATACATGACTCAACCTATGGTACTCATACCACCATAGCCTGATCTCCCCTTTCTCCTATACCTAACCATAATCGACACTGCAGCTGGGGCTTTTCTAGCCTAATATCTTGAAGATTCCCACAAAAAAGAGCCATCTATTACGCCAGTCACAAATTGGTCGGATACGAAGTCAACTACACCTTTTTAGAATAAGCAAGCATCGCGCTTGTCTAGGTCACCCAAAAGTTACGACACTACATACTCGCCTTCCCCATTAAACTTGTATCCCGAATTGACCCCATTAAGTACGTGCTTGAGAAACCCGCCTTATCTAGTCGAATGGATTTATGGTTGATGCTCCTAGTTGAGTTTGATATCGTGTACATCACGCAGAAATCCATGAAAGGAAGATCCATCTCTGACTACCTCGCTGACTACCCCATGGAAGAAGCTGACAACTGGATCTCCGAATTCCCAGACGAAAATAGCCTCTGCGCCTCTCAAGACAACCTTCGATGGTAAATGTTCTTTGACGGCGCTGCCAATAAAAAGGGATATGGCGTTGGTATACTTCTGATCGCCCCAGATGACTCCCACACTCCCATCGCCATCAAATTAGATTTCCCCTGCACCAATAATATGATTAAATATGAGGCATGTACGGTAGGCCTCAAAGTTGCTATTAAGAAAGGTATCCAATGCCTAGATATCTATGGGGATTTCGCCCTCATCATCGGTCAAGTTCTTAAAAAATGTAAAGTCAAGGACGAGAAACTCCAACCCTTCCATGCCCACCTAGAAGAACTATCTTCCCAATTCCAAGACATCACCTTCCACTACCTACCTCGATAAAAGAATAACCTAGACGATGCCCTTTCTACCCTAACCTCCATGGTTGATATGCCCGAAGGAATAACAATAGCTCCCTTCCTAGTTCAAAAGCAAGATAAACCAACCCATTGCTACCACATTGAGCTCATCGCCAAAGAAAAATCCCAAGCTAGTCAATTATTGGTATTATGATATCTGGCACCTTCTCAAGCATGGTAGGTATCCCAAGGGTTCCAATAAGAAAGACCGAACAACCCTGCGAAGACTGGCCGCCCAGTACATCATCTGTCACAAAGCACTGTTTAAGAGAAACTTCGATGGAACCCATCTACACTGCATCGCAGGGGCTGACATTGAAGAGGTAATGTAGAAAATCCACAGCGGGGAATGCAGACCCCACATGAACGGTCACATTCTTTCCAAGAAGATCATACGACAAGGCTACTACGGGACCACCATGATCCAGGATTGCACCGCCTATGTCCGGAGATGCCTCAAATGCTAACATTTCTCCAACCTTCAACACTTGCCTCCACGAGAATTATACAACATGACTTCTCCCTGGTCGTTCTCCACTTGGGGCATCGACATCATAGGGAAAGTTACACCCAAGGCCGCTAACGGGCATGAGTCCATCCTGGTTGCCATTGATTACTTCACTAAATGGGTCGAAGATGAGTCATATGCAGTTCTGAACGCCAAAAAAATGGCCAGATTATCAAGAAAAACATCATTTGTCGATATAGGGTCCTACACGAGCTAATATCAGATAATGGGTTACATTTCGAGGCAGAAGTCACAGAAGTGGTCAATGAGTATGGGATCTAGAGACACAAATTTTCTCCCTATCGACCTCAAACCAATGGTGCAGTCAAAGCCTCTAATAAGAACCTCAAATCCATCATCACCAAGATGATCGAAAGTTGTCGAGATTGGGTCGATCGAATCTCATACGCCCTTTGGGGCTACCGAACCTCAATATGAGCCTCTATTGGGGATACCCCTTACTCTCTAGTATACGATATGGAAGCAGTCCTACCCGTGGAGCTATAAATCCCTTCACTTCGTGTCATGCTTGAAGGCCAGGTCAGTGAGGAGGACTGGCATTAAAGCTGCCTCGACGAGCTGTCACTCCTGGATAAAAGGGGATTAAAAATGTTGTATCATATATAAGGGTACCATCACCGAATAGCGCATTCATTTAATAAGAGAGTCAAGTACCACGGTGTTCAAGAAGGGGATTTAGCCCTCAAATAAATAGTAGATCCCATCTGGGACCCCATAGGGAAATTCAAGCCCAATTGGTCCGGCCCATACATTGTCAAGAAGATCTTGTCCGGCGGTGCCATCATGCTCACCGACTTAGATGGAGAAGAAATGGCTCGTCCAGTCAACCTGGACCATCTCAAGAAATTTTATCCCTAGTCCAAATGTCGGTGCGTTACGACTTTTCTCATCTCCCTTCTATTCTAAAAAACAAATCTTTATTTCCCTCTACCCAGAACTACGTGGGCCTGATCCTCTGCAAAAATCATTCTCATAAAAATTAAAAAAATTCAAAAACCCCCAGAGGTACGTTGGCAGCTCATACATCTTACATGAGCCCGACCCCTTCTTTTTCACAAAAAACTATTCTTTTCTTATCTTCGAGAATGACAGTTCACTTTAACATATACTTGAACAAAAGGATTATGCATGCCTTAGCGATCGGTATAGATAATTTAAAATACAAATTTCATCAAAATTCACAGCTTGTTGATCAAAAACTTATTTATTTCATTAATAAGAAATTACAGTACAATTACATAAGAATAGGATCGGATAACTCCCTCCCCCTACCTTCCTAGAAAGCCAAATAAAATCCCCAAATTTATTCCCCATTACAAAACAAACTCTCCAAGAGTCCTACCCACAGCTACCAGAGGAGCCCGCTCCATCGTTATCATCCACATCCTGGGGTCCCCAAGCTTACCCCTCCTGAATAGAATATCGCAGACGCTCCATGGACCGATAGGCTCGAACCACCCACGGAAAAACTACCACACCTCCTTCAATGGTATCAGATAAGGCAAGTCACCTTTGTCCAGTCTCCACTTCCAACATCTTGATAACTACTCTCCTCCACAACCACTTCATATAATCTCCGGGATGTGCCAAATTATCCCAACAGACTGAGAGGGACGGGTTAACGGATGTCGACTCTCCCACAAAGAGCCAAGTTGTATGCGCAGACGCTCTGTCAAATCTTCTACCAGAAAGAAGTCTAGTGTCCGAGGTGGCACGATCTTCTCCCAGCCAAATTGGTGCAGAAGCCGCCAAGGGAAATAAAAAGAGGTTTGTCTGAGACCAACTAGCCGAACATACGGGAATTCTCCTAGTTCCAGAATAGAAAGCAGATGTCCCCACCAAGAACTGACCAGTAATGATTCAGATCCCCATGCTCCATGAACCGGTTCTTCCAACTCTTAATATCCAGGCCAACGCTGATGAAATGGCATGAAAAGAAATTAGGTACAGCCGATAAAGAGTACTCTGGAGGAGTCACCAGGCAGAATCTTTCAGACAACCACATGAATAGCATCAAAGGGCCACCCCTCAGAAAGTGAGAATGACTTTCTAGCCAGGTATCCAGTCCATTTAAAGTCTCCGTCAGTATCACCGCCGTAGTATTACGACGGTAGGACATCCATGGGGTAACAGCTGCAAGTTGTGGGTCCACCAGCAGCTCCCCAGTCACCAGCAATAATTTTGAAACCAATCCTAGAACGACGACTCTGGCATATCTAACATCACTAACCTCCTGTAAATGCATGGACTGCAGCACCGTCGAAAGATAAATCATACCTCCAGCCACCATTGATCTGGCCGATGAGGACGAAATATAAAGAAGCCCAGTCAATAACACACGGGGAGAACGAGAAAACTCAGGCAGAGTCGCAGCAACGTCGGGATTTATCCCCAATATAGCAGAAAATTCCTCATAAGTTGGACAGACTTCTTACAAGCCAAAGCGGAATACATGGTCTTCGGGGTACCAGAATTATACCGCTGCTATGAGCATGTTCCACTCTATGGGCCGATTACTCCATAAAGAAACTCGACGCATGTTATAAGCATCGTAGTAAACATCATAGGAGCACATAGCCTCCAAAGTCTCGAGGTAATTGGCAAACTAAACACTACCAGGGAGAGCCATATCATAAAACAAAAAAGTAGGAATGTGAAGGTGTGAGGAAAACACTCCACCCTTACCCCCTCTTTTATACTTAAAAATCCCCCCACAAAAGACATAGCCCCTACAGAAATCGAAGGAAATCCTGCCACATAAGGTACTAAAGGCTGAAGAGGGTACCAATCAAAGCTTTGATTTGATGGGACTGGACTAACCTACAGATAGGCAGGATAAGTTGCTTGTCGATCGGAAACCCCTTACTTTTGGAAATTTTCCTTTTTCCTCGTTTGTCAAAATTCAAAAAACTCAAAATAAATTAATATTCTCAAAATCCCCTTCCATCTTCATCTAAATTCTCATTTTGAACAAAAATTTCTTTCAAAATCCCAAAAATATTTCTGTTTTACGATCTCAGCTGCAAAGTAAAAAGCGCATGTGCATGCATTCATTCATTAATTAACAGAAGATAATCAAAAAACTTCATTGCATTGCATAGATATGAATCTGTGTTACATCATTATGCAGAAAAATAAAGAAAAGCAGAAAAACAATGGGACTCAGCCCGAACCCACATTCTCTCTCTCTCTCTCAAGAGCTTCCAACGCTGCGACGTGCTCTCTTTCCCCGACAGCGAGATGACGTACCACCACTACCTGAACCAGACTCCTTTCCGGAGGAGGCAAATGGTACCAAGCAAGAAGGAACATGAACTGCATCTCGAATATGGGCAGTCATCAAAGATATCTAGTCCCTAATATCCCTCACCCAAGTGGTAGACATCCGGACATGCTGCAAAAAAGGAAAAATCAGTATCAAATAGAAAAGATCAAAAGAAATCAAAAGGAAGGAAAAGAAAAGAGCAGAAAAGATATACCTCAGGGTGAAGAACCTCCTCTGTCAAGTGATAATACACAAATATTGCGTATTTCATCCGTCGAACCTACGCATTTTAGCCTCCTCGGGTGCCTTAATCTCTATATTTAATCCCGTTAACCAGACAACCTCGGTTTATATTGATAACATGCTATATGAGGTATAATTGGTCTTTTGTAGGTATTTAGGCACCAAGTATGGGATTCGGACGCATTCCGGTGAAGTTCCATACGCAATCGCACCTTCAAGGGCAATCCAGTCATTTTACACTTGGGCATCTAGCCCTACATCTACACGGAAGTTGTATCCCTCCTCGCTAGTTTCGTGTGGCCGTGAATGGTGCACGATTCCGAGTCTATATGATAAAGTTATGACGATTTCAGCGGAAGGAAAAATAAGGAAATCAAAAGAGGAGGAAAAGCCAAAATAGGGGAAATTGCAGTCTGCCCTGCTTGATCGATCGATTGACCAAAACGGTTGATCGATTGACCCTTCATAATTTTGCCACGATTTCGATGGTCGATCGATCGACCAAAGGGGTCGATCGATCGATCCCCTGTTTTTCTGCAGATATTTTCTTTTCTTTTCTTTCTTCTTTTCTTTTATTCTAACTGACTATATAAAGCATTTTTTCTGTTGTAATAAGATATATCTGGTAGGACTTAGTTTTAGAAGATTTTTTAGGTTAGGGTTTGGTTTGGAGAGCTCATTTTCTCTTCTTCTTAGGGTGAAAACCAATTGCTTTTTTAAGATTGAACTATTCATTTCCATCTCCTTTAATATAGTTTGTTCTTCATCTTTCCTTGCTTTGTAATTTAGTTTCCAAGATTTGTAGTCAGTTTAATTGTTTAATTCTTGCTTTCCTAGTGTAATTAGTGTAATTTACTTTAATTCATCATGCACCCCTAGATAAATAGGGTCGGGATTTCGTTCCGCCATTTTCGGGCCCCGAGCTTCAAAAATGAGATTTTGTGTAAAATTGCGTTTAATTGAACCCGCGCGAATTAAAGTCGAATTATTATGGATTTAACTTTCTTTGTCATGCAACGTTAGTGTTTATAGCGATAATTCGAAATTAATCCGCATGCGACCAATTTTCGATTAAGTGTTTATTCTCGCAACTTTGGCTTGAATTCCTTATTGTGTGAAGTTTATGTTTAATTGATAATGCTCGATTAAATTGCTTTCGAGACGGAATCTTGATTAGTAGTTGTTTCGATCCGTATGGTTGGATGATATCTCGATGCTCGCTTTACTTTTATTTAAACTTAACTTATTCTTTCCTTTCCTTTTATTGATAACCAACCATCACCTTTTTACACTTTTATTTCTGAATTAATAATCTGTTACGATCTATCGAACATTCTCTATGGATTCGATACCCGACTTACCGCTGTACTCACCAGTTAAGTGTAGTCGTAACTTAGCTTTCTTTTGTTTTGAGGCGGTGAAACGAAAATAACGATTAGCGTACTTACACGCGCTACACCTTTCACCCCCAATCAAAATGGTGCCGTTGTCGGGGACTATTTTGTTATAGATTGTAATTTTCTTATTAATTCGTAGTATTCTTTTTTTGTATTTGTATTCTTTCTTTTAACCTTTTTTGCAGGACTTCTACATTTGAGCACCTAGAAACGCTTGAATCATCCCGCGCGCACATCTTCTTTGTGGAATTCGCCTTCTTGAGCCTTTGTTGGAGTAAGCATGTCTTATTCTAACTTTTCTGGGAATCCTAATGATAACTCCTAAAATTCCGGTAAACCTATGGCTTTTGGTCAATACTTGTAATCCCAAAAATTTGCAACACCTAAAATGACATTGGGTGAGTATTACAAAAGTCAAAGTTTGGATTACCTCAATTTTGGGCGTGATCATTTTGATTATGGGTCGCGAGATCCTTATGATAAGAATTTTGAAACCAATTGTAATCATTTTTAAAATTCTTATGTTAATGATTTTGAGTGTAGTCCCGAGAACAATTTCCAAACTTCCCATTTCTAAGAATCCGCTCCTAGCCTTATGACTTTCGGTGAGGGATTGCGCATGCTTGAAAATGAGAGGATTGAAAACCGTTATCGGGAAGAAAATTGTTGTTGGGAACACGAGTTGGATTTACTATTTGAATCCGACGATGACTTTTCTTCGGAGACTGCCGAAGTCGAGGACTGTTTTGAGGACTTCGTTCCTACTTTGGAATAAATCATCCTTGACTTGACCCATGGTGTAGTAGAGAATGAAAATGAGGATGAAAAGGACATAATATCTATTTGCAATGAATTCGTTTCTTCTTTGATTTTCAAAGAAGAAAGTTTCATTGTAAACGATCCTATTTCTTCCGAAATTCAAATTTTTAAGCGATGATCTCTCATCGCCTGAGATTGAATTTCTTTCATCCCCGTCTTTATTCTATATTGTCACACCAATTCAAGTACCCGATGAATTGGTATCGAACTTTAAAACGTTCAACCCTTTCACGGACGAGGAGTACTCGCTCGAGCCGCTTTCCATAACGGCATCTTTGCCCTTATGTGGGTTGCCTCCCATTCCAACTTTAAAATACTTGGGAGATGATTCAATTTTTATTGGCTCGCACATGTATTTATCTCCCCTCCTATCCAAATCCCCCATCCTCCCTCCCAAAGTTTCAATTGGGGATGGTTCACTTTTATCGCCTTACACATGCCTTCCGTCGTTCGAACGGAATTCCTATTTTTCGGGAGGCATGCATGTTCGGGAGGGTCCACCGTTGATCCACCAAATTCAAATTGTATTTTGGATGGACCCTCAAAAGTTTCAACTTTTAATATATAGCTAATTAGAGTTCTAAATGTAGTTGTATATAGTTAACTTCTTAATTTTCATCTTTTCTTAATTTAGTCCAGTGTAATTAGTTAATCTCTTTTTATGTTTTTTGCGTATGCTTGGTTCTAACTCCTTTGTAGGTTCGACGCACTTGAATTTGCGGAGACTAGGCTCCCCGGCACACATTTGTTAAGAAAATAATGAAAAAAGTCACAAAAACATTTTTTTCTTTATTTAGACACACTCATTCTCATGCATTTGAATTTGTTTTTCTTTTTATTTTATTATATTATTCATTTTGTCGTGAACATGCGTGTGTGTCGATCGTGTAAATATTTTTTTTTGGTTAGCATAGGTCTATGTATGTGCATATTTTAGCCTAAGTCTATGTAATTTTGTTTTATTTTTATTTTTATTTTTCATGTTTTATTTCATATTTTTATATATTTATACTTATATATACTATATATATATACTTATATATATTTATTTTACTTATTCCCCCCCCCCCCCATATGCCCCATAATTGCAATTTCCCCCTCCCATTTAAAAACAGGAAGTAGTGGGCTTTTTCCTGTTTGATTCTGCTTCTTATTTTCCCCTTTCTTCTTATTTTCTCTCTTCTCTCATCTTAACCTAATTCGTGCCCTAATATTTCCCCCACTACATTTCCTTGATTTCAACCCTTTTTCTACACTTTCAGGTATAATTCTTCCTACTTTATTATTTATTTGTAGATTTGGGTTGATTTTTGTCATGATTTCCATGTTTTATGCATTATTTGACACTTTTTGAATGTGTTGGTTATATCCCTGATTTTTGTTGTTCCAACCGATTTATCTTGTGATTATTGATGTATTTCCACTCATGAACACTTATGTATTGTTGCATTGTTGTTTTGTTCATGAGTGGGGCTCTTTTGTTAGTTCAAATGGCATTTTCGAACCGTCATTTCACATTGCGCGCGCCAAGTGTTCGCTAAAATGCCCCAAACAGTTTTCAATCCAATTTTTGGTGCACACTTGGGTGATTTTTACTCGTTTTCGTATACCGACATATTTTATCGCAATGTTGAATTTGTTTCCTCGATTTTACGCCTTGCACCCCCATTTCAACTTGTACACTAATTAACCATTAATTGCGCTTACAATTTTTTTTTATTGCTTAATTCTTGTTTTGTAGGTTGAAATGGCTCAATTGAAGAAATATGATTCCACTTTATGGGTGCCCACCCAAGGGTTCGAGGGGTTCCATTGTAAGAAAGAACGGGAGTAGTTCCAGGCATATTTTGAGACTGCTCAGAGGCCTTTGGCCTACAATTTGGCCTGGATGATTGTTGATTTGCCGGAGGAGGCGCGTGTTCTTTTGTACTGCCAGGGATGGGAACCTTTTCTCGCCATTAATGGGCGCATCAATGAAGAGCTGGTCAGGATTTTTTATGCGACGCTAGTGGTGGTGAAAGGGGACGGGCCAACGACATACGAGGCCATAGTCCGAGGGGTGAGGGTACCATTCCGCCGTTCTGATTTGGCTGTATTTATGAATGTACCGAACCCCGAGGAATCAGTCAGTTTTACCGATGGGGATGTTTTTGGACTCGCGACATTGATTGAGACCCTTGCAACGAGGTAAGAATGGAAAAGAATGGCTTTTCGTTCGGCTGCAATGGAGGATTTTTCGAGATTACTACACTATATCAATGTGCACTCCTTCATGGTGACGAGCAATCGATCAGAGGTGTGTCACAAGCACGCCGCATTTATCTACGCACTGATAAATAATTTGGGCAATATCACCTTTCCCAATATATTTCTGGATATGATGTGCGCGACGTCTAAGGAAAGAGCCAGGACATTTTCCATTCCTTTTCCTGCCCTCATCACAAGGATTTGTTTATCGCATGGTTGCCCAGAGTTTGACGCCGACCGCAAGCATGAGCCACTCGGGCTTCTCCCAAAGGATAATATCTTGAGGATGCTAAAACATGAGTGGGGGCAACCGGCGACCAAAAGGCAGAGGGCAGAGGTAGCTGATGAGCTCGAAGATGCGGAGGCTGAGATTAGGATGGCAGAGTAGGGGCAGAGTTCGCAGGTGCCACCCACTGATTTTGATGCCCTCTTTGAGGCATTTAGGGCACTGTAGGACCACCGCTGGGAGGAGACCCAGCTCAGGTGGGCTACATGGGAGTCCCGCCTGGACCAGCAGCAGGCCGAGCAGCAGCAGTATCAGGCCGAGCAACGGCAGTAGTGGGCCCATCAGAGGTAGGCTAGAGCGCAGCACAAGCATGAGTACCGGATGATGCAGCAAATGATGAGAGATCTTTATTTGCAGCGGCATGATTCCGACACAGCGCTACCTCCTCATTTCAGGACCCTTCTGATCTTAGTGGTTCCGGCCACTAGGCTACTGTTGTACTGGGTCATTTTTGGCATTTATGGGTCGGATATTATGTTGTACTTTTTATTTTTATTTGTATTTCTTTCATTTCAATAGTTGTAATGTATTAAGTGATTTTGTATTGAACTTATGAAATGGGAAATGAAAATGTAGTTTGTGGTTGTTTATTAGATTTTGATTTGTGTGACCTTCCATTTTATAAAATCAAAAAGTTCACCATCAATTTATCTAGTATTTGAACTTCAACCCCTCTATATTATTGTGACTTGTAACATAGATTTTTTTAACTTAATACATCGGTACATATTCTTCCTTTGCTTTGTACAAACTTGTTTTGCAGATTCATTTGGACTGTACTTATGGAGATCGCTCCAAATGTGAGTAATATCATTCTTTTCCTATCTTTGTGTTGTGTTCTTTAATGGACGCATTGGGGACAATGCAACATTTAAGTTAGGGGGTGTGGGATATTCTATCCATTTCATGATTAGTCCTTGAATTTTACCACAATTTAGTTACAAAGCATGTTTTTGTTGAAAATTTTCAAAAATATTTTCTTTCTTTTTTCTCCTTTGTTGGGATTTTTGCCATTGTTTCCGATGATAAATTTCAATAATTTACCAATCCAATTGATAATGCAACGATGCATGCTCTCGATTTTAGAAGTTATTAGTCTTTAGTCCTTAAATCATTAATATTATGAATAACTTCATGAATTAAACTTTATCCCTTGAGCACATGCATTTTTCTAGTTATATTGATTTGGTTTAAGATTTTTATAACTCGGTAATCTTTTGTTGCATTATATATACTTACATAGAGTGAGATTAAAGGCTTATCTTCATTTTTGAGTGTATACACTATTCTTTCCTCTCTGAAAACGTTATAGTCGTTGGTAATCTCTTTATTCTTTCATTGATCGTTCATTAATTGAGTTCATACTTGAAATGTGTTACTTGATCATGATTTCCATATATTGTTTTGACTCGATAATTGCGTAAACTTTTTGAAATGATCATAGGCCATCTTTGTATATCACCCATATGACCTTGACCTCACCTTTTATATGTTTACCCTAGTCAACCCCATTGAGCATAAATATAGCCTTTCGTTTCATAACCCAAATCCCATAAACAACTCTAAATTGGAGTTTTAGCCCATACATACACTTTCCATACCTTTGTTTGGAATGTTACTTGGGATTGAATGATGATGTTATGATGTCGATTGCAATTTGAGCATGAAAAGAGTAAGAAATGAAAAGAAGAAAATGTAGTGAAAAAGAGAAGAAAAAGTGAAAGTTGAAAACAAAAGAAAAGAAAACAAAATAAAAAAAAATAAAAAAAAAAGTTAGAAAAAGACGAAAAGAAAAAGAAAGAGAAAGTTGTATATATTGTTTGTAGTGATTCAATAATCCTTGTTACTCTCCCCGATGATATATCTAATGCTCGTTTGGAAATCATTTGTCCAATTTTTAAATTGCCCACTTTTTTCCATTATCCCGAGTTTCATCCCAAACACCTTTGAATCCATATATACATTCCTTTCATTTCATACCCTAGCCATACCTACATTACAACCCTATAAAGTCCTATGTGATCTTAAGTAGATGTAATTTAAAGGTTTAAATAGTTTTGATAATCTGTGAAAATGTATTTCGCCTCCTTTAATGTGCGGTATCTTTCACTGAGATTACAGTTTTTATTTTCTATATAGCGTTCTTTCATTTGTGACATGTGTCCGGCCTAGTTTCCCTTTACATTTACTACCTATGCCTGCATGTCCCGTGTGTTACCCCCCTATTTCAAGTGATTTCATTCGATGAGTGTATTTCCCGCGAGGATTGACTTTTATGCATGCTTTGATATTTAGTATCCGTTATTTAAGTTTTTGCCAAATCATATTTTGCGTGTGCTCACTCCCCTCCCACGTGTTAAGGTTTCAATTCTATGAGGTGCATTCTATAATGTTAATGATTTGGACTTTTGTTTGAATCTGTTCAATGTGCTAATAATGCATATGAAATCCTTTTCGCCATTATTGGGCTTGTCGCATGCTTGATTGGGCATATTTTGAGGAAACTTTATGATGTTTGTGGGTATCATCACTGAAAACCCTCACGAGACGACACTCGTCCACTAGGGTAACCTAGGAGTTTAACGGCTTATTGCATACGCTAAATGCAATCGAATCACCCGCTAAAGTGGCTTTATGCTTTTATACCATATTTTTGAACTTATCCTGCTTTTGGTGCTTGTTGTTCTTGTTGCATCCTATTTCATTGCTAGGGACTAGCAATGTGTAAATTAGGGGGTGTGATAATACACAAATATTGCGTATTTCATCCGTCGAACCTACGCATTTTAGCCTCCTTGGGTGCCTTAATCTCTATATTTAAGCCCGTTAATCAGACAACCTCGGTTTATATTGATAACATGCTATATGAGGTATAATTGGGCTTTTTTAGGTATTTAGGTACCAAGTATGGGATTCGGATGCATTTCGGTGAAGTTTCGTACGCAATCGCATGTTCAAGGGTATTTTAGTCTTTTCACAGCTTGGCCTCCTGGACCGACATCTCATGGAAGTTGTACCCCTCCTCTCTAGCTTCGCGTGGCCATGAATGGTGCACGATTCCGAGTCCGTATGATGAAGTTACAGCGATTTCAGCGGAGGGAAAAACAGGGAAATCAAAAGAGGAGGAGAAGCCAAACAGGGGAAATTGCAGTCTGTCCTGCTTGATCAATCGATCGACCAAAAGGGTCGATCAATCGACCCTTTAGAATTTTGCCACGATTTCAATGGTCGATCGATCGACCAAAGGGGTCGGTCGATCGATCCCCTATTTTTCTGCAGATATTTTCTTTTCTTTTCTTTTATTCTAACTTACTATATAAAGCATTTTTTTTTGTAATAAGATAGATCTGGTAGGGCTTAGTTTTAGAAGACATTTTAGGTTAGGGTTTGGTTTGGAGATCTTACCTTCTTCTCTTCTTGGATTGACAACCATTTGGTTTTGTAAGATTGAACTATTCACTTCCATCTCCATTAATATAGCTTTGTTTTTCATTTTTCCTTGCTTTTTAATTTAGTTTCCATGCTTTGTAGTTAGTTTAATTGCTTTTTTTCTTGCTTTCCTAGTTTAATTAACATAATTTAGTTTAATTCATGTATTGCCCCTAGATAAATAGGGTCGGGATTTCGTTCCGCCATTTTCGACCCCGAGATGCGAAAATGAGGTTTTGTGTAAAATTGCGTTTAATTGAACCCGCGAATTAAAAGTCGAATTATTATGCGTTTAAATTTCTTCGTCATGCAACGTTAGTGTTTATAGTGATAATTCGAATTTAATCCCCGTGCGACCAATTTTAGGTTAAGTGTTTGATAAGCACCCAAAACTGTACATTTTATACCCCAAATAGATGTACTTTAGTTGCTAATTCTCGACAATATGGGTCTTATGCACTTAATTGTTCAATATGCAGGTTTAATTGCAGTTGCGGTGCCAAAGTTATATTTCAAGGCAATTTGCAACAATATGGAACTAATTACCAAATTCCCCGAGCCTAAACCTACCCTAAACCGTGTGTGAGTTGAGTTTGCGCCCTTTTATCAATTTTTAGATTTTTAGTTTGTGTCATTTTAATTTTAGGATTCTTTTAGAATTTTTAGGTTTTATTTTCTATTTTTATTTTTATTAGTATAATTTTATTTTATTTTGATTTTTATTAGCTTTTAGTTTAGTCTTATTAGGATTAGTTTTAGGAGTTCATTTTTAGTTTGTTATATTTTATATTTTTTTTAGGACTTTAGTTTTGATTTAATTTTATGTTTTTATTTCTTTTGTTTTATTTTAGTTTTTATGAGCTTAGGATTTTATTTTTTTAGTTTTAACATTTATATTTTTATTATTTTTAGTTTGTTTTATTTTTAGTTAGATTTTATTTTTAGTTTTATTTGATTTTACACTTAATTAGGATTTTAGTTTTAGTTTTATTTTTATTTTTATTTATTATTTTATTTCTTTTTTTTTGTTTCAATTTTATTTGAGTCTTTGTTTTATTTTAGAATAGAATTTTATTAGTTTTTTATTTTATTTTATTTTATTAATTTTATTTTATTAGTGTTATTTTAGGGTCATAAATTTAACACACACCATAACCACCATACACACTCACCTACACCTAACTAACTTCCCTCACCCTCACCATAACATTCTACATCCTACCACACACAACCCCAGACTCCATCATCTTCTCCAACACATCCCAATCTTCTCTCTCCTCACCACAAACCAACCCCCATTACAACACCACCTTACTCCACCATTATCACAAAACCCCAAACCCTAGATCTACCACCCTAACCTCGCCACCTTCAGCCAACCACCGCCGGACAGCCATCCCGCCGGCGAGCCCCTCGTTCCCTCAGAACCAGCCGGCCGAAAAACCCCCTCTCCGGTGAACCTTCGACACACCTTTCCTCTAACCTCCCCTCGCGACCCAACCGCGGCGGAGTACCCTCCGGCGCCGGCGACGCTCCAACTACGGAACACCCCTTTTCCCTATTATACCCCCAACTAACCACTCAAAACCAATTTCCAAAATTCCCTCACCCAAATCAGATTTTTATGACCTCACACCTCTCAACCCACATGCTCCTCACACCATATCCACATGTGCACTTCCATTACCCAATTTACCCCATGTGCACACCCCTCATGCTCCATGCCTATTATAAATTGAAGAAGAAGAAGAAGACCCCATGATGGAGGAGCTTTTAGATAGGAAAATTCTAAAGAGAGAATTGTAGAGAAAAATACCATTTGTAAATAGTTTTGTTTTATTTTATTTTTTTAGATATTTGTGAGGTTAAATATTGATTGAGATTTAATTGAGTGTTGATTTTAATTTCATATTACTTGGATTCTCAATTGGAGGGTTGTATTCTTCTCATTCAAGGATTGAAGTTTATTGAATTCAAGAGATTGGTTTGATTATTCTTCTCTCTACTCTTTATTATTAAATGCCTATTGAATATTTGTTTATTATGTTCGATACCATGTTAGGCTAAATCCCCAGAAAGGATTTTGAAAATTTTCACTAAGAAAATTTTGCATTTCCTCAAGCGGAAACCCTATTACCCCAACGCAACTCTAAAAGACAAGCGAATCTCTTCCCAGTAACGTCCCTAGAGGACCTCCAAATTATACAAAACTTCAGAATCATCCCCTATTCCCCAAAGGTCTCAATTTTCCTCAAGAAATACGTTCAAACCCTGGACCACCTAATCACTTCCCCAGCAGCAGATTGGTTGTTCCCCCGGTAAAGTCTCCAAAAGACACAAGGATTTCCCCAGTAATCAGCTCCCCAGCTCGAATTAAAATCACGAGGTAATTTTTTCGGCTGAGTTCCCCGAGGTCATTTCAACTTAAGCTTGCAGAATTGGTCATCTCACCTAAAGCCCGCAGAATTGTCTTCGACCCACAGAATTGGTCATCTCATCCTTAAGCCCGCAGAATTGGATACGACCCACAGAATTGGTCATCTCATCCTTAAGCCAATAAGATTAGCTTCGACCCGCAGAATTGGCTATCTCATCCTTATTCCCGCAAGAATTGGCTTTGACCCACATAATTGGTCATCTCATCCTTAAGCCCGCAGAATTGGCTTCGACCCGCAGAATTGGTCATTTCAACTTAAGCTCGTAGAATTGGCTTTAACCCGCAGAATTGGTCATCTCACCTAAAGCTCACAGAATTGGCTTCGACCCGCAGAAAGTGTCATCTCATCCTTAAGCCCGCAAAATTGGCTTTGACCCGCAAAATTGGTCATCTCATCCTTAAGCCCGCAAAATTGGTCATTTCAACTTAAGCCCGCAGAATTGGTCATCTCACCTAAAGCCCGCAGAATTGGTCATCTCATCCTTAAGCCCGCAGAATTGGCTCGAACCCACAGAATTGGTCATCTTATCCTTAAGCCCCCAGAATTGGCTTTGACCCGCAGAATTGGTCATTTTAACTTAAGCCCGTAGAATTGGTCATCTCATCCTTAAGCCCGCGGAATTTGCTTCGACCCGTAGAATTGGTCATTTTAACTTAAGCTCGCAGAATTGGCTTCGACCCGCAGAATTGGTTATCTCATCCTTAAGCCCACAGGATTGGCTTCAACTCGCAGAATTGGTCATCTCATCCTTAAGCTCGCAGAATTAGCTTCGACCTGCAGAATCGCTCATCACAACTTAAGCCCTCAGAATTGGCTTCGACCCGTAAAAATGGTCACCCCCATCATTGCTTTGGTCACTATTTCCTTTAAGACCATCCCCAACATGTTCCTTCAAGACCTTAGAGTTGGTTTCGACCCACAGAATCGGTCACCCTCATCTTCAAGCCCTAAGAATTTGCTTCGGCCCACAGAATCGGTCATCATCATCCTTAGGTTCTCAGAATCGACCTCGACCCTTTGGTCATCCTCTTTTAAAGGCATCATGTGGTGTATATTCGACGGCTATCGTTTGTTCCAAACTCACCCATCGAGGGGCTCTGTAGACACCCCATTCTAATGCCCCCTAACCTCTCCTTAGGTCCCTAGCACCTCCCTTCATCATTGCAAACCCAAGTCATACCCCAGGTACTGACCTAAAGGCCATCGGGCACTCCCAGGCTCCATTTGACCAAAATTTAAACTCTTCAGCTCGACCGAGACTGAATAAATCATCGAAGGGCACTGAATCCCCTTTCCACTGGTCCGTCCCGTGTGTGATTCTGACTTACCATGCGGACGAATGACCCATTTTCCCCCGAATCTCGATCAGTAGGTCACCGAATGCTCCCAGGATCCATTTAACTAAGTCAGGTCTTCATCTCGACCGAGACTAAATGGATCTTCTAAGGTCACTGAAACCCTTTTCCAATGGTCTGCCCCGTGCACGATTCTGACTTACGGTACAGACGAACAATCCACTTTACTCTGAAAACTCACCGAGCACTTCTAGGCCCCGATTGACCAAAGTCAACTCCCCACACCAAGTCAAACTCATTGGAATGTCAAAGTACATCTCCTAAACTTTCCAACAGTCCGCCCCGTGCGCAATTCTGACTTACCATGCGAACGAACGATCCATTTGTGTTCGAAGTTTTCTCGTCCAAAGGACCAATAAATGCTTTTGAGCCATATTTGACCTAAAATCAAATCCTGAACCCGAGAGAAGTCCAAAGGACTTTCGAAGGTATCTAAAATATCTTTCCAATGGTTTGCCCCGTGTGCGATTCGAATCAACGATTTGCGCTCTAGGACCGATTTTCCGAAGAAACCTGAAAGACATTGCCAAACGGCATGGTCCAAGCCCTGCCTATCAGCAGTGTGCCTAAACACACCTGCCGATTGGCAGGACTAGGGCTATGACAATCAGCAATGCCCTGGGCCTATAAAAAGGAGGGACTAACCTCATTCAAAAAGGAGGAAAATCAGAGATCCATCACTCTCAGTAAACTCAGAAAACCCCTATCGAAGTTAGCGTGATTTCCGCATCCAAATCCCTTTCCAACCTTAACCTTTCATCACCTTCTTCATCAAACTTGGTGAATTAAGTATCCTCCATCATCACCCAAGTTCAAGGGTTTCTCTCCAACATGCAAGATCAAGCTCAAGATCTTCAAGAAGGTCCAACTTTCTCCACTCTCCTTAAATTCCATTAAATTCGCATTAACTTGTTTTATTACTTAGCATTTTTTATTCTCTTATCTCACATATCCTAATATACTTTTTATTTAGTATTATTGCATACCTCTTATTTTCATATAAATAAAACCCAAAAAAATAAGAAAAAGAGGATTTGGTCATAAATTCCAAACGGGAATTCTCACACTTTTCTCACAACTGAAACACCTTTTTTACACACACACTCACACACATATAAGAGAAGTCCCCGATTGGATTTATGGGATAAATCCCACCCCTCATTTTGCATATGAACTACGTGGACTTTGATGCCTCTATAGGCTACGTAGGCATCTCGGGGTAAAACCCGAGACTCGAGTAGTTTTTTCTACCTTTTTCCTATTTTTCTATATTATTTAAACTTAACTCTCTTAAATTCTATATATAAGTATATATATATATATATATATATATATATATATATATATTTCTCAATGGCGTATTATTCCACATGCGTTATAATTTCCTTATAATGATCGACGCTAGGATAATTGCATAAATCCTATTTTCTAATATTATTTTTTGGGACTTTTCCTATGGATGACTCGCTTTATCACTTCCATGATACAAGTCAATGATTACTATCTCCACTACGTATACACATGCACACATATCACGGGGAAAATATCAAAAATCCATGAGAGATCGTAAGGGCGGAATGGGTGCCTGACACCTTCCCATTTCGTAACTTAGCCTCCGGACCCTTTTCAAATCATTTTGGTTTCGCATGTATCAGTATGTATTTGGATGCTATCCTTTGGGATGGCTCCCTTTTCTTTTGTCTGTTTTGAGTAAAATAGACTGGCGACTCTATCTCTCTACATTTTTTTACCTCATCAATGACGTCGGCCGAAGCGCTCCCGAGAGGGATGGGAGGGACCTAAAGAGGGATCCTCTCTTGCCGCGAGGGGGTATATCCGGGGATGGCCACACCCCCAAATCAATTTTTTTTGGAGTTGTACGATTTCTTAGAAGTAGTTCCTTCCCAATATTCCCCAAACACTTTGCGCAATGTCAATTGCATTCACATGATCAATGAACTGTTATTCTTGGTGTGATGGGATTCTTTACTTGAAGACGAAAAAGGTTGATAGATTCTTGATCTTCAACCTTCCTGGTTCTAACAAAGGATGTGGGTATCAGAGATTTATTGTCAAAAGTTGGCAACACCCACCCCTTACCAAGGGTGAATAATACTAAGGGTTTTTGTGCCCGAGACAGGAAATGATATAGGTTAAATTTGTCTCTTTTATTTGCACTTTCGATTTTATATGTTGATATAGTTACTGATGATGATTTTCTCGTGTTTTTGTCCAGCTCAATCAAACAATAAAGATCCCTATAATTTTGATAGGGAATAATTTATCAAAGTCTTTAAGTAGAAGAGGCCATTAGTAGAAGGGGATGAATGCCCAAGGCTGACTTCAATTTTTCTTATATACAAAAGCACTACCAAGAACTTCACGGCTCGTCTAGTAGATTCAATTCCTGGTGTTCCCATTTCTTCGATGAGTTAAGGATCTTCCACTTCCTCCTCTTTTGAATATTTCAATGTAAATACCATCAAAACATCCGAGGAAGAATTGATGGTCCCTAAGAATCGAATTCTTCTGGTTGATGAAGACGATATGCCAACCTCCCAAAAGTCCAAGGTTCTTAAGAGAAAGGAGACTGGGGGTCCTTCTGAGCCAGTCTCTCTAATGCACTCCCCTATACAATAGAAAAATAAGAAAGATAAGACTAATTCTTATTCTATAGTTATTATTCCTTCCAAAAAGGGAGATGTCCAAAACTTTAGAAAGGGACAGCAGGCGATGTTGGTGGCCAAGAATGCACCTCTGACCCTTACCATTTTGAGGGGGGCCATGCTTGCACTTGATCACGACCAGGTTGATAAGATGATCCCCGATCATATTTCTCCACACGCTGTCAGGCTTTATCTATGGTAAATACAACTCTCTTTGAACACTTCCTTCTTCTATTGTGCCTTAATTATTAAATTGACATAATCCTCTTTTTTGTAATTTGTGGTGGACTTTGTCACCAATCTGGACAAACGTTCCATATAGTCTAAGGTTATTAATAACCTGATAAAGGCCTTGGACAAGTCCAAGGAGAACCTTATTGCTTCCCAAAAGGCATAAAAAAAGTCCCCTAGCTCGACAATGAACAAGCCAAAGATGAGCGTAATAAACTGAAGGTCATGTACGACCAACTAAAGGCTCAACGTGACCAACTATTGGCCGAGCACGACCAACTTAATAAATCTCAAGATGATCAACCACGTGTTCTTGTTACTGCCAATGAGGAAGGCTATGAGACTAAATATGTGGAGGCTTTCATCGAAGCCAAACAACCGTTGGCTTTCATTTGAAAATCAAATTTTAAGAAGGGTTAGGACACTGCTTTGGTGAAGAAAAATGTCATATCTAACTCTAAGCTATTTGGTGAACACGACCTAGTCTCCCGACCAAGGGAGGGATATGCAGGTCCACAAGAGGTAGCTGCCGATCAAGGAACATTTGGGTCCAGTCAGGGCAAAGTCCTAGCAATACAATAATATGTGGAAGAAAAGGAGGTCCAAAGTTAGTTAGGAATAGTTAGCTTGAAAATCCTTGTAATTTTTTCCATTCTTGTCTTATTTGTAAGGTCTCGTCACCCTTTTGTTCTGATGGAAAATTTCTCTAGTTTTTGACTTTATATCTTCCCATTTCTGAGTAGTTTTTGTTTAGTCTTATAGTCTGACAATGTATCTACAAGGGTTTCATATTTTGATGGCAACCTGGATACAATAGTTGGTCGAGGGGCTTGTAATTAAGCTCACTGTGCATTTATATCTTCTCAAAAATCTCTTTAAAAATGACCAAAGCCTATAAAGAGCAGTCTGGTTTGGTCACTAAATTAAAGGATGACGCCAAAAGATATTGTCGATGTTGCTGAACTTTTGTAAAACGAGAATAGCTTCTTAAGTAAACAACTTGGAGAAGCTCAAGAAGATAAAAATAGGGATGGAGTGATTAATACAGGGGCAAGTCGCGACATACTTAAGCTAATATATCTCTTTAGGAGAGGTCCTCACATAGCATTAGCTATTGGTTCCTGGTGTTCCTAAACATGTAGCCTATAAGAATTTAGCCAACTATGATTAGAGGTCCTCACATACTTATCTCTCCTTAGGGTCCCTACTGTAGCCTATAAGCATGGTTAGCTAAATGCTTTGGGAGTCATGAAGGTCCCAAAGGATTTCAAACTTTGGTATTGGTACCATATTGATTGTTCAGCCTATCGTCACCCCCCATTCGGAAGCGAGGAGAGTTGGGTCCCTCTTGATGCTATTCCTATTCAACTAGCCAAATATAATTGACTTCTCATGAGGGTGATAATGAGTTCAACCCAAACCCTGACGATCGCCAAAGGGCTATTGTGGTCGAGGTGATTACTCATTGGGGACAATAATTGTACAAGTCATTTTAAACTTCCACAGCTGTGTATTTTTGATTTTTTATTGATGCATACCTCTCTTCTGAAATTTTTGTTATATGATATTATCTTTGTGTGATTCCATACCTTGCATTTTTCCATTTCTTATGCCAACCATGCTTATGTTGTTGGCTTTACCTTTTAGATCGTGTCATCACACTACCTTAGGCCTAGAGAAAACTTTGGCAAAAAATACACCTGGTTTTAGGGTCATCCACCTATTCAAGATTTTCACCCGACCAAATCGAATTTTCTTAGTGCCTAGGGATCCCCCGTAGGTCTTTACTTTCCTTGGAAATTCTTGAGGTCCTCATTTTTTATGACGACAACCATTAAACCTGGAGTTTTATATTAAATGCAATCAAACTAAGTTGTTTATGATGATGATTGATATCCTACCAGATGAAATGATCACTCATAATGGTGGTCAAGAAAATAAAAGTGTGAGCCCGCCATTTGGAAAAATTTTGAATTGGTAACAACGCTAAATGAACCACTTGGGCTTGTACTTTATTGAATTTAAATTTAAAATATTCCAAGCAATATAAGTTGGGAACTAAAAATTGTGATTAGTAAATAAACAAACTAAAAATAAACTTTCTTAGATTGACTACATTCTAGGCCCTTGGTATCTTTCTTCCCTCCACTATTTCCAAGTGGTAGGTACCTTGCAAATAATCTCTAATAACTTTGAATGGTCCTTCCCACTTTAGCCCCAACTTTCCATCTGAAGGACTTTTGGCAGTGTCAATCACCTCTTTGAGGACGTAGTCGCCGACCTGGAAATTTCTCAGATTAATTCCTTGGTTGTATTGCCTAGCCAATTATAGGAGTGAAAGTCCAAGGGTCTATTAAAAACACGTATAGATTGAACTACAAAAAAATTACCCATACCTGAAATCCTACAAGGCGAAATTAGGATTTACCTTTCGAGATCTATTTGATTTGATCTCGTCTTTTCATGAATAGAAGATGTGGTGGCTCGATTCACCTCACAGTCTTTTACTGTAATTATGATATGGATAGTCACTAGTAAAGGGTGGGCTCCTATTTCGTGACCACCTTCTTGTCATCTCTTTCTTCTATGTTGCCTCTCTTTCTCACAAGTTCGAACTTGGCTCTTTTGAGTATCGTGACGACTAGGTTAAGAAAGAATGAGACTTAGGTGCATATACATAGGCTACAGTAAGGACCCTAAGGAGAGATAAGGATGTGGCTCCTAATGGGCCTGGGAATACCTAATCCTTCCCGGATCATAATCGCAATTCCTTAATTATAATTAATACCATTAAATAATTATAATTGCAAATCCACGCCTTAACTCAAAATTACATTTCGACCTACTCACTATTAATTACTTAATTTTTCCCACGTTAAGGTTACAGATATTCGTTACTATAATAAATTACTAATAATTTATTTGATTAACTTCCTTAAGTTCTTGAGTGATCCAACTTGACTTATTTTCAGTGTTGGATTAACATAATCCACCTGCAGGGTTTGACACATACAAAACTTATAAGCATCTCAAGGGGGTATCATCAGTATCTATTTCGAGACGTGGATTCCATCCATAAAAAACCTTCATCGTACATTAATCACCATTACCCAATTTATCAAGATTATTGATCCAATAATGAATCTCACCCAATAAGTCAAAGTAATAAATAACTAGTGCATGTGTCCATAAATTATATCCGGATTAAGATCCCTAAGTAAACCTAATAATCACGAGGTGTCCATTGTCTTATGAAATCATTATAAAAACACTGACCTCAAATTGGTCCCGTTTAATACACACAAAGTGCACTAGCATAATAAGTTGAAACTATACAGTTTCCCATAATCAAGATAGACCTACTAAAATATTATGTTACAGCCCTATTGATGGTGTGTTCAATTCCATCTAAGACTTTGAATAATAAAACTTATATTCTACAAGAACTGGTGATCTGATCATTTGTGTGTAAGTCGTACTCTACACACCAGAACACCTACTGAGTAGAACAAAAGACATCAGCAATATATAACATACTGCAAAACATTATGTCTATATATGATTCTCATTAAAATAGGAATAACTGATTTTATTATAACAACAAATCCATATCTAAAATTATTATATAAAGCATGATTTTAGTCTACTTCTCTAACAATCTCCCACTTAGACTCAAATCCATGATGCAATGCATCTCACTCCTATCCCCTCTATGTGACTATCAAAAGTCTTGGATGGTAACATCTTTGTGAAAGGATCTGCCAAGTTGTTCTCTAATTCAATCTTCATAACTGTGATATCACCCTGCTACACAAATTCTTGAAGGAGATGATACTTTCGCTCAATGTGTTTACCTCTCTTTTGGCTCATGGGTTCCTTTGAGTTTGCAATTGCACCATTATTATCATAATAAAGTGTAATAGTCGGTTGAACTAAAGGTACCACTCCTAGATCCATTCGAAAGTTTCTAAGCCATGCTGTTTCTTTGGCTGCCTCAGAGTCCTCAACATATTCATCTTCCATGGTGGAATCAGCAATGCAAATTTTCTCGATACTCCTCCAACTAATGGATCCACCTCCTAGGGTAAAAATATATCCAGAGGTAGACTTTCTAGAATCTCTTTCAGACTGAAAATATGAATCGATGTACCCAATAGGTACTAGACTCTTCGCAGTCCAGTGTTCTTGCCCAGGGTTAGACTAATATCTACTAACCATGCCAACACAAAGCAGATATCAGGTCTAGTGCATAGCATGGCATAATAAGGCTCCCAGCTACCAAAGAATATGGGTGCCTTTCATCTTCTTTATCTCATCAGGTATCTTAGGACACTGGTCATTGGAAAGAGATATTCCATGTCTGAAAGGGAGGAACCATTTCTTAGAATTTTTTATGCCAAATCTGGCAATAATGGAATCGATATAAGTTTCTTGTGATAAATCCAACATCATGTTCTTGCGATCACCCAAAAGATTTATCCCAAGAATGTGACTAGCTTCTCCTAAGTCTTTCATATCGTATTAGATGGATAACTACAATTTAACCGAAGACAACACTCCAACATCATTTCCAATGAGCATAATGTCATCCACATATAATACTAAAAAACACCACTATTTTTTTGTTGCATTTCTTCTCCACACAAGACTCATATGGACATTGATCAAAACCAAAAGATTTGATTGCTTAATAAAAATAAATGTTCCAATTTCTAGATGCTTGCTTAAGTCCATAAATGGACATCTTAAGCTTACATAATTTATGCTCTTGGTATTGGACAATAAAATCGTCTGGCTACACCATATAAATACACTCATTAAGATTCCCATTAAGAAATGCAGTCTTGACGTTAATTTACTAAATTTCATAGTCGAAATGAACCGCAATGGATAAGAGAATTAGGACAGACTTCATCATAGCTATCGGCGAGGAAGTTTCCTCATAATCGATGCCCTCTTTCTGACTAAACCCTTTTGCAACAAGTCGTGCCTTAAAGGTCTCAACCTTATTATCCACACCTTTTTTCCTCTTATAGACCCACTTCCATCCTATGGGTTTTATCCCTTTGGGTGGATCTATAAGACTCCAAACCTGATTAGAATACATAGATTCCATCTCAGAATTCATAGCTTTAATCCAAAGTTCTACATCTTTATCTTGAATAGCCTCATTGTAATTATAGGGATTGGATTCAAGTTCATCAACGACCTTGTCTTAGTACTCTCCTAAAAATATAAACCATTCAGGTTGACGTATAACCCTCCCACTACGACGAGGTAGTCCCTGTGCTGGTATACCAGTGTCAACACGTTGTATTATTTTATCTTGTATTGGTGGTGTTGAATAATATTATTGATTCCCTCATAAATCTTCAAAAACAACTTTACTTCTGGGTTTATGATCAATCATATAATTCTCTTCCAAGAATCGGGCATTGGTTGCTAACGATGACTTTTTGATCCTTAGGATCATAGAATAAATAACCCTTAGTTTCCTTAGGATATCCTAAAATGAAATAAACTTCTAATATGGATTCTAACTTACTAGGATCTCTCTTTAGCACAAGTGTTGGACCACCCCGGATCCTAATTTGTTTCATATTGGGCTTACGCCAAATCCATAACTCCTTGAGTGTAGTGGAGCATGCCTTTGAAGGTAACAAGCTCGGTAAATAAATGGTCGTTTCTAAAGCATGTCCCTAAACGGAATCTGGGAGATCTGTATAACTCAACATGGACGTAATCATATCTAAAAGAGTCATGTTCCTCCTTTTTGCTACACCATTTTACTGAGGCATACCAGGCCTAGATAATTGGAATGTAATCCCTTGATCTTTTAGATATTGCCTAAACTCCCCTAAGAGGCACTCGCCACCACGATCAGATCATATTGTCTTGATACTTTTACTTAGATGCTTCTCCACTTCCGCCCTATAAACTTTGAATTTCTCAAATTCCTAGGACTTACGGTGCATTAGGTAAACGTACACTATACCAAAATGGGTAAATTGTCACCCTTCCAGCGACTAGTCTAATCACGGTCATTGACCATGACAATCCCGTGATAACGACTTGTCACGGTCATTGACCGTGATAAGACCATGACAACGACACTTGTCATGGACTTGTCACGGTCAATGACCATGACAAACCTTATAATATTATCACAGTCAAGGACCGTGACACATCCGTGACAATTTGTTCAGTAAAAAAAAATTTACGCTTTCTTTTTTTCCCACCGTTTTTGGTTTTCCCTCTCTTTCTCCCTCTAAGCGATTTCTAGCTCTCTCTCTCTCTCTCTAAGGTATGTTTTTTTCCTCTCTTTCACTTTCATTTCTATATGTGTGTATATATGTGTGTGGTGGTGTGTGGTGGGGGAGGCGGCAGGGGGTGGTGGGGTGGGGTGGGGTGGGGTGTGTGTGTACGTGTGTGTGTGTGTGCATGCGTGTACATGTACGTGTGTGGTGAGGGGATAGGGAGGGAGAGGGGGGCTAGGGAGGGGAGGGACAGGGAGCTGGGTGGGGGGCAGGGGGAGTGAAGGTGTGTGCGTGGGTGTTATGGGGTGAGGGGGCAGGGGATGGTGGGGTGTATGTGTGTGTGTGTGCAGGTGTGAAGGAGGTGTCCCCGAGCATCTCGACCATGATTGTAAGTAATTTGACAGTTTACTTTTTGTTAATTATGTTATAATTTTTTAATTTACATATTTTACTAATCATGTTCTTTTTGTCGTTTCAGGCAAAGCTTAAAGAAGTGCATGAGTCGCAGTCTGATGCCGACAAGGCATCTTTGTCCACAGATGCACTCAGCCAAGTGATTGGCTCTTATCGCAAGGGGAGGACAAGGGGGTGAGCTCGCAGGTGGCCAAATTTAGGATCATCGAATTGGAGACGAGCGACACCGGGTTGGCTCGGACGGTGGACTCCCATGATGAGAAGCTGTCCAGTTTGGAGGCGACGGTCTAAGATATGTTCTCATTCATGAAGCATTCATTAGGCGGAGGAAAATACAAGGGGAAAGGGAAAACGAAGGTGGTGGGGGAGGGGGTGCGGGAGGACGAGGTGCGGGATGACGAGGATGTGGACCTCGCTGCTTCATCGCCAACACGTTCGGACTTTGATGATCCACTTCCCTATTTGGCTCCCTTCGACCGACCGATGTCGACGCTTGGTTGGCCGAGCGTGTTTATACTAGACATATTTGATGGCCAGAGGATAGGGCGGGGGTTGAGGGACCCGAATATCGTCCAGGGTTGACTAGTTCATGGACGTGAGCTTCAAGACATCGAGTCCAGGGAGGGAAGGAGAACTCGCCATTATGGTTACACGAACAATGCGGCACGATGTATATTAGTGGGTATGTCAATTCTTATGTCATGTGGACTACTCACCTCCTCGTATTTAACCTTACCTAAGACATGTAATGACACTATTTGAATTGAATTGTATTTTTTTTAGTTGGTACATTTGAATTGTTTTTAAGTTAGTATATTTGAATTATATTTGGATTATATCGTGATGCATATTTTTTTTATTTTGAATGTATATTTGCATTATCTCTAGTTTATTTGGATATATGATGTTTGAATAGGTACAACGTTGCTATAACAGGTACAAATATACTACTGGACAGTGGCAGTGGCCATACTGCCCAGCAGATTTTTTTTCAATTCTGCCTAGAATTGTCACGATCATTGACCGTGACAATTTTTTATTAAATGTCATGGGTTTGTCACGGTTATAAACCGTGACAAAACTTGTCACGATCAGGGACCGTGACATGAACGTGACAATTTTAACAAGCTTGTCACGATCAATGACCGTGACAAAAAAAGTTATCTCGCCCATTATTATCACGGTCATTGACCCTGACAAGTTGAAGTTGTCAAGGTCAATGACCGTGACAATTCGACAGATTTGGTGTAGTGGTACCCATACCTTGAGTAATCATCTATGAAAGTCATAAAATACTCAAATCCCCCTTTTGCTCGAGTTGTCATCGGTCCACATAGATCAGAATGAACCAATTCCAACGGTTCTTTGGCTCTATAGCCCTTGGACGAGAAAAACATCCTGGTCATTTTACCTTTTAAACATAATTCACAAACTGGAAGTGCCTTCACTTCTAGTGAGCTCAATTTCCCACTTGCTACCAGTCTACGACTCCTTTTTTATATTAATATGACTTAGGCATAAGTGCTAAAGATACATTTGGTTCACTAAGGAATGTTCATTTCTCTTTAAATTTGGTCCACTTTAATTATGCAAAATATTAATTTGTTGTGTGGGAGAGATAGGATTAATGATATAAAGATTATTAACTAATATACTATAACAAATAAAATATTTAGTTTTCTTAATAACCATAATTTTATTAAAAGACACTGAATATCCATAAAAGGATAAATAAAAAACTAAAATAAAATTCCTCCTGGTGGAAGGGGAATAAATACAGTAAACTCCTATCATTTTTAAAGCTTAAATGAATGTCTCCCACAGCAACTAACGCTACTCTCGTAGTGTATCCCATAGTCAGATAAATCTCTCCATCACTTAATCGTCTGGTTTCATGGAACCCCTGCAAAGAATTGCATACATAATTAGTGGATCATGTATCTACACACTAAGTACCAGAAGTACGAACTAAAAAATATGATTCAACAACAAATAAATTGAATTTACCTGCGTTGTTCTGCTAATTGTGGAAAATTGAATAATTGTTCTTCCAGTGTCCTAATTGCTTACAGTGGAAACACTTGCCCTTGGGCTTTTTCACACGTACCTAAGGCCCACAAGCTTCCTGGGGGACCATAACCTCTTTTTGAGCCTTCTTCTTATTTTTATTCTCTCCCATAGGCTTAGAAGTAGAACCTTTCTCAATAATAAAAGCACTTACTAACTTCTTTATAAGACCCTCAGCTTCTTGTAGTTCTTTAAGTAGTTCTGTCAAAGAGTAAGAAAGTTTGTTCATGTTATAATTTAGGCGGAACTGCTTAAAGGACTCAGGTAGCGACCGGAGAACAATATCAACCTGGGTTACCCCATCGAATTCCGCTCAAAGGATTTCAAGATCATTGATAAGAGACATCATCCTTAAAAAATGTTTACTCTCTAGGGTCCCTTCACTCGTGTTTTTGTTCATGAGTTCTTTCATGGCAACGTGCCTTGCAGCACGATTCTAATCCCCAAACATATCTTTGAGGTTCAGCATCATGCCATAGTCAGTGTCCATCGACCGATGTTGATGTTGCAGAACATTTGACATAGATGCTAAAATGTAACACCGCACCATCTCATCAGCCTTGATCAATTTCTGATAATCCTGGGTTTCCTTTTTGGTTTCCCCTCACCAGGTTTCTCGAGACAGATATCATAGAGCACAAACTTTTACCCTTCAGGACAATATCCAAATTCTTTTTTCGGTCAATGCAATTAGGTCCAGTTAATTTATTTTCCTTGAGAATGACAACAAGTGGATTGAAAGATCTTCCCACATTAATACTGAAAATCAAATAATAAAATGAATTATTATATGGCATAAAACTTTTTGAATTTTAAATTAAAATTAATGGTCCCTCTATTAATTTTAAAAGAATTCATGAGCATCTTAATTACAATTTGAATAGTATTCCTATTTAGAGAACCTACTGTCCAAAAAAATTAAGCAGGCTTATTCCTTTTAATTTTATTATCTAAACAAAACTCATGTCAAATAAAATAAAATAGCCGACACTTTGGTCCCACAAAATCATAGAATTCCTCCTTGGAGAACCTACCATTATTTTATGTCTAACTGTATACCGCAAACTAATTTTAGATTGTCTCATATCACATAGACTCCTCCTTTGGGGGTAATCTATGTGAATAATGAATCCAAAATTATCCTTAAAAAAATTACAATGACTACCACGATAATTTGCATTCCTCGTTGGAGGACCTACTTATTATTGAAAGTCTACAAATCGTTGAGGGAGACTATGGGATTTTATCTTGGAAAATGCCCTCTCCCGCTTAGTAATTTAAAAAACTTTTGTGAGAGTTAAAAAAAATGTGTCCAATTCTTAATTAATTTGAAAAATCTAGGACATTTATTCCAAAAATGCCGAGATATCGCTATTTTAATATATCAAGCAAATGTGTGATAAATAAAAAAATTCAAATACCATTGATCGTTAAAAAAATACTCAATTTTTTTTATTCTCTAACCACACATATTAATATCCACAATTCAAAATAATTATGATTTTTTTTCACATTTAGGATCTACGTGATTTAAGTCAGATCGGTATTCCATGTTGTCCATAATTTAAAGGGAACCGTTAACACATATTAACAGCCCAATAATTAAAGCATGAATAATAGAGACATAAATCAATATAAATAAGAAAATCGAGATAAATAAGGATTCCCGACTATTATGATCAAGATGAAAGTTTGTCGTAGATTGGAGTTCTCAATAGTCATCCTTGAAACCAATAGTCATCCTTGAACTAAACAGTCATCCTTGAACCCAAACACTTTATGTTGCCAGTATGCTGAACAGCACGGGGTTCCACCTTCCCGGTCAGGTGGCGGGGTCGAGGCGGCATTCCCTCACGGGGTTCCAATGGGCATCGCCCCGCCTCCAAGCACTACTTAAACTGTCGAAACTAATTTTTGTGCCAAAAATGCCTCCGATCACCGATCTTGTTTCATATTTCTCCATTGACAATCACGATCAAAACAGTAACAAATGACATATATCTTATGCCTCCGTGAAGGAATTCAAATTCTACATCAATATTACATCAATCCAGCATAAAAAAAAATAACCACAACTAAACCATCGTGTGATTCAATCACATAAAACAAAAACATAAAAACATGACCATAATAATGGGATTAGATCGCTGCAAAATAGAATTTAGCACAAATCTATATTCTACCCAACATCCACGCACATATACGATTATTTTAATTGGACAACATGGTTGAATTCTACCTATACACAGTATCAACAGGGGCCTTATACCTATTGTTGGAGCGAAAGTCCAAGGGTCTGTTAAAAACTCGAATATATTGAACTACAAAAATACTACACATACATGAAATCCTATAAGGCGGAATTAGGATTTACCTTTTGAGATCTATTTGATTTGATATCGTCTTTGCACGAATAGAATATGCGGTGACTCGATTCACCTCACAGTCTTCTACTGTATTCCTGATATGGACAGTCACAAGTAGAGGGTGGGTTCTTATTTCGTGACCACCTTCTTATCTCCTCTTTCTTGTCTGCTGCATCTCTATCTCACAAGTATGAAGTATCCAAGAGTGACGGCTAGGTTAAGAAATAATGAGACTTAGGTGCATATATATAGGATACAATAGGGACCCTAATGAGAGATAAGTATGTGGCTCCTAATGGGCCTGAGAAAACCTAATCATTTTTAGATCCTAATCTCAGTCCCTTATATAATAAATAACACTAAATATTTATAATTATAACTCCACTCCTTAGCTCAAAATTATATTTCTAGCTCCTCATCCGCGTTAAGGTTACAAAGACCTATTAATAAAATAAATTACTGATAACTTATGTGATTAACTTCTTTATATTCTTGAGCGATCCAACTTAACTTATTTGCAGTGTCGGATTAGCATAATCTACCTTCAGGGTTTGACACATGCAAAACTTATAAGCATCTCAAGGGCATATCACAAATCTTTATACCGAGACGTGGATGCCATCCATAAAAGACTTTCACCGTACATTAATCATCATTACCCAATTTATCAAGATTATTGATCCAATAATGAATCTCAATCGATAAGTCAAAGTAATAAATAACTAGTGCATGTGTCCATCAATCATATCCGGATTAAGAGCCTTAAGTAAACCTAATAACCACGAGCTATACATTGTCTTAAAAAATTAGTATAAGAACAATAACCTCAAATTGGTCCCGTTCCATACACACGAAGTGTTGTAATATCCCGTAATTTTAATGATTTTAAAATTGGGATTAATTAGGATTAATTGTGGGTTAAATTAAAACTAATCCGAATTTCAATAGTACTCGGGAATATAGCAATGTGTGATTTATGTAAATATTACTTAGTGATTAAAAGTAATATATGATTATGACTTTACATATGATTAGGATTTAATTAAATTGTCACTAGTGATTAATACGACAATTACGGGAATTAAGTTGAGACGTGCGTGTGAGTCGTATCGGGAATAAATTTAAAGATAAAATATTTTTATGTCATCCAAATGGTCGTTTTGACTATGCCTGAGTGTCCGGAAGGGTTTTAATAGTCAAAAAAATATATTTGGGTGTTTGATTTGGGTCTCGGGGCACTTTAGAATGGAATAGACACCCCAAAGGGGTTTTAGTCAATTACCAAGGTATGTGAACGGTACCTACAAATTTTGGAGTCATCTTATTTAAGTGTAGATTTTATCAAGTGAGGTTCATTCACCAAAAATCAAGAGATAAGTCTGTGAGAAGAGGAGAGGCTTTTCTAAGAAAGGAAGAGACTCCCCCAGGAAGTCAAGAGGCCAAAGGACATCTTACACCACCACCACCACCACCGGAAGTTGGCTGGAAAAAGGAGACGACCACCAGTAGACTATCATCCCCAAAGGTTCAGACCTACAATCTAAAGGAAAGTGACTTAATCTTTGCAAATTAGCCTATATATTATCCATATTAGGATAGTCGAAGAATTTTGAGAATTTTCATGATTTAGAGATAAACCATGATGATGTTAATGGACTTCTTGATATGAGATACATGTAGGAAAAACCTCCTTTTAATTATGTATTTTAATCCACGAATTTGGAATCAATTGATAAAGAAAATCTGAGTTTTTATATGTTATTATTGGAGAAATGATAAAATATGGATTTTCTGGAAATCATGAGAAATAACATGTTTAATCCAAACTTCTTGATGATTCTAGTTTGTTTAATGTTTGGAGATCAATTATATATATTGTTATATCATATGGAACAAATTATAAGAAGTTTGGGATCATAAAATAGAGGATTTAAGGATGAAAGATGATGAAACTCATAGGCCAAATATGCATAAATAGTGGGTTGATACCTGGTTGGTCGATCGATCGACCCTTGAATGTCGATCGATCGATCCAAACAGTCGATCGATCAACGATCCCGGAATATGTGATTTTGTTTTTTTAAGGTTTGACAAAATTTCCCCACTTCCAAGTATGGTTAGTGTAAATTAAATATAGCATAATGGGATTTCAGGAAGATCAGTAGGGTAGTAATTGAGACCCAAAAAATATTTATATGTGCGATTAATCCTTGAAAATTAAATAATGGATTAAAAGTTAATTAGAGATTATCGAGGAATAAACCCATTTGAGGATAATATGAATTTGTGAAAATTCGGGAATTGGGATGACATGGACCAGTAGGGTGTGAATACTTACCTACTAAATTTTTTTGAGAAATATTGAATGTCTTTCGAGTGTTGGGATATCTCGAGAATATGTTATAAACTAAATTCATAATTTATAAATATGTAGGATATTATAGAGGAGATATACTACGTATGGAATTATCATATGGTTGTGTGAATACCTTAATGATATTATATATGTGAGGCGAATACCTATACTGTAATTTGTATTGTGTATGACATACCTACGTTGCTTGTTATCGGGGTGGAGGTCTTGCGTTATGGTCGATCTTATCCTGATGAGCCCATTTGGGGGGAGTTTAGATTCATACCCTGAGCATAGGACCTTGGACACGTTCTATCGGTGTGAATGATAGTTTCAACGGTTGAATGGGAGTGTAGGTATGTGCATGACCTATTCGTCTGGGGAGTATGCTCGCCTCCAAATATGTGTGTTATGTTATTTATGGTTCGGGAGAGACGCTGAGCCAATAGTCCTTTTTATAGCGAGAGATGTAACTGGGCATGATAGCCCCGCAGTTGTGTCTGGGAGGTGCCATATTAGTATATATAATAGTGTGATAAATATATATACTATGATGTGATCTAATGTGTGAATTAGTAGATAAAAATGAATAATAAAATCTGAATTGAATTAAGTAAGTGAAAACTTAATACTTAAATGCCTAGTTCATCTTAAAGAGAAATGAACATGTTTAAATTAATATAAGTATTACGTGAGAAATATGGGATAATGAGAAGAGATAGAATAATAACTCAGAATCTTATTTAAAGATATTATAAGAAACGTTAGGCGTGCACACTAGATGAGAGGTGAGATTCTCATGTGAGAGCCGAGAACTAACATGTACATAATAGCTGCTTAATTGCACTTGTTAAGAACTTGTTGTTTTTAAAAATCTTTTACTATCGGGCTCTGACCCGTTTACTTGCATATTCTCTTCTCTACTATATTTATTACACCAGGTGCCCAGCATCAGGGACGCCCAACTTAGAGGATGGATATTTTGACATGTTTATGGAGATGCAGCTTTTTATTAGACGCTTTCATTCCATTGATTCCTATCTTTGTAGTACTTGACTCATTTAGGGCATGTCGCCCAAGATTCTAGTAGGTCCATTCCTATTTCGTATATTGTATTGATTTTATGTTGGTACTGTTATTATCATTTTGTTTTAGATGGTGATATTGAGATATTTGAACTGGAGAGTTTATTCCTGTTACATTTATTCTTGTTGAATTTTAATTCAGATGTGATGGGATGTTACTTATTTCATTCCATATGGTGGAATGGATTTAATTAAATTAAAATAGGAAAAGATTTGACACTTGGCTTAATTAATTATTAGGTGAGTTAATAAGAAATTATTTTTCGACAATGATGCTAATAACGGACCAACTGGATATTCTAATTTAATTTAATAAAGGACTGATCACTCGATATTTAATTAGGCGGGGTGTCAACTATCACAATAAGTTGAAACTATACAGTTTCCCATAATAAAGATAGACCTACTAAAATATTGTGCTACAGCCCTACTGATGGTTTGTCCAGTAATATCTAAGACTATGAACCTTAAAACTTATATTTTACAATAACTGGTGATTTGATCATTTGTGTGTGAGCCGTACTCTACACACCAGAACACCTACTGAGAAGAATAAAAGCAACTAGTAATATATAAAATACTGCAAAACATTATGTCCATATATGATTCTAAATAAAATAGGAATAACTGATTTTATTGTAACAATAAATTTATTACTAAAATCATTACATAAAACATGATTTTATTCTACTTATCTAACACCAATTGCTATTGGTAAGAGGCTAACTTTATTAAGGCATACTCCATTCGTTCGTCATCTGGGTCGAGCTCAAGCCTGATGATTTCTTCATTCAAACCTTGTTCGACAATAGTGGTCTTCATAGTTGGTAGACTAGCTTCCATAGGGATACCAACTTTCATCTTATAAGCTAAGGTGAAGGGAATTTCCCCAGTTAATCTTCTAAGAGTATTACGATATGCCCATAGGACGTAGGGAAGCTCCTACACCCAATATCCCTTTGTCTTCTCTAATCTCTTCTTCATGCCATCGAGCATCATTTTATAAGAAGCCTCATCTCGCTTATTGCTCAGACAGTAGGCCACAGAGATGAAGTGATGGTTGATTTTGTGGTTGCTGTAAAAAATTTGGAATGACCCACTTTTAAATTGTGTTTTGTTATCTATGATGATCGCCTTAGGCACACTAAAGCGAGTTACAATGTTCCTCTAGATGAATTTGATCATACCAATGTCTCTGATGTTCTCCAATGGTTCTGTTTCAATCCACTTTGTGAAGTAGTCTATGCCGACCAAGAGGTACTTGTTATTTCTTGGTGTCGTTGGGATTGGATCTACAATATGAAAAGTGCTACTGTGTGATAATTGATTAAATTCGCAAGTTTCCAATCAACCTTTATATAATTCAGCCCCTAAACATGCATCTAAGGTGCGTGTGTCAATCCATAAATAAATAAAGCATGTGACACAAAAATATGTTGAGACACAGATTTCAGGAAAAAAAACTTTTCGGGTAAAACCTTTATTTCACTATGACTATATAAATCGCAACTTACAATTACATAGAGAAATCTACAATGGATCAACACGCATCCAACCTAAAAAGACACGCAGTCTTGAACTCAGCAAGAGAATAACCACAGCACCCTCCAAGGACTCACAGCCCAGAAAACAAAGGAAGAACCGCAGCTCTTCTCAATGACACGCAGCCATAAAACTTTGTAGAGACTCCCTCAGCAATGACACGCAGCCCTCGGTTGCAAAGATCTCCCCACAAAGGTTGAACAGTAGCAAAGCTTGTGTTCTAGGGTTCCAAAAGATTCACAAAAGTAATTGGGATTTTTGTGTGTGAATCAAAAATATGTTTGTCACATCAAAAATCGAAGTCTTGTTGTGTTTGAACTATTAGAAACGTTTTCTCAAAGACTTAAAAAATACACCACCGAAATAGGTATATATATAATAATTTTGAGTTGGTGGGTAAAACACTCACGGAATTGTTCGATTTTATCTCAGGTGGACCGGTCCGGCTTGGAGGCGGATCGGTCTAACCTCGGATCGGTTCGTTTTTGAACAGGGCTTCTTCGGTTTACAATCGATCCGGGGTTTACTGGTGCAATGCGGATCGGTTCGGTATGGAGGCAGACCGGTCCGGAGGTGGATCGGTTCGTTTTTAAAAGGGGCGGACCGGCCCGATTTACTAGAAAATAAAAAATCTTTTAAAAGCCTCATTTTGCTTGAAAAAACTTACTTCTTATTTTTATAAAAACCATTTCATAAAAATTTCCCAATACTAAGTATGAAACTTTAAGGGACTTTAAAAACAAAACTTTACCAAGTTCATTCTCGTAGAGGTTATGATGTTGAAGACGCTTTAATATTCGAATCCATTGATGTAGATGCGATCTTAAGTTTCTTCAACGGTTTAACGGCGTACGCCATACATATTGACAATGGACAAAATGTCCTTACAAATCTCCCCCTATGTCTATGCCGGTATATACATAAGAAATCCGAATTATCAACTAATGACCTATACAAATCTACCCTCCCATGAACCCTAAAGATGGAAAGATACAAATGTTTAAATCTTCATCGTTTGTTCTTCAATCTTCAACAATCATCAAATCTCAAAGCTTTTCTCATCAGGGTGTGCAAGATATTGATCTTCAATATTCATACCTACACACATGAGACAAAGCAAATACCACGTGACATATCGAGTTTGAAATGAGATAAACATAGATACCAATTTATGATAAAAGCATAAGCTAAAGCTCAAAAACTCCCCCAAAATATTTGAAAAAAATATGCTACAAAAATCACACCATGGATTTAGACTCAAACAACCAAGTCATGGAAATGGAATGAATGGGTGTGAACACATTCGATAGGTAAATCAACTCAATCAATCATATGTGCACGATGCGTATGTGTACTCCTAACGAATGAACATCAAAAGTAGGTGTAAAGATTGTTGAATTTAGATGACATCGTCTTATGCAAATCAACAAATCAAAGTCAAAATGATTTCCACCCCAATAACGTCCAAAACTATGTAGCGCATTTTCGAGAGTTTTCAGGACGTGCAAACCCGTTTTAAATTCTCCAACCAAACTCCCTCGTATATATTTTCTTTTAGAGGTAATCTGAATTCTCAAACTTTGGAGAATTGGTGCGAAAAACTAAATGGCCCATAATTTGGCATGAATTTCTTTTTATTGCCTTTAAATTTTTTCGGGCTCTTTTAAACCTCTTTGGACCTCGGATAATAAAAATTCCTCCATTTTTTAGGTCCAATTTAACGGTGTCTTAGTATTCGCAAAGGCAAAATGAACCTTTCGCAGCTCTTCCCCATTTTTTTCAAACAAAACACACAAACTCACAAAACGGTTCTTATATGCACAATTTCCTTAGCAAAATGTATCACGCTTGGTTTGTTTTAAGGGCAGGATTGAAGTGAAAACACCCAACCAACATGTGATAAGACAAGCATAATAATCAAACAAATCCGTGAATGTGTGCAATAAAGGAAACATGAGTCAAACATGTTGGAAGTAACACTTAATTACATCTTAATGACTCCAAACATTATAAAGCACAATGATGAATTGATTTATTGTCTCAAAACACTATCAAGCAGTCACATGGATAAATGGAATGATGTTGTGACTTGGTCATCCTAAGTTCTCATCCATAAAAGGTGCAAACAAAATACAAAAATCTTTTTAGATTTTCTCAAAATTTTATCAAAATAAAATCTTTTTGTATTTTTCAAAATTTTTCCTAAAAAAAATAAAACATACAAAAATGATACATACTAGCAATAGGCAAACAATGTCATCATAAAAAATATCTTATGCTAGTAAACAAGTCAAACCTCAATCATTAGGTGCGGAGGGGTTTTTCAAAGGTGGTGACAACTTATGAAAAACCTCCATCAATTCTTGTGAAGTTTTTACTAAAAACTTAACTTGCTCAATTAAATGTGCAAACTCTCTCATGTAGTCTCCGGGAGCATGTAAAGTATCATGTGTGGGTGCATGTGTGTCAGAAACATGTGTAGAAGCAAAACATGACACATAACCCAACTTAAAGCAAAATTCCCTAAGGTTCCCTTTCCTCTTGCAACGTGAGCAAACATAAATAGGCATAATAACACCTCTCTTAAAAACTCTAGGATTCACTTTCCTAGTAGGAATGGGATGCCTATGTGGGTTAGGGTGAGATTCACGTGAATCAAACATTAAAGTGGGAACCGGCTCGGGTGCTAATTGGGAAGTAGAAGCATCGTCATGACTTATTCCTAACTTCTCACCTTTACCCTTATGAACCACCTTTTCAACCTTCTTAGGTGCATTCACAAATTTGACTTTGACCTCCCTGGCACGTTCGAGATCACTCTCAAGTTGGGTTACACGTGTCGTCAGACTAGACAACGTGTTGGTCAAATCACTCTTATCCTTTCTCAAAACCTCCTTTTCTCTCTCCAAATCTAAAACCCGACGATCTAAATCTCGATTATACTTATTTGTTTTCAAGGTCTCAGTGTACAAATCTCTAAAAGCTTTTTGGATCTCACTTTCATCTCCACTCTCAAACTCGCTTTCATATCCACTAGAAACACTTGAGTCATCACTGGTGCTCTCGTGACCTTTATCAACATGAGACAAACTGGGTGTGCTCACACGACTCGAAAAAGCTACTAACTTCTCACCACTAGTCTCATTACCCTCACCTTCACTACTATCACTAAGTGTGGCGGGCATGGCTAGTTTCTTTCCTTTCTTTCTAAGCCACGTAGGACACTCAAACGAATTATGCCCCTTACCCCCACATTCAAAACAAGTCACATTCTCAAAAACTTCCTCACACTCCTCATCGGAGTCATTCTCTTTTTGTCTCTCACCACTTTCCTTGGCCTTTCCTTTCTTTTTATTTTTCTCAAAAAACTTCTTTTTATTGGAAGAATTATTTTTGTTCATGTTGAGAATTTTTTTAAAATTTTTCGCAAATAAGGCCATATCATTAAAATCAAAGTCTCCCTCAGAATCGGACTCACAAACTTTTTCATTCTTTTTCTTGCAATGAGTCTTTAAAGCAATTCCATTATCCTTAGCCTTAATGGTTTTCGGAAACATGTCAATCTCATAGGTTTGAATATCTCCTACAGGTTCTTCCAACTTAAGTGATTTCAAATTTTCCAAAGAGTTCAAAACAGTGACTTTAGGAATAAAGCGCTTTAGGAGAGATCTCAAAATCTTTTTCACGACACGCGTGTTATCAATCACCTCACCCAAATTAAAACATGAGTTAACAATGTCTGAAAAACGAGCATAAAAATCATCAAACCATTCGGACTCAGACATGGTGATAGTCTCAAATTGGGTGGCCAAAGTTTGTAATTTTGATTCTTTAACCGCGTTCGTACCCTTATGTGTCAGTTTCAAAATATCCCAAGCCTCTTTAGACGTGGTGCACGTCATAATTCGGCGAAACTCATCAGGAGTGACAACTCCAGAAATAGCACTCGGACCACGGGAATTAAAATTGGACAGTTTATAATCATCTTTAGTCCATGTTGACACGTATTTTAAAGAGGTGATATTATCAACGGTGACTGTGGGAGGAGTCCAACCATTTTTGCAAAGCAACCAAAAATGCTCATCAATAGATTTGAAAATTGATTTCATACGAGCTTTCCAGTAGGCATAATTAGACCCGTCAAAAATAGACATCTGATTATATAAGTACTCCATAGGAAAAAATGCGAATTTTGACAAAACTGATTTTTAAAAAAATCAATATCACACGATTTTGCGGAAAATAGGAATACGCGATAAATTAGCGTAACCTGCTCTGATACCAATTTGAAAAGTGCTACAGTGTGATAATTGATTAAATTCGCAAGTTTTCAATCAACCTTTATATAATTCAGTCCCTAAACATGCATCTAAGGTGCGCGTGTCAATCCATAAATAAATAAAGCATGTGACACAAAAATATGGTGAGACACAGATTTCAGGAAAAAAACCTTTTCGGGTAAAACCTTTATGTCACTATGAATATATAAATCGCAACTTACAATTACATAGAGAAATCTGCAATGGATCAACACGCAGCCAACCCACAAAGACACGCAGTCTTGATCACAGCAAGAGAATGCACGCAACACCCTCCAAGGACTCGCAGCCCAGACAATAAAGGAAGAACAGCAGCTCTCCTCAATGACACGTAGCCATAAAACTTTGTAGAGACTCCCTCAGCAATGACACGCAGACCTCGGTTGCAAAGATCTCCCCACAAAGGTTGAACAGTAGCAAAGCTTGTGTTCTAGGGTTCCAAAAGATTCACAAAAGTAATTGGGATTTTTGTGTGTGAATAAAAAAGATATTTTGCACATCAAAAATCGAAGTCTTGTTGTGTTTGAAATATTAGAAATGTTTTCTCAAAGACTTAAAAAATACAACACCGAAATAGGTATATATATAGGAATTTTGAGTTGCTGGGTAAAACACTCACGGAATTATTCGATTTTATCTCAAGTGGACTGGTCCGACCTCGGATCGGTTCATTTTTTAACAGGGCCTCTTCGGTTTACAATTGATCCGGGGTTTACTGGTGCAAAGCGGATCGGTTCGGTATGGAGGCGGACTGGTCCGGAGGTGGATCGGTTCATTTTTAAAAGGGGCGGATCGGTCCGATTTACCAGAAAATAAAAAACATTTCCTAATACTAAGTATGAAACAATAAGGGACTTTAAAAATAAAACTTTACCAACTTCATTCTCGCAGAGGTTATGATGTTGAAGACGCTTTGATATTTGGATCCGTTGATGTAGATGCGATCTTGAATTTCTTCAACGGTGTAACGGCGTACAACATACATATTGACAATGGACAAAATGTCCTTACACAATATCCAAACCTCATTAGGCGAATGGACATAGATTAGTTAGTGACTTCAAATCGTTGGTCGACTGATGGATCATGTATGAGAACTTCTAACATTTCTCACACTTTCTGACGTAGTAGATTGCATCTTTTGCATGTATGACCACTAATATCCTTATTTGATCGCTATAAAAGTCAAAGATCTTCCTTCACTGTGGATTCAGTAAATTCCACCGTGAAGCTCATATAAAATTTGGTGAGCGTCACTTGGATACACGCATTGGAGGTAGAGACTGGTGAAAGATCTCTTGCAGAGTTTGCCTTCAGGTGAATAATAAAACTATGAATATTTTCTCCTGATCTGATGGGATTATTTATTGTCAGATGGTAGGACGTCCTCTTGCAAATAAGTGATTATAGGATCCATCTAGCTAGGAATTTTTTGAATGAAAAGAACCTGTTCTACGACTATGGTTTTTAGAATGTTGGTCTTAGCGAGGAACTCCAGTTCAGCGGTTCTCCTAAGATCAGAGTTGGTTGCAGATCCCAAGGCTGTTAAGGCATCAACATTGCTATTATGAGGGAACTGTTGAATGTGGACTTTCTTAAATTTTTCCATTATGTCTTGGGTGACATGTAGGTACGCTGGTTGGATACTAATTTTGAATTGCGGTATATAACAAGATGGTTTGCCCCCACAGAGAAAGCTTTTCCCATTCCGATGATAGGCGTTTTGTATTCATCCTCGTTGTTAAAAGATTCAAAACTATGTCTTATCCCTTGCTCAATCACAGTGTTCTTGGGGAAAATAAATGCAACTGCTACTCCTTCCCCCTTTGAGTTGGATGCGTCACCCAAAAAAAGGGTCCACTTTCTATATTGGTCAATCTATCGGCTCATTAACTGATCGGCTATATCTTGGTCATTGGGCTGCCCTTCCTTTGTGGATTCAGTGATAAAATATGCCAACACCTAACCCTTAATCATAGTCCTTGGTTGATAGTTTATATCAAATCTCCCAAGTTCAACTAAACATTTGGACATCTGTCTAGATAGGTCGGCCCTCCAAAGAATGACTTTGAGGGGAAATAAGTTATGATTATGATCGAATGAGCTTTAAAATATTATTTTAACTTGCGCGACCCGATGACTAAATAGTGGGATACTTTTTTAAGTGCAAGGTAGCAGTACTTGGTATCAGGGAGCGTCTAGTTGACGTAGTAAATGGGGGCTTGATGTACCCCCTTCTTACATATTAAGGCTAAACTGAATGCATGTTTGGAAATCGGTAGGTAGAAATAAAGGGGGTGTTCTAGATTTAGAATAGACAGTAGGGGAGGTTCGCTCAGATAGGATTTGATTTTTTAAGGGACTTTGAGCATTCCTCATTCTAGATAAGGCTTTTTTATTCTTCAATAGCTTAAAGAATGGTTGACATCATTCAGAAGAATTTAAGATGAAATAGTTAAGGGTATCAAAACATTCCTATTAACTTTTGAATCTCGCAGAGTGTCTTTGGGGGTTGAACGTTGTTTATTTCCATTATCTGGTTAATTTTACCTCAATACATCTTTTGCTGGCTAAGTACCCCAGGAACTTTTCGAACAGAACCCCAAAGGAGCATTTAAAGGCGTTGAGCTTCATTTAATAGTTCCTGATGATATGAAAGGTCTTCTCTACATCATCCAGATGGTCGAGTTTGAGGTTTTTCTTGATGAGCATATTGTCAATGTACACCTCCATCGTATCTCCCAACTGTTGCTTAAACATCCTCGTGACCAGTCATTAGTATGTGGCTCTTCCATTTTTAAGGACAAAGGGCATGACCTTAAAATAATACAGGCCAAGGATGGTTATGAATGAGGTTCCATCTTGGTCGAGGCCGAATAAAGGTATATGGTGATATCCTGAATATGCATCCAGAAAACTCATCTTCTCGTGACTAGATGTGGCGTCAACTAATTAATCGATCTTAGGCAGAGGCAATTTTTCTTTGGGATAGTGTTTATTGAGATCTGTGAATTCTACGAACATTCTCCAGATCCTTTTGCTTTTTCTCACCACTATCGGGTTTGAGAGCATTTTGGGAATTGAACTTCTTTGATGGACCTTGCCTCCAGAAGTTTCCTTATCTTCATTTCCACTACCCTTTTTTTCTCCGGGCCAATTCGACAAGCCTTTTGCATGATCGACGGCTACATGGGATCTTCATGAAGTCTGTGGCACATGAATTAGGGGTCAATCCCAAGCATATCATATGGTTTTTAGGCAAGTACATCTTGATTCCCCTTTAATAGAGAAATTTACTCCTCCCTTTCTTGTCCAGATAATGTGGTGCCGATTAGGACTGTGCATAAAAATCGTAAACCTGAAGAATCGAACCAAACCGACCTCTATAGTTTGGCTTGGTTCAATATTTTTAATTATGGGTTGGTTCTAGTTCCAAAAAAATTGATATAATCGATTCGTTTCTCGGTTTAGTATATAAACTAAACCGAACCGAACCAAAAAACCGAACTATAGACCTAAACTGAAAAACCAAACCAAAAACCGGTATTTAGAACCAGAGTTAGACCCAGACATTTTAGTCCTTTAACTTTTTTATCTCCAGCCATCGAATACATTTTAGAACCTACTAGGGTTCATTTCATTTTAGTCATACTAAAGCAGCCGTCTCTCTCTCATGTTGGAACATTTTTGTCTCTCTCTCTCTCGTCTTCTCCGGCAACAGAAGGTAACCTCTTCTCTTCTCATTTTTTCTAACAAATATTCGTCCCTCTCTTATGTTTACTGATCTCGGGTTTTCTAATTTTGTTTGGGTTTACTAAGGAAAATGTTTACCGATTTCGTTTGGGTTTAGTCAGATGAAAATGTTTACTGATTTCGTTTAGGTTTCATTTTGGTTTCGTTTGGATTTTATTAACAGATTTAGTTTTTTTTTCTTTTACTGAGCATTATGATTTCAAAAGGAATCATAATTCAAACACTAAATGCCTCAATAGGGTTTACTACTACCATTGTTTTCAATAGGGTTTAACTTTAATTTAATACAAAATGAACAGGAACCGTGAATCGACCAAAACTAAATCGAGAACCATCGGTTCGATTTGATTCTGTTCTATACATATTTCAGTTCGATTCTGGTTCTAAAACTATAGAACCGAACCATTTCGATTTTGGTTTTGGTTCTGGTTCTGGTTCTATAATGGAACCGAACCAACCCAAGCCATGCAAACCCCTAGTGCCGATTAAGAATTTCCTTCTCGACTAAGATTCGTCGAAGGATACCTCTTCTAACTTTTTTATGAACCTGTAAGGACACAAATTTCCAATTGAGTCCATATATAGTTTTGGCTCAATTCCGGACAAAAACATTTATACATAGGATTGTATTTAATTGTAACATTCTCAAGCCTATGAAAAGTTTGTTGAAGACGTAGCGGCAAAGAGTATAAAGCTTCATCATCATGTCAGTTTCATGCCTCGTTTATACGTCATGAAACCATAGTTACATGCTCGCAAGGTATGAATGCAATTATATTTATATAGGAGCTTGGAACTTGTTTATTGGGTGTTAGGTTTATCTAAAACTGCGTTTTTATTTTCAGAAAGATTTCTAATTAAAACTTTAAATAAGTTTATAAAGTTTTCTGGACTAAAATTGAATTTTCCTACTTTCAGGTTTTTCGTTCGATAGAGTCGTTCGAACGAAAATGTCGTTCGAACGAACTTGCCAACGACTTCCCATTATGGCATACTGGCACTTCGTTCGAAATGTCGTTCGAACGAGATTATCATTCTAACAAGATTTCTAACGATCTTCTAATGAGTTCATAATGGAACTTCAGTGGAAGACTCGTTCGAACGAGATGTCGTTCGAACGAGTTTCCAGCGGGAACAGTTTTCTGGTAGTTTTGAGCAGTTTTCACCCACTTCCCCACTTGATTCTTAACCAACTATTTTCAGACTTTAATATGTGCGGGAATCAATTTTGTTAAAACAACTTTTTGATATCCTACTAACTCCTAGAGAGTGTTTTGTGAGTAAAATCAAAGAGGCAAAAAGATCATGTTTTGAGTGTATTTTTATCAAAGAGAAAAATATACACCACTCTAGTTTACACCCAAATTAGTTTCTTCCAAGTTCCCATATTCATATATCTTGCTTGGAGTTTAGCACCGGGTTCATCTCTTCCGTTCAAAGAGAAGTTTCGGATTTTCATCTACATCCCATAAAGAAAGAAGAAGAGTTTTTGTTGCGGCATTACCCACTTGGAGAAAGGCTCCTTGCTCGGGTGACGGTGACCATACATAGTCCGATCGGTGGATTCCGAGACCGTGGTGGAGCTCCAAGGTTACTTGCTAGGAAGAGGTGTCTACAAGAAGAAGCGTCGACGCTTGAGAGGGATCGAGTCGTGTGTTGTAAGCCTTTCTATCTTGTATTTATAAATCCGTATCTAGTGGATTTGTGGCTAGGGTCGTCCGAGATTGTTTCCCGTCTTGGGTTTTTCCTCGTACATCGCGGCGTAGTGATTTATTGTTTCTATTTTATTTTTCGCACTCACCTAGAACGCATGCTTAGGTTAAAAAGATAATATTAGTTTAATCACTATTTATTTATTTTGGTGCTAAAATAAATATTGAGTAATTGTTTATTTGATTCAAGTGATGTGTTAAAATTAGTTTTGCCTATTTTGTTTAAATGAAAAATATGACTTAGGCAAATTCGAGGACTTGGATTAATAAATTGGTTTAAGTGAAATTAATACTTATGTGTGTTTAATTTATTTTCACTTAGGTTTAATTTAAATTTGAAATAGAAAATAAAATTTGATATTAAAATTTTATTTTAACTGAACCATCACCTTTTACGCTTCCGCATAGTAAACAAGAAAAGGAAATATATATAAAAGGAAATAATACTTCTTGAGGAAATTAAAATCTGGGATCCGCATCCGCATTCCTTCAAACTGGTATCAAAGCCAAAGCGATAAATTATTTCGTTAAAGATCATTTATATAATTTTTGGCTAAAAAGGAATTTTCCCCATTTTCAAAATTTCCTATTTTCGATGGTTCTAACTACGCGTATTGGAAAGCGCGAATGAAATCAGCACTAAAATCTATCGACGAGAGAGTTTGGATGTCTGTTATTAACGGGTGGTCCCCACCAACTTACTTAGTTGAAAATGAACGTGTTCCCAAACCGGCCGATAGATGGACTGAGAATGAGTTTAAACTTTCTAATTTTAATTCCCGTGGTTTGAATGCCCTGTTTAGCGCTGTCACACCGGATGAATTCCGACGTATTATGACGTGTGAAACCGCTAAAGAAGCTTGGGATATTTTACAACTAACTCATGAAGGAACTAGTGTCGTTAAAGCTTCGAAACTCCAAAACCTCACCACTCAATTTGAAACTATCAAATGAACGATAATGAAACTTTTGGTGAATTTTATGCTAGACTTTCCGATATTGTCAATTCATCTTTTAATTTGGGAGAGAAAATACCCGACAACCGAGTTGTAAAGAAAATTTTAAGGTCCCTACCCGATAGATTTATTCCAAAAGTGACCGTTTTAAATTATTTACCAACTTTAGCTTCTACGAAATTAGAAGAGCTTGTAGGTGATTTAAAAACCTATGAACTAGATATGTTTCCCTCTAAAATTGAAAAGAAAATTGAAAAGGGTGTTGCTTTAAAAGCCCGAAAAGAGGTCAAACAAGTAGTAGAGAGCGAGAGTGATAGTGACTCGGAAGATATGGCTTTGTTTTCTCGTAAATTTAGAAAATTTCTTAAATTCAACAAAGATAAATTTAAAAATGATTTTAAGAAATTTGAAACTTCTAAACATGACAAAGCCGAGAAGATCCCTAAATCCGAAAAGATCCCTAAACCTATTAATGAAAATTTAAATAGGGACGAGTCTAATAGGTGTTTTGGTTGTGAGGGTTATGGCCATAGGGCTTATGAGTGCCCCACTAAACTAAGGAAAGAGGGTAAATGGCCCATTGCATATAATGCGACCCTTAGTGATAGTGATAAGGAAGAGGGACCCGATTCCCCCACTAAGCCTAATTTTGTGGCTTTTATGGCTAGTCATGTGAGTGATAGTGAGAACTTGTCGATTGATGAAACGTTAACACATGACACTTCCAAGGTCATAGTTTATGATTCTCTTATTTTTTATGATAGTGAGAGTGGAGAAGAAAGAGAGAGTGGAGAAGAAAGAGAGGTTAATGTGAGTCAACTTCAAAATACTTTTCAAGAACTTTATAAAGAATCTATTAAATTGAAAAGAGCTAATTTGAAGTTAGAAGCTAGTTTGAAAGAACGTGTCAAGGTCGTTGATAATAGTATGTTGGTTGAAGACCTCAGGACACAAGAGAAAGCTCTTCTAGAGAAGCTTGAATATATAGAAGGCGAGAGAGATAGCCTTAGGGGTTTAATGGAATCCTTGAAAAAGGAGCTTCTTGCTTTTGAAGACCAAAATGTTTATTAGAGTCTAACATTTTAGAATTGCAAAATAAATTAAAAGACTCTAGTAATGTCAAATTTGATTTGGAATATCGTTCGGAAAAATTAGATAAATTCTTAGGAACGGTCCAAATTAAAAATGACATGTGTGGTTTAGGCTTCAATACTTGTAATGAATCTACTCAAAAATCCAAGACCAACGTTTTAGGAGAATCTACTAGGAAAGCATTTAGAGATAACTCCTTAGGTAAATCTTTTCGACATGTTTTCACTTGTACACATTGTGGTCGAAAAGGTCATCTTAAGAAATTTTGTTTTGATCTTAAACGAATTCCTAGAAAATCCCAACGTAATGCAATCAACGTATTTAGAACTCCTACACCCCAAGACAGTATTTCTTCATTAATATGGGTTAGGAAATCCGACTTGGTTTCCTTGAAAAATAGGGTTTTTGATTCTCATTTACTATCACATGCTTCCTCCCTTGCTAAATCTAAAGGATAAATGTGTTAGTTGTTTGCATACTTTAGCTTTTGTACTTCATGCTATATTCACATGCTAAATGTATGCTTGTTTAATCATTTTCTAGTCCTTACTTTATATCATATCACATGCTAGAATAATGATTTTTGTTTATCATTTGAAGTTTTTATCTCTTGATAATTTAAGCTTAAAGAAAAATTCAAATGATTTTGGTTTGTCTTTTGAGTATATATTTTTATTTTTGGTTATAAATGTCAAAAACTCAAAATGATTTTATTTTTGTGTGTATTTTGGTTTGACACGCTTTAAGTGGCATATACTTGTGTTAGAATTCCATTCTTTTTTCGCTCCCATGTGGCTAGAACTCTTGGTTTAGATTATCAATCCTTATTATGTTCTTTACCATATTTTATGGAGTAGTTGGATTTTGTGTTGTTTAAATGGATTCTATTTTTATATGCCTCTATTCACATATGCATGAGCTCCTTTGAATTTTTAACTTCATATGTATATTTGATCTATGTGAGGTGTTCTCCTTCCAATCTTGTCATCGACATATTTATGACTTAGGAGGACTAGTGCATGTCAAAATCCATTGCATGTGAGATTTGTATAAACATGATAAATAAAAATGTGCACTGGGAAGGGTTCCGAAAGGACTAAGTGATCCTTTGCGATTGTAAGCCACCGTTTTGAATGGACCTAAAATAAATATGTGGTCCAAAGGCCTAAAAACAGAAAATATGGCTTTAAAAGAAAATTAATTGCCAAGGCCTATGTTTGATTGATATAGTCATTTAAATTTAATATAAATGCTTATTGAGGGAGATTGGATGGTATATGAACGGTTTGCACAATGTCCGTTTATCCTAGTTGCGTATCTCATGTCATGACTATATTGGTTTGTAGAATCATGAATATGCTAGGCTTGTATGCATTGTGTATGTTTGTTCATTCAGTTCAATTTATATTGTCACATGAGGTTATATTCAAATGTGATGAAGTTTGCAATCAATTGAGAACTCCATGAACTTGTTTTTAAGTTATTGAGTCTAAATTTAATTGTTACTAGTTCACACCCCAACACTTCCGTTTCCATATGACACATTTTTTCGATACGAGTGTGCAAACTTATTGTATTTTGTGTCATATGTGTGTTTATATCTATATATATGTGCGTGTGCATTATTGATATGTTTCTAGTACACACACACATATATATATATATATATATATATATATATATATATATATATATATGATATTTTGTTTTGCCTTTGCCTTGCTTTCTAGTCCTTCTATGCGTATACTTTAGGTTTGGTATCTATCTTGGATTAGTTATGCTTTTGTTGCCCATATGCTTTCATGTCTTATCACTTTAAGCTTAAACATGCTTTTATATTTGTTCTTTATCCTTTGCCTATTCCTGAACAAAAAGGGGGAGAATGATAGGGGGAGAAATGGTATCTTATCCTATTCTAATCTTATCTACGTTTAGGAGATTTAACTTCGGGGGATTAGCTAACTTCTTGAGTTAATCATTTTGATAAAGGGGAGAATTAATTTTGGAGGAGTATTTATTTTAATTGCTTTAAATACTTTGATATTCCCTATGCATTTGATGAGTTTGCTTAAGTGTGCAGTAATTCTTCTAACGCGGCATCTTTCAATGGCAAAGCGTTTGATCCTTGGGTTGAGTCAAGTTTGGGTGGGTTATGTTTTGAGTCTAGTGAGGTTGACGGCCCTTTAGGATTTTTGTTTGGTTTTTGTCCCGGAATAGCCAAAGGGGGAGATTTGTAACGACACAAATTTCCAATTGAGTCCATATATAGTTTTGGCTCAATTTCAGACAAAAACATTTATACATAGGATTGTATTTAATTGTAATATTCTCAGGCCTATGAAAAGTTTGTTGAAGACGTAGCGGCAAAGAGTATAAAGCTTCATCATCATGCCGGTTTCGTGCCTCGTTTATACGTCATCAAACCATAGTTCCATGCTCCCAAGGTATAAATGCAATTATATCTATATAGGAGCTTGGAACTTGTTTATTGGGTGTTAGGTTTATTTAAAACTGCGTTTTTATTTTCAGAAAAATTTCTAATTAAAACTTTAAATAAGTTTATAAAGTTTTCTGGACTAAAATAGAATTTTTCTACTTTCTGGTTTTTCGTTTGATAGAGTCGTTCGAACGAGTTTGTAGTTCGAACGAGAATGTCATTCGAACGAACTTGCCAACAACTTCCCATTATGGCATTGACGCGACTCAGAATGTGTCTCTGAAGTGCGTACTCTCTAGGCTCAAGTGCAAGCCTGTCGCTCAAGTAATAATCCGACAAGTCGGGTATCGATCCTCAGGGAAAAAGGACAACGGAGTTGTGACGACGGGATAAGATGGAGTAATCCTAACGTAGACTCTAAAAAGAAAGGAAAAGATTTGGTTTTGGGAATGATTAGACTAAATACAATTATGAAATTATGATGAAATATGCAACTAACTAAATTACCTGAATTGTGAGTGAAAAATTGAATTGAAACTCTTTTTAAACTAAATGATGAGAAAACAGGACGGGAATACAATCCCCCAACCCTAATGTAGCGCAGTGATAACGTCAATCATAAATTTATCCGATTAATCAGACCCGGAATTTAGGACTCCCAAGCATTATGTATACGAGGTTCAAGCCCGCGTCATACCTAATCTAAAGATGAGTAAATCGGTATCGCGATAATTACACTCAAATTGAACTCTAAATCATCACGAGTACCCAAAGGTAAACGAGATATAAAGATCCACAATTATTATGCAATTACGCAATACGATCAAAATCAATCGTTAAATTCATCGGATTAACGTTATACACATGCACTAACACCTCAGGTTGGGTTCATGCATCCCAACCTTTTAAACCTAGCCGGACATGTTAAATTGACTAATGCATGAAATAATAATGTTGCATGTGAAAGAATTCATGATAAAGCTAGATTGAAACATGTAAATACATATTATGAACGCAGCAATCGATTGAATCGAATAAGGAAAATAAGCATGCAAGAACAATGACAAGAATTTTGAACTTTGAATTAAAACTGAAAAACAAACCCGTAATGATTAAATCTTGAAGCAATTAATTCCCTTTATGTTCCTAGATGTTCTTCTCCTTTTTTCTCTACCAAAAACTCACTAAAACTATCCCTAATGGCTGCTCCTAAGTTGTTACCTGCGTCCCCTACTCTCTTGGAGAGTTTTTGACCTAATAGGAGTCTTGGTAGCCAATCAGAATGGAGGATAAATTTCGCGCGTCAGGTACCCCGAACCGGTTCGCCCCCCAAACCGGTTCAGCCTGGGTTCGCGAATGTATGCTGGTATGGGGGTCTACACTTAGAATTTTTCTTCCCTTCTTTTCTTTCTTCCTTAGATTTTTCTTCAATTTCAACTGACCATAACTCATCAACCGTAGCTCGGATTTGGGTGCCGTTTCTTCAAGTGTTCTAGTTGTTCCGAGCTCTTCAACTTTCCAGTTGACTCCTCCTTCTGGATCTGGCTGCAAAATTACCAAAATGCCCTTGAACTTGCCTTCTTAGCTTTTCTTTCATCGTCTCGCTTTCTCTTTTGCGCTGCTTGCATAATTAACCTGTAAAACCAATAAGAAAAGCACGAAACACGAAATACTCACTAGCGAAGGTTAGTAGCATAAATGTGCATCAACTCCATACATGTTACATCACTCGGGTTCACAAATACACTGAAATTAGGGGAAGAACTATACAATATTTATGCCCAATCAAACCCCCCTAACTTAGAACTTTGCGCGTCCTGAGCAATGTAAAAGAATGAGAGTATGAGTTAAGGACCCTTCAAAAACTTTATTGAGATAGAATACCTCTTTCGCGGGCAAGCGATTGCATTTAGCGCATGCAACAAGCCTTTAAACCTCTAGGTTACCCTAGTAGGACGAGTGGTGTCTCGTGAGGGTTTGCAGAGAATATACCCACAAAATTCATTATTGACACAAAGAAAATTCAAAACATGCAAAAATTGAGCAATTCAAACTTTTCCAGAAAATAGTCATCGTCAAGTCATATGTACAAGTCTCAAATCATAGTGCGTGTGTGCGAAGTCGAAAATGTAACCGCCAAATTCCACTGATTGATCATTACGTTACTTATTCGAAAATTCGTTTTGATTTCAATTTCTCACGGAACGCTCTCACAAACGAATCTCTCGGATTATGGCTATTCTCTCGGTATGCGTGATATAAAGAGTAAATGTAAGGGAAGCAAATTCACGCATACAATTAGAAAGACGGACACTTTACGGTGAAAGGATCTCATCAACGGATTACGATTTTTAAAAACGGGAACATTGCCTCTATTTTGTGCACTTAACCTCTTATATTATCTTTTGGTGTCTTAACTCTCCACGCGATAATCAATTTTCGCAATTTGGACTCGGTTAGGACTTTTTCGGGTTGTAGGTTGCATTGGTTAATGTGAAGGAGGTATGGAAGGTTGGAATTGGAAAAGTCATTAATGATGTCCAATTGTGCTTTTTCGGGCTATTGCTCATTTTTTTCTTCTTTTTCTATTTTTTCAATTTTTTTTTTCATTTCTTTTCTTGTTATTTCTGTTGAGCATACTATTTTGTTTCTTGCCCCTTTATATGCACTTTTTGGACTTAAAATCTGAATTTTTCATTTTTTCACAATTCCGGCTATTTTGGGTTTTTTTGGGTTGTCAAACGAAAGGGAAAATTATTCGGCTCAATTTGGGTTGCAAAGGGTGATTTTGTTGCTACTTTTTCTGGCCAAAATTTTGGGTGACAAACGAGGGCCTACTTCATTGTCCAAAATGCCAATTGCGTTACCATATGCGTTTCGAGGTAAATTTAAGTTTAGAGACTAGTTTGGCACGTTTTTCAAGGCAATATTGCACACATTTTTCAGAACCTATCAAAATGAAAGGATTGAGATCCTTGACAACTTATTAGGCGCTAAAAAGAACTTTGAGTTAACCATTAACTCGGATTGATTTAAAAACTCGCAAAACGTGATAGGCTCGAATCTCACTGGGTTTGTTAATCTCCACATTTATTCGTTAAGTCGTCAATTTTCGCTCAACTTCCATCTTTGGTCACTTTCGGCTTTGTGTATGTTGGATGTTTACAATTTGAGACTCCAATTCGACTTTTAATGATATTGTTGAAAATTTTGAATTCCAATTTTTATTTATTTTGAACAAAATATTTTTGGATTTTTCAAAAGTTTATGATTTTTTTGGAAATTTTTGGGCATTTTTGGAAATTTGTGAAGTTTTAGAAATACGCACTTGTGACCCCCCCTAACTTAGACTTTTGCATTGTCCTCAAGCAAAAAGGACGAAAATCTAACTCAAGGCGAATGAATAGTGCGGAAAAATAAAACAAACAAATATTAAAATGCAACAAGACACTATATGACACTCATGCATGACTCAAAAATACAACAATAATCACCCCATAAGTGTCGGGGGTGAGACGATCTCTCATCTCTCCAGAAACTCACCCGACCCCACTCACGGGGTTTGATGTTCTCCTTGTCTCTCCCGTCCTAGGATTATAAGCTAACAATCGGAACAAGCTGGGACCTTGCCCATAGATAAAGGTTAGACCGGGAGACTCATCGTGACTAACTGGAAAGGGATCCTCGTGATGCTGGCTCAAAGTGTGATCTGCGTGCACTGACTCGGAGGGAACACCTAGGTTTCGTTCAATTTTTAAGATGCATGGGTCGGGATCTAAGTCAGATGAACCACAAATTTTCTCCTCACTTGCCTTCGGGGCCTCTAGTGTTGTGGGTGGATTGTCACAACGAAGGAATTCATCAATTTTTTCTTTCAATTCACTTTCGTCTAAGTGACTACATGAATCCAATAGGGATTGGCCTTCAATAGTAATACTTTCATCCACCTGCCCGAATTCTCTTTCAAAATCTTCCATGCTCATGTCTCCTAGTTCTCTCTCTCGAGTAGTGCCTACGTCCTCTCTTACTTGCTCGATCTCCAACTCCACCAGTTTTCTCTCTTCTAACCCCTCTCTCTCTCTTTCAATTGTGGTCACTACACACCTCTCCCCCACTTTTCTCTCATTGTCATAACTACCACTATTACTTGATGAAATAGGGCACACCCCTAACGGCTCTCTCTTGTGGGACTCCTCATTCTCATGGCTCGACGCTAAGCAGGACCCTAGGACATCTCCACAATCATTTTCCTCAAAGTACTCCCCTACGATCTCGTCTATGAAGCTCACCGCGTAAAGGTCATCTTCTTCCCCCGTATGTTGGGCGACATGGAAGATGTTTGTCTCTAAGGTCATGTTCCCAAAGGTGAGTTGTATTCGCCCATTCCAAGTATTGATGATTGCGTTAGCCGTCGCTAAGAAAGAGCGCCCAAGGATGATGGGAACATGATTGCTCGAGTTGAAGGAGGGCTCCGTGTCCCAAATGACAAAATCTACCGGGAAGTAGAAAGTGTCAACTTGGACGATCACGTCCTCGACTATGCCTCGTGGGATCTTCACTGATCGATCCGGTAATTGGAGAGTGACCTTTGTGGGCTTGAGGTCGCCCAAATCAAGTTTCCTATAAATGGAGTAAGGGAGTATGTTTACACTTGCCCCCAAGTCAAGTAAGGCTTTCTCAATTTTATTATCTCCAATGATGCAGGATATAGTGGGTGTACCGGGATCTTTGACTTTAGGCGGGAGATCATTTAGTAGAATGGAGCTCACGTTCTGGGCTAGAAAGACATTCTTTTTTACCTTCATCTTCCTTTTTACCGTCAAAAAATCTTTGATAACTTTTCCATAAGATGGAATTTGCTTGATGGCATCAAGAAAGGGTAAATTCAGCTTTACTTGCTTAAGTACTTCTAGCACTTCATCACGTGGATTCCCTTTTTGAGCGAAAATTAGCCTTTGAGGAAACGGTGCCGCGGAGGGTGGTTTCACTACTACCTTGGCCTCACTAGCATCTTCTTTGTCACTCCCATTTAAGGATACATCTTCGGCCTCTTTCGTGCCGGGCGAAATCTCCTTGTCTTTAAGTACGTCTCGTGGGGGAGGTGACAAGTCCACTACCCTCCCACTACGTAGAGTGGCAATTGCGCTACATTTCTCAGGATGGTCATGGGGTGTCGAGCTAACACTAGTTTGACCTTGGAGAGGTCTTTGGCCCTGGGATGGAAACTTTCCCTTCTCTTGAACACTCAATGAGGATTGTATTTTAGACAGATTCGCATTTATGTCGCCAATCAGACGATCATATTTGGCATTGGTTGCGGTCTGGCTTGAGATGAATTGATTCATGGTATCCTCGAGAGTTCTCCGCTGTGGCGGGATATAATTTCCGTGAGGTGGTTGACCAAGCATAAATTCTTCAGAATTTAGCTCCTTAATTTAGTGATTTTAATATCTCGAACAATGTAATTGAACCATTTTTATGCCATATCACTCCATTGTCTATTCCTAACAACTTTCCCTAGTTTTTGTATAAGTTGGATGAAGTTTTCAGGAATGGAATGCAAGAAAGAATCCAAAAGAAAAGAAAAGATGCAAGAAAGAAATGTCTAAGGGCAAAAGTATAATTCCATTCAGAATTCGAAAGTGACACCAAAAGGGAAGTTGAAGAGAATGAGTTGACAAGAGCATAGGAAGAAACGGCATCTAAATCGGAGGTCTAGATAAGAAGATATGGCCAGTCAAAGCTGCAAGAAAAAAGTCAAAGAAGAAGAAATTCGGACCGATACGGGTAGGAGTCGGACCGATCCGATCTGCCCAAGTCCAGTGCACCCCGGATGGATGGCAAACCGATGGAAGCAATAATCGAACTATCGGACCGATCCGATTAAGACCCGGACCGATCCGGGTATGCGAAAGCCTGGCATTAATTTGCCATTTATTGTGCAGATTTGATGAGTGCGTAGCTATGAATCTTGTTCCACAAGCACATTTGAGACCGACTTTGGATGATTTGTGCTATAAAAAGCCAAGCTCTACATCATTTGAGCAGCTAGGTTAAGAGGCTAGGGTTAAGAATTTTAGAGAGAGTTTTTTTAGATCAGATTTTTAGGTTAAATTTCCATTTCCTTCAAGATTTGCTGGAACCCTAGTTTGTATTCTGAATCTCAATTCCGTTTTTGTGCTGAATTCAAGTAATATCATTCTATTCTCTTTTGCTTTAATTTTTGCAAAGTTCTTACAATGTTCTGCAGTTTCATAATTTCATATGTGAATTTGTTTTTCAACCAAATCATGAGTAGCTAATTTCTCAACGGTTGGGGTACATGAACTCAATCCAAGGTAAATTATTTGTATGGAAAATTAGAAAATAAATGAAAATATTGGTTGAATCGTGAATGAAAATCATATATGCATTGTCATATCTTTTAATCCCTCTTACCCTAGGTACTTGGGATGTGTAAGAATGCTTTGTATGTATAATTTGTCGTTCACCGCTTTATATTGATCTTTGATTTCATATGATGCGGGCTTGACCCTCATATATGTAGTGCTTAGTGATGATAAGGACTGGATTTAATCCAGAATTTTGATTTATAATTCTAGTATTCTAAAGGATAATTTGCTAAGGATTGAGGGATTGTACCCTACCCTAATTTTCTCTAAATTGTTAAACCCAAATTTTGCTGTTAATTTCCAATTGTTTTTCATAAGTAAAGTTTTAGAAATTTTCCCAAAAAAATCAATCGTCTTTTTATTTCTTTTAAGAAATCATTTCAAGGTTTGGTAATTTTTCTTGTTATTGTTTGGCAATTTTGATCCCTGTGGAGACGATCCCGATTTACCGGGTTACTACTTGAGCGACAAGGCTTGCACTTGAGCCTAGATAAATACGCACTTTTGAGACAAATATTAAGTCGCGTCAAGTTTTTGACGCCGTTGCCGGGGATCCAAAATTGTTAAATTTTCAAGAAAATTATTGTTATCTACAAGTGATTTCATAAAAAAAAAAAAAAAATCTTTTTTTTCTCTTGTGTGCTTATATGCAGAATTCATCTCCCACCCAAATTCACGAAAATCCTATTGCCGAAGCCGGGTCTGAAAATTCTGAGTCTTTGCCTTTTTGGGTTCCACCCCCTTCGCCTAATAATTCCATCACAAGTCGTTCTTTGAGTCAAACCTTGAGTGAGAGTTCTGAACCTTTCGGTAGCAATAAGTCAGATCATGGTAGTGTCGGTGTTGGTGCTGGAGAGGATGATGCACCCTATCTTCCCATGAAAGATCTTTTATTTCCGAAGAGAACTGCTACCCCTGGTTGCATTTTATTCCCGTATAATGCCGGTCAGTTCCACTTTAGGAATGGAATGATCCAAATTCTTCCAACATTTCATGGGATGGATTCGAAAAAACCATATCTCCATATTCGAGAATTCGAAGATACGTGTGAGACATTTGGAGACCAAACTTGTCCACAAGAAGTAATTCGGTTAAAGATCTTTCCTTTTTCCTTAAAGGATAAAGCGAAAACTTGGTTATGGTCCCTTCCTCCAAATTCTGTTTTATCTTGGAGAGATATGCAAAATAAGTTTATCTCAAAAATTTTTCCACAACACAAAACCAATTCTGTTAAAGCTCAAATTCAAGCTTTTCGTCAAAATGAGAATGAGGCTTTTGATAAGTGTTGGGAGAGATATCAGGAGTTAGTTAATGCGTGCCCCCATCATGGTTTTGAACCGCATCATTTGATTTCATTTTTCCATCAAGGCCTTACTGTAGCGTCTAAACAACTTGTTCAAACCATGTGTGAGAGACCTTTTTGGGAGTTAAGTACGAGCGATGCTGAGGCTCATTTGAAATATGTGGCAGAAACTACCCAAGCATGGGATACTTCTGATCCTAATAGTCAAAATAGAAATCGACAAGTGTCCAACTTGCCTGCTGCGTCCGGTATTTATCACTTGGACAAGGACACTTTGTTGGATCGAAAATTAGACCAAATGGAGAAGAATTTGAGAGATATGCTCGATATGCGATTGAGAGATGTGTCAGGACCCGTAAAAGCCGGGATGGAGAAGGTATGTGCCATTTGTAATGCGGGTCATTCTACCGAAGGATGTCCTACTATTCCTGCATACAAGGCCATGTACACTGAACATGTTGATGCAATAGGAGGTTATCGAGGAAATTATAATGCTCAGCAAGGGAATGCATATAATCAATCGTGGAGGAATCCCGGGTTCAATTATGGACAACCCCAAGGTGGGATGGTTCCTAACCCACAGATGACTCTACCACAACCCCCTCAATTTCAGCAGGTGGCAAATCCTAAGCCTTATGTACCTCCACCTAGGAGATCTCTTGAAGATAATTTCAATCAATTCATCCAATCCCAAAAAGAGAGAGATGCTAAATTTGAGCAAATGTTCGCTGAAATGCATACTAACATCTCTAGGTTGCAGTCTGCGGTGAATACTCAAGAGAAGGGTAAACTTCCAGCCCAAGGCCAAAGACCACCTCTTCAAGGTCAAACCACGGTTCGCTCCACATCATCATATTTGCAAGAACAATGTCAAGCTGTTACTACTCTTCGTAGTGGCCGCGTAATTGATCTAGCACCTAAATTTCCAAAGGTGAATGATGATGGAGTGGAACCCGAGATTGTGAAGAAATCGGAAATTTCCGAGTCTGAAGAACCTTCCTTCGAAAAGGAATTGAAAGATGCGGAAGTTGAGCCTGATATTGAAGTCAAGTCGCCTACTGCTGCTCCATTTCCTCAACGCTTAGAGTCACCCCAGAAAGGTGCTTCGCGTATCGAGGTGATGGATGTGTTGAAGTAAGTAAAATTGAACTTGTCGTTCCTTGATGTTATTCAATAAATTCCAGCATATGCGAAGGTTATTAAAGATCTTTTGACTGTCAAGAGACGTCTTAAGGTGAAGAAAAATGTTTTCTTGGCACAAAATGTGAGCTCAGTTCTTCTCAATGATCTTCCACCAAAATTCAAAGATCCAGGTTCACCTACCATTTCGTGTATCATTGGAGAAATGAGAGTGGAAAGAGTATTGCTTGATTTAGGTGCGAGTGTAAACATCCTCCCATACTCCATCTATAAGAAGCTTGATTTAGGTGATTTAAAACCTACCCGAATCACTCTACAGTTAGCGGATAGAACAGTCAAAGTGCCTCGTGGGATTGTAGAAGATGTGATAGTTCAAGTGGATACGTTCTACTTTCCCGTTGATTTTGTTATTTGGGACACCGAGCCTGTTCCCCATACGAGAAATCATGTTCCAATTATATTGGGCCGACCGTTCTTAGCTACCGCTAATGCTTTGATCAATACTCGGAATGGCCAAATGCAACTCACTTTTGGAAACATGACTCTCGAGAAAAATATTTTCAATGTCGCTAACCAAATGGGTGATGAGGATGAGATTCTTGAGATTGATCTTATTGAAGAAGTGGTGGATGAAAATATTGAAAAAATCATAGGAGGAGATGCTCTGAAAGTGTGCTTAGGGAAAAGTGGTGCTCAAATGAGTGATTATACTGAGTTTGAGAGAGAGGTGGAAGAGTTAAAAATGTGGTTACAAGAGGAAGAGAGTTTTGAGAGTTTGAGCGCGGTTGACTGGATTTCTAGGTATGAAGAATTGCCTCCGAGGGAGACACCCATGGTCCCCTCTGAACATAGATTTCCTAGTTTTGAGTTGAAGAAACTACCTTCCCATGTCAAATATGCCTTTTTAGGTGAGAATGATACATTTCCTGTTGTTGTATCTTCCCATCTAGAAAAAGGGCAAGAAGGTATGTTGTTAGATGTGTTGAGAAAGCATAGAAGTGCTTTTGGTTGGACCATAGCAGATTTGAAGGGTATAAGTCCTTTGATTTGTACCCATAAAATCCATCTTGAGGAAGAAGTGAAGCCCTCGCGTGAGATGCAAAGGCGGTTAAATCCAACCATGAAAGATGTGGTAAGAGCGGAAATAATCAAATTGCTAGATGCTGGAATTATATATCCCATTTCGGATAGTAAATGGGTGAACCCAATTCAGGTTGTTCCAAAGAAATCGGGGATGACCGTGGTTGAAAATGCTAAGGGAGAATTAATACCTCAACGCACCACCACCGAGTGGCGTGTTTGCATTGACTATCGAAAGCTCAATGCCGAAACTCGAAAGGATCATTTTCCCTTACCATTTATCGATCAAGTTATTGAACGAGTAGCGGGCCATCCTTATTATTGTTTCCTAGATGGGTATTCCGGTTATAATCAGATTGAAGTGGATGTTCTTGATCAAGAAAAGACGACTTTTACATGTCCTTTTGGTACGTTTGCCTATAAACGTATGCCATTTGGGTTATGTAATGCGCCAGCTACTTTTCAAAGGTGCATGTTAAGTCTCTTTAGCGACATGATTGAAAAAGGTCTTGAGGTGTTCATGGACGATTTCAGCGTTTTCGGTTCATCTTTTGACCATTGTTTAGCTAATCTTGAGAGAGTTCTATTCCGATGTGTGGAAAAAGACTTAGTCCTCAATTGGGAAAAATGTCATTTCATGGTTACCGAGGGTGTAGTCTTGGGCCACATAGTCTCATCTAGGGGTATTGAAGTTGATCGAGCAAAAATTGAAGTAATAGCTGAGTTACCCCCGCCGAAATCACTTAAAGATGTGAGGTCCTTTCTAGGCCATGCTGGATTTAGGAGGTTTATCAAAGACTTTAGGGCCATCGCTAGACCTTTGAGTAATCTTCTCATGAAGGACACTCCATTTGAGTGGAGTAAAGCATGTCAAGAAGCATTTGATAAACTCAAAAGCATGCTTATTTCTGCACCTATCATGCAAGCTCCGGATTGGTCGCTTCCCTTTGAGCTTATGTGTGATGCAAGTGATTACGCGATTGGGGCTGTTCTTGGACAGAGGAAAGACAAGAAAGCTCATGTTATTTACTATGCTAGCCGAACATTATTTGGCCCTCAGCTTAATTACTCTACTACAGAGAAAGAGTTGTTAGCAGTCGTTTTTGCTCTCGACAAATTTCGCTCTTACATTGTTGGGTCGCCTATCCTTTGTTTCACTGATCATTCGGCATTGAAATATCTCTTGAGCAAGAAAGATGCCAAACCTCGTTTAATCAGGTGGATCCTACTCCTACAAGAGTTTAATCTCTCGATTCAAGATAAGAAAGGAGTAGAAAACGTCGTTGCTGACCATTTGTCATGACTCTCGTCCGACGTACCTATTGATCCCATTCCCATAGACGAGTATTTTCCGGATGAGAATTTATTTGCTACCTCTTCTCTCCCTTGGTTTGTGGATATAGTCAATTACCTTGTCACCGGAGTTGTTCCCTCTAGTTGGAATCCGCAAGAGAGAAAGAGGTTCATTACTTGGTCACGCATGTTCTTTTATGATGATCCATACTTGTTTAAGTATTTTGCTGACCAAATTATCCGGAGATGTGTACCCGATGAGGAAATCCAAGGGATGATTCGATTCTGTCATTCGGAAGCATGTGGCGGTCATTTTTCTAAAAATAAAACTGCTGCGAAAATCCTTCAAAGTGGTCTTTATTGGCCCACAATCTTCCGGGATGTGAATGCTTTTTGTAAGATTTGCGATAGATGCCAAAGAATGGGAGCTATTACTCGTCGTGATATGATGCCATTATCCCCTATTTTAGTCTTGGAGTTGTTTGATTGTTGGGGAATTGACTTCATGGGGCCCTTTCCCCCTTCTTTTGGTTTTCTATACATCCTCGTCGCTGTAGATTATGTCTCAAAATGGGTAGAGGCTATAGCTACAAGGACGAATGACAACAAGATGGTGATTAAATTTATTCAAGAAAATATACTTTCTCGCTTTGGTATGCCTAAGGCCATAATTAGTGATAATGGAACTCATTTTTGCAATAGGCCGATGGATAAACTAATGCGGAAGTATGGAATTGTCCATAAGGTTAGCACCCCTTATCACCCCCAAACGAATGGCCAAGCCGAGCTTGCTAATAGGGAGATCAAGAATATCTTGGAGAAGACAGTTGATCCTAATCGGAAAGACTGGTCTCTTAGATTGACTGATGCTCTCTGGGCTTATAGAACCGCATACAAGAATCCCCTTGGGATGTCCCCATTTCGATTTGTGTATGGCAAACCTTGTCATCTTCCGGTTGAAATCGAACACAAAGCGTATTGGGCTATCAAAAGGGTGAACTTCAAAATGGATAAAGCCGGTGAAACACGTAAACTTCAGTTGAATGAGTTGGAAGAAATGCGCAATGATGCGTATGAAAGTGCCAAAATCTCCAAGGACCGAATGAAACGAGCTCATGACGGAATCATTCGTAAGAAAGAGTTTCATTTGGGACAGAAAGTACTTCTCTACAACTCGAGGTTGCACTTGTTTCCCGAAAAATTGCGGTCCCGATGGTCTGGTCCATACATTGTGAAAGAAGTATTTCCCCATGGAGCCGTTGAAATAATAGATGAGAAAGGGGGAAACACTTTTAAAGTCAATGGGCATCGTCTCAAGCCTTATTTGGAAGCCATGGTTAAAGAAGCCGACACAATCTGGTTGTCGGACCCCATTTATGGGGATTGATTGAAAGAAGAGAGTAGGGTCGTCGCACCCCCGACATGTATGGGGTGATTGTTGTACATATGTGTCGTAGGATGTAGTGGTTATAGGTTAGAGTCCGTTCTGAGGGTTGAAAATCCGAAGGGTGCGGGTTGTTTCGTTATCAATGAGTTGCGAGGATAGTTGGAAGTATGCGAGGTTGAAAAATCATCTTTGGATTGGAGTGTGAGCATTGATAGGAGGAGAGAAAGAAAGAAGAAGAATTCTGGAAATCCAGCAACCAGATCGGTCCGGTGAAATAAAAGAACCGATCCGATCATCCGGATCGATCCGGGGTAAAAAAAGAACCGATCCGGTTAGGCGGATCGGTCCGGCCCAAAACCGGATCGGTCCGATTTTCTGCAGGTTTATATTCCCAAGAGACACACCTCTTCATTTCCACCTCCTCAATCCCCAGCCTTTCACTTCACCCAATCCATCCATCCCTTCAAAATTTCGTCCCCCCATTTCCCACCCATTCATTCCCTCCATTTCACCCACTCATTCCTATAAATACATACCTCCACTACCCATTTTCTTCACACCTCCACCTATCTTCTCTCTTATATCTCCATAGTTATCTCCTTCTTCCATACTAATGGCTGCTCCCCAGAAATATACCTCCATTGAAGTTCTCCCCAACGGAAATGGAGATTATCGTTCCCGCCAAGAAGCCAATTGGTGCCGAAAGTTTTTCAGCCCTACACGCGAAATCCATATCGAGAGACAAGTGTTATGGGATCAAATGCCTAATTCGGTCACCGCCCTTTTTCTGTCACGGGGCTGGTGCCGTTTCTTTAATGAACCATATGAGGCCGTTTGGGAAAATGAAGTTCGTCAGTTTTACGGATCCCTCGTCCGTACGGCTGAATTTGAATCCCAAGCCTTTGTGGATTCCATACCTATCCCGTTCTCACTTGATCTCGTGGTGCGAAAACTCGAATCATATGGTGTGCTCACTCCCAATCAGTTTGACTATCCGAGTCCCGATCCCGTCCTCACAAAAGAAGTTTGTATCTCGCGAATCCAACCCGGTGCGGTTTGGACCACCGAGACATTTCCCGTCGGCCGCTTGTCCGACAAGGCACGATTCACTTTCCATATCGTTTGTGCCAACATTTTGCAAACTTCTAATGATTCGGCGATGAGGCCTCGCCAAGCCACCATGGTATATCATCTCTTCGACCCGGCGACCGTGATCAATTTGGCCCGAAAATTTTACACAGATATCCTTTTTGTGGCCTATGATAAAAAGGGCCGCACTTCTCTTCCGTATGGTCGACTCATCACCTCAATGCTTCGAGATGCCGGTATCGCACCACCTCAGGATCTTGTCAAACTTCCCAAACCTTTAGGACAAGAGTCCCGCACTCGAAGTGAGCGGAAAATTTAGCTCGTCCGTGCTCGGCACGGCGACGATTCTAGTGAGGAAGACGACGACGAAGAGTAGAACGTCGCTGAGGAGGACGTGGAAATGGCGGAGGGTAAAGAGGCAGAATATGATGAGAAGGAGGATTCGGATTACGTTTCGGAGGATCCGGTCTTGCATGAGCGCGTTCTCTCTCTTGAGACACGTTTTGACGCACATGTGTCCTCCTACGAGAGGGATATGAGTTTGGTCCTGCGTATGCAGGCCGACTTGTATCGCCTCCAAGCGGGACCCGAGGCCCCTCTTCCTCCCTACTATTATAATCCATATGATCCTTCTGCTCCCAGTACTTCCCATCCCCCACCCGCCCCTTAGGATACCCTTCCCTTGTTAGGATTTTTATCCCTATGTTGTAGTTTTTCTTACACAGTTATTTCCACAGTCTGTTTGTAATCTACAGTTTTAACATGATATTGGCATGTTTTATTTATCGCACTCTTTATGTTGTCTTCTTTTTATCTCTTATCTATTTGATTGAGGACAATGCAAATCATTGAGTTAGGGGGGATGACAGGTGCGTATTCATAAAACTTCGCTTATATTCATATATATGTGTATTTAAAAAAAAAATTGAAAAATTTTGAAAAAACCAAAAATATTTTTCTTCAAAATAAATAAAAATTGGAATTTAAAATTTTCAAAAATATCACCTTTATTCTATTTAAAGTCTCAAATTGTAAAATTCATAATGCACTACCGAAGATGGAAATTGAAAGAAAATTGACGACTTAACGAATAAGTGTGGAGATTGATCAAACCCAGAGAGATTTCGAGCCTTTCAATTTTTTACGAGTTTTTAAATCAATCCGAGTTTATGATTAACTCAAAAGTTCTTTTCAGCATTTTAATAAGTCGTTGATGATCTCAATCTTTTGTTTTGATCGGTTATGGGAAATGTGTAAAATGTTGTCTCGAAATTCGTGCTAAATATATCTCTAAACTTAATTAATCTCGAGATGCATATGGTAATGTGATTAGCAATTTGGACAATGAAGTAGGCCCTCGTTTGTTACCCAAAAATATTGGCCATAAAAAGTTGTGAAAAACAAAATTATCCCTTTGCAACCCAAGTTGAGCCTAATAAAATATTTTCCTTTCGTTTGATAACCCGAAAAACCCAATTAGCCCGGAATTGTGAAAATTGAGAAAATTCATCAAGTAAGTCCAAATTGTGCAATAAAAAGGGGCAAGAAAAAAAAATGTTAAAAAAAAAAATAGTGAAAAAAAAAATGAAAATTGAAAAAGAAAGAGAAAAATGAGCAAATGCCCGAAAAAGCACAAATGGACGTCATAAATATATTTTCCAATTCCGAACATTCCATCCCTTTATATCTTTACCCTTTACACCTTTTAACCCAAAAAGTCCTAACTGAGTCCGAATTGCGAAATTAATTACTGCATGGAGAGCTAAGACATGAAAAGATAAAATAAGAGATTAAAATGGTGTGAATTAGAGGTGATGTTCCCATTTCCTAATAATTGTACTCCGATGATGAGATCTTTTCACCATAAATTTCCTTCTTTTCAATTTTGTATGCATGAATTTGTGTCCATTATATTTACTCTTTATATCATGCATACGGAGAGAAAATAGCCACATTCCGAGTGATTTGTTTGTGAGTGCATCCGTAAGAATTTGAATCAAAACGAATTTTCGGAAAGTAACGTAATGCTCAATCGGTGGAAATTGGAGGTTTAATTTTTGGCTTTGCACACACACACTATGGTTTGAGACAGTTGAATATGAATTTATGGTGATTATTTTTAGAAAAGTTTAAATTGTACAATTTTTAAGTATTTTGATATTTATTTGAGTCAATAAAGAATTTTGTGGGTGTATTCACTGCAAACCCTCACGAGACAAAACTCGTCCTACTAGGGTAACCTAGAGGTTTAAAGGCTTGTTGCATACGCTAAATGCAATCGCGTGCCTGCGAAAGTGGAATACTATTTCAATAAAGAAGTTTTCAAGAAATGAATGTTGGTTAGATTCAAATACATTGCCCGGGACGTGCAAAGTCCTAAGTTAGGGGGATTTGACCAGGCATAAATTCTTCAGAATTTAGCTCCTTAATTTAGTGAATTTAATATCTCGAACAATGTAATTGAACCATTTTTATGCCATATCACTCCATTGTCTATTCCTAACAACTTTCCCTAGCTTTTGTATAAGTTGGATGAAGTTTTCAGGAATGGAATGCAAGAAAGAATCCAAAAGAAAAGAAAAGATGCAAGCAAGAAATGTCTAAGGGCAAAAGTATAATTCCATTCAGAATTCGAAAGTGACACCAAAAGGGAAGTTGAAGAGAATGAGTTGACAAGAGCATAGGAAGAAACGGCATCTAAATCGGAGGTCTAGATAAGAAGATATGGCCAGTCAAAGCTGCAAGAAAAAAGTCAAAGAAGAAGAAATTCGGACCGATCCGGGTAGGAGTCGGACCGATCCGATCTGCCCAAGTCCAGTGCACCCCGGATGGATGGCAAACCGATGGAAGCAATAATCGAACCGATCCGGACACTATCGGACCGATCCGATTAAGACCCGGACCGATCCGGGTATGCGAAAGCTTGGCATTAATTTGCCATTTATTGTGCAGATTTGATGAGTGCGTAGCTGTGAATCTTGTTCCACAAGCACATTTGAGACCGACTTTGGATGATTTGTGCTATAAAAAGCCAAGCTCTACATCATTTGAGCAGCTAGGTTAAGAGGCTAGGGTTAAGAATTTTAGAGAGAGTTTTTTTAGATCAGATTTTTAGGTTAAATTTCCATTTCCTTCAAGATTTGCTGGAACCCTAGTTTGTATTCTGAATCTCAATTCCGTTTTTGTGCTAAATTCAAGTAATATCATTCTATTCTCTTTTGCTTTAATTTTTGCAAAGTTCTTACAATGTTCTGCAGTTTCATAATTTCATATGTGAATTTATTTTTCAACCAAATCATGAGTAGCTAATTTCTCAAGGGTTGGGGTACATGAACTCAATCCAAGGTAAATTATTTGTATGGAAAATTAGAAAATAAATGAAAATATTGGTTGAATCGTGAATGAAAATCATGTATGCATTGTCATATCTTTTAATCTCTCTTACCCTAGGTACTTGGGATGTTTAAGAATGCTTTGTATGTATAATTTGTCGTTCACCGCTTTATATTGATCTTTGATTTCATATGATGCGGGCTTGACCCTCATATATGTAATGCTTAGTGATGATAAGGACTGGATTTAATCCAGAATTTTGATTTATAATTCTAGTATTCTAAAGATAATTTGCTAAGGATTGAGGGATTGTACCCTACCCTAATTTTCTCTAAATTGTTAAACCCAAATTATGCTGTTAATTTCCAATTGTTTTTCATAAGTAAAGTTTTAGAAATTTTCCCAAAAAAATCAATCATCTTTTTATTTCTTTTAAGAAATCATTTCAAGGTTTGGTAATTTTTCTTGTTATTGTTTGGCAATTTTGATCCCTGTGGAGACGATCCCGATTTACCGGGTTACTACTTGAGCGACAAGGCTTGCACTTGAGCCTAGATAAATACGCACTTTTGAGACAAATATTAAGTCGCGTCAGTGGTGGTTCTAGCACATGTCCTTGCATGTGTGGAGCTTGTTAAAATTGTTGTGGTGGAGGAGGGGCAACATGCGAAGGAGGGTTCATTGCGTCGTGTTGTTGCCCGTAGCTAAAACCGGGATGATTTTTCCACGAAGGGTTGTATGAATTCCCGTGTGGGGAACCGAAATTACCCTTAAATCCTCCTATACCACTAACTTACTCCTGCAACATTACCTTGTAGGCGGGTATCGTCGGGCATTCCCCAGTTGAATGTCCCGCCTCACAAATCGCACACACCATCACGACAGGGTTCGAAATGGGTCCAACTGGTCCTTTTCCATATATCTTGCATAGGTCTCGAAATCTTATCTCAAGAGTCTTCAATCGGCTATCCGTCATAGAATTATTATCTACATGGAATAGACCGGATGCTGATGGAGTAGTGGTCGCTTGTCGATTTAAATTTTGAGCGATTGGGTCCGAGGTATCTCAGGATTGGGTAGTCTCGACGACATACCTCATGTGAAGATCAGCATCGTGGGCATCTAGATCGACAAACGGACCGCTTCCCATACTTTCAACAAGTTGTTTGGAGTTAAGATTCAACCCATTATAGATAAAGGAGATGATTTGCAATGGATCAAATCCATGATGGGGGCATGAAGCAACTAACTCGTTGAAACGTTCATAACATCGATGGAATGGCTCATTTTCATGTTGCCTGAACGCTTGAATTTGAGCCTTTATAGAGATTGTTCGATGTGGTGGAAAGAATTTCTTGAGAAATTTCGACTGTAGCTCATTCCAGGATGGAATCGAGCTTGGAGGTAAAGACCATAGCCAGGCCTTAGCTCTATCTTTGAGCGAGAAAGGGAAGAGTTTGAGACGGATTACCTCTTGTGTGCAGGTTTGATCATTTAGAGTATCACACACGTCCTCAAATTCCCTAATATGGAGGTATGGCTTTTCCGAATCCATACCGTGGTAATGCGGTAGCATCTGGATCATTCCATTTTTAAACGGAACTGCTCGGCATTATACGGGAGTATAATGCATCCCGGAGTGACAGTGCGCTCGGGATATAAGAATTCTCTCAACGGGCGGTACGGAGGATCCTCTTCATCGGCGGGTGCACTGTCGTGTTGTGACATCTCTCCTTCACTTACTGACTCGGTGTTCTCACTGGGCGTGCTCGAAGTGTGTCCTAAGAAAGGGAAGGGAGTGTAATCGGAGATTGAGTGCGACGGTGTGGGAGGTGGGATCCAGAACTGTGGGGCGTTTGGAGTGTGGGGACTATTAGGATTATACTCAACAAGTGGATTTTCGTGAATACTGGTTGGAGTATTATGGGATGTGGGAGTGGTTTCAGAATTTTGCATTAACGCTTAGGAGAGAAGATGGTGAAACTTTTTCTTTTTTTTTTTTTTATGTTTTTGGATTTTTTTTTAAATTTTTGGTCAAAGCTTTGGATTAACTTACTCTAATCCTAAGCCAAAAACTTGACGCGACTCAGAATGTGTCTCTAAAGTGCGTACTCTCTAGGCTCAAGTGCAAGCCTGTCGCTCAAGTAATAATCCGACAAGTCGGATATCGATCCTCAGGGAAAAAGGACAACAGAGTTGTGACGACGGGATAAGATGGAGTAATCCTAACGTTGACTCTAAAAAGAAAGGAAAAGATTTGGTTTTGGGAATGATTAGGCTAAATACAATTATGAAATTATGATGAAATATGCAACTAACTAAATTACCTGAATTGTGAGTGAAAAATTCAATTGAAACTCTTTTTAAACTAAATAATTAGAAAACAGGACGGGAATACAATCCCCCAACCCTAGTGTAGCGCAGTGATAACGTCAATCATAAATTTATCCGATTAATCAGACCCGGAATTTAGGACTCCCAAGCATTATGTATACGAGGTTCAAGCCCGCGTCATACCTAATCTGAAGATGAGTAAATCGGTATCGCGATAATTACACTCAAATTGAACTCTAAATCATCACGAGTACCCAAAGGTAAACAAGATATAAAGATCCACAATTATTATGCAATTACGCAATACGATCAAAATCAATCGTTAAATTCATCGGATTAACGTTATACACATGCACTAACACCTCAGGTTGGGTTCATGCATCCCAACCTTTTAAACCTAGCCGGACATGTTAAATTGACTAATGCATGAAATAATAATGTTGCATGTGAAAGAATTCATGATAAAGCTAGATTGAAACATGTAAATACGTATTATGAACGCAGCAATCGATTGAATCGAATAAGGAAAATAAGCATGCAAGAACAATGACAAGAATTTTGAACCTTGAATTAAAACTAAAAAACAAACCCGTAATGATTAAATCTTGAAGCAATTAATTCCCTTTATGTTCCTAGATGTTCTTCTCGTTTTTTCTCTACCAAAAACTCACTAAAACTATCCCTAATGGCTGCTCCTAAGTTGTTACCTGCGTCCCCTACTCTCTTGGAGAGTTTTTGACCTAATAGGAGTCTTGGTAGCCAATCAGAATGGAGGATAAATTTCGCGCGTCAGGTACCCTGAACCGGTTCGCCTGTACCCCGAACCGGTTCGCCCCCCAAATCGGTTCGGCCTGGGTTCGCGAATGTATACTGGTATGGGGGTCTACACTTAGAATTTTTCTTCCCTTCTTTTCTTTCTTCCTTGGATTTTTCTTCAATTTCAACTGACCATAACTCATCAATCGTAGCTCGGATTTGGGTGACGTTTCTTCCAGTGTTCTCATTGTTCCGAGCTCTTAAACGTTCCAGTTGACTCCTCCTTCTGGATCTGGCTATAAAATTACCAAAATGCCCTTGAACTTGCCTTCTTAGCTTTTCTTTCATCGTCTCGCTTTCTCTTTTGCGCTGCTTGCATAATTAACCTGTAAAACCAATAAGAAAAGCACGAAACACGAAATACTCGCCAACGAAGGTTAGTAGCATAAATGTGCATCAACTCCATACATGTTACATCACTCGGGTTCACAAATACACTGAAATTATGGGAATAACTATACAATATTTATGCCCAATCAGGCATACTGGCACTTCGTTCGAAATGTCGTTCAAACGAGATTGTCGTTCTAACGAGATTTCTAACGATCTTCTAACGAGTTCATACCGGAACTTTGTTAGAAGACTCGTTCGAATGAGATGTCGTTCGAACGAAATGTCGTTCGAACGAGTTTCCAGCGGGAACAGTTTTCTGGCAGTTTTGAGCAGTTTTCACCCACTTCCCCACTTGATTCTTAACCAACTATTTTCATACTTTAATATGTGCGGGAATCACTTTTGTTAAAACATCTTTTTGATATCCTACTAACTCCTAGAGAGTGTTTTGTGAGTAAAATCAAAGAGGCAAAAAGATCATGTTTTGAGTGTGTTTTTATCAAAGAGAAAAATATACACCACTCTAGTTTACACCCAAATTAGTTTCTTCTAAGTTCCCATATTCATATATCTTGCTTGGAGTTTGGCACCGGGTTCATCTCTTCCGTTCAAAGAGAAGTTTCGGGTTTTCTTCTACATCCCATAAGAAAGAAGAAGAGTTTTTGTTGCGGCATTACCCACTTGGAGAAAGGCTCCTTGCTCAGGTGACGGTGACCATACATAGTCCGATCGGTGGATTCCGAGACCGCGGTGGAGCTCCAAGGTTATCTGCTAGGAAGAGGTGTCTACAAGAAGAAGCGTCGAGGCTTGAGAGGGATCGAGTCGTGTGTTGTAAGCCTTTCTGTCTTGTATTTATGAATCCGTATCTAGTGGATTTGTGGCTAGGACCGTCCGAGGTTGTTTCCCGTCTTGAGTTTTTCCTCGTACATCGCGGCGTAGTGATTTAATATTTCTATTTTATTTTTTGCACTCACCTAGAACGCATGCTTAGGTTAAAAAGATAAAATTGGTTTAATCACTATTTATTTATTTTGGTGCTAAAATAAATATTGAGTAATTGTTTATTTGATTCAAGTGATGTGTTAAAATTAGTTTTGCCTATTTTGTTTAATGAAAAATATGACTTAGGCAAATTCGAGGACTTGGATTGATAAATTGGTTTAAGTGAAATTAATACTTGTGTGTGTTTAATTTTTTTCACTTGGGTTTAATTTGAATTTGAAATAGAAAATAAAATTTGATATTAAAATTTTATTTTAACTGAACCGTCACCTTTTACGCTTCCGCATAGTAAATGAGAAAAGGAAAAATATATAAAAGGAAATAATACTTCTTAAGGAAATTAAATCGGGGGCCTTCAGAACCTATCTTGGGGGTCCATCCTTATTTCTTCCATATCGGGTCTTCTATACCTTAGTTATTATTTAAACGGTATGGCTCCATCTTTGGACACTTCAAGAACGATTAATTTCTTTTTTTTCGTCTCTTGCTTAGGCATGATGGCGGCAATAAAACATTGTCGAGCAATGACCTAATTGCCTCAAATCTCCATTATTTTACGATTCATGATGCACTTGAGCTTCTTATGGTAATTGGAGGTAACGGCATGCATGGTGTTTAACCATCCTCTCCCAAGAATAGTGTGATAGGGAGAATAAATGTCTACCACCAAAAAATAAATCATCTCTTATATATTCAAAGCCCTAACTAGTAGGGCACTTTTCTTAATGGCATAGTTATTTTTCTAGCGAAGCCGACCAGAGGGATGGTCGCTTCTTTCAAGTTTTCCATCTTGAGATTAAGCTTAATGAACAGCTCCAAGTATATAACTTCAGTGGATCTTGATTGACTAATAGCTTATCCATATCCCAATTTATAATCTTGAGGGTGATTACTAATGCATCATGATGTGGGGTCCTAACCCCGAACAAGTCGTATTTTATGAAGACTATGTGTTTGTTATAGTCTATATCTTCTCGACGTCGGCACTTACCTTCCGGACTTTTAGCAGGGTCAATTTGGAAGGCCTCTATTATTGTGGTGACGTTATTGAGCTCCATTTAAATAGCATTGCCTTGGATCTTCTTAGAATTTAAGGCACCGATTATGATAATGAACTCATGTCCCAACTTATATTCCAAGACATTGTCTGGTTTTTTATCTGCATCGGAGGCGAAATTGTCATCTTTCTTCTCTATGTACTCATTCAAATCTCTAGTCCGGGTTATCTCTTCCAGATGAGATTTGAGGCTTTACAGTTCTCTGTCTTATATATTATAATAGGCATATTTGAGTGCGTTATTCCTCTTACTCATATCGCCTCACATATTCTTTACCCACATAAAAAATTACTGATCTTTGATCTATTTAAGATCTTGTGAATCGGTTACGTGAACACGGTCTTCATTGATTGAAAATATTTGGCTGGGTCTAACTTGTACTCATTTTTAGGAACTCCATTTTGTTTTTTGCCTCGTTTCTTGAGGGTGACTTCCTTGTCATTCCATTTGGTCACTTTTGTGTGACCGTCCTCGGTTGAGGGTGACCACATCTTCCACCATGGAATACTTCTCTATGCGTGACATGAGATCATCGATGGCATCCTCCACCTTCTTGGTTAGGAACTGGTACAATATGGAGCTATGGGGCAACCCTATCTTGAATGATTCCACAAAAACCTACTTCGAGCAATCTCCAACATCGTTATAGGTTTCCCAGTATTACCTGGCATAATCTCGCATAGTCTCTTGGTGTTTCTTCCTCATCATGAGGAGAGAATTCATTTCTTTGGATGAAAGTTGTTTATAATGAAACGAGTTGTGAAGGCTTTAGAGAGTTACTTACAATCATTAATGAACATGTGTGGCAACCTTCCAAACCACTTTTACACAGTATCCCCCAAGTTAGAGGGGAATATACGACACATAAGGACATTATTATGGTTCCACGAGGTCATGGCCTGTCGATACCGGTGCACGTGATCAATGGGTTCGATCTTTCCGTCATACACTTTGAACCTTGGGGTCACAAACTTGTTCAGGGACTCTTTATCCTTAATTTTCCTTGAAACGTGGGATTGCATATGAGTAATGAGGACCCTCATGGCCAATTCTTTAACGGATCAAATCCCGCAATTGGCAAGGTGTTAATCCATTTCCCTCTGTACCAAACTTCGGATATCATGTCTACAATGTCCATCTTCTTGATTTTACCTTACAGAGAGACTTTCATGCTTAGAATACGTGTGATCGATGTGGGAACTCCTTCCCAGTTGCGAGTTTTGCTCGCCTAAGGTCTAGGCATCCAACTAAGACGCTTGCATATATCTCTGTAGATCTCCCCCTCTATTCTTTCTAGGCATTATTGGAGACGCATGTTTTCCTCTATTTGGAGGCATGTTGCCTCCTCTTATTGATGGATCCAGTGTTTATACGCGTCGACCAACCACGAGATATGAGTGGATCTAGGCTGCTCATTGCTCTGCTCAAAGTGTTGCTCCTGTAGCAATATCGAGGATGAGGGGTGTTTTGGATCCTATTTAGGTGGATTTTAGACCTAACCCTGTGAGGAGCCAGTCCACCTTGTTGATTTCTCGGGAGAGGTGCACTGTGAGGGTGAGACATTATTTATTTACTGGCTTTAACTGATATAGGGGAAAAGGTTTTTCCCCCATAGACATCACCAATTGTGAGTGCAATTAATTCACAAATAATAAACCTAAGAAGTTAATGCCAAACATAAAATAAACCATCTCACAGGGAAAATATTTACGTGGTTCGGAAATGGCTTATTTCCATGGGGTGTTTCTTTCTTTCTTATTAATTTTTTCCGATTTGATAACAAGAAGTTACATGTCCCATTTTCCCTAGAGTAAGGGTTATATTTATACAGATGGAGGAGACATAATCGCATTGGGATCATGCATCCTACTGATTAGGACATTGCTCGATTTGTGTTATTATCCTCTAAGATCCACACATGTGAGATTTTTCTTTTGGATTATCTCTTATAACGATCTTCACCTATTACTTATTGGGTTGGTAATCATCTGGGCCAAGACTATTCGGTTTATACTCCATAGTAAGCTTGATTGCATATTATACTGCAACGAACACGAAATGAAGGATAAATGTCTTATATGTAATTAATCGAGATATATGGTCTATGAGAGTGGAAAAGACAAAACCTGCAAAAATTTTGTAAGTTCTTGTAAGTTCCATAAGAGGTATTACGTATTTTTCCCTTGTGCCACGATTAAAAAGATTTGGAACCCTACCGTGGATAGCAGAGTCCATGACATGTCACTCTCGAGCAGAGGTGGGTTGGAGTCTAATGTCTCACCCCATTGATTCACTCATATGACAAATTTAAAATGCATGACACGTTGAATTTGCAAAGGAACCGCATAATATCAAACTTGGATTATCAACCGACAGGTTTAAAAATCCATAGGATACCATGCGGACCTATTATGGGATCTTCCAATAAATTTTGGAGCTAAATTACTTAGATTTCCAAGAAATCATCTTCTATTATGATTGGGTGAGGGTGTAGGACACTATGAATAGTTGTAAAGTTAATCCTACCTCAAAACTTGTCATAGTAGATTTATCTAAGATGAAGAGTAAAGATCTCATAGTCGAAGAGCCTTTTATTTGTGACTTTCAAAACGTGAAGAAAGTATTATACTCAAAGTGCATAAATGATGATAATTGGTTTGTTGTTATGCATGACCAAAGAGTTTGACTACTCAAGCAGACGCATTAAAGGCCCCTATAGAGTTCTGATCTGCCCTTGATGGCAACCCCAATTTGAAGGATATTTTAGTTAATTTATACAAATATTGAGTTTTAAAACATTATTTTATTACTATTTAGCTAACCCTTGTATGACAACCTGATTTGTATTGTGTGTATTGGAATAACCCTTATATATATATATTTATATATATATATATATATTTGTGCATCTTATACTCATATATTTAGTTATCTAGCACTTGCTTCCTCTTCAGTCATATTTAGTGATATTTATATAGATCTTATTAAGTTTTGAATACGACATGGATAACAAAGCTCTAATCTAAGGTAACCACACGAATTGTCACAATTCTTATCGATTTTCACTTATTTGTGTGATTGCCTCGATTAGTGGTTATGTTATGTGATGTTCACTGAGACATGAGACATCAAAGTCTCTTATTAGTAATACTAATCCATTTTCGTAATATCCTTCTATCACTAATCCTACTATTTTTATTATCAAATTTATATTCAAATCTATTTTCATAAATAGAAAACCAAAAAAAGGAGGCTTATGCCACAATTCCCAATTTAGAGTGGTTACACAATTTTCTACAATTCTAACACGTTTGACATCTATTTTCATAAATCAACAGTGACACCCTAGATTCGAATTATGGGTTAGACCCAACCTTGTTCATCTTATGAACTACGTGGACTTTGATATCATTTTTGACTATGTAGGCATCTAAAGTCATTTTTGGATAAGTCCTTTCTAACCATTTGGAACATTTTGAATTATTTGCAGGCCTAGTTAGAGAAGGGATATTTTGAATATTTTGCATATGTTTCTTAGAAGGAATGCATTGAAGATTTAAATATTTATTTGTGTTTAATTAATGTAATTAATTTGATGGTTTAAGAGTTAGTTAATTTGTGTTGTATTATTATTTTTTTATTGATAGATTAGTTAGTTCTATTATATGGAAATGTAATCGAGTTTGAAAATAAGTACAAGTTTTTTTAGGAGGTAAAAAATTAAAAATTATTAATAGTAGTTAAATTTATTATTGGCCACGGCTCAGAATTGTTATATTGTCACGATGGAGGGGAACAGTTGTAAACCGTGACTAGTAATTCATCAAGAATGGTCACGGTTGAGGAATGTGACCAATAAAAGGCCACGTGAAAAGTCCCGGAAGCCCCCAATTATAAACTTAAAACCTTTTTATACTCCAAAAAGTAATTTCCTTGTTAAATGTATATGCGGAAGCGTAAGATGATGGTTCAAATTAAAACAATTTAAGAAAAATTATGATGGTTCAAATTAAAACAACTTCACAAAAATTTAATTTTTCTCAAAATAAATTTATGCAACGTGAAATTAAATTTAAAAACACACTTATTTTAATTTCACTTAAACACAATTAACCAAACCCTAGAAATTTGCCTAAGTCATATTTTTCATTTAATCAAATTAGGCCAAACCAATTTTATCAAATTAAATGACTTGAATTAAGTTACCTAAACATTACCCAATAATTAATTTAGCACCAAATTAAACATGTAGTGATTAAAAGCAAATTTTATCTTGAATTACCTAAGCATGCGTTCTAGGTGAGTATAGCAAGATAACATAAACAATGAATCACTACGCCGCGATGTACGAGGAAAAACCCACAACAGGAAAAAACCTCGGACGGCCCTAGCCTTAAGTCCACTAAGTATGGATTTACAAATTACAAGACAGAAAGACTTACAACACTCGACTCGATCCCTCTCAAGCCCCGATGCTTCTTCTTGTAACCACCTCCGCCTAGTAGACAACCCCGGAGCTCCACCGAAATCTTAGCCTTCACCAATGAGACATAGGTACACCATCAACCACACATGGTGCCTTTCACCACATGAGAATGCCGCAGCAAAACAAGCTCTTCTTCTTTATGGGATTTAGAAGCAAACCCAAACTTCTCTTGAAATGGTAGAGATCAAACCGGTGTCAAACTCCAGGCAATGATATATATATATATATATATATATATATATATATATAGTAACTTGGATAAACAAACTTTGGATAAAAACAAGAGTCTTAAAATATTTGTTCTTGAAAAATTAGACACTCAAAATCATGAACTTTTCTTGGAAGAATTTGCTCTCAAAAAATCTCTTTAGGAGTTAGAATAGAATGAAAAGTTCATTAGAAAAAATCCATTTCTGCACTTAAGAAGTTCTGTCAAAATATAGTGGGAAAAGAAGTGGGAAAATGGGTCAAAAACTGCTCAAAACTGCCAAATAATTATTCCCGCCAAATCTCGTTCGAACGGCATTTTCATTCGAACGAAGTCTCGTTCGAACGAGCCTTCTAACGAAGTTCCAGTATGAACTCGTTAGAAATCTCATTGGAAATCTCGTTTGAATCATCATTCTCGTTCGAATCATCATTCCCGTTCGAACAACATTTCGAACGAAGTTCCAGTGGCCAATATGGGAACTCATTGGCAAACTCGTTTGAACGACATTGTTGTTCGAACGACAAACTCGTTCGAACGAAACTTCGAATAAACTTACAGAAAGTTTGAAAAATCCTATTTTTATTCCAGAAACTTTATATACTTTAGATTAAAGTTATATTAAAATCTTTATGAAAATAAACAACAGTTTTAAATAAACGTTCACCCAATATGAAATGTTCCAAGCTCCTATATATATATATATATATATATATATATATATATAAATGCATTCATAGCTTAGGAGTAAATGGAACATTGTTGATGACGTAGAAATGAGGCACTTTAAACTCGGCATTTTGATGAAGCTTTAACTTGGCCGCTGCGTCTTCAACTTTAGTACGTCATAGGCTTGAAGGATGATCAATAACTCTATCCTATGACTCAAACGTTTTTGTCCTGAATTGAGCCAAAACTACAAAGGACTCAATTGGAAATTTGTGTCCTTACAAATCTCCCCCTTTGGCTATTCCGGAACAAAAATAAATAAAAATCCTAAAGGGCCGTCAAGCTCTACTAGACTGACAAAAGTCCCACCCAAAATAAAATTACAATGCTTAACTCAAACAACCCAAGGATTAAAATCTTTGCCAGTGAAAGTTTCCAGTTAGAATATAATTCCTGTACACTTAAGCAAACACATTACACGCGTAGGGAATATCAAAATATTTAATTCAAGTAAAGTAAGTACTCCCCCTAAAGTAATTATCTCCCTTTATCAACTATGATCAACTTAGAAAGACGTCTCCCCCTAAGATAAATCTCCCCCAAACTAAGATACGATTATAATAGGTTTAGATACCATTTCTCCCCCTATCATTTTCTCCCCCTTTTTGTTCCGGAATAGGCAAAGGCTAAAGAATCAAAGCATTAACGTATCTCCCCAATTAAAGCATATACACCCTATAAACGAAGCAAAAGGGATAAATAAAATGGGATAACAAGCTAAAACATGCATTAGTGCATAATGTGATGAGAACATTAAAGCATATAGGCAACAAAATCATAACTAATCCATACAAATGAATACCAACTATGATGCGAAAACAAATGATACCAAATAGACAAATAAGATTCTAAGCATGTGATATCAAACAAATTACGCAACAAACAAGGTGCGAATTATGAATTGAAGCATAAATGGATTAATTAAACATGGCAAAGCCATAAACAAAATATCATATATATGTATACACAATAGATACATGATAAGCATAAGTACACACATATAGATATAAACACCAAAATGACACAAAATAAGATAAGCTTTTCACACTCGTATGGCAAAAATGTGTCATATGGAAACGGAAGTGTTGGGGTCTGAACTACTAATAATTAAATTTAGACCCAATCACTTAAACATGTTCACGGAGTTCTCAATTGATTGCAAACTTCATCACATTTGAATATAACGCCTCATGTGACAATATAGATTGAACTCAATGAAAAAACATACACAATGCATATAAGCCTAGCATGTTGATGATTCTATAAACCAATAGAGTCATGACATTGATAGTGCAACTAGGATAAACGAACATTGTGCAAACCGTTGATATACCATCCAATCTCCCTCAATAAGCATATATATTTTCGAATGAATATATCAATCAAACATAGGCCTTGGAAATTATTTTTCTTTTTAATGCCATATTTTCTGTTTTTAGGCCTTTGGACCACGTATTTCTTTTAGGTCCATTCAAACGGTGGCTTACAATCGCAAAGGATAATAAATCCTTTCGAATCCCTTCCCCGTGCACATTTATATATATTATTTTTATCTCACAACTCTCACGTGCAACGGATTTTGACATGCACTAGTCCTCATAGGTCACAAATATGTAGATGACAAGATTGGTAGGAGAACACCTCACAAAGGTCAAATATACATATGAAGTTAAATTTCAAAAAAGCTCGTGCATGTGTGAATAGAGGCATATAAAAATAGAATCCATTTAATCAACACAAAATCCAACTACTCCATATAAGCATGGTAAAGAACATAATGAGGATTGACAATATAAACCAAGAGTTCTAGCCACATGGGAGCGTAAAAGATGGGATTCAAACACAAGTATATACCACATAAAGCGTGTCAAACTAAAATACACAAAAAAAAATCTTTTTGAGTTTTTTTTTTTAAATTTTTGACCAAAAATAAAAATATTTACTCAAAAGACAAACAAAAATCATTTGTATTTTTCATTAATCCTAAATTATAAAAAGATGAAACACAAATGATAAACAAAAATCTTTTTGTATTTTTCATTTAATGCAAACAAAAGAAATATAATACAAAAGATAAACAAAAATCATTATTCTAGCATGTGATTGATCATGAAGTATAGACTAGAAAATGATTAAACAAGCATACAGTTAGCATGATAAAAGCATGAAGTACAAAAGCTAAAGTATGCAAACAAAAACTAACACATTCAACCTTTAGATTTTGCAAGGGAGGAAGCGTGTGAAAGTAAATGAGAATCAAAAACCCTATCTTGTAAAGAAACCAAGTCGGATCTCCTAACCCAAACTAATGACGAATGATAATCTCGGGGTTTAGGAATCTTGTCTACCTTGGTTTCTTTATGTTGGGATTTTCTAGGACCTCTTTTAAGATCGAAACAAAATTTCATAAGATGACCTTTTCGACCACAATGTGAACACCTAAACTCACGGTGAAAAGATTTTCCTAAGGAGTGATCTCTAAAGGCATTCCTAGTGGATTCTCCTAAAACATTGGTTTTGGCTTTATATGTTGATTCACTACAAGTATCGAAGCCAAAACCACACAAGTCATTTTTTATTTGGACCGTTCCTAAGATCTTATCTAGTTTTTCGAACCTACACTCCAAATCAAATTTGAATTTATTAGAGTCTTTAAGTTTAATTTCTAATTCTATAATTTTAGACTCTAACAACACATTTCTCTCTTCAAACTCGAGAAGCTCATTTTTTAAGGATTCCATTAAACATCTAAGGCTATCTCTCTCGCCTTCTATATATTCTAGCTTCTCTCGAAGAGTTCTCTCTCGTGTCCTAAGGTCTTCCACTAACGCACTATCATCAACGGCCTTGACATGCTCTCTTAAACACGCTTCTAACTTCAAATTAGCTATTTTCAATTTAATAGATTCTTCAAATAGTTCTTGAAAAGCATTTTGAAGTTCACTCACATCAACCTCATCATTTTCATTCTCTCTCTTTTCTTCACTCTCACTATCATCAAAAATAAGAAAATCATAAACTTTGACCTCGGAAGTGTCATGTGTTTGAATATCTTCATGAGAAGATTCATTATCGGTGCTCACATGACTAGCCATAAAAGCCACAAAGTTGGGCTTAGTGGGGGAATCGGGTCCCTCTTCCTTATCACTATCACTAAGGTTCGCATTATATGAAATGGGTCTCTTACCCTCTCTTCTTAGTTTAGTGGGGCACTCAGAAACCCTATGGCCATAACCCTCACAACCAAAACACTTATTTGACTCGTCCCTATTTAAATTTTCATTAATAGATTTAGGGATCTTTTCGGCTTTGTCATGCCTAGATTTATCAAATTTCTTAAAATCATTTTTAAATTTATCTTTGTTTAATTTAAGAAATTTTTGAAATTTTCTAGTAAACATAGCCATGTCTTCCGAGTCACTCTCACTTTCACACTCTACTACTTGTTTTTCCTCTTTTCGGGCTTTTAAAGCAACACCCTTTTCAATTTTCTTTTCAGTTTTAGAGGGAAACATGTCCAGTTCATAGGTTTGTAAATCACCTACAAGCTCTTCTAATTTCGTAGAGGCTAAAGTTGGTAAAGAATTTAAAACGGTCACTTTTGGAATAAATCTATCGGGTAGGGACCTTAAAATTTTCTTTACAACTCGGTTGTCGGGTATTTTCTCTCCCAAATTAAAAGATGAGTTAACAATATCGAAAAGTCTAGCATAAAATTCATCAAAAGTTTCTTTTTCGTTCATTTTGATGGTTTCAAATTGAGTGGTGAGGTTTTGGAGTTTCGAAGCTTTAACGACACTTGTACCTTTATGAGTGAGTTGTAAACTATCCCACGCTTCTTTAGCAATCTCACACGTCATAATGCATCGGAATTCATCCGATGTGACAGCGCTAAACAAGGCGTTTAAACTCATTCTCACTCCATCTATCGGTCGGTTTGGGAACACGTTCATTATCTACTAAATAAGTTGGTGGAGACCACCCGTTAACTACAGATAACCAAACCCTCTCGTCGATAGATTTAAGTGTCATTTTCATACGCGCTTTCCAGTACATGTAGTTAGAACCATCAAAAATAGGAAATTTTGAGAATGGGGAAAATTCCATTTTAGCCAAAAATTATTTAACGGATCTTAACGAAATAATTTATCGCTTTGGCTCTGATACCAATTTGAAAAGTCCCGGAGGCCCCCAATTTTAAACTTAAAACCTTTTTATACTCCAAAAAGTAATTTACTTGTTAAATGTATATGCGGAAGTGTAAGATGATGGTTCAAATTAAAACAACTTAACAAAAATTATGATGGTTCAAATTAAAACAACTTAACAAAAATTTAATTTTTCTCAAAATAAATTTATGCAACGTGAAATTAAATTTAAACACACACTTATGTTAATTTCATTTAAACACAATTAACCCAAATTCTAAAAATTTACCTAAGTCATATTTTTCATTTAATCAAATTAGGCCAAACCAATTTTATCAAATTAAATTAAATGACTTGAATTAAGTTACCTAAACATTACCCAATAAGGTAATTTAGCACCAAATTAAACATGTAGTGATTAAAACCAAATTTTATCTTGAATTACCTAAGCATGCGTTCTAGGTGAGTATAACAAGATAACATAAACAATGAATCACTATACCGCGATGTACGAGGAAAAACCCACAACGGGAAAAAATCTCGGACGGCCCTAGACTTAAGTCCACTAAGTATGGATTTACAAATTACAAGACAGAAAGACTTACAACACTCGACTCAATCCCTTTCAAGCCTCGACGCTTCTTCTTGTAAACACATCTGCCTAGTAGACAACCTCGGAGCTCCACCGAAATCTTGGCCTTCACCAATGAGACATAGGTACACCGTCAACCACACATGGTGCCTTTCACCACATGAGAATGCCGCATCAAAATAAGATCTTCTTCTTTATGGGATTTAGAAGCAAACCCAAACTTCTCTTGAAATGGTAGAGATCAAACCGGTGCCAAACTCTAAGCAATGATATATATATATATATATATAGATAGATAGATAGATAGTAACTTGGATAAATAAACTTTGGGTGAAAATAAGAGTGTTAAATGATTTGTTCTTGAAAAATTAGACACTGAACTTTTCTTGGAAGAATTTGCTCTCAAAAAATCTCTCTAGGAGTTAGAATAGAATGAAAATTTCATTAGAAAAAATTCATTTCCGCACTTAAGAAGTTCTGTCAAAAGATAGTGGGAAAGTGGGTCAAAAACTGCTCAAAACTGTCGAATAATTGTTCCCGCCAAATCTCGTTTGAATAACATTTTCGTTCGAATGAAGTCTCGTTCGAACGAGCCTTATAATGAAGTTCCAGTGTGAACTCGTTAGAAATATCGTTGGAAATCTCATTCAAATCATCATTCTCGTTCGAACGACATTTCGAACGAAGTTCCAGTGGCCAATATGGGAACTCGTTGGCAAACTCGTTCGAAAGACAAACTCGTTCGAATGACACTTCGAACGAACTTCCAGAAAGTTTGAAAAATTCTATTTTTAGCCCAGAAACTTTATATACTTTAGATTAAAGTTATATTAAAATCTTTCTAAAAATAAACAACAGTTTTAAATAAAGTTCACCCAATATGAAATGTTCCAAGCTCCTCTCTCTCTCTCTCTCTCTCTCTATATATATATATATATATATATATATATATTAAAATGCATTCATACCTTAGGAGTAAACAGAATATTGTTGATGACGTAGAAATGAGGCACTTTAAACTCGGCATTTTGATGAAGATTTAAACTTGGCCGCTACGTCTTCAACTTTAGTACGTCATAGGCTTGAAGGATGATCAATAACTCTATCCTATGACTCAAATATTTTTGTTCGGAATTGAGCCAAAACTACAAAGGACTCAATTGGAAATTTGTGTCCTTACACCACAGATTAGTGTCACTGCTTAGGTCATGGTTCAAAATCGTAACCGCTATTCATGGTCCAGAGTCGTGACCAAGCCCTACTATTGATGTCCCGAAGAGGACCATTACCACCTAATATGGTTATGATCTCAGACCATGAACCTCATATTGGTCACCCTCAAAATACCCATAGACCCAAACCGTGACTCCTAGCCTTTTCGTGGTCCTAAACCATGATCATTCTCAATATATGTCATAATGCAAGCTTATATAGACAATATCATTTTTGGATCCACTAAAAAAATCTTCCTCAAAGTTTTAATTTTTTTAAGTAAATGGAGCTTGGGATGAGCAAGGTTAGGGAACTCAATTTCTTTTTAGGTATTCAAGTGTGTAAAATGGATGGTGTAATTTTTATTTCAAAATTAAAATATGCAAAAGACATTGTGAAGAAGTTTGATCTTGAATCTTAAAAGCACAAGGGCATTCCCATGAGTTTATCCAAAAAGATTTAAAATGATATCAATAGGAAGGGTGTGGACAAAATTATGTATTGTAACATGATAGATAGTTTGGTATACCTCACGACTAGTCATCCTGACATATCCTATAGTGTAGGAGTTTGTTCTCACTACAAATCGTATCCCAAGGAGTCACATTTAAAGTTGTCAAGCATATCATTAATCGTGTTTGTGGAATGATGGGGTTTGGTATTTGGTATCCATAGAGGGCCCATACTTCATTGGTGAATTATGTTGATGTTGATTGGGATGGAAATGTGGAGGGTATGAAGAGTACCTCTGGTGGTTTCTTCCACTTAAGAAATTGTTTTGTCTCTTGGCATTCGAAGTACGGTTCAAAATTGTAACCACTGGTCACGGTCCAGAGTCGTGACCAAGCCCTACTATTGATGTCCCAAAGGGGACCAATACCACCTAATATGGTTATGGTCTCGGACCTTGAACCTCATATTGTCACCCTCAAAATACCCATAGATCCAAATCGTGACTCCTAGCCTTTTCGTGGTCCTAAACCATGACCATTCTCAATATATGGCATAGTGCAAGTCTATATAAACAATATCATTTTTGGATCCACTAAAAAAACCTTCCTCAAAGTTGTAATTTTCTTATGTAAATGGAATTTGGGATGAGCAAGGTTAGGGAACTCAATTTCCTTTTAGGTCTTCAAATGTGTAAAATGGATGGTGTAATTTTTATTTCATAATTAAAATATTCAAAAGACATTGTGAAGAAGTTTGATCTTGAATCTTCAAAGCACAAGGGCATTCCCATGAGTTTATCCGAAAAGCTTTGAAATGATATCAATAGGAAGGGTGTGGACAAAATTATATATTGTAGCATGATAGGTAGTTTGGTATACCTCACGGCTAGTCATCCTGATATATCCTATAGTGTAGGATTTTGTTCTCACTACAAATCGTATCCCAAGGAGTCACATTTAAAGTTGTCAAGCATATCATTAATCATGTTTGTGGAATGAAGGGGTTTGGTATTTGGTATCCATAGAGTACCCATACTTCTTTGGTGAATTATTCTGATGTTTATTGGGATGGAAATGTGGAGGGTAAGAAGAGTACCTCTTGTGGTTTCTTCCACTTAAGAAATTGTTTTGTCTCTTGGCATTCGAAGAAGAAAAATTGTGTCTCTATCCATGATCAAGGATGAGTGTATTATGGCAGGTAGTTGTTATACACAATTATTTTGGATGAAAAAAATATTGAAGGATTAATATTGATGAAGATTGCATAACTATTTAGTGTAATCTTACTAGTGCCTTTGATATTTCAAAAAATCCAATTCAACATTCTCGAACCAAACGCATTGACATTCACCGTAAATTTTTAAGAGATCTTGGCGAAGACAATGGGGGTGTCTTTGAGTTAAGATACAACTGAGCATCAATTAGCGAACATTATAATCAAACCTATTGATTGGACTATATTTTAGTATCTTATATCTCCATTGTTTATTTTCATTATTGATTGATTACTCAGTAAAATGTCTAGGATTTTTAGCTTTATTACATAGTTGCAATATATCTCATGGAATTATTTGAGTTGATTGTATTTATTTCCATAAAAATATTTTTGATAGAATCATTCATATTCTTTTTATATGACATACTCCTTGACATTCATATGAGAGTCCAAAGGATGTGAGTGTTTTGATCCTAGATTTGAGTCGCGTGCTTTAACGATTAGGTTGGTTTTTTCCTTCTCTTTGTCACCCTTTCGGCCTTATGTATATTTTGTATATCAAATAGCTATTATGATCATTTTTTTCTTTTGTTTGAAAATGCTTAATGAGATGTATTCTATTTTATTTAGATTCTTATAAACTTTGAGAGGAATTTTATTAGGAGCATGTGCTCATATCTTGTTGAACTTAACAACGCACTACACATTGAATAAATTCCACTTTATGAGGAATGGCAAAGATTAATGATTTGATATGAAGTGTTCAAAGTTTCTTTAGACTTGTGAAAGAGTGTGTAAATTACTAAAAATAAGTATGTGAGGTTTTATCATGATTTATGAAAATGTGAAAAAGCTTATCGTATATATAAAGTGACGAGAGTAGAAGCAATGAGGGATACAACATTGGAATGTGTTATACAATATAAAATTGAACAAAAGAAATGCATTGAAGATATGTGTATACGTATATATAATTAGGTAATACTGAGGATATGAGACCAAAATGTTTGAAACAAAATTTCTTATTGAGGGGGGAAATGGTAGATAAAAATGATCCTTAAAAGGGGAGTTAGAAATTTCATTAGTGTCAAAACTTTGCCTTGTTTATTTTATGATTCATTATCTCAATTAAACCTGATCTTGGTTATCTATTAAAGGTGTTAATTTATCTTGTTTACCCAAAATACATATGATCTTATGTTCTTGGTTGATAAATCTCATCACGGTATTAGTCTTTAAGATAATTTTTTTTTTGTTTGTGTATGTTTTTAAGGGGAATATTTATGATATAAAAGTTGCATGCAGAGGAAGAGATATGTTTTTGCATAATTGTCTATATCTCTTTTTGCTTTAATAACTCTAGCATCTGGTCCACTTTTCATTACACGTTGATATTTTAATGAGTTCTCTAGTGTGTGAATAAGAAAACAAGACAAAAGAGATCCTAAGAAGTTTGTGAAAAGTGTCTTGTGTCATTTGGATTCATGTAAATATAGTCTATCTTTTGTGCCTTTGGTCGAGCAAATTATGTCATGTGTGATAGGTTTTTTTCATCTTCTTGTAATATTTTATTTTGTGTGCTTTGTCACTGAATATAAAAAGGGAGATATTGTAAGAGTATATTATGATAAGTTCCCATGTTATATTGGATTATCTTACTTCGGTTTTTGAAACACACTTTGAGTCTTTGTCAAAATTCATCAACATTCAAGAGTTTGAATTCGGTATATCGTCCTCAAAATCACACTCGTCGCATATTTAGAATGACGGTAAGGAGCTAGATGACTTAGCACTCACTTTTGGTTAAGAAAATAAAAATGCAAAATATTTTTCAAAACCTTAAGGGTTCGTTTGGCAATCCAATTCCAAGGCTTGGAATTGGAATTGAAAGGCTAATTTCAATTCCGTGGAATTCAAATTGGCCTTCCAATTCCAATTTCAAGCCTTGGAATTGGGTTGCCAAACGGGCCCTAAGTGTATTTCCATAGTTTTTCATCACCAAATGTTATAGTATTTTTGTATTGAATTATCTTTAAAAATATACATTTTGTAAAGGTCCTAGAACAGCCGTTGCATTCTTCGATGCTTGCAAATTATTTGAATTTTGTGATGATTATTTTTGTGGATTATCTCTTAACTATGGAGATCATATCCGCCAACTATGGTTAAAAAATTTATTTTTTTACCATTTAAAAAAATTGTTTGCACATTCAGGTTCTTATATATGTCATAAGATTCAAGTATGACATCACAAGATGAATTATTTATGCTCTACCTAATTTACCCCTCCAAAATTTAAGTTCCCCCTCTTTTTTCACACCCAAATTTATTTCCCCCTTCATCAAAATTCAAAATGAAGGGTAAAATAGCAATTGACCCATTTTGATGCCTTTTTCATTTATCACCCACTTTAACCGCATACCTATCTCCCTCATTTCTCACCCACGCTCTCCCTATCTGAGGTTTCCTCTCTCTATCTGGCCATCCGCAATGGTTTTTAGACTTTTAGGCATTGATTTTAAATTTGGGGGGTTAGGGTTTTGATATTAAAAAAATGTGTTATTTTGACATCGTTTCTTGATTTATGTACTGCAGATGTTAGAATTTATTCATCAACACTATCAGGTATATTCATCAACACCATCTTCCCCATTCTCTTTCTCGGATCTATAATTTTTTATTTTTTTGTAAATCTTGATTGGTATATATTCGAATGCAACAGAGTATGAATTTTAGGGTTAAGTAGGTTCAAGGTATATTAAAATTCATAGTCTTTTGTTTTTCTTTTTAGTTGTTGGGGGTTAATTAGGTTCAAGGTATATATTCATTTTTTTGTTTCTTTGTAGATTCATTAAAATTGGTTTGCCACCCAAATCATTAAAATTATTTTTCATGTGTGAGAATCTGGAATTGTAGCTTACGTTGAACTTTTTCTGTGATTGATATTTAGGGATTGCATAGCTGAGGTTTTTACATTTTCAAAAAATTTGGGTTTTTTTGAAATGGTACATTTAGTTTCTTTGATTCTATTTCTTCTTTGGGTCTCAAAATTGCACTGTGACAAAGTTACTTGGATCAAAATATTTATGCCTTTCAACGTATTATCCTTTAATTTCAGATTTACTGCTCCTATTTCATTTTAGATTGTTAGGAGTTGTTTGTAGATGACAATATTAGTATTTTTTTTCTTTTAATAGTGTTTTTTGACGTCTCTGCACATAAATGCATCTCTCTAAACCTCAGTATTGAATAAAATTTTAAACTTATATTCAAGTTTGGGGGCATGGATTTTTTTGCATATTTTAAAGATTTTTTTGTACCTCAGTTTATTTGTTGGTTTATATTGGCTTGAAACATGTTCTTCTATTTCAGCTTATCAGCATTGCAAGCTGCGGAATTTTAGTTTTTTTTTAATGTTGGTATACCTATTTCCTCCCAAGAAAAAGGTTAGTGTGATTCAATATGCAAATAAGATGATCACCGGGTGCTTTTGAAATTTTAAGCAGGTGATCACGTATGTTTAGTGGCTTAAAATTTAGTGTTAATATTTGTTTATGTAAATGAGAGAAGCGTAAGACTCTTGGGGCTATTTGGCAGGACATTTTGTTGGTATGGAATGCTCATCTTAAGCCACTAAAGCGGTCAACGGTTTATCAAATGTTGGTGTCTCTCACCTTCTTATTATCTTCACAAACTGTAATACATGAGTTATTTATGATATGATGATTTTGTTGCACTAGAAATACGATGTTATATATATAGTGAAATGATGTTAGATATGTATTTAATATAGTTTCAATGAATTTACTCTCACCTTATTATTATCTTCAAATGAGTTGAATCTTCACTGGAAGATACTTTTATGGGAAAAGAAGACATGTCCTATATGTGAGACATATCACCGAAAATGGGTAATTGTTTTTCACCCTTTCTTATTTCACATGTCCTATATGTGGATATATCGGTGCTGTGTAACACAAAGTTTGCACAGGTTGCTCAACAGCTTTGTGGATATTTCATTTCAAATTATAGCAGCGCTTGGGTCACTACAGAAATGTGAGTTTCTTTGTGGACGTTTATTTTTGGTTTAATTCCATGCACACAATATTTTTAACAGGTAACATGAACTACATTGGAATTATACACTAAATTCGGCAGTTTCTTTATCATTTTCAACTCTGTTTTGTAATTGATGAAATCAAAGATGACCGTGGAAGGTAGGCAACCAATTTATTTTCAAAGTTAATAGGTTATGAAGACAAAAATATTTTGATGACGAGTTTGGGTGTATTATGTGAATAATAAGTTCCAAATGACTTACTTCCCATGTGAAAGGACCAATTGAAAAAATTCACAAAAGAACTCGAAATTAGTTAAGGGAAAAGGGTAGCACGCTAACATTAGCCTCAAATATGGATGATCACAAGTGCATGCCCAAACGGCACAAACAAAAGTTGCTTGCAAGTCTTATTGTGGTTCAATATTCTAAATTCATTGTAGGTGTTTGAAGAAATGCCTATGTGATAGGATTTGGCATGCATATTTATTTAGAATATTAAATACCATTGATAAAATTTTGAATACTATTGAATACTATTTAAAATTCGTAATTTTTGTTGTCATGCATATATGTTCTAATAGGAAAACACCAACATTAATGGTGGTTGAAGCAACATGTAGAGATAGAGGTTGAGATAAAGGTGGATGCACGTTCAAGCAGGGCATGTGTTCACCCACAAGGCATCCTCAGTTGTTTCGCTGCAGGCATCATCAAGCTAAGTACGTATGGGGTGGTCGCAATACACGCTGCAGCTAATTATAATAATAGTTACATGTTCAAACTTACAATTAGTAAATGATAAGGATAAGAAATCTCCATATATTTATTTCCAGGTATTAACTACCAAATGGATCATATGGAATGTGATCTTTTGTTACATACTTTCCCATCTGCTCAATTTTTCTTTACCACTTCTACCCTATATTTCTTTTGTTAAAGGTGTTGTATTTGTGGTCCTGCAGATATGTTCCCTTGCATTTCTTAAAAGGTTTTGAAGAGAGAAGAAGTGCCTGCAAGTCCAATAAGGCCAGCTTTGGAAAATTTCATGGATTTGGAAGAGTAATAAAGAAGCCCCTCTAATACAAGAGGGTTTTATTACCTTTTTTTAAAAGTCAAAAGATCTGAGAATTTCAAGTGTGAGGGAGGCTGTGAGCTGCCAGTATTGCAGAGGATTTTTCCATAAAAGACGTGAAGAAGTCCGCTAGAGCCATCACTGCTAAACGTACATATACATGTCACAAATTCCATGGCGGTAAATGGTCAAAGGTTGACACCAAAAGGGGAAATCACAGTTGGAGAAGATTGACACCAAGAAGGGGAAATTACTATTCAAGAAGAAGAAGAAGAAGAAATTCTCCAAAACATTGAGCCAATTCTGCGCAAAAATTGCAAAAAAACTTATCAAAGACGAGCAACCTGAGCAACTGCATAATGAGGAAAAAAGGATTTGATTTTACCTCTTCGGCGTTCTTCTCAGAAAATTAAACGTGTGCCAATCCTAAACAAAATTATTAGAGGTGATGAACAAGAGAAACAATCCAAATTTGTACCTTTTTTATGGAGCACTGCCCAAATTATTAGTTGTTGTTAGAGTACTGCCCAAACACCTGTTGTTAGAGTATTGTTCTTAGAGTACTGCCGAGTGCCAAATTATTAGCTAATAATCCAAATTATTAGCTGCTGTTAGTGTACTGCCCAGATACCTGTTGTTAGAGTACCTATTGTGGTATCGATGCTGCCTAGAATCATGCCTGTTGTTCAGCTATGATCTACCTACTATTGCCCAGATCATCTGTAAATACCCTCCTTAGTCGATTCGTAATAAGAAGCTAGATCTTAAATCATTTGAACCCATATTTCAGTTGAGTTTTGTTAACTTGCAAGTTTGGCTCAAGGTAAATTTACCCGTTGTTATTTTATTATACTAACATTATTTGTTGTATATAATGTGCAGGTAAGAACCTACTGACCATGTACACAGCTTCCAAATGATCTACGGTAAGAACCTGTTGATTATGTACAGGACTTGAAATTTCACTTTCAAAAATAAGAGTTTGACTCCAGTCAAAGATGAGTACTATACACAGGTCTTCTATTTCTTTTCTTTTCAATTTTTTTCTCTTTTCTTTATAATTTTCAATAAGTTTAAGGCATTCTTCAAATGAATTTTCTTGGTTATAAATATGGTTTTTTTAGGATCGCCTCCAACAACTAAGAAGAAGGATTTGTCCCCTCTCAATGCGAGTTATGGTCTTCGTTTTGTATTTTTGGGGGCTTTGATGTTTAAGGTGGAATCAAGAAGCTATGGTTTGACTATTCGAGCTAAATATTTGAACCAGTTTCTTAAATGACATTTAAATATCTTAAATGACAAACTTATAAATTTAAATTTAAACAAACTTATCTTAAATGACATTTATATAAAAATTATTTATGTAGTTTCACAGTGGCATTGTGCTAATATGTTGTATGTGGGGCTACAAAATAGATATATCTTGGTGCCCATTTACGTTGCTATTAACTTATTTTGACGACTAAACAATTAGTTACATCATGTGTTTGTAAGACTAATTAACGTTATATGTTTGTGTATAAAGTATTTAAATTTTAATTGTCCAATCCTTTCATTTTGTAGGACATGGTTGTCAGGGTGATCTGACGGAGCAGCACTGAGCACTAATGATTTAGTGGTATCGGGAGCATCGTCATATGCCGCATTTTATTTTTTCGATGGACCCATAAAGGCGATACATAAGAGACTATGAATATTTAATTTTGACTGATAAATTATCTCTTTGAATATTGTTGTTGGGTTATTTTTTTATTTCTTAAACAGGATGGATAGTCCTATAAACAGAGGAAACTATGGTTAATTTTTTAAAAATTGTTTACGATTATTTATGTTATATAATAAAAAAAAATTCGACTTAAGTATTGGTGTTATTCTCACGAATTGAGTTGAATTGATGATTTTGTTTATACGATGTTTAAATTGTATACGACCTAACACTTTGTTTTGTTGGGGGAACGAAATTGTTTCCATTTTGTAATTATGTACTTTGGAAATTTCTATTGTTTTACGACTACGTGCTTTTTAGAAATGTTCATCGTGCCTTCAGGCACGGGCATACCCTAGTGTGTGTGTGTGTATATATATATATATATATATATATATATATATATATATATATATATATATATATATATATAGAGAGAGAGAGAGAGAGAGAGAGAGAGAGAGAGAGAGAGAGAGAGAGAGATGTCCGCTCCGCATTCTTAAAATGCGAATTAGTCCGCACAAGAGCATTATTATATGTATATAATGTAAATAGATTTTACATGTAAAATATTATGGATTAGACAATGGCTTTTAAAATTTGTGCTTCTTTAACTTTTTTCCAAGACAATGTCATAATTAGATATAATCTTTCATTTTGCAAAAAAATAGACTTAAACCTTCTGCATGTGCATCATACTATTTTTATAAATATTAACTTATTTGTATCTTATGCATACCCAAGTTAAATCTAATTATTAAACATATAAAGGGCATCTTTAAATACATCATTATCCCAAAGTTAAAGTAAAAAATAACTTAAAATTTATAATGGTTATTTAAAGCTAAAGAAGAGTAAGTTCAACTTGGGTCGATTCCAAATAACCTCATGCCCATCTTACCCAGCCTAATGGTCAAAGCCTATACATGAAGACAAACCGTTGTAACAATGCCAGGAATTTTATTTGGAGTGGTTGTGTGCCTATCAAAAGCGAAGGTCATTTTTGACATTGTGTATGAAATTAGAAATTAGAAATTAGAAATTAGAAATTAGAAATTAGAAATTAGAAATTAATGAAGTACGACATATGAAGAAAATGAAAACAAGTGTGAAGATCAAGGGCTATTTAGTTATGGAAAATAACGGTATTTTTCAGGAGAAAAAAATCAATTTTTTTATAAAAATAAAAAATTAAAAAATGCGTTAAAGTTTGTTATTTTTTCAAAATTGAAAATTGAAAAATAATTTTGCAATTTCTCGGAAAATTGAAAAACCACTTTAGCAAATTTTTCACCAATTTTCAGTATTCTCAAAATTACATTTTAACCCTCAACTTTTTATAACTTATATCTAGACCCTGAACCTTTTTGGTAGATTACATTTTTTATCTATTAGTTTACATTTTTTATCTATTAGTTTTCAAAAAAAGACACTTTGCTTGACATTTTTGAGAATTACATTTTTGTCCCCTAAACATTGTATAACTTTTATTTTGGTCCTTTTGATTGTCTATAAATTACATTTGGAACCTGAATTTTCTATAATTAAATTATAACCCTAAACTTTGTGTAAATTACATTTGACCCCCAAATTTTTCTATCAACTTCATTTTGAAAACAATTATTTATTTACCATATGAACGCATTTTCTAAGTTTCTAAATTTTTCCATGGAAAATGAAGATTACAAATGAAAACGAAAATTGGGAATAGAAAAAAAAAATCCACAACTAAAGAAGGCCCAAGTGTTCCCTGATAAAGAAGTTGAAGAATTGAAGTGTTCATTTATAAGATAAATAAAGACAGAATTGTTTTGGATGGAAGAAGTTGGTGAAGAAATTGGAAGGTATAAAATGAAATTATATTTATTTGGTAAAATTAAATCACTGAAAGTAAATTTATGATGAAGTAAAAGAAAAAGTGGTCCTCGGATTTGGGACAAGATACAAGGGACCTGGATATTGTCAATACTATGGCAAATGTATAGTAAATCATGTGGCACAAATAGTATAAATGTAGAGGCTAATTTATAGCAAACACTGTATTTCTACCCTACCGATGTGTAAACATGAGCTTTTATTTACTTTAGTTTTTACAGTGTCACATCATATATAGTATATATATAGTACAATAAAATAGTAATTGTAGATCTACTTTTTTATATATCTTGTTAGTTGAGATCCAAGTTTTCAACATAATTTGATAGCGGTACAAAGTTTGGATTGGTTCGGTTTCGATTTGGTTCAGATTTCTTATTCGGTTCTAATTCGAATCGATTTATGATTTGATTCAAAATGGGAACCAAATAAAAAAAAATCAGTTCTCCAATATTTGGAATCGAAATGAAACCGATAGAAGAAAAAACCAAACCAACCCAATGAGACCAATTTGTTTCAATTTATCGGTTTTTCTTAATGAAATGTGAACCTAAAATTATTTCTACGATAATAATTCTGGAATCTCACAATTTATTATTTACTAGAGTACAAATTTTTAAAAAAATCAAACAAAAATACACAAAGAATATATATATATATATATATATAGAGAGAGAGAGAGAGAGAGAGAGAGAGGCAGGCTCCTGTGCACACTAAGTTTGCACACTAAGCTTGCACATTACCTTTTAAAAGTAGGCAAACTTAGTGCTGGCGCACACCAATTTTTTTATGTGATATTTAAACATTTCAAGGAACCCATATAAAAAAAATCAGCTCAAAAAAACTTTTTTTGCTATTTTTAAAAAATCGGTCAAACTTTCGCAGTTTTTAAAGGGCGTAAAAACTGCGAAAGTTTGACCGATTTTTTAAAAATAGCAAAAAAAGTTTTTTTGAGCTGATTTTTTTTATATGGGTTCCTTGAAATGTTTAAATATCACACAAAAAAAATCAACTAAAAAATATTTTTTTTACTACTTTTAAAAGGTAATGTGCAAACTTAGTGTGCAAACTTAGTGTGCACAGGAGTCTGCCTCTATATATATATATATAGAGAGAGAGAGAGAGAGAGAGAGGCAGGGTCCTGTGCACACTAAGTTTGCACATTACCTTTTATATATAGTAAAAAAAATATTTTTGAGTTGATTTTTTTTGTGTGATATTTAAACATTTCAAGGAACCCGTATAAAAAAAATCAGCTCAAAAAAACCTTTTTTGCTATTTTTAAAAAATCGGTCAAACTTTCGCAGTTTTTAAGCCCTTTAAAAACTGTGAAAGTTTGACCGATTTTTTAAAAATAGCAAAAAAAGTTTTTTTGAGCTAATTTTTTTTATGTGAGTCCGTTGAAATGTTAAAATATCACATAAAAAAATTGGTGTGCGCCAGCACTAAGTTTGCACACTTTTAAAAGGTAATGTGCAAACTTAGTGTGCAAACTTAGTGTGCACAGGAGCCTGCCTCTCTCTCTCTCTCTCTCTATATATATATATATATATATATATATATAGAGAGAGAGAGAGAGAGAGAGAGAAAGAACAAATTTTTAAAGGATTTAAACATGGATTTATGTTTTATTCGTGTAGACAAAAAAAATTAATTTATCTTGTTTATATAAGGACCATAAAATTTATTTATTTTTTTCCTTACTTTATTTCATTTTTTATGTTCATGATATGTTACTACAACAATATTTTGAAATTCTACGAGTTACGATCAAGTTCAAGCCCACCCGAACTCGAGCCTGAATACCGTAATAGAATGAGTCGAGCTTGAGCGGGGAAGGTCCTTTTTATTTCAGGTTAAGCTCAAAGTTTGGGAAGAGAAAGTTCAAATCGAGCCAAGTCTGGATAACCTCAAGTTCGGCTCATCCACCCCGATTGTCTAGCGTATATACGTGAAGATTCACTAATTTTTAGCATTCTCCGGGATTTTATTTAGCCAAGTTGTCCCACCTCCAATTTTTTCATTAGATGATAAAAATAAGGGGGAAGAATTGTAAAGACTGAATTGTTTTTGAATGACGGAAGTTGGTGAAGGAGTTGGAAGATATAAGATGAAATTATATTTTGTTGGTGAAATACATTCAAACATTCATTGAAATTAATTTTATAAAACAAGTTAAAGCAAAGGTGGTTCTCAGATTTGGGACACACTATAAGGGGCTGGGGTACTGTCAAAACAATGGCAGATGTATAATAAATCATGTAGCAAATTTAGCTGCGGGCAGTGTGGCAGAAAGTATAAATGTAGAGGCTAATTTATAATAAAATTTGTTTTTCTAGCTCTTACCTAGGGGTGTTAATTTTTTAAACGAAAAGATAGCTCGATACGAAACGAAATTGATATGAGCTTTCGTGTTCGGGTTTGCATTATTAGACCTGTCATCGGGTCGTGTCATATTTGTGTCCAATATCTGTCACGAAATTGACCCGAATTGGACATGATAATGACCCAATGTATACTCAATTAAGGACACGATATAGACCATATTTAGACCCACTATCGATCATATTTAGAACAATTATCAACCCACCATTTAGATCCACTATTTTTTAATTCCTCACTAATTGGAAAAAATCTGATTAAATTTAAGTGAATTATCGGGTCATGTCATGCAGTGTCGAGTCTAATCATGTCCTATCGAACCGTATTTACTTCATGTTATCGTGCGGTGTTGTATTTTAAACGTGTCGTGTTCCGATTGAAGAAAAAAATACGCTACCGTGTCGTATTCGTGTCTACTGAACTTTTATCATGTAGTGTCGGATCGTATCAAAACATGATCCATTGACCCGTTTTGACAAATCTTACCAATGTGTATATATGAGGTTTTGTTTTCTGAAGTTTCTAGTGTCACATTATATTTAGTAGAATAAAATGGTAATTTATAGATTTACTCTTTTATACTCCCTCCCCAATTAAGATTCTCTCTTTTTTGTATAGATAATACACTGACTAAAATTAACACTCCTTCACTATAGTGAATTTTAATTTATTGATTATGTCCAAAAAAAAAGGGTTGATTATATTGACCCTTTCAACTTTGCACATATCTTCCCTTACGACTTGTACTTTCATTTTATATATCTAACTCTCTCAACTTTTAACAACGCATTAACAGTGCTAAATTTCGAGAAGAATAATTTATCATTTGCACAAATGATTAGACAAAAATACCATCATGTGCAACACATGTGATTAATTTTCCGTCCAAAAATTTAACAACGGTAGTGTTTGGAGGTGAAGTCACGTGTTTTTAAAAGTTAAGAGGATTAAGTTTAGAAAATGAAAGTATGAGCAGTGAAATGAAAATAGAATTAAAGTTGGAGGGACAAAATATAGTCGACCCAAAAAAAAAGTCAACTTTTAATTTGAGACAATTCAAAAAGGAAATTTGAGACAATTCAAAAAGGAATAAGACAGATGGAATATATTTTGTCGGATGAGAACAAAAAATCATAAGGGTGCTCACAATTCCATTACTAACCGAGAATCAGAACCAGGTTTGGGCAATTTCAGATCATATGCAACTGATATTATTTCGAACCAAACCAATTAAACACGATTTTAAAAAATAAATAAGCAACATTATTCTCGGATACAACTTTAACAGGCATTATAAATGTACTCCAAAATCCCACAAAGTCGCAACTAGGGGTGCAACCAGTACAGGTTTTTACCGTACCGTACCATTTTGGTCCGACAAAAAATGGTTTTGGTTTCATATTATGAAATACCGAAAACCAATTTTATCGAAACCGAAAATACCATAAAAAAATTGGTTGGTTTTGGTTTCTAGATATAAAAAACCGATTTACTGAATTTACCGTACCGTCTTATCGTACTGAATTTATCGTACCAAAATTACCGAATTATCGTACCGAAATACCGAATTACTGTACAATATTACATAAAAGAAATGCCCCTCATATAAAAGGAAAACACACATACACGGGGCTTGTGACAACCCTGCTTTTTATATCTAATTCGGTTAGGTATGCCCAATTAAATTAAAGCGGAGCGTCAATATGTTGGCATTAGAAACATAATCTAAATAAAATAAATAACAACTATAACAAGTGAAACCAACTCATAACTATTAACTGCAATAATCCATCAATAATCTCAAACTGAAAATATAAAATGCCAATAGATGCGGCCCAACGCAAAACGGGAAAGAGTAATACAACAATTCTCTCAAATCCCAAGTATAAACAAAGTGATATTAATCTCTGATACCACCCTCAAGAAAAGGGAAACAAATGACATAAATTAAAATAAAACAACTCCACGGCTACAGGCATCCTAAGATTGATATGATCTCATCAAGCTCCATAGTCTATTGTCCAGTGGGACGAGGACCTGTCACATATTATATATATAGGAGAGGAGAAAGAAGCAAGATAGACGAACGTCAAAGCAAGAAAACAAGTTATAAGATTATAAGATGTACTTATAATAAAAGCACACTAGTCATTACTCGTCTCCAATAATTAAGTTGTCTGGATTCATTTCCCAAACGATGTTCCTAGGTTGTGACTACCCAACCAAGCCCAAGTGTAGGGAGTCTTAATTAAATAGCGTGATTAATTACTATTAATCAATTTCAAATGTTCCTACTCGGAATAATTCTTTTAATTTAAAAACACTTAACAGTGGTAAAATTTCTTTTATCCAGTCCCTTAACAGTAGGATATTTTCTTCAAGTATAATATCAATTGCATTGTTCGGGATATTACTTTAAGATACAAGCATAATATTTCACACAACAAATCATATCGAGTCACTGTCGTTACCTGGGGGAACAAGTCGTAACACTAGGCCTACACACGAATATTCTCCAATATTACATGTCAAGGGCAATCATACTAAGTCCTAAATCACATGGCGTTCCAAGATCTTTCTATCCGACCCTCATTACAACCATGTGTCTAGTTCCGGTGGTTTATCTCCGACACGGCACTCGAGCGGAACCTAACCGGATAAATCACAACAAATCGCATTAAACATGTGTCTAGGTCGATCGAAGGACTAGTCTAGTGTATACTCGACAATATACATGTAAAACAATTTTACGCTTATGTATATATACAATAGTGTTGAGTCTCTTACTCGAGTTATACAATAGTCATTATTTACAATATAACATAATTTACATCATTAATTTACTAATTCAACATCAAATCATTTCAAGGTTATATATCCATAATAACCATAAGTACGTGATCAAGTTAGGATATTAGACACAACACCACAATTATCTTACTAACAACATGAAAAACATTAACAATCTTATTTCAACAATTTTTTGTCCAGAATTATAAAACGCCGATTTGAGGCTTTTTCCTATCCGTTTTTGAAGAAACTTTAAACTACAAAGTTGTTCAGAATATGATTTTCTATAGGAACTCGCATGCACACTTCCATTTACGGCTTAAAATAGACTCAAAATCAACATATAATATTCTCCCCTGTTTTCGACAACTTTCAGCACAGAACTATAAAACGCATATTCGAGGATTTCTCGATCCGTTTTGGAAGAAACTTAAAACTACAAAGTTGTTCAGAACATGATTTTCTACAAGGTAACGAGGACAAAACATCCATTTTCAGAACCAAAACAGCTCAGAACAGTTTTTAATATGGTGATTTACTCAATTTCATATATTTCTCAAATTCAAGAGGTTGTTCTACAACTCAATTCCTATAGTGATGTTATTGCATTTGAATCTACATGGAGGGTGATCCTAATACATTGCATATTTTTTTTAACATCAATTTCATATTAATTTAGGGATCCAAATGCATGTTCATGTGAAATTTCATTATAGATACATATTATACACATATAGGTTATTAACTTGCCTTGGATTGTATAGGGAGGTGTTGATTAAGAAGATGACAACCTTCTTCTTCCTTTCTTCTTCTTCTTCTTCTTCTTCTTCTTCTTCTTCTTCTTTCTTTCTCTACCTCTCTTATACACACAAAAGAGAAGACTAACCCCTAACCCTTTCTATTATAATTTAAAGGTAATTTTCGAATTTAATTAAAACCTAGGGTGTAAAATGACCACGATACCCTTTTCTGAGTCACTAAGGGTCTAAAAACTCCCGGAACATAAATATAACTTCCGGGTACTTAATTTCAACTATTTCGACACATTTGGAATCATTGGTGCACTCGAAATGGCCATCCGAGTCACTTATCTAAAATATACTTTTTGCACCCAACTCTTACGTCCCGTGCTCAAAATTCGTAAAGTAGTCGCTATCACTCACTAATGACATAACTTAAAATCATACGTTCATATTTACTCTTCATGCTAGTAAACATATATGTCGATAAACATTAACCATTTATCATTCTAATTAATATTTATCATAAGTTAATTTAACTTCCCCATTAAATTATTTAATTACGCACACACACAAGTAATTAATAATGCATTAAAACTACGGGGTATTATAGGACTCTTCTAATCCTAACCCAATTCAGCGCCTCACTCTCTCACTCCCTTTTCTTCTCCTCAATCTTTCAACCCCGGCGCCTCTCACTACCTCACTCCCTCCTCTCCGGTGACACAGTCCCTCCTCTCCTCATCTCTCACCCGGCGACGCAACCCAAACAGGTATGTAATTTCCTTTTTTTCTATACAAAGATGAATCACGAATTGGTTATACAAATTTCATTTTTGTTAAATTACAGATTTGTTATACATTTTTGTTAAATTACAGATTGGATATACTGTAAATGTTATACAAATTGGTCATTTACTATTTTGTTTGGTAGGTATGTAAGAAACTAAGTTAGTTTATTGTGGTTGCAAAAAATTAGTAATGTTAGTTTTCCAGTTCAATGTTATTTAGTAATCTTAGTTTTTTCGATTGATGTTCTGAAATAAATGTTAGTTTTACAGTTCTTAGTTTTTCAGATTCAGTCTCAAATAAATACACCTTCCTTGCTTTACCGAAAATACCGATTTACCGAATGGATAAACCGATTTGAAATTCTTGTATTTACCGGGAAAAACCGAATTGAAATCGAAATTACCGAAACCAAAAAAACCCAAAAATACCGAAACAACCGAAAAATCGGCCGGTTTGGTTTTAGTTTTTGCTTTGATGTACCGACCGGTAAATTGGTACGGTACGATTTTACCATTAAATAGTGATTTTAGTATTGGTAAAGGGTCAATACCGACCAAACCATACCGGTTGCACCCCTAGTCGCAACTAATTTTTTTTTAGAGCTAAGCCACAATTGATTTGAAACTTTTTAATCAAAGGGAGAACCTAGCTTTTTATATACATATAAGGTCGTATTCAGTGCACAAGGTTCCCGCTTGACTACAGAATCTGGGAGAAGCAGATATCAACTGGCTTTACCCTCATATATTGAGAGGTTGCTCCCATGTCTCGAACCTGAGACCAACCGTAGCTTGAGCAAAGGCATTTATCATCACCCAAGTTATAAAGCTTAAAAAAAAGGCTTGGGTCGTACCAGTTCCAATTAGGTCCAGATTCATAGTTCGGTTCCAATCGGTTTAGACTTATGTTACGGGCAAACAAATAAAAACAAACTGGTTCTACAATTTTTGGTACCAGAACCAAACCAAACCAAACCATCAGGGGAAACCCCACAACCCACAAACCAAACCAACCCAAAGAGGCCGGTTTGATTCACTTTATTGGCTTTTCCGGCTCCGATGCAAACCCCGGAATGTGAACCTCTAATTATTTCGAAGATAATAATTTCTGAATCTCACAATTTGTTAATTACTAGAGCACAACAATAAGCATTCAAAAACAATTCAAAACAAGAACCAACTCTACATCTTAGACCAGTGTCTCATCATCAGAACACATTTTAGTTTTGCAGAAATAAAATGACGGAACAAAGTTCACTTAATACAGAAGGCCTTCAAGTTTTTTTCGCCATTATCATCCACAGCTACTACTTTTGTTGAGACTTGAGTTCTTTCACCCTTTCTTCAGTAGCTTTCAATGACTTTCCATATTTGCTTATACACTGAAACATAAAATTAATATCCAAACCTTAAATCAGACGCAGGTCAAAAAATTTAACGCACTCCCAACATTTTTTAATATCACAATTTAAAGTAAACAAATTATGGAAAATAAGCGGCAATTTAGGTACCACGTATATCATCTCTACCAAATTTGGTTAAAAAAAATTATTATTTTAGAAATTTGGTATGTTCTTTAGATATATTGGAGAGACCCATTGTATATATATACTTTTAAAATGTTAGTGCGCTGCTTTTGTAAAAAAATAAGCACGCAATCCATGCTAAAATAGCGATATTGTAAAATAACAGTGGGGATATTAATAAATAAGTATATCAAGGATCGCACACTAAAGTGAAAAAAAAAAAGCGGTTTTTACTAAATATCTTCACATTTGGGAGCAGGACCGATATGCCCCGAAAAATCTTCAAAGGATTAAAAGTGAAGCTATGGAAAGGGAAAAATTTTATTAGGATAAGATATGAGAAGGGATGTATATCATTTGGTACATTGGTTTCAAAATGAACTCATATTTTGAATTATCTCCAAAAGAAAATATTAACTTACATTGGGAGGACGGATGGAATGGTTGTTTGGAAAATATATATTCAACCCTTGAAAAAGTCTCTTTTGATTCTTTAAAAATGCAGATTTACCAGAAGATGTGCCGCTGTCGAAGCAAACCAAATTACTCTCATGTTTACGAGTTCTTGTCTACTTAATTTTTAAATTGGTAAATTCACATTTATAGTTATAGCTTTAGATATTGACATGAGTTATTGAGTTATAAGCTTCGTAGGTGAATTTACCATTTTGGGATTCTCAAATCACAAAAACAAGAATTCAGTGTGAATAAAATGAGAATATTTTTAAAAAAAAAAATCATAGAAACCTACCTCGTCAATTTCTTCAGGGCTGATAATCAATGGAGGACACATCATTATATTATCACCAGCAACACGCACTAGCATCCCATTCTTCTCGCACTGCGCTCCAAAATATGCAGCTACCCCTGAATTACACATTATCAAATTTTGTCAAAACGGGAAAAATATGATAAAAACTTGAATTATAAAAGAATAAGTTCACCCCCACACAACATAAAAAATCACAAAATAATTAAAAAAAAATATTGTTGAACTTACCCCATTCAGGAGGGAATGGATCATTAGGTGACTTGTTATCGGTAAACTCAGTTCCAATTATCAAGCCAGTTCCACGTATCTGTAAAGTTAAAAAAGTAAACATTTGGAAACGATTTTCTATCCTTGTTTAACGAGAATTGGATAGATGATTAGATTACAGATAATACCTCCCCAATTATAGGACTATCAGAAAAGGCTTTTATGCCATCTTGGAATTTCGGAGATATGCTCTTTACTTGCTCAGCGATATTTCTCTCCCTGTAAAACCATTTTTATGTTTTTCCAATAAATTCATAAAGGAACTTAGTGTTATACCACTTTTGACCAAGAACTTGGATCACAAAGCATGATAGGAGAGTCAAATAGATAATTTTAGGGTTATTTGTACTTTGGGGTAATGCATGTTGGGGTTACAATTTCATTAATTTCACTTTGGCTTCTTTTTTAATTTTTGTGACAAAAATATGTCAAAAAAATCATACAAAATGTTGTAAATAGTGAAAATGGACCAGAAAGTGCATATAGAGGAATATTTAAATCCAAAGTGCATTATTTAGAAATATTTGATCCCAAAGTACAAAAAAGGTTGTACCCAGTGCACAAGGTTCACTGCAGGTCTGGGGGAGGTAGATGTCGACTGGTCTTACCTCCATATTATTTTATAATATGAAGAGACCGCTCCCAAGTCTCGAACCGTAGCTTGGGTGAGGGCACTTGTCATCGCTCCAAGGTACGACCTCTCCCAAAGTACAAATAACCCATAATTCTATCCTATCACTTGTTTGGTGCTAGTTGGAATGGGATATAAGGTCTAATACTTTATCCCAACTATGTTTCGTATTTCGACACTCAAGGATAAATCATCACACTTCTTATTTTTTCCTATATGAGAAAGTATTATAACTCTAATCATATTTGGTGTTTTTATTCGGCACATCAAACAACACCTTAAGGAGACTGACAGAGGTGTAACAGATGGTCCAAAATAATCCTCCAATCTTAATTTATTTCGTAGTTATTTTATGAAGGGAGAAAAATAGAACTAATCATACTACATACCCTTTACGTTAATGTATGTACAGCAATGTAAATTTGTTTATTCATTCTGTAACTTAGTAAAGAAGAAACATACTTGTAGATCTTAAGTGCTTCCAATGCAACAGCACACGATACAGGGTGCCCAGAATAAGTAAATCCATGAGAAAAAGAACCTGACAAAAAAGCATTTAGAATATTCATATTGAATACATATGTTGAAAAAATGAAGAGTTTTGATTACAAACTCATGCAGTTTTCTGAGCATACCAAGTTTGTTGCTTTGAGAATGTATAACCTCTGAAATTTCAGGGCTCACGAGAACAGCTCCGATGGGCAAATATGCAGAAGATAAAGCCTGTATATTCATTTAGAAAAATCGGAGAAATAAGTAGCCGTACAAACAAGTTATGCCTGTCGTTATATAATCTAATTATACCTCAAGTCTTTGTTTGGTTTGGCGTAGAATAAATTTCACCTAGGTGAAAAATGAAAAGTCGTTTTACCTAATTCGAAGTTATCACATGATTGTAATGTGTACACGTATTCCGAATAGGTGAAAATGCTTTTGACCATTTTCGAAAGTATTTCGCCTGAACCAAACGGGGCCTAAAGCAAGTTATGCTTGCCATTAACATAATCTTATTATACCTTTGCCATGGAAACGAGATCTGGTTTGATGTTGTACTTATCAGAGCCAAACATTGTTCCAAGCCTTCCAAACGCACAGATAACCTAAAAAAATGGAAGGCAGTACTCAGGCATGGACCCCACTTGCAACTCACTGAACAAAGTAGACAGATCAAAAAAATACGAGAGTACCTCATCCGCAATAAAAAGAATGTCATATTTCTTCACCACAGCTTGAACCTACATATATATGGAAAACGGGGTAATAGTTTTAGAGCTCTATACAGTTGCAAATGGAGAGAGAAATCTCAAGAAACTCCAAAAGCATTGCATACAAACAAAAAAAGCCCTTGTCGTTTATACACTGTACTGTACTGGCATTTTCATGTATCAACTAACAACTATCCTGTTTTCGTCTGGGAGGTGGTGGCAGGGTTAGATTCTGGCAGTGGCAGGACACTGGTGAGGGGTTCCAGTTATGTTCTTGATTGTTGTCGATAAAGGAGTATGTTTGGGAGTTGGGGGCATGGTGGGTTCGGAATCCTTTATTTAGGCACCAGTTCCATGACTAGGAATTGGAGGTGCTCTCCAGGTTCCTGAATGATGTTGAGCTTCTGTGTGGTGGAAACGACGCCTAACATTGGAAAGGTAGAGGGAATGGAGCTTTCTCAGCCAAATCTTATTACTCCTTGTAGCTGGGTGCTAGCTCAGGCGCATTCCCTTGGCGGGACGGCTGCTAGAGAAAGCTCCATCCCACCCACCCACCCACCCCCCACCCCCACCCCCAACACACACAAAAAAAAAAAACTTGGGCGTTTTTTTGGCTTGGACGCCTGCTAGAGGTTACATCTTAACCACAGATAATCGGATTCGTAAGAGGAAGATCTTGGTTAATTGGTGTTGTTTGTGCAAAAAAGACAAACCATATACTTCTTCACTGTGAGGTGGCGCGAGGTCTATGGGTTATGGGCTCTGTTTAGGATCAATTGGCTGATGCCGAGATCAGTGGAGTCCTCGCAGGGATGGAGGGGTTTTCGATGAGGGGGATGAAGTGGGAAGTTTGGAATGCTGCTCCTCTTAGTCTTATGTTGTCTGTGTGGAGGGAACATAACAACAGGTGTTTCGAGAACAAGAGCCTTCGTTTCGTAAAGTGCAGTCTTCTATGTTGTCCATGTTGTTTTTTCTATACAGGGAGAGTTTCCCGTCCTCTGTATCCCACTTTGTAGAGTTTCCAGATAGCTTCAGTATGAGAGGGTAATTTGGGTGCTATTGGTGGGGCCCAGGTTCTTTTGTATGTGTTGGTCCTTTGTTGTACTTGGGTGCCATCCCCTTGGCGGCTTTTTAATACATATTATCCTGTACTTGTATAAAATAAATAAACACAATCCCATTGGATTACTTTTTTTGAGTAAGCACACTTGGATTTTTGTGATACATGTGTATTCCCAATATAGGATTTACTAGGTAGAATTCAATTGGTTCATGATTTTATTTCCAAGTAAATAGTTCCACAGCTTTCATAGTGGAGATTTAGTATAAAAGTATTATTTACTTCTAACAACAAAACACTATGAATTCACCTTCTACCGCCACAACTTTTTTAGGGTTATTTGTAGTTTGGGGTCTATTAGTCTTCGTATTTTTAGTCTTTTATTCTGGGGTCCAAATTTTTCACTATTCACACTTTGGGGTCCATTTCAATTTTTAACAACACTTGTCCGAAAAAAGTGTCACAAAATATTTCAAAATGTCCTGAAAAGTAAAAATGGACCCCAAAGTGCAAGTAGAAAAATGAAAATGGACCCCAAAATGCAAGTACGTAAAAGTTTAGACGCCAAAGTACAAATTAGCATAATTACCGGACACCAAAGTGAAAAGACTCCATTTTTTAAACCGAAGAAAAGTAGAGATAAACAAAAAAATCTCACCTTCTCAAAATAAGTTGCAGGGGGCAGTATCACACCTCCTGCTCCCATGACTGGCTCTGCAATAAAGGCAGCGATCTGAGACAAACAAGCACACTAGGTCAGCCACACACACCACAATTTATAGTTGTAAAATGATTTCTTTTCAATTAGATTCAAATAGTATCAAGTTCAAAAATTTTAATAAGTTGAAAGCTACACAACATCAAGTTCAATTACCGTCTCTGGACCCTCTTCGAGGATGAGCTTTTCCAAATTATTGGCTAACCTGGTCGAAAACTCCTCCTCCGTCTCATCTGAGATACACATTCATATGGTAAAATATCTTTATAGAGCTGGTTCCCGGGCTATAATTTTGTATTTGTGTAACATATCCAGGAGAAATATAATTGTACAGTTGGTTCTCAGCCTATAGTTTGTGTTTAATAATGTTTTAAATATATAGGGGTCAAAATATAATTTAGAACGTTCAGTGCTATAATGATGGTGGCAAGGTTGGCGTTGATCAACATATACAACATCAGGGTCTAGATTGCAACAATTCAAACATCCGTATTCAAATTGCAATCAACCCCATACTTTGGGGTTAAATTTTTAATAAACCAGGTAACCTCAGAAGTATGAGGGGTAAATTAAATCAAACCTGGAAGATGATATCGCCAATAATGAGGGCAGTCAGTGTGCAACACAAATGGGGCTGGCAAATCAAATTTTTGATGTAGAGCAGGAAGGCTGTAAAAATAATTAGTGTAATATAGGCGTCTCGTAAGATAATAACAACTGCTCTTATAATAAAATGGGTTATTTGGGGTTTGGCCCCCATTAATTCTGCATAATTGAGTTTAACCCCGTAATTTTATATTTTGGGGTTTGACCCACAAAATGGATTTTAGAGGCACAAAAGATGTCACAAAAAGTTTTTCCAAGTATTTTTTTGCAACACTTCTTCCGTCGCTAAAAGTCATTTTGGTAATCAAACCCCAAAAATCACAAACGTCGGGAGCCAATGCTAATAGCAAAGAAATGATGTTGGCCCAGCTCAAAAGAACGCTAATAAAATTGCTGGTTTGTCAGTAAATTCCTACCCAGAGAGGCTAGCTGCTATAAGTGTTGAACCGTGGTATCTGTCAATGGAGATATATAGAGGATTAAGATAGAGATAAAACTTGGGATGTGCACGATAAAAGATAGAAAACACCATAGATTGAGCAACAGAATTACGATTTATGACGAGCAATAAATTTCTTTTTATCCGGCCTTCCAAGTGCATTGTTATAATACCAAACCAGCTTCACCTACAAGCATTAGTAAGATGAAAATTAGTTATTGCATGGAGCTTTAGCTTCAAGACCTAATACATGACTTGTGAAAAACAAACTAAAACGTGACATTGACTTCCTAAATCTAAACTAATTTTTCAACTCACGTCATTTCTAGAAAATCATCACACAAATACATTTTGTTTGAAATCATCTTTTTTTTTACCCCGGGATAATGCGGTATCTAGGGTTACCCCTACATGTTCAATAATTATAGGTACCCACCAACCCACCCCGGGTGCATCAACTCACTTGTACCTTATGTATTAACCTGCTTGTACCTTATGCATGCGGGGGCTGAGTCTAATTATTGAGCATGTAGGGGGTATCTCCAAATACTGCATTATCTCAGGAGGTGAAGCCCAAGAAAACCGAAATCATCTCAATTGATTTTCTGGGCAGCTGGGTGTGTCTATGAAGCATGGTCTCTTTATTTTTGTCATCAATATGTCAAGACAAAAGGAGTGCCAACATTTTTCTTTTTTAAATGCAGATCAAAATTATAATTGATCAAGCAGGTTAATACATGTGCATCAACTGCCCACGATTTGTTAGGGAAACGGCGATGAAGAAGAAGGTGAAGAAAGATGGGGTGAAATCCTTTGGTAGGGCTACAAACGAACCTAGCCGAATTTAGCTAAGCTCGTTTATTAAACGAGCTTGAGATCATGTTCGAGATCTGTTCATTTACTAAACGAACGAGCCGCACACGAGCTTTAAACGAGTCAATCTCGAGCAACTCGGTTTTAAGGGGTCTAATCGAGCTCGTTTATGCCTTAAAAGCCATGCTTGAGCCGAGCCCAACAATTGCAATTTTTTAAACGAGCTCAAAATCGTGATCAAGCTCGGTTCATTTGCTTAACAAACAAACCGAGCTCAAGCAGTTCACGAACATCTTGTTTGTTTGCAGTCCTATCCTTTGGTTTGGACTCCCTACCTTGCCCTAGACCTCCAACAAGAGAGAATAGAGCCAAGAAATGATCAGATGAAGGGAGGACCAAATAGACCACACCTACCCACGATTTCACAATGAATACCCGGCATGGGGTCTCGGCGACCATCGAGGGCGATCACACTGCTAAGCAATGGCTATGGGTGGCTAGACCTAGAGTTTTGCTACCTTCGGGTGGTTTTCGACCCTGGAGGAAGAGGAGGACAAGCGTAGAATCAGAGCCAGCCGTCCCACCCAATCCACCAACGAGGTGGTGATGGTCAACAACTATATTTCTGACAAGGCCCACAATGCGAGGAACGACCTACAAAGGTTTGTGGCTAGGGTTTTTCAAACCAGGGGGTTGTTTTCTCAAATGGGCTTTGTTTGGAGGTCATGGGTTTGCCTGGGACATTTGGTTTTAGGCCTTAGCAGCCCAAAACTAATCTTTGTTGAAGTGCTGATTGAAATATTTTTGAGGGCCAAACATATCATTTAAATGTTGATTTGTCTAGGCTGCATCCTTTTGTACTTTCCGCACATCTCCAGTTTCTAAAGCATGTAGAAAAGCTTTCCTTAAGAGGGGGATTGTGATGTAAAATAAGGTTACGAAAACACTTAATTGTAATCTCTTTCAATTGTGATCTTTTTCATTTTATTTCCTTCTTTTAGTTGATGGTAATATTCCCTTGGAATATTCTTTAGGGTCCTCTTTAGTCCTTTTACCTGATCTTGGCTAGCAAGAAACTAAGCCAATAAATAAAGCCATTGGCCTACCATTGTAATCACTTTAATTTTTAATATTAGAGAGACTTGTATGGCCGATTATTCTTCTTTAGATGCCATTGACTGCATTTACGTCAAAAAACACTACAAACCTTTCTTCCAAGTCAACTAATCAAAGCCGAAAAAGCTCACACACTTTATCTCCTTCGTCGTTGAAAATGGTGATAAATTTCGAACAAAAGAGGCCGAGTATGGACCAAAAAAAATGCATTTCAAGTATGTGAAAAAAGTACATACCAAGTTAGACAAGATTTGTGCGCTTTTCATCCAACTTCATCCGAGTGTATAATTTCTGCATGCTTGGATTGTTAAGTTTATTTGTACATACTCGATCGCTTTGGAGCAAATTTTGTGCCAGTTCTCAGTGACTCGGAGTGAAATTTGACCTTGACAGAGATTTCTCGATAATATGACCATAAATCTAGTTTGCACCGCGTAATATCACCATAAGTTCATATTGTTAAGATTGAGAGGCCTTAGTAACAATGTCCTTTTATTACGGTAGTATTAGGGAATTAAAATTGGGTGCCCTTAGTAAAACAACTATTTTTTTATGATAGTGTTAGTGAGTTGTTCTAGGGATGTCATTAGTAATTACCTAATGTAGATCATGCTCTCTTAATACTCCCCCTCACTTGCGACCCCCTGCTCTGGCCTCTTGCATATGGAGGGACAAATGAAAGTACAAAAGTGAACTACCATAACAAAGTACATTCTGAACTAACACGAAGAAGGAACCAAACGCAAGTTAAGAGATTCGAACCCAAAATCTTGCCACCCCTTGAACTTTCAGAACTTCATATGTTTAACCCTGACCTTTTAGAATTATTGTAAATTTATATTTAACATAGTTTTGGTCTGTAAAATTTTTTGAATTGAAAAATTAAACAGAAATTTAATACGTATTTATTTTATTATTTTGTTGCCTTTGTTAACAAAAAATTAATAGTATGTTTTGCTTAGGGATGTCAACTCGAGTGTGCTGTGTCAAATTTGGATCATGTTATTTTCGGTTACTTTAACTAAATGTCAATCATAATTAGTTAGAATTGTGTCTAGTTCTATTCGTGAAAATGTATTGTGTCAAAACTTGTAACCCCTAAATTTTGCCCCCGAACTGAAATCCTGGGTCCGCCATTGGGTGCCCATATAATTTATCAACCAGTACAAAATCCTTGTACCCAGGCAATGAGGAACTTTTTGCTTTACAACAATGATACAAAAAGGTAAAAAAATAAGAAACAACAAGTTCTCCAAAAAAATCGCAAACCTGAGTATCATTGGCTTCTGATCCACTATTTACAAAAAAGGCTTTTCCCATTTTATTTGCCGTAAACATTTCTAGAAGTTCTGATGCAAGATCCTACATATTTTGAAAATAAATTAACATATTAGAAATGCAACCCATAATTCAATATTGGCAATGTAGATATAAACCAAATCCATTGATACCAAGGAGGGTCGCGTAGTACGATTCCAAAAGGAGTGGTAAAATGGCAAGGTCTTTAGTTGTTTAGTTGCAGCAGCAATGAGACGGGGTTCATTCCCCCCTGCAATTTAGAAAAACACTTAATTAGTGAAACTGAATATAAGTTGGAAAAATGAACTTTGTTACATGTGTGTGTGCGTGTTTTAAAAACAATCCTATTTTCTTTTTAAAACGTGATATTTGTTAATAATTGTTTTATTTCTCAAAAGTCATTGTAGAATAAGAATAGCACAGTAGAAAAAATTAATCAGCAACATCCAGATAAAATGGCATATTTGATACTTCCAGTAAAGCCACTTTCCCTTAATAATGCGGAATGTTTCCATGATGATCATGCAATATTTAATTGTTAAATTCAACAAACTAATTTAATATAAGGTCACCATATACACTTATAAAATGTGTAAGAATGTGATAATAATCAAATAGGTAGTTGAAGCTGGGGCAGGGATTTAAAATACCTAAGGCTGTGCTCCATAGACCAGCAAGAGAATCAAGATACTTTTTCCCGTTTACGTCGTAAACATAGCAACCCTATAAGAATTAATGAATAAACAGTAAGTGAAGTGTGAGCAGAACAACACAGCCTTCCAACATAATATTACACACGAAAATTGTGCTTACGTATTGTGTGTGCGCATGTGTGTTCGTAAAAGAGGGAGAGAAAATCGGAACACATTATGTTAATGTTAGGCCAAGAAAAGGAAAAAATGGGCACTTGATAAAAAGCACGTGATTTTTTTCAAAAATAATTTCTCAACTATTTTCGAAAATAATTTTTACTCTATTGTGACATTAGCACTGCAATGGTGACATTATCTATGCACATAAAGGACAGCCGATGTGACCCCAACATCAGCACCAGATGCCACACCAATGCCGGTGATGACATGGCAGTAATATGTCAATATTTCCGGAGACCTCGTCGAAAATTCCCCCAAAAATTCTGGTGTAGATTGCCACGTCATCCCAATGCTGAGGTGGCTCTGTCACGTTAGCTTGCCAAGTTTGGCACTGCTAATGTCACTAATGGGCTTTTTATTAGTTTTTGAAAATAGGTGGATTAAACATTAAATGGAATATTTTTAAAGGGACTAAACATTAATTATCTGAAAAATTAATACACAAACATATATATACCTCGGACTTCTCTATCACTAAAGGATGTACATCAGCAGTCTGCCACCCAGCAGTGAAAGGTGCCAACATATCATGTCCCTTAAATCTGAGAATACCAAGAGTTTTAGTATCTAACACACAAAAGTATTCATGTGTGTACATGCACACAACAAGCTAATTACAATTACATATAAACACATCAACTCATAACTACCACATACATGATAATATGACCATAAATTGTCATTTCCAATGTACACATCCATAAAAAATAAAAGACTAGAAAAAATGGGTTTCTTGACTTTGGTACTTCACTAATTTTTCTTATTTAGTGATGAAGATATGGGTGGGGTAATAACGTGAATAAAAAGTACAGGGGGCTTAGTTGTAATATCTCTTAATTTTACTCTTTTATTTTGTTGTTTTTAACGTAAATGACGTCAAACGGGAGCAAGAAAAGATAATTCTCTCTCTAAACTCTCTCTAATCAAATCTCATAAAATTGAAGAATAACTCAAATGAATCTACATATGGGGTATTTATAGGAAGGAGGTTACTTGGCCTCTAAGCTAAGAATCTAATTACATTTATGTCCCTAAGAGCCAATTAACCTTCCTCTAAATACTAAACAAAAGGGAAAATACAATGAATACTAACAATAAAAGAAATACTAAAAATAACAAAAGTACAATAAAACCCTAAAAAATACTAAAAATAACCCCTAATTCTTCATTCACATCATTCTCTCCGCCTTCGAAAAAGTTCGTCCTCGAACTTTAAAGTTGAGGTCGAATTGCAAAAAGTTTCCCAAAATGTGCGGATGAGGCAAAACTTGAAGGGCGAAAATTGAATTTCTGAAAATTGGAGGAAATTTCTTGAATTCTTGCGGCTTCATCTTCTTCCTCATGCCGCGCATGCCAATCATCAAAAATTATTTACCCCCGGGGTCAAAAACCATTTTCTTGGCCTTAAACCCTAGTTCTTGAGGGTATTGGGTCAAAATGGGCTGAAATTGGACCCCGCCCTCTACAGATGGGTGCTGATCAGATCTGGGCTGCCCGACGTTGGGTCCAGTCAGCGTACCTGCTCCTGGATGACTGCCGAACAGTGAGGGATTGATTGGGGCGTTGATTGACAATATTTCTGGAAGTTTCCAGCAGGATTCCACCTCTTCGAGAAGGTGATTGGGCCAGCAAATCACGGCTGATATTTCAGCAGACAGTGGTAGAGGGATTCCGGTAGGGGGCAGCAACACCGGGGCAGGAACAGGTGGGTTTTGGGTACCGGGTGAGTCAGCATGGTGTTTCAGGTGGGGTAAGGACTGTTTTGAGCAGCTTTGGCCTGCTTTGGGTGAGTGTAGAGTTGTCCGGTCAGCATTTTGTGATGGTGGGGCGCCACCCTTAGCGTGGGTGGGGTTTTGGGTTGTTTGGGCAGCCGTTTGAAGTGGTGGGGTGGGTTGGATGGTGGTTATGGCGGTTCTTGATTGGGTGGTGGGTGAAATAGGGTTAGGGTTTAGATTTTCTTGGGGTAGGGTTGCGGAATGGGTTGCGGAAGCGTGGTTAGATGGGTTATGGGGGATAGGGTTTTGATTTCTCGAATTAGGGTTAGGGTAATGATGGGTGGTTCGAGGTGTTTTTTTTTTGGTGGGGTGGGGGTGGGGGTGGGGGGGGGGCGAGGTGGTTGCCGGTGGAGGAAGTCTCGCGCATTCATCTCTTCCATTTGGGCCTTCATTTGATTGATGATTTTCAAGATTTGCTCGAAAGAGTTTTCCGTAGAGGTGTTCATCCTTTCTTGAACCCACGTGACGTTGTTTACGAGTTTTTGTTTTTTTACAACAACGACAGCAACGGGTGGAGCGACTAGGCTCTAATACTAATTGACGTAAATGACGTCAAATGGGAGCAAGAAAAGATAATTCTCTCTCTCTAATCAAATCTCATAAAATGGAAGAATGACTCAAATGAGTCTACATAGGGTATTTATAGGAAGGAGGTTGCTTGGCCTCTAAGCTAAGAATCTAATTACATTTATGTCCCTAGGAGCCAATTAACCTTTCCTTCATCTAAATACTAAACAAAAGGGAAAATACAATGAATACTAACAATAAAAGAAATACTAAAAATAACAAAAGTACAATAAAACCCTAAAAAATACTAAAAATAACCCCTAATTCTTCATTCACATCAGTTTTTGTTAGTTAGATTTTGTAGTTAGTCTAGAGCTTCTAAAAGGTTCCATTAGTTGGGGTTGCCATGGATGAGTTGTCATGACAACTCATGCTTAGCTAGCACCTTCTAAAACCCTCTCTTTAGGTCTATAAATATAATCACTCCCTATTGGGAAGAGGGATCTCTGGCTTGTTAATAAAATTCAGATGTGTGCTTGTTTTGTTTTACCCTCTTCTTTGAATTCAATTTTTGGTGTTTGCATCAAATTGGTATCAGAGCGAGATTAGCTCCTTGGTATGGGTGTGGGTGTGGGTATGTGTCCTCCCATTGCATCTCCAATTAATGGCTCCCAAGAAGAGAAACCAAAACACCGATTCTGAAAATCGATTGGCAGACTTAGAAAAATCTATGGCACAAATCTTGTCAAAATTGGATGATCTTTCTTCTTCTCCACCAATTACCCCTCCGATTGAAACCCTACCCCCAATCTTGAACCCTAACTCCAATGTTCAAGAATTATCCGAATCTTCCGCTGCCCAAACCAACCAAAACCCTTAAAAAGAAAAGGAATGGGATGAGAAAATCCTCTGATTCAAAATCCAAGTCAGCCCCTAGTACTCAAGCGAACAACATGAAGGGAGAGAGAAGAAGAAGAAACTGAAATCGAAAGAGGTGCGATCGGCTTACCTCACTACGGATTCGTCAGACCTCCGACAAACTATGGATGTGGCGAGTCAAGTCGACGGTGTCTGGAGAGGCATTGATCTAGGGTTTGTCCCCCTAGGGTGATTTTTGACCCGGGAGGACACTTCTTCAACATATCAAATAGGGCCAGAGAGTTCCGTCCATTTTGGGCTGAAATTCTGTCCATTTTGGGGCACTTCCAAATATTGTCGATATTATTTTTGGGCACCAAATTTTATCTTCTTCGCGTTTGGGCATATTTTGGGAATTTCTCGCATCTTCAACATTGAAGTTCAAGGACGAACTTTTTTAAAGGAGGTGCGAATGATGTAGATATGGGTGGGGTAATAATGTGAATAAAAAGTAAAAGGGGATTAGTTGTAATATCTCTTAATTTTACTCTTTCATTTCGTTGTTTTTGTTAGTTAGATTTTGTAGTTATTCTAGTAGCTTCTAGAAGGTTCCATTAGTTAGTGTTGCTATAAATGAATTGACATGACAACTCATCTCATGACAATTCAAGCTTAGTTAGCACCTTCTAGAATCCTCTCTTTAGGCCTATAAATGTAATCATTCCTATTGGGAAGAGGGATCATTGGCTTGTTAATAAAATTCAGATTTGTGCTTGTGTATTTCTCTCATCTTTGGATCCAATTTTTGGTGTTTGTATCATTTAACTTTACCACATTTGTTAAAAAATAGACTTTGGCACGTTTTCGTCGCTAAATGATCAAGCCAGCCACTAAAAGTAACAATCGGGGTCATAATTTAAATAAGAATTCTTTGGTATACGTTTACGACGTGTGAGTAAATAAACAAAAAAGAGACATGTTCTATAGAAGGATTCCCCTTTTAGTTGATTTTATTCAATGATTAACCACCAATATAAATTTTTTATAAATAATAAATTGCATAAACTGAGGGTTCGTTTGATAGCATGGCAAAACAAACTTTGCCATGGCAAATACGGAAATATTTTGGATTTGCCATCTTTTTGGCCTGTTTGATAGACTTCATTTGTCATGGCAAAATTTTCCAACTAAAACTAAAATATCACACCCCAATGCACGTTTTGATGATTTGCCATGGTAAATTCGGACCTTAGATCAATCAAACAAAGATATTTCTATGCAACGATTCGACCATATCAATTGGTCCATTTCGATTTTATCCATGTGAGAAAGAAAATGCAAATAAGTGAAGCACAAAAAAAAAAGAAAAAATTGCAGGATATGCAGTGTGTGTGCGCGCGCGCGTGAGAGAGAGTACATACCCTTTATCATCAGCTGCTGGAGCATCCTTTTGGGCAGATGCCTCGGAACTATTCCACCTGCCCAGTATAGGAGCAGCAACAATAGGTTCCTGCAAACTTCTACAAGCTGTAACATGCTTTATGCATGAACCCGCCTATAAAATATAAAAGTACCATAAGTCAATAAACTCGCAACCAACGATGGGAGGGATATAATTGAAGCTTAGAATCCAGGATAACATGCAAGAAAACTCCCTAAACTATAGCTCTAATATCAAATACCCCCTTATTGTTGCAAATAACTCCCTAAACTATTATCTTATATATCCCCTTGAGTGATTTTTTTTTTTTTTTTTTTTTTTGATAACCCTAAACCTCCACACGAACGAGCCCTTTGGACTCCACCGTCCGAGCTAAACAGGGGGGACGATGTGCAGGGCCCCAACACCACACACGTCCCGCTTAAAACTGGTACCCAGGGGGATTCGAACCCAGTACTGTGCGCCTTACTCACACAGTCCAGATATGTCCCTTACCACTGGAGCAAGCCAGGTTGGGTTCCCTTGCGTGTCTTAAAAACCTTTTTTAGTACATAGGGGGAAATTGCAAACACCAGGAATAGTTCATGGAGTTATTTGCAAAATTGGAGGTATTTGCAACTAGTATGATAGTTCCGGGGGGGTTATTGCAATTTACCCTCGAAGTTATGTAAACAATTAAGACTGCATTCCAATCTCCAAGCATATTGCAGCAGTGTACAACATTTTCTTTGATGTAAATCAACAATGTGGCTCCTTCCGAACATAAATAGTGCGACATTAACAAAGTAATAAAATACATTTTATTGAAATAGCATAAGGGGAATTTTATATTCCAATGTCTTCATGACCCTTTCCTTGAAATACGAACCAATACGTTGCCATAGAATGTGCAACAAATACTAAATATTTTACTGTGTATATGAGTCAACAAAGTGTGCTACAAGTCTTCTTTAAAAGGATGTGGCACCATGCCAAATAGATTTGCTCTGTTTTGAATATTTTACAAAGTGTTCCATAGTATACATTCGTTATTGACACAAATGTAAACCCCAGCAGGCCATCACATTATTAGTATCTAAGCTCAAGGACTTCAAATAAATAAAACTCTTTTGGCTAGGGACTACAACTTATATCATTGCTTCGGAAAGGACTTGAGAATGTAGCAAAACCAGCTGAAATCCAAACTGCCAAATGTCCCAAGATAAATATAATTGTTCAAAAATCATACAGATCAAAATTTCTACCCAAAAAGGTGATATGTCGTGACCCAATAAAGTAACAACCTTGAGTTCTTTAGTACTCCCTCCATACCAAATTAAGAGTCCCTATTCATTTTTTGCATAAATTAATGATACACTCAATCAATGGCCAATATCAACACTAGTACACTATCGTAGAGTTGGGTTTGTTGATTATATCCAAAAAGGGAAAGTGGGCTCTTAATTCGGACAACCCAATATAGAATAATGGATTCTTAATTTGGGAAGGACTGTAAATTACAACTTTGAAAGTCCTCAGCTTTAATATAAACACCTCGAAAGTTTACCTATAACTTTAACATTATCCAATCTTCATTATCATAACCATCCACCACATGAACATATGTAAGGTAAAAGAGTAGTGCTACAAACACCTTAGTATCAACTCAGTACCGATTGTGCTTTAAATGCATTGTACTATAGTGGAACCCACACTTTGGTCAATCATTTAAAGCACAATATATATATATATATATATATATATATATAGTAAAAAAATTATTTTTCTGCTGAATTTTTTTATATGATGTTTAAACATTTCAAGGGACACATAAAAAAAATCAACTCAAAATAATTTTTTTGCTATTTTAAAAAAAAACGATCAAACTCAACTCAAAAATAATATTTTTACTATTTTAAAAAAATTAGTATGTATACTTGGTATATATATATATAGGTTAAGATTTTACCTTGAGTAATGCTACACTTACCAATAGTTAGTACCGGATAAATACCAAACAAGTTTTATATGCTTGTACCATGGTGAGGCCCACATCATTGTACAAGTCATATAAAGCTTGTTCGGTACTTACCCGGTACTACCTACCGGTAAGCAAAGCATTATTCATATAAAAATATATATAATAATGTTCATGTGCGGACTAATCCGTATTTTAAAAGTGCGGACCAGACACATGTCGCCTGACGATGAGCCTAGAATTTACATGCTAAATTATAGGCACATTCCTTCTCTTTTCTGAGCTCACCGTCAGGTGACACATGTCCGGTCCGCATTCTTAAAATGCGGAGTAGTTCGCACAAGAGCAGTACTGTATACAGGGCCGGTCCTAAGATTGGGGGAGTGCCTCGTGCAAAAATTAATTTAGGGCCCTTCCAAAAAAAATTATACAAAGATATTAAATATCTAAAATGGGCCCCTAAAAAATTAAACTTATTTTTTAGGGGCCCATTTTAGTTGGGTGAGATTTTTGGATAGTTGAATCATTCTTGGTACATACTGTTTTTTAGTTAAAAAAATGAACCCTTAAAAAATTAAACTTATTTTAAAAATTGACATTTTTAATATAGATAAAATATTTTTGGACTCCTATAATATACATATATAGGTGCATACTCTAAAAATTGGTCTGTACCATTGCCCATTTGGCACATGGTCAGGGGCCATGACTGTATATATATGGAGCAGATCTACCTAAGGACAGTTCCATTCGGATCAACTTTTTTTTTGGGTGGGGGGGGGGGGATCCATAAAAAAAATTCAGCTCAAAATTAATTTTTTACTGTTTCAAAAAAAATCAATTAAAACATGTCATTTCAACTGACCTATTCACTTTATTCCTGGCATTTCACTGTAAAATATCATCATGTTTGAACCTGGATATTTTATACACTTGTGTCTAGTAAAAGAAATATAATATCAAGTGAACAGAGTAACTTATGGAGTAAAAAAATCTCAATCTATTAAACCAATTAGATAAATTAAAAGCACACCCACATACTAAACTTAAACAATCAATCCACATAACAAAAATCAAAGTGATGAAACCCAAAATCATAAACATCCAAAATATGAAGTGATCAAGAAAATAGAAAATTTGGTACCTGGGTTGTAGCTCTGCGAGTGGATCGAAAAAGCTGGTTGATAATCATTTTCAGTTGACTGTTTATTATGTTAACTATTTATCTATGTATATCTCAAAACAGAATGCCAGTTAGGACAAATATAATGGACCAACTTGTAATTATTATATGGGTGTTTAAAACGCATGGCAAAATATTTAATATAATTTTCAATTTAGTTTGTTTGTTACAATTTTTTTGAAAGTTTGGAGACGTGGGTTGACCGGATATGTCTAGTAATATGTGGATATTTATTAAAATTTGGTAAAATAATTAAATATGGAAATTTTAAATTCAAGTTATTTGAAATTTTATTGTTTAATTGTGGTAAATTTGTATGCGTGTGTGTTCTGGCATACCACGTGGGTGTTCCGGTGGCGTTATTTTTAATTGGGCCATTTACACTTTGGGTTCAGTAGTTTTCTTATTAGTTGGTTTGATCACTAATGAAAATCGTCACTTGAGCAGTTTGACCGTCATACGGTTTTCGTCAATTTTGGACTATAACTAACTAATATGAAAACTAGTGGACCCTAACCCTAAAATAATGGGAGACACTGGACCCCAAACAATTAATGACCTTTTTTAGTTTTAGGATTTTTATCAATAGATCTCGTTTACTGAGTATATAGTCAAATAGGTTCTGCGATTTTTTTTTGTGGTTGGTCCCATTAGAAACTATTTTCCGTTTAATCGGTCCCCTTATAAAACATGTTATATATATTGTAGGTGTTGAAATCCTATAAAAAATAATCTCAGACAACTAAAACCAAGCAAGAAAAATAAATCATGCAATAGCATAACACAAGAATATACGCGGTTCGGCAATGTGCTTACGTCCACGGGGTGTTTCCCTTTCTTATTAATCAGTTTTACAATAACAAGAATTACATGCCCGTTTTTCCAGGGGTGGGTTATATTTATAAGGAACAAAATGTGGATGAACCGTGTAGGACTCTAGGAGCTCTAGATGTAGCTACAACTTGATCGAGCTAATATTTCCCCCCTAGACTTTCGCTACTCCCATTTGTTTTTATCTCATAAACCGTGATCTTTATATATCCGATCGGACAGGTGTCACTCAGTCCTAATAATTCCCCCACAATTTCTCCCAAAGATCTACAAGCTGAAAAGGGTGAAGAGGTTTGATCGTCGGTGAACATTGATTCTGGTCGGTAGAGATTCTTGATCGCCAGTTGAGGTTTGGCTTTGGAATATACTAACACTTGTGATATTTTGGAGCAGAAACTCTGTATGTTACACCCGTTGAGTGTCTGGTGGCACACTATTAATTTTTCTTGACTTCCTAAGGGTATACGGGTAAAAAGTGCTTGAAAATACCACAGGATGGGGGGTGCGTGTGAGTTATCACCTTGGTTTGTGTTTCAAATGATGAGACGCTTTGGGAGTTAAACCACAATTTTTCAAAGTTCTACCTACCGACATTTTGCTTTTTGTTTCAGTTATTCAATGCGACAAGAGCTATCTTCGTCTTTCTTTACCTGTAAGTCTTCTTCACTCTCTATTTTCCTTTGTAATTTATTTTTCAAACTTCCATTCATTTTCTTGAATCTTCTTGCAGTTTTTCTTCTTGAACTGAAAGAAAAATGGCGTATATTGTGAATGCCAAAATCCTAGGAAAGTTTAGGAAAACCTTTTCGATACCTGATTGGGTATAAATTGAATGTGCTCCAGAACCCGATGATTGCTACAATGTTCCCGGTGGTCATTGGATACAAACTCAATCTTTAGCAGAGGGTGGTATCACATTTTCCCCCAAACTAACTATTTCTGGAGTTTTGCGAATTCTTCAGAGTTGTCCCTACCCAATGCACCCTAAACACGTGGAGAATCGTGAACTATGTGGAAACCAAATTGGGATTCCTGAAATAAGGTATTATTACTCTTGGGTTAAAATGAATGACAATACTTTTTACCTTAAAGCAAGGAAGGCTAACAGGGTTCTGGTGGTTAACCTCCCTGATTCCAACAAAGGTTATTAGAGCTTGTGACACCCCGCCCAATTAAATACCGGGTGATCAGTCATTTATTAAATTAAAACAGGGTTCTCATTTGGTTTATTATTAGCGCCATTGTCAAAAAATTTATTAATTATTAATCACTTATTAGTTAATTAATCAGGTGCCAAATTTTATCTTTCATTAAACAATCACAACATGCGGAACCAATAAACTTAGACCATTCACACCGTAACTGAGATAAAACATCACCGAGAATAATACAGATAAATAACTAAATGTCGAATAAACCATCGGCTCCAAGTCTAGTGTAAATCTCCAACAGAATAATAAATCTGAATACAAAGTCTACCTAAAATAAATGTAATAACTCAGGGGTAACATGCCCAAAATGAAATGACTGAATCACTTATCCAAGTTTAGGAATGAATAATTGAGGCGTCAACACAAATTCTGTAAGTCTCCACAAGCGCTGCAGCTACGCATCCCTGGAATGAATCATCAAGCTGGGCATCCCTGTGGCTGGACAGTTAAAAGGTTTTTGAAAATATTTAGCATACGGATCAAAGCCCAAAACTTTTGAAAAATATTTAGTAAGTATTTATCACAGTTTAAAAGCAGTTATTAGATACACACATTAGTTCGCGTACACTCCCTTGAGTTCCTCACCTTTCATCTATAGTGCACACCTAACGTCTCCTTCCAAGCCCACCTAGTCACAGTACCGAGTCTACTAGATCTCATCAGTATTTATCTAACCACTAACAGGTTTAACTCCCCCGTACCACCCATACAATACGCTAACGTAAAACTAATAATTAACATGTCTAGTATGTTATTATTAAACCATAGTTAACAATTCACATATGTTATCCTTAAATTATTTCATTAAGTTTCTCTACTTAATTTATATTTTTAAATATACACTGTCTATCTATTCGACTATTGCACGTAACTAGAATAATCTCACTCTATTATAACACCATTGATTAAGTTCCTCACACTTAAGTTATTTTAAGATGTATACTATCTATTTGTTTTACTATCACACATAAGTAGAATAATCACACTATAATATATATAATTTCAGCCTCCCCCGAAATGACCACCGCGATGCATGCATACTCTGCTATCAAGTCCATGTACCTCTCGTGCCAAATTAGTGACTATTCGTTCGTAATGTCTCTTTGAACCCTCAATCAAATAACACAGAATGGAGGCGAACATAGTTCTAAGCCTTTGGGCTACACACATACCTAACGTGCCCAAATGACACACCGGTCCCACTAATACACTACACGTAGTGAGCCGCCCTAAGTTCTATGTTCTGGGGCACACATCCAGACCTCACTCGAATCGTCAAGGTGGGATCGCCCTCTGCGTGAAACCTCCCATGATAGCAGGCAACGTGGGTATGTTCACACACATAACCAATCACATATTAGGTATTCACACAACGTATATATACACACACATTCGACATAGGTATACACGCAACTCATAATATATCTCGTGCATAGTATATATCTCTCGAATACTTACCGTACGTATCAATTTACGATTATAACTCTCTATCTCATTTTCTCAAAGTATTATTCTCCACCCGAAGGGCCCTAGTTACACCTTAAGTTATTCCAGTAACTAAAACACTCATACACTTTTGGTCTAATTCATAGGTTCACTCATATTTAACGTGACCCGTTCTCATCCTCTGGAATTCATTACATTACCAATTATTCCTAATAAATCCTAGTCTTAATTCTCCCATTTATGACTAAGCCTTAACCCTACCATAGGCCTACTGGTATTCACTATACCCTTCACCATAGTTTAAGGATGCCCCAAAAGTCCCCTCATTAATAATTTACAAATTCAGGGCTTAAATGTGACAACCCTGCTTTTTATATCTAATTCGGTTAGCTACGCCCAATTAAATTAAAGTGGAGCGTCAATATGTTGGCATTAGAAACAAAATTTAAATAAATGCAGTAAAGTAAACATGTACACTCTCATATGTATAACCAAATCATATAATAACAACTATAACAAGTGAAACCAACTCATAACTATTAACTGCAATAATCCATCAGTAATCTCAAACTGAAAATATAAAATGCCAATACATACGGCCCAACACAAAACGGGAAAGAATAATACAACAATTCTCTCAAATACCAAGTGTCAACAACGTGATATTAATCTCTGATACCACCCTCAAGAAAAGGGAAACAAGCGACATAAATTAAAATAGAATAACTCCACAGCTACAGGAATCCTAAGATTGATATGATCTCATCAAGCTCCATAGTCTATTGTCCATCGGGACGAGGACCGGTCATATATTATATATATACAGGAGAGGAGAAAGAAGCAAGATAGACGAGCGTCAAAGCAAGAAAACAAGCTATAAGATTATAAGATGTACTTATAATGAAATCACACTAGTCATTACTCGTCTCCAGTAATTAAGTTGTTCAATTACCCAATCATTGTTCCTATGTCGTGACTACCCAACCCAAACTCGAGTAACGTGTAGTCTCATATCGTATCATATATAATTATTATTAATCTCATTTAAGTATTTAACGTATCAAAATATTTCCTTCAAGTATAATATCAAATGCATCGATTCGGGATATTATTTTAAGACACAAGCATAATATCTCACATAACAAGTCATATCGGGTCACTATCGTTACCCGGGGGAACAAGTCGTAACACTAGGCCTACACACGAATACTTCCCAATATTACGTGGCAAGGGCAATCGTACTAAGTCCTAAATCACATGGCGTTTCAAGGTCTTTCTATTCGACCCGCATTATAACCATGTGTCCGGTTCCGGTGGTTTATCTCCGACACGGAACTCGAGCGGAACCTAATCGGATCAACCATAAAAAACCGCATTTAACATGTGCCTACGTCGACCGGAGGACTAGTCTAGTGTATACTCGACAATATACATGTAAAACAATATCACGCTTATGTATATATGCAATCGTGACAAGTCTCTTACTCGAGTTATACAATAGTCATTATTTATAATATAACATAATTTACATCATTAATTTACTAATTCAACATCAAATCATTTCAAGGTTATATATCCCTAATAACCTTAAGTATGTGATCAAGTTAGGATATTAGGCACAACACCACAATTATCTTACTAACAGCATGAAAAATATTATCACTTTTATTTCAACAACATGCTGCCCAGAATTTAAAATGCAGATTCGAGGCTCTTCCGATCCGTTTTTGGAAAAACTTAAAACTACAAAGTTTTCGGAACATGATTTTCTACATGGTCGCGCGGGCATGTTTCCATAGCCTACATAAAACAGACCCAAAACTAATATATAATATTCTCCCCTGTTTTCGACAACTTTCTGCCCAGAATTTTAAAACGCCGATTTGAGGCTTTTTCGATCCGTTTTGGGAAAAACTTAAAACTACAAAGTTGTTCGGAACGTGATTTTCTACAAGGACACGCAAGCACGCTACCGTAGCCTACTTAAAATAGACCCGAAACTAACATATACAGTTCAGACTTGTTCACGACAACTTTCTGCGCAGAATTTTAAAATGCCGATTTGAGACTTTTTCGATCCGTTTTCGGAAAAACTTAAAACTACAAAGTTGTTCAGAATATGATTTTCTACCGGGCAGCGCGGACGAAACATCCATTTTCGGAACCAAAACAGTTTTTAATATGATGATTTACTTAATTTCATAAATTTCTAAAATTCAAAAGGTTGTTCTACATCTCAATCCCTATAATGATGTTATTGCATTTGAATCTACATGGATGATGATCCTAATACATTGCATATCAATTTTAACATCAATTTCATATTAATTTAGGGATCCAAATACATGTTCATATGAAATTTCATTATAGATACATAATATACATATATAGGTTATTAACTTGCCTTGGATTGTATGGAGAAGTTGAATCTTCTTGAAATCCTCTTAGCTTTCTTCTCTTCTTACTCTCTCTCTCTACCAAACCCTAGCCCCCATTGTGAAATGATAAAATGAAGACTTCTTCTCTTCTTTTCTATTTGTACCTAGGGTTAGTTTATTTACAAAAATGCCATTGCCCCAAATTTAACTCTCTCGATTCTTTTACGCGTTAATTCGCTTCTAATATTTAAGTCACACATTCGTATCTCAATGAATTCATTTTCACTTTTCATTTCCAATCATTTTGAATATATATACTGACATAGTTTCATTTTCAATCATTTCGAATATATACACTGGAATAGTTTTTTTTTTTTTCAATTTCAATTCAATCAAAAATGCGGGGTATTACATTCTCCCCCTCTACGAACGGGATTTCATCCTCGAAATCCAAATTAAAAAAAATCAATTCAAGTCAAGTAAGGTAGTTTCGCACGTACCTTCCATGAAGAGATATGGGTGACTAATTCGCAAGTCATCCTCTCTCTCCCAAGTGGCATCAGACTCATCATGATTACTCCACATAACACGAACAAGAGGAATAACTTTTGACCTCAACTGCTGCTCACGATGATCTCGAATCCTGACCGGCCTCTCCTCATAGCTCCCATTGGGTTGCAGCTCAACCCCATCTAACTCTATGTGTAGGTGTGAGTCCTCGGGACATAAGAACTTCCTCAACATGGATACATAAAAAAAATATCTTGTACCCGCTGGAGCTGGTAGGGTAGAGCTAAACGGTAGGCAACTGATCCCACCCTACCCAACAATATAAACGAACCCACGTATCGCGTTGAAAGCTTCCTTTTGGCACCAAAACGAACAACGCCTCTCATGGGTGAGACCCTCAATAGCACTTGGTCCCCAACAGCGAACTCTAACTTCATCTGCCTTATGTTAACATAAGTATTTTGACGATCTTGCGCGGTCTTCATCCGTGCACGAATCAAGTCAACCTTCTCCGAGGTCTCCCTAACAATATTCGAACCCAGCATCCGGTGCTCTCCGAACTCCAACCAATATGTAGGGGATCGACAAGGCCTGTCGTAAAAATACTCATATGGTTCTATGATAATAGTTTGTCTGATAACTATTATTATATGCGAACACCACAAGTGGTAAATGTGTATCCCAACCACCTTTGAAGTCCAACACACAAAATCATAGCTTGTCCTCCAAAATTTGGTGTACCCTCTCCGTCTGACCATCAAACTGAGGGTGGAACACAATACTTAAACTCAACTGAACTCCCATCGCCTCCTGAAGACCACCCCAAAAGTGCGAGATGAAGACACTGCCACAGTCGGACACGATATAATGCGGTACCCCATGCAACTTCATAATCTCGTTAATAAAAATCATGGCATACTGTGCTACCGTATAATCCATCATCACTAGAAGAAAAGTTCCACCTTTGCAGTCTGTCAATGATGACCCAAATCGAATCATGACCACGCTGCGATCTTGGCAACCCAATAATGAAATCCATGGAGATGCTTTCCCATTTCTAACTGTACAACCGAATTCTTACCACAAAGCCTAACATAACTGAACTACTAAGATAATCCAGAAATCAATACCCCCAAGTCCCGACTTGCTAAGTTTCATTCGTGGAGTGTCTCGCAATCGAAATCCAAATAAGGAACCCCTCCGATACACTACTGTCAGCTTGTCGAGATAAGGAATTTGTCAGCTCAAGACCCCTAGTGGTACAAGAATCATCTAACTCTAAAAAAAACACTTAGCTCTGGACTCAACGGTTCATCACACAACAAATAATCCAACTTCGCCTATTCAATACAGATGTCACTATTCATCAATCATGCCTCGATACTCAACTCAGAATCGACTAACATATAGTACTGAAAGCTCAAAAGCCAACTCTACTCTGAGTTGTCAATAACACTTTACTTGCACTTATATTGATGGTGAGTTAACTGATATGGCAACCATTAGGATCCACTAAGGTTGCACATGTGCATAAGCATACAACTTCTATGCACGTGCGAATATTGTTCCATCTTTCCAAGTCTAAACTTAGGTAAATAATATCAGCAAGTTTCATACTCTCTCGAACAAGACAACACCGATAAAGTTGCATTCTCGGTGGTCAACGATCCCTCACACAAAGGTTTCTAACTAATACAAGATGCAATATTCCCCCTTGCACACCCCCACTTCTCACGGTTTGGTAGCTCTAACCCAAGGTTATAGACCCTCGCTAGATTCGACATACCGTTCTTTTGTTAAAAACACGTATAGGAATTCAACCTATCCGACAGGATTTACCTTGGACTGTGAGTATATTGGAATTTTCTCACCGAACATGAAATGAAATTGGTTCTTCAAACCACGAATAAGGCTTGTACATTTTCCAAGCAACGAGGTAAGACAAAAAATTCCCACTTATCCTACCAAATCAGAATATAGGATTTGGCACACTCACCATCCGAATACTCATCTTCCAGCACACTAGCGCTACCTGATCTTTATGAAGAACGGTGTGCTATCCAACATGTCAAGGGTCGTAAATATAAGGTAGCGGGTACCTTCATGTACCGTGACCCCAATTAACACTCAGTATTCCACACATAACTGAAGTAAAAATTAAATATCTTACGAACCCATTCGCGGGTGTTTGCCTAAGAGTACACACCCTCCTTACAAAACTTCTCAACAATGGTCGAAACACTCTTTTGTTATCCCCCTACAGTGGAGGTTATGACAACCATTTCAATGAATGGTCCGACATTTGGAATCCCAAAATGTCTCAATCCTTGCCATTAATGATGACACTCAGTTGGTAACACTATCATTAGTCAACCGAAAACTGACCGAGCTACACACGACTCTACCATTATCAAAAGACCATCAAGACCATTCTATGACTATTCACTAGTCTAGACATCACCAAAATCGAACATCTTACACTGATTTCAGAACGTGTCTTTAATCACACACAATCTAAGTAAACATCATGTCACTAACTACTCACTCGTGCTATAATTCACATTAATACATAACGAGGGCCACAATGTAGCCACATTCCCATATTTGATGGATTCAAAATAAAGCACCACCATTATCACGGTGCAACAAATTAGTACCCCCAATCATCGGCTGATAACATAAAATCGAACTCGTGGATATATCATCAACTCAAGCAATCACACTCGCATAAAATAAAACTCCTATTAAACACTCCATTATGATGTTCTCACTCGGCAAATCGTCCCTAAAGATTCGCTACTCATCGTAGGGTTCGCAACTGGTAACTCCAACTCAACTCCATCCCTTAGCACACCCATATTCATGTTCCTCTCTCGACATCTTTTAACAAATATACCGGTGCTATAAAGCAAGATAACCACATCTTATCGAACACCAATTCTAATCTAGGGATTTACGAAGAACACTGAACTTCATTAATTGCCAAATACGGAAATAAAACTACTAAAAAAAATTCTGGACTTCTCCAATGTCAATCCTCGTATGACCTTGCGATACGGACTTCCTCATCCCTAGTGTCCATGGCCAAGATATCGTAACATTACTAATACATTCTCACGAACTTGTTCGGGATAACTCGCTGAAACATTCTACTCTGAACAAGTGAGTACCCAACCCGCTAATATATCTTGTGCATGACCGAACACACACCTAATCGTCCTTAACTTGATTCCATTACGGATTTTATACGATCAGAACACTAAAAACCACTATGCCACCCCAATACAACATCTATCGCTTGTGTGGACAACGTGTAGGTTTACATGCCTACCAAACTTCCCTGATACCAACACAATATTTCAAGGATAATCACTTATCCATTCCAGATTAAAACTCATGAATCTCCCATTGAACATCATCAAATGGATGAATCTAGTTCGTGCTTTTCACAAGTATGATAACACTCTTACGTAAACCAAAATTGGACCCCTCGGTCATCCTTTGATGGTGTGGGACATACACGGATTTGGAGTAGTCCTCTCTAATATCACAACCCTTCTTTTATATGTTCATAAGTAATAAAATAATATACTCTTATTATCACAAGACTTACTTCATTAACCATTCACTTATTAATACGTCGTCGAATGCCTCAACAGTCTTCCCATTACAGGTGGAGCGCGATAATTTCTTCTCAGGAAAATGTCACAACAACAACTGGATCACATCATTTTGAGGTGTGCCATATCTAAAGCTCCACCCTTCCATATTGGAAACAACTTCAGACAACTACACGCGCAAGTGGTACCAACAACTCAGTGGTACTATAGGGTGGGCTATAACTTATACCAACTTCTTTATAGCCATAAGAGCGACGATATTCAAAGTTGATAATGCACAACAAATATACGGGTGTTTCCTCCCCTTAAAGCACCAAAAGTTAACTCAATCATTGAGTTCAACATCGGTTTTCTCGCCTACTGGTGGGCGATGAAACTACGATAGTTGCACGCGAATTGCGGGCTCTTAAAATTCTTGGACCCTTTGCTCTCCCAGAGTCCACGTCTCATCAAATCACCATCTTAAAAGATAGTAAGTGAACATGTATCCTAAAAAAAATTATTCAAGTGGAGCACTAGTCATAATTACAATAAGTACTCACACACAGACCTCACGCGTACTATCCCGTGGTCGATCGAAGATTCACCTCATGCGTGGGACGTCTCACGAATGAAATCCAAACAAGGAACCCTCCCTATACACAAGGCTAGCTCTGAATTGCCCGTCAAAATCGTAGCGTGAAGATCTTCCAAGTCATCGAATACAATACCTAATCGTAAGTCTCTACGTTTCAAGGAAGCGATGAGCGGAAAACGTAACGGACTCCCTCAGATCCCTAAAGGCTCTAAAACCGTGCTCTGATACCAACTTCGACAACCCTGCTTTTTATATCTAATTCGGTTAGCTACGCCCAATTAAATTAAAGCGGAGCGTCAATATGTTGGCATTAGAAACAAAATTTAAATAAATGCAGTAAAGTAAACATGTACACTCTCATATGTGTAACCAAATCATATAATAACAACTATAACAAGCGAAACCAACTCATAACTATTAACTGCAATAATCCATCAGTAATCTCAAACTGAAAATATAAAATGCCAATACATGCGGCCCAACACAAAACGGGAAAGAATAATACAACAATTCTCTCAAATACCAAGTATCAACAACGTGATATTAATCTCTGATACCACCCTCAAGAAAAGGGAAACAAGCGATATAAATTAAAATAGAATAACTCCATAGCTATAGGAATCCTAAGATTTATATGATCTCATCAAGCTCCATAGTCTATTGTCCATCGGGACGAGGACCGATCATATATTATATATATATAGGAGAGGAGCAAGAAGCAAGATAGACGAACGTCAAAGCAAGAAAACAAGTTATAAGTTTATAAGATGTACTTATAATGAAAGCACACTAGTCATTACTCGTTTCCAGTAATTAAGTTGTTCAATTACCCAACCATTGTTCCTATGTCGTGACTACCCAACCCAAACTCGAGTAACGTGTAGTCTCATATCGTATCATGTATAATTATTATTAATCTCATTTAAGTATTTAACGTATCAAAATATTTCCTTCAAGTATAATATCAAATGCATCGATTCGGGATATTATTTTAAGACACAAGCATAATATCTCACACAACAAGTCATATCGGGTCACTATCGTTACCCGGGGGAACAAGTCGTAACACTAGGCCTACACACGAATACTTCCCATTATTACGTGGCAAGGTCAATCGTACTAAGTCCTAAATCACATGGCATTTCAAGGTCTTTCTATCCGACCCGCATTACAACCATGTGTCCGGTTCCGGTGGTTTATCTCCGACACGGGACTCGAGCGGAACCTAACCGGATCAATCATAAAAAAATGTATTCAACATGTGCCTAATTCGACCGGATGACTAGTCTAGTGTATACTCGACAATATACATGTAAAACAATTTCACGCTTATGTATATATACAATCGTGACAAGTCTCTTACTCGAGTTATACAATAGTCATTATTTATAATATAACATAATTTACATCATTAATTTACTATTTCAACGTCAAATCATTTCAAGGTTATATATCCCTAATAACCTTAAGTATGTGATCAAGTTAGGATATTAGGCACAACACCACAATTATCTTACTAACAACATGAAAAATATTATCACTCTTATTTCAACATGCTGCCCAGAATTTAAAATGCAGATTCGAGGCTCTTCCGATCCGTTTTTGGAAAAACTTAAAACTACAAAGTTGTTCGGAACGTGATTTTCTACATGGGTACGCGAGCACGTTTCCATAGCCTGCATAAAACAGACCCAAAACTAATATATAATATTCTCCCCTGTTTTCGACAACTTTCTGCCCAGAATTTTAAAATGCCGATTTGAGGCCTTTCCGATCCGTTTTTGGGAAAACTTAAAACTACAAACTTGTTCGGAACGTGATTTTCTACAAGGATATGCGAGAACGCTACCGTAGCCTGCTTAAAAGAGACCCGAAACTAACATTTACAGTTCAGACTTGTTCACGACAATTTTCTGCGCAGAATTTTAAAATGCCGATTTGAGACTTTTTCGATCCGTTTTCGGAAAAACTTAAAACTACAAAGTTGTTCAGAATATGATTTTCTAGCGGGCAACACGGACGAAACATCCATTTTCGGAACCAAAACAGTTTTTAATATGACGATTTACTTAATTTCATAAATTTCTAAAATTCAAGAGGTTGTTCTACATCTCAATCCCTATAATGATGTTATTGCATTTGAATCTACATGGATGATGATCCTAATACATTGCATATCATTTTTAACATCAATTTCATATTAATTTAGGGATCCAAATACATGTTCCTATGAAATTGCATTATAGATACATAATATACATATATAGGTTATTAACTTGCCTTGGATTGTATGGAGAAGTTGAATCTTCTTGAAATCCTCTTAGATTTCTTCTCTTCTTACTCTCTCTCTCTACCCAACCCTAGCCCCCATTGTGAAATGATAAAATGAAGACTTCTTCTCTTCTTTTCTATTTATACCTAGGGTTAGTTTATTTACAAAAATGCCATTGCCCCAAATTTAACTCTCTCGATTCTTTTACGCGTTAATTCGCTTCTAATATTTAAGTCGCACATTCGTATCTCAATGAATTCATTTTAACTTTCATTTCCAATCATTTTGAATATATATACTGACATAGTTTCATTTCCAATCATTTCGAATATATACACTGGAATTGTTTTTTTTTTCAATTTCAATTTCAATTCAATCAAAAATGCGGGGTATTACATTAAATGAGGAAATTTGCACAATTATGGGTAACCGAACCGATTCTCCCAGGAGGTTGAATCGATTCGCCTACCAAATAGATTCACCCTTGGGCCGAATCGATTAGAAAAGTGACAGGTCTCTTCTTTGTTCAGCAGTTACATTTTTCACCATTAAAACTTTAACACAACTTCATGAAACTTCACTAAACTCTTAACCAACATTACTAAACGTAATATAAGTGTATAGGGATGATTTCCAACGTAAATATATCATCAAGAATTTTATCCAAGAACTGATTGTCTTTTAATATCCATAAAATCCTAGTTTTATTATCCTTCATTCATAATTAATCATAAACTCATATTTCTTTCATATTCTTTATTAAATAACATCTTATTTCGTATTACCTACACATATGGATTCATTCTAGATGCAATGTAATCCTACCCCAAATCCTGAGTTCTAATCATCAAAACTCCAAGAACATCATTTAAATTATCACATATAAACCCTTACACTACATGAGTATTATAACTTCCTTAAAAACATGCAAGATAAACACTTGCCTTGGATTTGCAAATCTGAATTCGTTTCTAAGATGGCAAGGTTGTTCTTCCCTTTCTTTGCTATCGAATCCGACAACGTTCGGGGTGAGAATTTGTGTAGGAAAGCTTTGGTTCTTCTCCTCTCCCTCTCTTATGGTCCCTCTCCTCTCTCAACTTTGTGTTAACCCTAGCCTCTAACTCAAAGGGGAAGATATGACCTTTCAATTTTCGGAGTTCCTTCTACCCTAATCTCCTAAATGACCAAAACGCCCTTTAACGGTGTCGGGTTGGTCTAAAATCACCCCGGGCCCAATCAGCACACCCGGGTATACTATTCTGACTATTTCGACCCAATCGAAAATTTCCATGACCTCAAAATCACCATCTATGTCACTTTATAATAATTTCCTATCTCTACCTCATATAGTCTACACGCGCCCCCTATTGAGATATAACATTATCACGCCACTATCACTCACTCTTACGTAAAATAATAAATAACTATTCACTTAGTAATTATATTCAATAAACGTTCATCATTTCTCTCCCGATTAATATTTTAATTAATCTATAATATATAATTTAATTAAATTACGGCACACATGGAATTTTAAAAATACCTGACGCGATTTAAAAAGTGTCTCTAGTGCGTGCTTATATCGGCTCAAGTGCAAGTCATTCGATTAAGTAATAAACCCAGTAAGACGGGGTCGAATCCACAGGGAAATAGGATGATCGCTCGTAACTACAAAGGGTCGGAAGAATAATCCTAAGAATGACTCTCAATGAGAAAGGGAGATTAATTATTTTGGGAAATTTTATCTACTTGACTAAATGAAAATTAATTAAACTGAAAATTAAACTAAGTATGCAAGAATAAATTAGCTAAGAACGGATTAATATGAAGGAGAAAGTCAGGTTGGAACACAATCCCCCAAACCATAGTGCATTTACTGGATAGAAAAACTAGTCATGAATTAAATAATTAATTAAATCACAGTCTTTATTAATCCCAAGCATTAAATACATGAAGGTACAAGCCCTCATCATACATAATAAAGAGTAAGAATAAAGCGGTGTCGAAATAGCTACACGCGTGTCGCACTCTTAAACACTCGGGTTACTTAGGGCAAACGAGGTAAAAAAAACCTATGACGGTTGTGACCACTAAACAACATGATCTAATCATTTATTTAATTTAGAGAACCAATTTTATACGAATGCAAACCATATTGGGTTGGGTTTATGCATCCCAACCCTTAAAAGTCTAGCCTAACATGGTGCAATTAATTAAAACCATTTTTTACACTATGTATATATTCAAAACCATTATGAAATTATACCTAGATAAATAAGAGTATCTAAGAAATTATGGAAATAAACAAATCATGCACGAATTATAAACTTCAAACAATAAAGGAGAAGAAACAAACTATATTGAAGAAATCTTGAATTGCAAACTATAAAATTATAAACTTGAGTTCCCAGGGTTCTTGGCCCTTTTTTCCCTCTAAAACTATGCAAAAATGAACTCCTCAATGTATGGTAACAATTGGGAATAAAAACACTACGTTTTTACAAGAGTTTGATCTATGCATAACTCTAATTTTGAAGAAAGATAATTCAGAAATTCGTTAACCGAACCGGTCCGGTCTAGGGGTATCGGTTCGGTTCGCTTCATGCAGAACACCAGACTGGTTCTTTTTCCTCTTCATCGGTTCGATTTGCATCATACAGAACACCGAACTGGTTCATTTATTTTTCCATCGGTTCAATTATGTTGGTACTTTTTCTTCCTTTTTCCTTTTCATTTTCTCTCAACTTCGAAGCTTCATAACTTTTGATCCGGGACTCAGATTTGGATGTCGTTTCTTCTCGCGTGCTTATAGACTCGAGATCTTCAACTTTTCTTCAGGCTTCTCATCCGAATTATAGATGTAAAATTACTCTTTTTCCCTTTGACTTTTCTTCTTTTTCTCTCTTTCTTTCTTCCGGTTTCTTTCTTTCTTTACGTGCACTAAATACCTACAAAATCGATGAGAAATACACGAAACTCGCGGTACTTATTAGAAGATGGCAGCAACAATGATATGAGATAAATCAAGGATATTTACACCACACATGACCATAAAAATACCAAAATTAAAGGTATAAATATGAAGAATTTTTGCCTAATCAAATCCCTCCAACTTAAAACTTTGATCGTCTCGAGCAATGTAAAAGATTAAAAAAAGGTCAAACTCTTATCAAACATTTTATTGGGATATAATACCTCTTTCACGGGTAAGAGATTGCATTTAGCGTACACAACAAGCTGTTAAACCCCTAGGTTACCCTAGTAGGATGAGTTGTGTCTCGTGAGAATTTATCGTGAATATACCCACACAATTCTTTTTTTGACTCGGAGAAAATGTGAAATACTTAAAAATTGTACAATTTAAATTCTCCAAGAATAGTCACCGTAAATTCATATTCAAGAGTTTCAATATGTAGTACGTGTGTGCGAAGCCAAAAATTAAACCACAAATTTCTACCGATTGATCATTACGATAGTTTCCAAAAATTTGCTTTGATTCAATTTCTCACGGATACACTCACAAAGGAATCACTCGGAATGTGGTTCTTTTCTCTCAGTATGCGTGATTTAAAGAGTAAATATAATAGAACACGAATTCATGCACACAAATTGAAAAGACGGAATTTATAGGTGAATAGATCTCATCATCGGAATATGATTATTGGAAAACGGGAAATATCGCCCTTTATTCGCACCAATTAATCTCTCTTATTATCTTTTCGTGTCTTAGGCTCTCCACATGGTAGTTAATTTTGCAATTCGGACTCGATTAGGACTTTTTCGGGTTATAAGGTGCATTGGGTAAAAGGAGAATGGTTTGGTAATTTGGAGTTGGAAAATTTTACTTGTAATGTCCATTAGTGCTTTTTTGGGCTTTTGCTCATTTTTCTCTTCTTTTTCCATATTTTTTTCACATTTTCTTTTCCTGCTGTTTTTATTGAGCATTATATTCTTATTTTTTCTTGCCCCTTTTAATTGCACCTTTTAGACTTTCTTTATCAATGTTTATTTACACAACTCCAGGCTAAATGGGTTTTCGGTTTATCAAACGAAATTGGAAAAAATTATTATTCGTCTCAATTGGGTTAACAAAATGGGATAATTTTTCATAAATTTTTATGGCTAATATTTTTGGGTAACAAACGGTGGCCTAACTTCATCTATCCGAATTACTAATTATTTTACCATATGAGTCTCGAGATTAATTTAATTTACAGACATTTTAGTGCGTTTTACAAGGCAACATCACACTCATTTTCTATAACCGATCAAAATAAAGGAATTAAGATCCTCAACGACTTATTAAAATGCTGAATTGAACGTTGAGTTAACCATTAACTCAAATTGATTTAATTACTCATAAAAATCAATAGGCTCAAAATCTTATTGTGTTAATTAATCTCCACACTTATTCGTATAGTCGTCAATTTTCACTCAATTTCCATCTTTGGTCAATTTCGGTTTTGTGCATTTTATTTTTACAAATTGAGACTTTAAATAAAATTTTGTAACATTTTTGAAAAATTTAAATTCCAATTTTTATTTATTTTGAAGAAAAATATTTTTGGCTTTTTCAAATTTTCCACTTTTTTCCGGAAACTTTTGAAATTTTTTATTTTTTTTAGGGCATTTTAAAAATTTGTTAAGTTTTAAAAGACGCACTTGTCAGCACTCATAACTTAGACTTTTGCATTGTCCTCAATCAAAAGGACTAAAAGCTAAAGAAGAAAAAGAATAAGTGCGACAAATAAACAAGCAAATTATTAAAATACAAAAAGACACTATATGACACCAACACATGGCTAAAAAAAAATCATCCCATACGCATCGGGGTGCGACGACCTCTCATCTCTCCCTACAAACTCACCCGACCCCTTATACGGGGTTTGTTGCTCTCCTAGCCTCCCCCGTCTTTCTGTTATAAACAAATAGTCGGAAAAAGTTGGGGCCAGTTCCATAAATAAGAGAAACACCCTGAGACTCATAATGACTAACTGAAAAGGGATCCTCGTGGCGCCTAATCGAATCATGGCCTACTTGCACCGACTTGGAGGGAACATCTAGATTTCTTTTAATTTCAAGAGTATATGGGTCAGGATCTAAATCGAAAGAAACTCGGGTCTTCTCTTCAATCGCCTCTGAGGATTTCAGTGGTGTGGGTGGATGGTCACAAATAAGGAATTCATCTATCATATCTTGTCATTCGCTCTCTTCTAAGTGACTAAACGAGCCCAAGAAAGGTTGGATTTTGACAGTACAACTCTCCTCCACCGGCTTGAATTCTTTCTCAAAGCCCTCTACGATCCTCTCTCCTAACTCTTGCTCTTTCTCAATCTCCATATATTCTCTCTTACTCTCCTCTACCTTCTCTCCCTCGCTCACACCTATGTGTTCACTTTCGCTTTTCATAGGGTCCACTAAATACGCCTCCTCCACCTGTCTCTCACTGTTAGAATTACCTCTCTCACTTGGTGTAGCAAGACACACCCCTAACGACTCTCGCTAGTGAGTCCTCTCATGCTCTTGTACTTTCTCTTCCACTAGATCCATCTCTCGTAATTCACTCCCATCACCCTCGTTCTTGGTGTTGTTAAATATATTTGTCTCAAGGGTCATGTTCCCGAACGTGAGTTACATTCGGTCATTACGTGTATTAATAAGTGCATTAGCCGTAGCTAAGAATAGACAGCCAAGTATTACGGGAACACGATTACTCAGGAGAGCGGAGGGTTCCTCGTCCCAAATAACAAAGTCAACCGAGAAGTAGAAAGTGTCAATTTTGACAATAACGTCCTTGACTATCCCCTGGGGTATCTTCATAGAACAATCCGTGAGTTGGAGAGTCATATTCGTGACCTTAAGGGCCCCCAAATCTAATTATTTATAGAGGGAATAGGGGAAAATGTTAACGCTCGCCCCTAAATCTATTAACGCTCTCTCAATTCGATTCCTCCCCATGATGCACGAGATGATTGGTGCACTCGGATATTTATATTTTAGTGGAAGGTCATTCAAAAGTACCGAACTAACTTTATTTGTTAAAAACACATTTTCCTTTACCTTTAGCCTACGTTTCACCGTGAGTAAGTCCTTAAGAAACTTAGCATATGCAGTAATTTGTTTTATGGTCTCGACAAAAGGTAAATTAATCTTTACTTGCTTAAGAACATCTAGGACATCATCACAAAAGGTCTCTTTGGAGTAGGGTACTAGGCATTGAGGGTATGGAGCAGCAGTAGGGGGTTTCACTACGACTCCAGGCCTAACTGTGTCATCATTACCACTCTTGCTCAAGGGGACATCTTCGACCTCTTTCGTGTCAGGCGAAATCTCCTTGTCATTTTGCTGGTCGTGTGGAGGAGGTGACAAGTCAATAACTCTTCCACTACATAGAGTTGTAATTGCAATATGTTCCTTTTAATGGTCGTTGGATGTAGAGCTAACATTAGATTGACATTGGGGAGGTCTTTTACCTTGGGCCGGAAACTTACTCTTCTCTTGGATACTTAAAGATGATTGTAACCTAGAGATATTCACAGTTATTTCGGTTAATATGCGGTCATACTTAGCATTGGTTGCATTTTGGGATTGGATGAATTAGTTTATAGTAACCTCGAGATTTCCCCGTGGTGGGGTGATATACGGTCCGGGAGGTGGTTCTTGCATATGTGGAGCTTGTTGAATGTGAGAAGGTGGTGGTGGAGGAAGGGTAATATTTGAATTAGGATTCAATGCACATTTGGTTGCCCATAACTAAACCCAAGGTGGTTCCTCCAACAAGGGTTGTAAAAATTCCTATGCGGGGTCCCTTAACATCTCCCATCGCTTCCACTTGCTCTTGAAGAGTCACCTTGTAGATGAGTATCATCGGACATTCCTTCGTTGAATGACCTACCTTACAAATTGCACACACCTTCTCAATGGGAGCTCGAATGGAGCCGGTGGCTTTTCTTACCCGCGCCTCGAGTATGTCTCTCATATTTTTCTCAAATTGGTCGAGTCGACGTTCCAATAAGGTATCTTTGTCCAATTGGTAAACTCCGGACGCAGAAGGAGAGGTGGACATTTGTCAAGGTCGGGTTTGGCCATTAAGATTGGATGTGTCCCACGTTTGAGTAGTCTCGGTGACATACTTAAGGTGGGCCTCTTCATCGTTTGCGTCTAACCCAAAAAATGGTCCGTCACACATCGTTTCAACGAGTTGTTTGGAGCTTATACTTAGCCCTTGATGGAAGAAAGAAATAAGATGTTGATTTTCAAAACCATGGTGGGGGCATGAGTTGACTATAACTCGTTGAAATGCTCATAGCATCGATCGAACGACTCATTTTCTAGTTGTCAAAAAGTTTGAATTTGAGCCTTAATGGAGTTCGTTCAATAAGGAGAAAAAAACTTCAAGAGAAATTTGGATTGTAACTCCATCCACGATGTAATTGAGTTCGGTGACAGGACCATAGCCAAGTCTTAGATTTATCCTTTAAAGAGAAATGAAAAAGCTTGAGGCGAATAACGTCTTTTGTGCACGTTTGGTCACTAAAGGTCTCACACTCCTCTTTGAACTCATGAATATGGAGATATGGTTTCTCTGACTCCATACTGTGAAAGGTGGGAAGAATTTGTATCATACCATTACGAAAGCAGAATTTCCCTGCATTATACGGAAGTAAAATGCATCCCAGAGTGGCAGTTCGCTCGGGATATAAGAAGTCTCTCATAGGGCGGTAAGGCTTCTCTCTCCCTCACCCGTACTAAAACTAGCTTGGTCCGACATCCCTCTCTCTTCAAAAGATTCAAAATTCTCACTCGGTGTCCAAGAAGTGTGACTCAAAGTGTGACTTGTAAGAGCATTGGGCGGTGTAGGAGGTGGAACCCAAAATTGTGGAATGCATGGGGTATGTGGGCTATCGGGATCGTATTCGACTATGGAGTTATAGTATATTCGGGTTGGAGTGCTTTGAGGAGTTTGTTCCAGAGTTTGCATGTAAGGCTTTTGAGAGTTGTTTCTTTTATTTTAATTTTTTTTTATTTTTTTGGTCTTTGTAGAATGAGGGTTAAATTAGAGACTAATCGACCTAACCTAACACTCTACCTAATTCCTCGGCAACAGTGCCAAAAACTTGACGCGACTTAAAAAGTGTCTCTAGTGCGTGCTTATATCGGCTCAAGTGCAAGCCGGTCGCCTAAGTAATAAACCCGATTAGACTGGGTTGAATATACCTTCTAGTTTTGTCATATATATCCTACTATTTCCCACTACTTTATCCCGAGTGAGTTTAGTATACATTTTATAAGTTATTAATCACACTAACTTATTTAAGTCATTTCTCATTTGATATCATATAATAATCTCCCAAATTATATAATTATACATTTCATATCATGTATTCACCCGTATATAAATCTGCACCATATATACGTAATATCATACTACAACATTCACACACATATTGTAGATATAAATACTATCACAACCGCATAGGAGGAGACCATAGTTCCCCTAGAAAGTGACCATCCCATACCATAACGGCTCACCCCTATTAACAGACGCTGTGACCTAGGGATTATAATCTCCTTGCATTCGCTAGCCAGGTGATTCACCCACATCGCGCAACCTCCTAAGATAGCATTAGAATCAGTATGCTTTACATAAATATAATACACAAACATATTTATAAATCATATATATACTACACATCATCGCATATATATGTATGTATTAAATCCAGGCTACCGGTGTACAATATCCATAACACTAGCCTAACACATTAAAGTCTATAATCCGACCCAAATTTCAATTAATCATACACTAATTAATTTCATTATATTGGTGTCACTCAACCATATATACCTGGACTATCTCGTTTGGTCCGAAATCATCACGTAGAACTTATTCCTTAATCCCACATATTATGGTTAACACCCTTTGTATATTCGAATATTCCACCCCTATAATAAATTAACTCGACTAAATCCGTGCCTAACCGCTCGTGAACTAGTCCAAATTTCACCCGAGCCCATATCCCGACTAGCTTGAATTAATCACATATTAATTAATTATCTTGGCGTCACTCGACCAATACATCCGGACTCACTCGCTCGTCCAGAAAATCAACATTCCCAAATTTATCATACAATTTCTATCAAATAAGTTTGCCCACTTAAAGTGCAAGGTTCACAAGTACACCAATTAAACCTTAGATTTCTTTTTGGATTTATCCTCTACTAATCCATGGGTAATTTCTACAATTCAAACCCTAAATTATAACCCCAAAATTCAGATTCATCCAAAAACAGAAACCATTAATCATAAATTAACAATCAGGTCTAAATCAGGGGAGGGGAGAAATATGACAACATCAATCAGGTCGTTCAAGCGACCATCCATGTCGTTCAAACTACACTAGCTATCGTTTGAACGAGACATCAGGTCGTTCGAACAACCTGGTGTTCTCTCTCATCTTTCATTGCCCAGAAAATCAGTCCGCTATTAAAGCTTTAAAACCTTCGATTTTGTAGAGATTATACCCCACAAACCTTCCAAGATTCATCCTAAATCCACCCATTTGATTTTCTCAATCTAACTACATCATCTACACAAATTAGGGAACCAAAATACATATATTCTTATCATCTCTACAGATTTTGAAATCATAATCATGAAATCCCCAAATTCAAATATAGAATTGACTCTAACATATTATTCAATTAATCAAATGCAAGTTAAACCACTTGCCTTAGGGTTTGTAGAATCAGATCCTTTGATGAAAATGATGGGTTAATTCAATGGTCTCCTCTATTGTTCTTGGTTTAATCTCCCCAAATCTCCTCTAGTTGTTCTCTTCTTTGGCTCTCCTCAATTTATTCTTCTAAAAATGAATTAAAGTTCCCTCACCCTTTCATTATTAGGGTTATTAACTTAAATCCCTTTTTGGGCTTATGAGCCTTTTAAAAAGGGCCCAAACATTTATTTGGGACCTCAAATGTGTCTAGAAAGGTTCCGAAATCCATATTATACCTACGGCCACTCATTTCCAACTATTTGACCCATCCGGACTCAACCGTGCACTTCGAATTGCCATCCAAATTAATTTATAACATTCTCCAAAAAAATTACCTCAAATTGCGACACAAAAATAATCCAAATAATTAAACCTCAATTCGCTAAATTAATAAATTCCTCAAATTTAAAAATTATCCCAAATCACGAATTTAATTCCTCCCAATAAAATAAATTATTTCTCTCCCAAATATAATTTAATTAAAAGTCCTTGAATTTACGAGGTATTACATACTTCCCCCCTTATAATGGAATTTCGTCCTCGAAATTCGGATAAGTCTAGTGTTCCCAGTCTCAACTAGATTTGTAATCACTTACTCATAGCATTGCTACACATAGTTCTTAAGCGAATGTTACTAACCTGATTACCCATACACCCTGTACCCGTGCTTAAGCGCACGAAATAAAACCTGGCTTGTACCAGCCCTTAGACCGTAATATAACTTCAATCGCACAGTTATAACATTCCAAATACCCTCATCTTGGCATAAAAGTATACATCTCCACTCTTATGTTAAAAAGAACAATATACACTACCGCGCCCTTACTATCACTAGTTTTCTTACGCGAAAATAAATCCCGAGCTATATCCCCCAACTCGACAATAACTCAACCCAACCTGAATCACCTCAGAAATGTCCCTACTCTCTGGGATTTCAATTAACAAGATTAATACATTAATATTCAACACATTTTAACATACATAACCGTATATATACATTATACCCTATCTCAGGTGAAATCTAGTAACGATAACCCTGGTACCGCGAACACCCAGTCTTACTATAACTATCCACTATAGCCCCAAACTATAGCTACACAGTTGAAACTTGAAAAACATCCACGCCACTCCTATAATTCTCGAAAGTATAAATCTCTCATATAATGCAACCTTCCTCTTAGTGTATCTTCCACTCTCTTGTGGTTATCACCAAATATCCCCACTATCCCACAGTACTTAAATATATACACTATGGCTATTTTGGCTAACACATTCACTGATATATGTCTCACTCGTGAATCCTAGTGGTAACAAACCATAGGCTGTGACGCACTCAATGTCACTTCCAAACACACCCACACTCAAATCCGAGGGACGCCTTATTCCCATTCCTCCAGAGTATATCCAAAATCATCGCCTTTGTGTCTTCTCCTTTAATATGCTAAGTATCTACACAGTAGAGACTCTGGCTCCTCCTAGGGTGCCCATATACCCTATCTCTCGTGCATATTTGCACAAACCTCCGATCATCATACGTAACTACATTTATCTCAAGTTTCGCTCCTTCATATTCAACGTGGCTATATCCTTAAAATATTTCTGACGACCTTACTCAGTACTATTCAATTCACCTGAGATTGCCCCACCTATCAACTTATAGTCCAAAACTTTGTAGTGTTTCTTTCGCAACACTTCCTGGCTCCACTGGCCCTATCTCTTAGTGACTCTCTGCTCGATGTATTTTCTCCAAACGTTCACTAATTATCATAAATTCGATGACCTTGAATTCAATGACCTCTTCCCTCTCCCGGCATGTTATCAAGGCTTATGCGTATAAAATCTCATTGCAAAGCCTAAAAGAACTTTTCCCAATGCGCTATTTCTCAGCATTGCTAGTCCTCAATTTTTGAAAAATCCAAAGCATACAACCAGGGCACTCAAACTCTGTCCTTATACCCACATGTATAATTATGGACTCCCGTGTCTCTAAAGGAGTCATATATTACTGCGCTCGTACTATTACTAAGTCCTTAGTGCTAAATAATAATAACGAGCTAAATCTCTTCTCTCCACAGCAACCCGACCTACCCTGAATCCCATTAGTAAGAGTCTCTAAGTACTGAGATCTAATATAACTAGACAATCATACTGTCATGCAAACACAATCATCTATAAGATATAGTAAGAGAAGAATCATGTGCAAGAAAATGAGAATCAACTAGCCTACCATCTACTCTCTCTAAAAGTGATTTCCTAACCTAAACAGATGTGAAACGTTGCATGGGGGTTTCGATAACTAAGGTAACTCTAGAGTTCAACTTCCTAGGACCTCTTCGAAGATCGAAACAAAAATGCCTAAGGAGACATTTCCTACCATAGTGTGAGCATGTGTAAACACGGGGAATCATACTATGGGTTGACCTTTTCTAACATCCCTAGAATTAGTTGACCTTCTAAAATAAATAATGGTTTTGACTTTAGCAACAGAAGCATTAGAACAAAACGAGCCATCACCATCACTACTTAAATCTTTTAAATCATTTTTAAAATTTAAAATTTCAGATTCAAGCAAAGAATCAGACTCTTCCAATTTTAGGGACTCCTTCTTTAGATTTTCAGTTATCCCTAAAAGGTTATCTCACTCCCCCTCAATTTGATCAAACCTATCCCTGAGAGTCTTCTCATGTGCCACAAAATCATCGATTAAATTATTTTCCTCAACGGTACAAACACGAACCCTTGACCTTTTTAAGTCCTCCAATTCTTTTTCTAAAAATAGGACTCTCTCATCACTCTCATTTTTGCCCACTTTTAAAATACTAAAGTTATCAAACAAGGCAACAAATTGCTTACGACAAATATCTCTTTTATTTTGAAACGTTTACAAATATTCGATCGAATTTTTAAACGAGAAGTTTCCTCTCTTAAAATTTTAATTCTTGTTGCAAGTTTCCAATTCAAAAGATTTAATTTTTCAGCACGGTCATGAACCTTATCAAATACATCTTGATTCACAAAATCAAAAGTATGAGAATCCATCGAGAAAAAATGAAAGCTGGAGAGGAACCAAATTATCACGCAAAAGGAAGGTAAACAGGATCAAACACAATAACTTAGCGTAACCCACTCTGATATCAATTTGAGGATGCGATACCAATCGGTTTAGTAAAGTTTAATTTTTTTAATGGATTTAAAATTATTTAATTAGAGTCAGTCTTTGCACAAACCAAATCCAATTTTAATTATGCCTAAACACATGCATCGAGGTGGGTAAAATCAAACCATCACAAATAAAATGTTGACACACAGATTTCAGGAAAAAATCTCTTTCGGGTAAAACCTTTATTTCGCTATAAAAACTTCAATCGCAATTTACAATGAGTATAATGAAATCTGCAATAGATTTACCTCAGTAAACCTACAAAGACACGCATCCTAGAGTCGACAATGGATACCACACAGGGAATCCACAAGAACACGCAGTCCTGAATCAGCAAGGAACACTCGTAAGCACTCCCAAATGACACTCAGGAACTACCAAATAGCATTAGAGATAGCACTCCACACAGAAGAACAATAGCAAAATTGTATTTTGGGTTTCAAAACAATTCACATAAACTATTGGGATATTGTGAATTGAAAGCAAATGGATTAAACCCCTAAATTAAGAAGACAAAAAATGTTTTGCCGATTTGTGCAGAATGAAAAACGTCAGGTCTTCTAAACGAAAAAGGACTCATTTAACACATATTTATAGAAAAATTTGAGTCGATGACGTCGTTCGAACGACATTGCATGTTGTTTGAACAACACCTGCATCTTGTTTGAATGTCTGTTTCAAGCAACATCTCATGTCGTTTGAATGACATTAGCAAAAAATAAATTTTTTAAAACTCCACCTCAAAACTTAGAAAAAAATTATTTTGACGAAAAAGAACGCCCCAACACTTTGAAATTTTTCAGAAAAATTATCCCAACACTATAAGTGTACCACTAAGGGACTAAAAAACACAACCTTACCAAAGTTAATCATGTAGAGGCTTGTTATTGAAGGATGTTGATATTCGAATTCGTCTTGTTGCATAATCGTGCTCTTGAACAATCTTCGACGGTGTAAAGGTATACGACATACACTAATGTAAAACGGACAATGAAAAATAAGTCCTTACAAATCTCCTCCTATGTCTATGCCAGTACAAAATAAAAACATCCGAATTATCAAATAAAAATTATCTATACAAATCTACCCTCCCATGAACCCAAAAGTGGAAAGATAAAATGCTAAGTCTTCAAACTTTCTTCAAAATCTTCAACAATCTCTTTTGCTTTCATTGCACTTCTTTTTGTGTGCATGCCAAAAAATCATCCAATACCTACACACAATAAATAAAGCAAATACCACGTAACGTACGAATTGAGTTTGAAATGATATAAGCATAAATCATATCAAATATCAAGTTAAATCTCAAATCTCCCCCATAATCAAAACTCCCCCATAATTCGTTCTCCCCCTTTTTATTTATCCGAAATAGACAAGGAAAAGAATAAATAAATTAAACAAACCAAGGTGTCACAATAAGCAAAGCAAAGCATCAAACAATGAGAAATGCGCTCATTCAAGGATATATTCATAAATGTCCATAAACTATTTTTGATTTTTCAAAAAAATTTCAAGTAAAAAATTTACAAAAACAATCACACACCATGAATTTACACTAAGATAACCAAAACATGGAAACGGAATGAATTGGTGTGAAAAAATTCAATAGGTTAATCAACTCAATCATGTCATATACGCACGATGCATACGTGTACTCCTAACGAATAAATCTCAAAATCGTCCTTAGATGTAAAATTGTTGAATTTAAATGATATCGACTTAATCTAATCAACACATCAACGTCTAAAATGATTTCCAGACTAATAACGTCTAAAACTATGTAATGTTTTTTCAAGACTTTTCAAGGACGTGAAAACCCGTTGTTTTATTTTCCAACCAAGCTCCTCATAAATAATAAATCGTGTTTTTCTTTTTCTTTTGTGGTGATCAAACTAAATTTCTCTCCTTAGAGAATTCCTATTGTCCCCCTTTTGGCATAATTTTCTTTGTATTGCCTTAATTTTTTTGGGCTCTTTTAAACGTTTACTTTCACGATGTGATTTTTATTTTATCACTCGCAGTCATTTACCGTGTTCACTCATTATCTTTTCTAATTTTAAACAAATTCCTCACGGGCTACGGTTCATACATGCACTACTTTTATTATCTTGTTTTATCGTATTTGGTTCATTTTAAAGATAGGATTGAGATGGAAACACTTCGACCAACATGTGATAGACAAGTACAATAATAAAATAAATCTATGCACGTGTGCAATAAAGGAAATCATGAGTCAAACATATAGGTAATAACATAAAATAACATTTCAATGACTCAAAACATTATGAAGAACGTGAATGACACAAAGTATCGTCTCAAAACACTATCAAATAGTCACACGGATATGGAATGAAATTGTGACTCTGTCATCCTAAATGTCCATTCATATAAGGTGCCAAACAAAATACAAAAATATTTTTGGATTTTTCAAAAAATTTCTCAAAAAAAAATCTTTTTGTATTTTTCAAATATGAGTCAATAGAAGAAAAATATAATACAAAAAGTACACATGTCATATTACTATCAAGAATATATCAAGAAGCACAACTAGCACATGACAAACATGCAAACACAATCATATATAAGATATAGCAAAAGAAGAATCATGTGCAAGCAAATGAGAATCAACTACTCTACTATCTAGTCTTTCTAAAAGTGATTTTCTAACCCAAATAGACATGAAACGTTGCATGGGGTTTGGGGAACTAAGGGAACACTAGACTTTAACAACCTAGGACCTATTCGAAGATCGAAACAAAAATGCCTAAGGTGACTTTTTCTACAACAGTGTGAACACGTGTAAACATAGGGAATGGTACCTTTGGGTTGACCTTTTTTAACATCCTTGGAATTAGTTGGCCCTCTAAAATAAATAACAGTTTTGGCTTTAGCAACGGAAGAATTAGAACAAAACGAGCCATTACCATCACTACTTGAATCTTTTAAATCATTTTTAGACTTTAAAATTTTAGATTCAAGCAAAGAGTTAGACTCTTCCAATTTTAGGGACTCCTTCTTTAGATTTTCAGTTACCCCTAGATGGTTATCTCTCTTTCCCTCAATGTGATCAAACCTATCCCTGAGAGTCTTCTCACGTGCCACAAAATCATCGATTAAATTATTTTCCTCAACGGTTCAAACTCAAACCCTAGACCTTTTTAAGTCCTCCAATTCTTTTTCTAAAAATAGGACTCTCTCATCACTCTCATTTTTACCCCCTTTTAAAGTACTAAAGTTATCAAACAAGGCAACAAATTGCTCACGACAAATATCTCTTTGATTTTGAAACGTTACATATATTCAATCGAATTTTTAAAAAAGAGAATTTTCTTTTTCCAAAATTTTAATTCTTTTTGCAAGTTTCAAATTCGACAAGATTTAATTTTTCAGCACGGTCGTGAACCTTATCAAACACATATCGATTAACAAAATCAACAGTATGAGAATCCATCGAGAAAAAATAAAAGCTGGAGAGGAACCAAACAATCACACAAAAGGAAGATAAACAGGATCAAACACAATAATTTAACGTAACCAACTCTGATACCAATTTGAGGATGCGATACCAATCGGTTTAATAAAGTTTACAAATTTTTAATGGATTTAAACTTATTTAATTAGAGTCAGTCTTTGCACAAACCAAATCCAATTTTAATTATGCCTAAACACATACATCTAGGTGAGTAAAATCAAACCATCACAAATAAAATGCCGACACACAGATTTCAGGAAAAAAAGCCTTTTTGGGTAAAACTCTATTTCACTATAAACACTTCAATCGCAATTTACAATGAGTATAATGAAATTTGCAATAGATTTACCTCAGCAAAGCTACATAGACACGCAACCTAGAGTCAACAATGGATCCCACGCAATGAACCCACAAGAACACGTAGTCCTGAATCAGCAAGGAACACCCGTAAGAACTCATAAATGACACGCAGTCGTCAGCTTGCAATTTCACACAAGAACTACCAAACAACAGTAGAGATGGCACTCCACATAGATAAACAATAGGAAAATTATATCTTAGGTTCCAAAACAATTCACATAAACTATTGGGATATTTGTGAATTTAAAACAAAAGGATTAAACCCCTAAATAAAGAAGACAAAAAATGTTCTACCGATTTGCAGTTTTTGCAGAATGAAAAATGTCAAGTCGTCTTAATGAAAAAGGACTCATTTAACATGTATCTATAGAAAATTTTGAGTTGGTGACGTCATTTAAAAGGCTGCTTCAAGCGACATCTTAGGTCGTTTGAACGACATTAGCGAAAAATAATTTTTTTAAACTCCGCCTCAACACTTAGAAAAAAAAATATTTTGATGAAAAAGAACGCCCCAACACTTAGAAAATTTTTAGGAAAATTATCCCGGCACTATAAATGAACCATTAAAGGGACTAAAAAACACAACCTTACCAAAGTTAATTCTATCGAGGCTTGTTGTTGAAGGATATTGATATTCGTATCCGTATTATTGCATAACTGTGGTCTTGAACAATCTTTGATGCTATAACGGTATACGACATACACTAATATAAAACGGACAATGGAAAATATGTCCTTACAAACTTAGTATATAAGTTGTATTTTGGGTGTTTTTAAGATATCTTTATTATTTGTAGTTTTAGGTTAATTTTAGGGCTTGGTTTTTTAGTGCTCATCGTCCATATCTCTTTTTGGGTTTCACCCATTTGGGTTATGTAAGTTACACTATTCATCATCCCTACCATTTATTTAAGTTGTATTTGTTGATTTCTTTCTTTGTAGTGTAGATTTATTTACTTTCATTTATTTCCTTGCATTTAATTTATGTCATTTACGATGCTTTGTAGCTAACTTATTTTAGGTCGAGATTGATTGAACTCACCTTGCGTTAATTGGTTGTTTTTCTTTAGTGATGGGTTTTATGAGTTTAAATGGGTTAGGTTGATCTCGATTTTGTGCCTACGAGATTTAATGGTGTATATCATGTATGCGGCATATTTACGACCTTGCGTGTATAATTTTTGTGATATTGTTGACGTCAAAATTATAGTAGGCTTTTATGAGAATTTAGGGAGTGACAACTTTAGATTTAATTAATTGAAAAAATGAGATTTAATCTTGCTAAGTTTGTAGTACCATGTGACCATTTATACTAATTAATTTGAGGTTTGGGATATTAGTCTCAATCTATTGTTTTTATTCCTTTGTTAATCTTAGTTTAAATACATGCCTAGTTTTATCTTTTCTTTTGTTAACAATTATCTTTTACACTTTTATTCCTGAAGTATTAAAATCAATTAAAGTCTAGCAACATTTATCTGTGGATTAGATACCCAGATTGTCCGCCATACTCCCTTAAAAGAGTGTGGTTATAGTTTAAGTTTTTTGTATTATAGTGGGAAGCCAAAAATAGCGATAGCGGCCTTATACGACCGCTCAGTTTCCACCTGTTAATCATAGATTTTATCTAATAGAGGTGCATTGTGTTGTATTTTGCTACTTGGCATACGTGAGGCCACACCGTTTGTCCACCCCTTATTATCCCTCCTATGTATCTTGGTTAGGGCATCTTCTTCAATATCATAGGGACTGCACTCGAACTGACTGCTTTGCATGCCTTCTATCATTTCCTATAACATAATATTATATTTAGGACTTTGATTTTAACAATATTTTATTATAATGTGTATATATATGATAACTAAATTCAAACTCACCAGAGTCGGAGCTAGTTTGTCTGGGAATTTATTGATCCCTTTTTCCCATCGGGCTTGTAAGTACGAGTTGACCCGATTAGGTTTTTAGCTTCTTTTGGAGTCCCCTTAGTCTGTCCCACCCATTCAACCTTCAGATCATCATAATATTTTTTCCCAAGTTTGTAAACATCAAACTTATTTGACCTGTTCAATTTATTTCTCTTCCTATTAGTCCATTTTGCCTCCCTGACCTCGTTCCCCAAGAAGTCATTCCATTGGTCAGTGGGAATTTCAACATTTTGGGGAACGCTATCTTTTACCTAAAATATCATAACTCGTTTTCCCCTTTGAGAAAAAATAATTTTGAACGTTCTTCCGATAGGTTTTCAATTCATTAGCTACTCGAAAAAGAGAATTTGCCTTCAAACTAACTGGGAATGAAAAAGTCTTATCAAGTTGCTGCAACGTGTCATCCTTTATGGTAGGATCATCCTTCTTCAAGTTGTCCATGCCACGGATCCTATAATTATCTTTTTTTTTAGACTGACAACGGTTTTTAAAAAGGTGAAGGTCGACTTTATTATATATTGAATGATTCTCTCCCAAGGTTAACCCAATGGTCTTCTTAGGGATGTCTTAGAGTTCCTCGGTAGCAAAAGGTAGGGGTGTTAGATTAATAGAGGTTCGTGAGTTTGATGACTCAGAGATGGAGTGGTAGATTGAATCTCCGGTGGATTAGAATATTGATAACCCAAAGGAGATGATAATTGAGGTTGGGGTGTAGGAGAGTGCCCAATTGGCAGTGTTCTGCTATTTGGTTGACTATTTCCATTTCTGTTCAACATTTCCTACAATAAAAATAAAAATTAGCGACATATTTAAGAAAGTACGATTTATGACTATATATACGTATATACCTTTTCAATAGATTTTAAAACATTCTCGATGTGTATGATTTCCATCCAATCCGTATTACTTTTTAAAAATCTATAAAATTTTGCACGCGACCAACTGGGTGGAAGCATATCTATGATTGATGTATAAAGGTCTGTGACATGAACTCAGATGCCATTCTTCTTCAACTTATTTGTAAGCTCATTTTTAGTATGCATATGTCACGAGATGTCACAATCTGGGTGAATGCTCTCTTTACGGAGTTGTATCCATAATGGATGATTATTTTTTCAGCCCTTTCTAATAGTATCACCAACGTCAATGCCCCGTCGGGATTACGTATGTGAATATATTCCCTACTGCGACAAGAAAAATAGAATACGATCGAGCATGTACTCTTGAGGGAGATCAATTCCACGATTTGTAAGGTAATTAAACTGTTCAATTTTCCTCTACCCATACTTATAAATAGGATTTCCCTCTATATGGCGCCACTAATGAAAGATGTTTTAGTGTGGTCAAATTACACCCTCTCATACTCTTCTTGAAAGTAATTACTATTGTGGCTCATTTTTCCTGAGAAAATATATAGAAGGGTGTGAATATGAGTCATAGAGGTGATGGCTCTAATTAATACTAAACTAATTATGGTTTTCCATCCGATCAATCATACATAACAAGTCCAATTCAATTTCATTTTAATTTAATTAAACCTGAAATTGCTATCTATCCAGCAATTGTGCAGGCCCTTTCACCAATTTGTGTGCACCCAAACAATAACCATTTAAGGAACTAGTGAACACTACCACAACAAGTTAACTAAATGACTATGTTCTAAACATTTAATGTATATATGTGATTTTGTGAGTCTGTGTGTATGTGTCCATTTGCGAGTGTGTGTGTGTTTATTAATGTGTGTAGTCGTTAAAAAAGGGTATTCGTTAAGATAAATATTTATTAAAGGTTTATTATGAAGAATTAATAGAGTGAGCATTTTAAGTATCCATCATTTGTATCCAACCATGATCATTCAACACAAGCCAAAACTACCATCAACCCAACAGTCCAACACAAGTTTATCTTGTACTCTTTCTAAATTGTCTACTTAATTGATTCCCTTAAGGAACAAAGTGCCTTGCATAATTAGTCCATTTCTCAATTCCAAGAACATAATTTAACAATAACATAATATCGTAATTCGTCATTAGGGTTCTTTTAAAATAGTTTTAATTCATAGAAAGGCTAGGAAGCATTAGGAACACATTGGAGAAAAATTTACAACTTTTGCATCATTAAATTCAATACATGAGCAAATTATTTTCGTTTCTTCTTCAAGCTTTATTTTCTTCTTGCATTTCTATGTTCTTCAATCTTAGTAACCTTAAATTTCAGCACTTTTAATTATTGTTTTACTGTTTTTTACATGCTTGTTAATGTATTCTTGCGCTTACAGTACCATCATGTTTAGTAGCTAGTTAAAGGGTTGGGATCATATGTCCATCATTGATGGGTGTTGAGCTTTGAAAGTTAGGTTTTGGATAAAAATGCATTTAATTGAAACGTTGTGTATTAAAGTATGAATATTAAGCGTTTAACTTTCTTTTCCATGCAACGTTAGTATTTATAGCGATATTTTGAAATTAATCTATTTGTGATCATGTTCAAGAGAAAGTTTAATCGTTCATTGTTGGATTAATTTTCTTCATATTTGATGTTTATAATCGATTGAATATGCTCGGTTAAATGTTTTCGAACCAAAATCCTTTGTGCGCGTTGTTTAGCCCATGGTAGGGATGTGATCATAATCACGTTTTCTTAACTTTTGTTTAGTTTTAGTTTGCGTAGTTAACTTTTTCATCATTTTCTCCTTTACCGTCATCATCTTTTACACTTTTATTTGAGAAGTAATAAATCAATTAAAGTCTACCAAAAATTCCCTATGGATTCTCGATATGCGAACTAGCCTCTATACTCCATTAGAGTAGTTAATGTTTAGGATTTTTGATAACAACGATTAGTGTATCTACATGGACGCTCGGTTTGCCGGGGAATATTTTGTTATAAATTGTAATTGATTTACTATTTCGTACTATAGTTTTTTTTATACTCGTGTTCTTTGTTTTAATCTTTTTTATTAGCTTGCACATTTGAGCGCTAAGAAACGTTGAATTCTCAGCCGTACACCTCTCTACGTGGAGTGTCCATCTACAATCCATTCGGTAATCATGTATTTTTATTATAATTTTGGTAATTAAAATGGTTCTTTATTTAGGAATAGTTTTTAAACTTTTTTATTTTCAAGAATTCGCGCCCTTGCCTATAATTGTGCGTGAAGGCCTTCGAATTCTTAAGAATGAAATTCTTGAAAATAAATATCGGGAAGACAATCATTTTTGGGAGCAAGAGTTGGATGCATTATTCGAATCCAATAATGATTTTTCTTTCAATATTTTTGAAGTTGAAGAATGTTTTCAACCAAATGAGGAATCTGAGGTTCTAGAGACAAGGAAGCTTACTTTGGAAGAAACCATGCTTCTTTTCACCCAAAGCGTGGATAACGTTATTGGTGTTGGTTTGGAAATCGAAGCACTTTGCAAGGAGATTAATTCTTATTTGGAAAATAAATATGAAGGTGAGACTTGTGTTTCACCTCAAACTTCTTTTAGAAGAACATCTCATTGAAAGCGAGTCGTTATCCCTTGAAATTCAATCTTTAAGTGATGATGAATCACTTGAGATTAAATTTATTTCATCCCCATTTTCGTTCTCCATTATTGTACCATTACAAGTACAACTAGATTCCTCTGAGTCGGTTGAAATTTTTGAAATGTTTAAACCTTCTACCGACAAGGACTCTTTACTTGAATTGTTTTCCAAGATAGGTTCTTCCTTTTTGTGTGCACCGCCTCCCATTCTACTTGAAAACCTTTGGGAGATGATTCTATTTTTCTTGGACCCCAATGGTACTTGTCCCCCATCATCCTCCAAATTTTTGTAATAGGTGATGGTTCATTTCTTTCGTCTTATACATACCTTCCATTGTTCAAACAAAATTCCTACTTTTTTGGGAGGCATGCATCCAAGTGATGGTACACTAATTATCCCTCAAAGTCAAATCCTATTTTGGATGGATCCAAAAAAATTTCAACTTCTAGTGTATGGTTTATTAGAAGTTCAAATTGTAGGTTGAAAATAGTTAGTTTTATTTATTTATTTATTTATTTATTTTCTCTTTTTTATTATAGCCTAGTGTAATTAGTTAAAGTTTTTGTTATTCTTTTTTTTTTGTTATGCTTGGTTCTAACATGTGTTGTAGATTCAATGGACTTGTACCTATCGGGGATCGCTCCATTTTGGGTAATATCTTTCTTTCTGTCTCTTTATATTGTGTTCTTGATTCGTATTGAGGACAATCCAACATATAAGTTAGGGGGTGTAGGATATTCTTATCATTCATTGTTTTCATTATTTAGTTCATTGACTTGTTCACATGTTCGTTCCAAGCATGCTTTTGTTAAAAAAAATAAAAAAAAATCAAAAACATTTTTTCTTCAAAATAAATAAAAATTGGAATTTAAAAACCTTAAAAATATCACCAAATTTTTTTTTTGAATCCTCAATTTGCAAAAAATCAATAGCAGTAAGCGAAAATTGACCAAAAACAAAAATTGAAAGAAAATTAATGACTTTACGAATAAATGTGGACATTAATTAACCCGATGAGATTTCGATCCTTTCTTTTTTTTGAGTAATTAAATCAATCAGTGTTAATATTAACTCAAAGTTTAATTTAGCTTTAAAAAAAGTCGTTGAGGATCTCTATTCCTTTATTTTGATCGGTTACGGGAAACGAGTGAGATGTTGTTTTGAAAAATGGACTAAAATATCTCTAAATTAAATTCATCTCGATTCGCATATGGTAAAATAATTAGTAATTCGGATAAATGACGTTAGGCCATCATTTGTTACGCAAAAATATGAGCCATAAAAAAGTGCAAAAAATTATCCATTTTTGCAAACCCAATTGAGGCGAATAAAATTCTGAATTTGTTTGATTAACCCGAAAAACCCATAAAGCCCGGAGTTGTGAAAATCAAAAAATTCATCAATTAAGTCCAAATAGTGCAATAAAAAGGGGTGAGGAAAAAAATAAAAGAAAAATGATCAACAAAAATAGCAAAAAAAAGAGAAAAAAAAAAAGAGCAAATGCCCGAAAAAGTGCCAAAGGACATAGTAAGCAAAATTTTCCAACTCCAAAATTTCCCAATAATTTTCATATTACCCAATGCACCTTACAACCCGAGAAAGTCCTAACCGAGTTCAAATAACGACATTAATTACTGCATGGAGAGCCTAAGACACGAAAAGATGAAAAGAGAGATTAATTGGTGTGGATAAAAGATTATGTTTTCCATATTCCAATGATGAGATCTTTTCACCATAAAAAATTCGTCTTTCAAATTTGTGTGCGTGAATTCGTGTTTCATTATATTTACTCCTATAAATCACATAAATCGAGAGGAACTAGCCACATTCCGAGTAATTCGTTTGTGAGAGTATATGTGAGAAATTGAATTAAAATAAATTTTCGAAATGGAACATAATGATTAATTGGTGGAAATTAGCGGTTTAATTCTCGTCTTCGTACACACAAAAAATAAATTGAGACTCTTTAAAGTTACTATTTTTGAAAATTTTGAATTGTACAATTTTTAAGTATTTTGATATTTCTCCTTGAGTCGAAAATCGAATTTTGTGGGTATATTCACTGCAAACACCCATGAGACACCACTCATCCTACTAGAGTAGCCTAGGGGTTTAACGGCCTATTGCATACGCTTGCTAATGAAAGAGGTATCCTATCACATTAGTTCTTTAGAAGTCCATTTAACGTCATGCTCTTATGCTTTTACATTCTCGGGACTAGCAACATTCTAAGTTAGGGGGGTTTTATTAGGCAGAAATATCTCATATTTATTCCCTTAATTTTGGTATTTTTACGGTCCCGTGCATTGAATTTCACCCAAATTTATCTCATATTCATGCTAATGACACTATTGGGCAAGTGTTTCTTATTTCGTGTATTTCTCATATGTTTTACATGTAATTAGTGCAAGTGGAATGGAAGAGAAATGCTGAACCAGTGAAAGAATCGAAAGAAAGGGAAGTCAAGGGAATTTTTATAATTTTACAGCTAGAATTCGGAGAAGGATCCAACTAAAAAGTTGGATATCTTGAAGTCACAAGAACACTGCAAAAAACGACACCTCAATCCGAGTTACGATGAGGAAGTTATGCACATTTGAAGTTGAGAAGAAAATATAGTGGAAGAATTATAAATTAGAGAAAATCGAGCACACAATGCAGAGCCTAGGACCCGAACCAGTGGGAGAACTAGTTCACCATATGTCACACTCCATATCCGTGACATAATTTCATACGCTCCAGATCCGTGACAAATTACCTGAAGCGGGATTTTTATTTTTGGCCCTAGTTTTTAGCCTAGAGAATTTTATGTTTTGGGGACTCTTCTAAATGACTTTTAACCTACATATTTTGTCATTAGTGTTATTTTAACATATTTTTAAGTCATAGACAGGATAGGAGTCATTAGGAACTCATTGGAGAAAAATTTACAAGTTTTGCATCATTAAATTCAATACAAGAGCAAGTTATTTTCGGTTCTTCTTCAAGCTTTGATTTCTTCTTGCATGTTTATGTTCTTCAATCTTGGTAACCTTAATTTTAGCACTTTTATTATTGTTTCATTATGTTCTAAATTCTTGTTAACGGATTCTTTCATTGTTAATACCATCATGTTTAGTAGCCAGTTCAAGGGTTGGGATCATATGTCCATCATTGATGGGTGTTGAGCTTTGAAAGTTAGGTTTTGGATAAAAATGCATTTAATTGAAACCTTGTGTATCAAAGTATGAATATTAAGCGTTTAACTTTCTTTGCCATGCAACGTTAGTATTTATAGCGATATTTTAAAATTAATCTAATTGTGATCATGTTCAAGCGAAAGTTTAATTGTTCATTGTTGGATTAATTCTCTTCATGTTTGATGTTTATAATCGATTGAATATGCTCGGTTAAATGCTTTCGAACCAAAATCCTTTTTGCGCGTTGTCTAGCCCATGGTGAGGATTTGACCATAATCTCATTTTCTTAACTTTTGTTTAGTTTAAATTTGTATAGTTAACTTTTTCGTCATTTTCTCCTTTACCATCATAATCTTTTTCAAATTTATTTGAGAAGCCATAAATCAATTAAAGTCTATCAAACATTTTATGTGGATTTTCGATGCCTGAACTAGCCGCTATACTCCATTTGAGTGTAGTTAGTGTTTAGGATTTTCGACATTATTGGGATTCTGGTCAAAGTCTACATGACTTTTGTGCCTTTTTTCTTCTGAAGAGTGCGCGTGCGTTCAAATACAGAAATTATTTAATTAAATTTAGTTTTTCAATTAAATCCTAAAAACATGCATGTAGGTGTGATTGAAATTCAATATGATCATGCAATAACAGTCAATCACAAACGAAACACACAAATAAGGAAAAATCCCCCAAAGGAGCAAAACCTTTTTATTTTCACTATAATTTGTAAAATACGGTTACACGGATTACAATGAAAACAAGTTTGACACAGAAATACTCGCAGGTGTCGATTCTGATGTCGTCGGTTGGAATCTCCCACAGGAACTCCAGGTGGGCAACAATGAAGAAGAGAGCGACTTTTTTCACAAATTACTCCAGGTGAGTAAGAATGATCCTCATGATGTTTATCAATTCACATATATAGACGGGAGTGTTTATGTGAATAAAGAAGGTTTAAAAATCTTAAAAGGTGAAGTCTGATTCTGGGAAATTTTCGCAGAATTTGTGATAGCAAAAAGACTTGAAAAACGTATAGGGATGAACCAGATATTTATACAAAAATCGAGGCGACGGCTTCGTTCGAACGAGATTGCATGACGCTCGAACGAAGGATAGGTGTCGCTCGAACGAGATCGCGCGACATGCCTATCTCGCTCGAACGACAGTGCAATGTCGCTTGAACGAGCTCGTCGACCGAGGCACTCCGCTTCTACACTTAGACAAATTCTGCTTTTGATAAAAAAAACAATTCAGACTTCAAAAATAATTTTCTAAAAAATTTCCCAAATATTTATGTAAATATTAACACTCCAATAAAACCATTTTACTAATATTACGTAGTGGAGTAGTGGGAAACAGTTGAGCAGCACGTCGCATATAACATGATGCACGTGTGAAGATGATGGATGCATGGATTTGGATCAAAGCCGTCGTGGATGATTGTGTTGACGTGCCGAATGTAGCGGTATCAGACATACAAACTGTGATCGAGGGAAAGTAGAAAATTCCTAGATTCTACCCCGGACATTTATAAAATTATGTCCTTACAAATCTCCCCCTATGTCTGTGCCAGAACATACATAAAAATCCGAATTATGTAATTTCCAAAAAAATGGCATACAAGATAATATCCCCATAAAACCTTCAAACTGAGAATACTAGCTGACAAGTCGATAATTAATCTTCAACATTTTCAGAACTTCAACTTTTCAAAACCTCTCAAGATTTTCTCATCAGGGTGTGCAATCCATTCAATATCAATGTTGTACCTACACACGTGAGATAAAGCAAATACCCGTGACACGCAACAGATTGAAATATAATGATATGCTAAAATCAAAGATCAATTAAGCTTAAGCAAATCATTGATAAATCAACAAAAAATCTCCCCTATAATTTATTCTCCCCCTTTTTATGATGTCCCCAAATAGACAAATATGAGAAGGATAAATTTGGAAAATGTCATATGGTAATAAACTTCCTATTTTTGAATTTTTCAAAAATTTTCACACATAATATACAATAAAGAATCACACCATGAACAAACACAAAAACAACCAATTTGATGATAGTGTAAATGAAGGGGTGTGATCAAATTCGGTAGGAAAATCAATGCATACAAACATGACATATGTGCACGATGAATATCGGATACTCCTAATGAATAAACTCAACATCTTCCTTAGGTGTAAAAAGATGGTAATATGAGACATTGACTCAATCAAATCTCAAAGTGATTTACACACCAATAACGTCCAAAATGATTTAATGCTTTTTCAGGACTTTCAAGGAAGTGAAAACCCGTTTAAATTCTCCAACCAAACTCCCTCAGATTTATATTTTGAATAGAGGCGATCTAAATTCTCAAACTTTGGAGAATTGATGTTGAAACCTAATGGCCCATATTTGGCATGAATTGCTTTTTATTGTCTTTAAATTTTTTGGGGCTCTTTTAACCTCTTTGAACCCCGGATAATAAATTTCCTCAATTTTTTAGGTTCTGATTTAACGATGGCTTAGTATTCGCAAAGGCAAAAATGAAGCTTTCGCAGCCCTTCCTCGCTTTCAAAAACACACAATCGCACCAAACGATTTTTACATACATTCCAATCTTGTCAAGTTTTATCACATATGGTTAGTTGTATAGAAAAAAATGAGATGGAAACACTCAAGCCAATATGTGATAGACATGTACAATAATCAAATAAACCGTGCATATGTGCAATAAAGGAGATAAGGAGCCAAATATGTAGAAAGATATCACTAATCACATCTCACAGAATCCAAACAATGTAAAGCACATGAATGCAATGATGTAGCCTCTCAAATCACTATCAAACAGTCACATGGATAAATGGAATAAAATTTGTGACTCGGCTATCTTAAATGCTCATCCATAAAAGGTGCAAATAAAATACAAAAACCTTTTTGTGCTTTTTCAAAAATTTATAAAAAGAAAATATTTTTGGATTTTTCAAAAAAATCTAAAAATCAGAAACTAAAACAAACTAATGGTACATGCTAGCAATAGGCAAAAGAGACATCATGTAAATCACCCTATGCTAGCAGACATGTCAAGACCTCAACCGGGAAGAGCGATGGAGTTTTCCCAAGATGGTGACATCTTTTGGACCAACTCAATAAGATCATGTGTGGTCTTGATAAAAAACTTCACTTGCTCGCGAATATGTGCAAACTCTCTATCATTTTGTGCAAGCAAAGTATCACGAATGGGTGCATGTGCGGAGACGTGTGAAGTAGCATGATATTTCACAACACCCAACTTAGAACAAAACTCCCTAAGATGTCCTCGCTTCTTACAGTGGGAGCAAACATAAACCGGTCTAGGAATTAATTTATCACAAATTTTGGGATGAGCTTTGCTAGACGGGAACCCATGAGACTCACTCACCAAAGTGGATATAGGCTCGGACGCATTAAAAATAGTGAATGCGTCGTCATTACCTTTTCCAACCTTATTCAAAACTGGATAGGGAACCATCCTAACAACCTTCTCATATGCGTTTTCTAACAAGACTTGGACCTCCCGTGCTTGTTTGAGATCATCCTCGAGATGGGATACACGTGTCGTCAGACTAGACATCGTGTTGGTCAAGTCATATTTTTCCCTTTTTAGCTCATCATTTTCTTCCTTCAACTCATAAATTCGAAGACCTAGGATCCTATTTGACCTTTTTGTTTCCATGGTCTCGATAAATAACTTTCTAAAAGCTTTTCGGATCACACTTTCATCTCCATTCTCATCCTCACTATCGCTTGGGGTAGTGGGCATGGCAACTTTTTTTCCCTCTCTCCTAAGTCTAGTGGGACACTCAAATTTCTTGTGCCCTGTCCGATCACACTCAAAACATCTTATTTTCCCAAGTTTGTCTTTTCTCTCTTTTTCATTCTCACAATAACTCTCTCTCTCTCCAAACAGTCTTAAGTCTTTCTCTAAAGCGGTGATTCTAAGAACTAACACTTTGTTACGCTCTTTAGCTTTAAATGACTCATTATATAACTCAGCGTATGTGCGTTGGAGATCACTCTCGCTCTCACTTTCATCAACCTCCCCATCACTCACATCGCTCTCACTGTCGAGGTGTCCCTGTGAATCAGCATCCTCATCGTCGTGAGGATCATTAGAAGTACTCACATGACTAGCCATGAATTCGGTGAAGTTATATTCATGTGGTGACTCGTCTCCAGAGTCCACCAACTCGACCTCACTGTCGTCACTAAGGGTAGCATTAAGGACAACTTTGCCCTTTTCTCTGTTTAGCCTAGTAGCACACTCAAAAGCTCTATAACCCTTACCGTCACACTCATAACACCTCTCACTATCTTTCTTAGGAGGGTCTTTAAACTCTTTTTCATTTTTCTTCTCAAAATTCTTTTTATCTTTAAAATTACCATTTTTCTTGAATTTGAGAATTCTCTTGAAATTTTTAGCAAATAGGGTCAAATCATCTAAGTCAAAATCACACTCAAAATCTGACGTATCTATCTCTCCTTTTCTAGATGACTCTCCCCTCTTTCTTGCTGACCCATCACTCTTTCTCTCCTGAGCATTAAGTGCAATTCCCTTATCTTTAGACTTGACAGATTTAGGAAACATATCAATTCCATACGTTTGCAAGTCTCCTACAAGTTCCTCCAATTTAAGCGTTTATAAATTATCCATAGAATTTAACACAGTGACTTTAGGGATAAAACGCTTAGACAGTGCTCTAAGAATCTTTTTAACAACTCTAGCATTAGGAATGTGCTCACCAAGATTAAAGCTAGTGTTAACAATATCAGATAACCTAGCATAAAATTCATCAAAACATTCAGATTCAATCATGGTGATTGTTTCAAATTGAGTTGTTAAATTTTGCAATTTAGACTCTTTCACAGCATTAGTACCTTCATGGGTAAGTTTCAAAACATCCCATGCCTCTTTTGACGTGGTGCACGTCATTATGGGTCGGAATTCATCAGGTGTGATGGATTCGGAAATAGCACTTAAACCCTTTGAATTAAAAGATGATCATTTAAATTCTTCTTCAGTCCAAGTAGTGACAGATTTTAAACTAGTCACATTCTCAACAGTGATGGAAGGAGGTGTCCACCCTCTTTCAACCAAAATCCAGTCTCTTTCATCAATGGACTTTAATGCAGATTTCATGCGAGCTTTCCAGTAAGCATAATTAGTCCCGTTAAAAATTGGCATTTTATTATATAACTTCTCCATTTTGAACACGCTCTTTTTTAAAAATCAATTTTTCAGAAAATTGATATCTTAGAAAAAATTGGCAAAAAATTACACGGTATAATTGTGTAATTGGCTCTGATACCAATTTGACGATGTGAGAAGTCAAATTGTATCAAAAAAAATAAATCCTTGAAAAATCAGGATCACGTGATAAATTAGCGTAACCTGCTCTGATACCAATTTGAAGAGTGCGCGTGCATTCAAATACAGAAATTAATTAATTAAATTCAGTTTTTCAATTAAATCCTAAAAACATGCATCTAGGTGTGATTGAAATTCAATATGATCATGCAATAACAGTCAATCACAAAAAAAACATAAAATGAGGAAAAATCCTCCAAATGGGCAAAACCTTTTTATTTTCACTATAATTTGTAAAATACGGTTACACGAATTACAATGAAAATAAGTGTGACACAGAAATACTCGCAGGTGTCGGTTCTGATGTCGTCGGCTGGAATCTCCCGCAGGAACTCCAGGTGGGCAGCAATGAAGAAGAGAGCGGCTTCCACCTTTGCGTACTTCTCTATACATGGCATGAGATCATTGATGGTGTTCACCTCCTTATTAGTGAGAGACTAGTGAAACATAGAGTTGTTAAGTAATTCGATCTTAAACGAGGCCACAACGACTTGTGCAGAGTAATCTTAAACTTCGTTTTAAGTTTTCTAGTATCGCCTAGAATATTCTCGCAAGATTTCTTATGGATTTTTACTCATGTTGAGGAGAAAATCCATTCTCTTGGGATGGGAATTATTGGTAATGAACCGAGCAGTAAAGGCCTCTAAGAGTTGCTTGAAATTGTTAATCGACCTATAAGGCAGCTTTTCAAACCATTTTTGTCTAATATTTCCTAGGATGGAAGGGTAATATGCGGTATATGAGAGGGTTGTTATTATTCCACAAGGTCATAGCTTGTCTCTATAATAACGGACATGGTCGATGAGGTAGGTCTTTCCATCACAGATTTTGAACCTACAAGTTGCCAACTTCTTAGGAGGTTCTGGATCTTCAGTCTCCCTTGAAAAAAGGGTTTTTAATTCACTGATGAGGGCCCTCCTGAATAGTTCCTTTATGGATCTAGCCTCGTGATTAGCGGAGTGTTGGTACATCTCATTCTTGGCGAGGTCGCGGATGTTGTGCCTACGATGTCCTCTCTCTAATCTCGTCTCATCGGGGAACTCTCGTGAACTGAGTAATCTTGATCACGGAGTGATCTCCTTCCTCTGTTAAGAATTTTACTTTCCTGAGGGCTAGGGGTTTTACCATGGTGTTTGTGCTTATCTCCGTGGAGCTCTAACTCCATCCTTTTCAAATGGCACTATAGACGTGCGTTCTTCTCTTCCTGGAGGCGTGTGTTCGTATGCGTCGACCAACCATGAGATTTGGATGGATCTAAGTTCCTCGTTGCTCTGCTTGAAATGTTCACTCTGAGGGTGGTAACATGAATTAAGAGCTTTACAACTCCTATTGGGATGGATATCTAACCTTACCTAGGTGTTAGAAGCCCATTATGATGATTTCCATTAAATGGCGGTGTCACGCTATGCGGGTAAAATATGGTTGTTTATTGGTACTAATTGGCTTAGGAAAACAAACTAACTTCCCACGACAGTTGCCATTTGTAGGTGCTGATATCCAATGAAGAATAATCCTATACAACTAAAACCTAACGAGGAAAATAAATCACATAATCGCACAACACAAGAATATATGTGGTTCGATAATGTGCCTACGTCCACAGGGTGTTTCTCTATTTCATATTAATCTATTCATAATAACAAGAATTACATGTCCATTTTCCCAGGGATGTGATTTATATTTATAGGGAATAAAAGGTGAATGAACCGTGTGGGACTCCAGATGTACATCTTTCCCCCAAGAGTACCGCTGATCAAACTGCCATTTGTTCTTATCTCTTAAGTCGCGATCTTTATCTATCTTTCCAAACAGATGTCACCCTATCCGAATAACTTAGATATTTCAAATAATCCCCCCCCTATATATATATATATATATATATATATATATATATATATATATATATATATATATATATATATATATATACACTACGTGCACAATAGAATAAATAGTAAATATTTATTATATGATCAAACAAATTGTAATTATGAAATCTCGTAATATTTACTACCTTTGCTAAATGTGAACTATGACATATTTGAAAAATTATCTTTTGATGGAAGCAATTAGGAAATGCTTATATAAATAGCAAGCCCCCTTTATTTTTGAGTTTCTTCGTATAGATTTTTTAACATTGTGGTATGTGTACATTTTTTATAAATATTGGGGTCTCTCAGTTTATGATGGGGTTCAAAATTTTTAAATAATTAGAATTAGACCTGACAATAAGGCGCACGACACAAACCGATGCGAAGTTACAAGTTAAAGGATGGACACTTAATGGTTTCGGGTCCAATCAGTGCCGACACGATAGACTTGATAGTTAACGGATCGGGTTAGTGTTGACCCCCTTCATCCGTTAATACCCTTTTAAGATCCATTAATTTAATTAAATAAGATATATTTTTGGGACTTATAAAGAGTTTATGTAGCTTTATGTCAATTAAATCATAACTTTTTTACTAACTGAGAGAGTTAGTAACGATAATGAATTAAGGGGTCTAATTGTGTTTAAATATGAGCTAATATGTCAACTTGTGTATAAAAAAATTCTTTATCTTAATGGGTAGTACGGGTGAACATGACACATTAAGATAACGGGTCGGGTTTGAATACGATTTTTTCACGCAATAAAAAATTCACCCGTTTAGACACGGACCGATAAGATCCGAACACGAAAAAAATTGGCACGAACACGACTCAATACGACCCGTTGCCAGACCTAGTTAGAATATATGGTAGTAATTTGAGACAATTGACCCATTTGTTAAGTTATAAATGGATATTGGTTCAAATTTGGTAAGATAATTTGTTGTAAAAGGAGAATGTTCATTTATAAAAACTTTGAATTCAGGTTATTTTTTTGAATATTATTGTGAAGATGTGGTAATTTTGAATGTATATTTTAGCATCTCATGTCGTATCTTCATTGGAGATTCGTTGAGTTTGGGGTTTTTAATTATGTTTGATTGTTTGAAATATTATTTGTATCTTTACATTTCTAATTAGTTGACCAGTTTGATCGGGAGATGATTTTCGTCAATTTTGGACCCAACCAACTAATACGAAAAGTAGTAGACCCTAACCCCCAAATAATGAAAAACGCTGGACCCCAAATAATCAATAGCCTTTTTTAGTTTTAGGTTTTTTATCATAAGATCCCGTTTGCTAAATATGTAGTCAAATAGGTTCTGTAATATTTTTTTTTTCGTTGGTCTTATTAGAAACTATTTTGGTCTAATAGGTCCCCTTAGAAAACATGTTATAAGTATATACTACCTGCACAACAAGAAAAATAGTAAATATTTAATGCATGAGAAAACAAATAGTAATTATGAAATCTAGTAATATTTACTACCTTTTCAAAACATGTAATGTAGCATGTTGGGAAATTTTTCTTTTAATGGGAGCAATCAGGTAATGTTTATGTAAATCGTAAGTTCCATTTATTTTTGAGTTTCTTCGTATACTTTTTTTTAACAATGTCGTATGCATACATTTTTTTTTTAAATAAGGGGGTCTCTTAGCTTACGATGGGGTACATAATTTTTCAAAAGTTAGAATTAGACCTGACAAAATGATGTACGATATGATAACATGACACGAAACAACACAAGTCATAGCAGTGCCGACCCGTTAAGACACGATTGTTAATGGGAAAGTTAGTGTCGACCACATTCACCTGTTAATGCCCGATAAATCCGTTAAGATCCATTAATTTAATTAAATAAGATCTACTGTTCGAACTTATAAAGAGTTTTTGTAGTTTTATGTTAATTTAATCATAACAAATTTTATTAAATGAGAGACTTAGTAACATAAATGAATTAATGAGTCTAATTGTGTTTAAATATGAGCTAATATGTCAACTTATGTACGAAATAATTCATTATCTTAATGGCACTAATGAGTGAGCATGACACAACACGTTAAAATAACGGTTCGGGTTTGAATATGATTTCTTCACACGATAAAAAACTCACCCGTTACTCGATAAAATTTAAACACGAGCACGACTCGGCACAACTCGTTGTCAAGTCTAGTTAGAATATACGGTAGTAATTTGAGACAGTTAAACCATTTGTCAAGTTATAAATGGATATTGATACAATTTTGGTAAGATAATTAGTTGTAAAAGGAGAATGTTCATTTACAAAAACTTTGAATTCGAGTTATTTGATTGAATATTATTGCGTAGATGTGGTACTTTTGTATGTGTGTTTTAGCATGTCGTATCAATGACTTCATTGGAGATTCGTTGACCTCGTGTTTTTCAATTGTGATTGATTGTTTAAAATATTATTTATATCTTGATATTTCTAAAATAAAGTAAATATCCATTATTTCATGTTATTTCGTAAATTATTTTTGATGTTTAGTATATACAACCATTTCAAAGATCATGCGTATGTATATGATATTCTTAATATTACTTTAATTTTTTGTTTAATGTTATAAGATTAAGATTTGATCATATATATAAGTGAGAAGTTTTGTTGATGTAAATGTGTTGGTTTGTTTGAATTCGACGTTGGATGTTTTTTTTTTAAATACATACAAATTATAAAAGTTTTCAGCTTTCATAATTAACACCATGTATAACATGTTTGGGATATATGCTTTTATATTACATGTATTTTTACCATGAATATAAATAAGAGCATATGAAATGCGTGCAACCAACTTAGAATTTCTTATACACATCAAATTATTGCATGCCTTTTACTATAATTGCATATAATGATTTGTTTTGTATGAACATTTCGGTGTCTTAAATATATTTGTAATTTCATTTATTCATATTTGTTTTTAGTAATATATCATCTAACATTTGCTATTGTTAACTCTGAGATGGAAAGTAATGCAAAATGTTATTTGCAAAATCAATTCAGTGACTTAATCGATCAAGGCAAGATCATCACATTTATTTCCGAATGAATGGTTTTGATGAGGCTATTTGTAAGGAGTTTTAGTTATCTGGGCACTCATATTGTATATATTATTTAAAAGAGAATTTTAAAATAAATTTTATGGGAAATGTGGGAAAAATTCTCTTTAGAAGATTACAAAATTGTATGTGTTATGTGCTTATGTTGTCACAAGTGATGAGTATGAGAAGCAAATGTCTGAATTGAGGAGAATGGGTGGAGAGGAAATTAGGGAATACTTGGATATATTGTAACCTAAAAATTGATCGCGCGCAAGTTCTCCTAAAAGTATAATAGTGACATGACTTATAATATTATGGAGTTATTTAATTTGTAGACCTTGCAAGAGTCATCTTCTTTTTTTACAGCTCGCTGTTTAGCTTTCAATCACGGTGAAGTCGAAGAGCCTTACAACTTGTTTGGGAGTTTTTTAAAGGAAGGAAAGGAATAGAGAATTTTATTACGAGAGAAAAAAAAGAAATGAAAATTTATAAGAGAGAAAAGAAAGGAAGAGAAAAGAAAGAATTTAGGAAGGAAGGTAAAATAATTTTCTTTTCTAGTGTTTGGAAGTTGGAAGGAAAATATTTTTTTTTAAGGGAAATAAGATACATTCTTTAGAAAACTTTCCTTTCTCTCCATTTCTTTCCGATTTGGAAGGAAAGTTTTGGAGAGAAAGGAAGGGAAATTTTTTCGCTCATTTTAAACTCCCAAACTACGGAAAATGGCATAACAACACTTTCTCTCCTATGTAAACTCCCAAACGACGAAAAGGAAGCATAATTTCCCTTCCTTTTCTTTCTTTTCATTCCAGAACAAAACTCCCAAACAAGCTGTTAATTTGGAGAGGAGTGTGGCTTTTAAACCATATAATTAACAATTATGTCCATTATCTAACAATATGTTGAAATAATTGTGGCTGGATTTTTGTGACAGGACAATAATTCTTTCAAGCAAAGTTTTGTATGATGTGATGGGTACAATTAATCTTGGGTTACGGATTTATTCATAAACCTCTTAACTTGAATCTTGAATCATTTATGAATAAGAACCATCAAGGTATGTCCTAATGCTAAAGACCTCACCTCCACATACCAAGGTTGTGGGTTCGAGTCCCCATCCCCTTAAAAAAATCGTTCCTGAATAATCTCAAACATGATATCGCAATCAAAGTTATCCCCATAACTGGCAAGACTATCTAATAGTATCCACATAGGTTCTTTCATTCTAGGAGCAATATAAGACTTCAAACATGTGATTAAGTGCCTTCACCAATAATATACACACAAGCATATATATATATATATATATATATATATATATCGGAGCCTATTTGAATTAAGTTTCGAGACCCTTGTCCATTAGGATTCCCTTGACTTGCAAATTTCTAAATACACCCTTTGGTTCTTAGTATCCTTATTATACCTCTAATACGGTAGTATTAGAGGTTAATAAGACTTTAATACTATGCCTCCAAGCATTTGAGGCTATGCCTACACCACTGCTCAATCCATTTTTTCCCATTTCGTGTTTCCATATCAACTTATACTTACTAGAGAATACCAAGAGACTCCCATTGAGAAGCCTAAGCATACCCATCTCCCATCTTCCATTTCGGTTCCCTACATAATAAACCCGCATCTTCTACACTACCATTTACATAATAAACCCTACTTGGTTCCAACGGACACCGTATGAGCAATAACTATGGGCTCAAGCTATCCACCTTCCACATAAGACTCAAATAAAATGGCATGTTAGCCTCTATACTAAGTTTTCTCGAACTTCTTCGCGTTGACGTTTCACCTTTGACAACAACACATGTACACTGTGAATACTTCAAGGAGAAGTCGCGTCGATATATCACCTCCAACGACTGCAAAGGAACATAGTGTATATAATAGAATAACATAAGTGATGTTTTTAGTTAATCTCTTTAATAGTATGTCTTTCGATTTAATATAATCCATGAATTCAATTTGTAATGATCATTTTGTAAGAAGGGAAAAAACAAAAGAGTAAAAATGGAGGAATAGCGGTAAAAAAAAGTGAGAGTGGAAAGGGAACGAACTGAAAAACATAATCATTTTTCTCTGCTAGGCTTCAGCGTGAAGAGAAATAAATCTAATTAATTTCCATTTACATATTTTTATCCCATGTTTATAATGAAATCAATTTCTATAGTGGTACTTAACGTATATGGCTAAGAGGGGAGGATTGGATCAATGTGACCTCATAGGTCTAGTAGTATCATAGCTAGAAGATTTTTTTTATTATGATTTGTATGAATCCCATATCACATATCGCACTTTTTAGGTTAGAAAAATTCCCAAATCTCAATTGGTATATTTATTTGTAAAAAACTAAATTGTAAAAGTAAGGTCTTTAACCCCCATTTATTATAATGGTCATTTTTAAAGTAATGTCACACATCTCAAAACATACCCCACCCAATACATTCCACAAAATGCATTAAGTATTTATACATTATATGGGATACACCCTAATGTACAACCACTTAATGCAGTTTGGGAATGTTTTGGAAATATCTTTGGGGATCATATCATTATTCATTTTTAAATCCATCCTCCATTCACATATGTTTACGATTATTCAATTATTTTCTAACAAATAATATTTAAAGGATCATATAAATAAATAAAAAATAATACAAGTTTAAAATAACAACTTTGTATAAAAAATTTACGGCTTAGTCAAGTTAATAAGTTCTCAAATATATATATATATATATATATATATATATATATAGAGAGAGAGAGAGAGAGAGAGAGAGAGAGAGAGACATTCATTCTTTTTTATTAGTCGAAATAATAATAATATACTAGCCAATGATTGTATTTTTTAGGTAAAAATTGTGTAATGATCATAAGCGCCAAAAATTGACAAAATATCTTTATCGATTTAAAAATAAAAGTAAATAATTTCCCATAATTTTCTTATAATTCTATTTTCGTAAATTGACAAACATAAATTTATTCTTATGTGAATGCTATATTTTGGTTCCTTTGTTATTGTGACTTTTGCGTAATGTAACAATTTGTGTGTTAGGGTCGTGTTTGGGCATTACACCATATGACGAGTATTATCTAGGTACGGACATGATATGATTCAAAATTATTTTTTTGTATTTCTAACAAACACGGTCGATTTAAACCACGACATGACTAAAGTGACTAATAATTTTAACATGAAATTAAACATGATAATACAAGTAAAAATACGAATAAAGAAACAACATGTTACGACTAAGACGTGTCATAATCTTTACATGAACATGACATAAACAAGACATATCGTTTTACTTTTCATCAATTTCCACCACAACAAAAATAGAAAATTGGCACGGTTTAAAACCGTGCCAAAATCAGGGGTGCCAGATTTTCTGGCACGATTTAAAACCATGCCAGATTTTTCAATCTGACACGCTTTTGGCATGCTTTTAAATCGTGTCAGATTTTGAATCTGACATTCTTTTTGCACGCATTTAAACCGTGCCAAATTTTCATTTTTCTGGCACGCTTTTTGCACGGTTATAAAGTGTGTCAGGTTATTTTATGAGAGTACTCAAATTTTATAAATTGTAAAGGTTTTGTCACGGTTTTAAACCGTGCCAGATTTTTCAATTAATAAAAAAATTATTATTTGAAAACAAATTAGGAAAATCAACAAATTCCAAATCTGATAGGAAAAATATTTATTGTTTGCAAAAAAAATCAAGAAAATTCACAAATTGCGATACTCGCACATTGTTGATAAACTAATGTACACACAAACTTCAAAATATGACAAGTCTTAATAGTTCACAGACCCAAAAAAAATGGGCAGAGTTTCCTCTATTTTCTGAATATTCTAAAACCGGCTAATATAAAACCTGCATAATGTAAAGCCCGCACGGCCATAAAATATAACAATAAAATTACAGAAGCCCGCACTGCCATAAAAGTTAACAATAAAACTACAAAATCCCACATGACATAAACACGTAAAAAATAGAATCCTAAATATTAACGTCATTAATTAAATAGTCCCCTTGTTGTAAATTGTTGACTTCTTCGTATGTTTTAGGTGGATAAAAGCTAATGAAAAAATTTTATCCTCCAAAAAAATAGGATACAAAAAATATATGATATTAGTAATTTAAAAAAAATCGTATTCAAGTTGAAAAATTGCATTTACGAGTTACAATTATAATTATATTATCAAATCGGGAGACCCGTGACTACATGGTCAATTCCTATGAGTTATATTGGTCCCGTGTGAGGTGTTCATGCCTCTTACGGGATCGTTTGGGAGTTGGTTTGGGTTTTCACCCTCTGACGGCTTGTTTTTAAGCCTAATCTAGATACTTTCAAATTATCATCATATTTTCAAACTGGGAGACCCATGACTATGCGGTCAATTCCTACGAGTTACACTGGCCCCGTACGAAGAGTTTGTCTGCCCATCCCCCAATCCTCGCGGCGGGCGGTCAGCGTGAGGGAGGATCCTAGGTCCCGCGCATCCCTCTCGTGAGTGCTTCGGACGACGTCATTTGGAGGAGGTGAAAAATGTAGAGAGATTAGAGTCGCCAGTCTATTTTACTCAAAACAGACAAAAGAAAGGGAACCATCTCGAAGGACAGCATCCAAAGACATACTGATGCATACGAAACCAAAATGATTCGAGAAGGGTCCGGAGGCTAAGTTACGAAATGGGAAGGTGTTAGGCACCCATTCCGCCCTTTCGATCTCTCATGGGTTTTTGCTATTTTCCTTTTATTTTCCCCGTGGTGTGTGTGCATGTGTATATATAGTGGAGATAGGAATCATCGACTTATAACATGGAAGAGGTAAATCGAGTCATCCGTAGGAAGGTATAAAAATAATATTAGAATATAGGATTTAGGCGATTATCCTTACGTTGACCGTTATGATGGAACGATAACGTATGTGGAATAATACGCCACTAAGAACAAATATATGTATATATATAATATAAGAGAATGGAGTTTAGAGAAAATAGAAAATGAGAGAAAAAGTATAAATAGGACTCAAGTCTCGGGTTTTACCCCGAGATGCCTACGTAGTGTATAGAGGCATCAAAGTCCACGTAGTTCGCATGAAAAACGAGGGGTGGGGTTTATCCCATAAATCCAATCGGGGGATTATCTTATTTATGTGTGTGTGTGTGTGTAGAAAAAGTGTTTTAGTTGTGAGAAAGTGTAAGAAAAGTATGAGAATTCCCGTTTGGAATTTATGAGCAAACCCTATTTTTCTAATTTTTTGGGTTTTTTTTATTTATATGAAAATAAGAGATGTGCAATAATACTAAATAAAAAAGCATATTAGGATGTGTGAGATGAGATAATAAAAGTGCTGATTAATAAAGTAAGTTATTACGAATTTACGAAAATTTAAGGAGAGAGTTGAGAAAATTGGACCTTCTTGAAGATCTTGAGCTTGATCTTGAATGTTGGAGAGCAACCCTTAGACTTGGATGATGATGGAGGGTAGTGAATTCACCAAGTTTGATGAAAAGGATGATCAAAAGTGAAGGTTGGAAAGGTATTTGGGTGCGAAAATCACGCTGACTTCGAAAGAGGTTTTCTGGATTTGCTGAGAGTGATATGTTTCTGATCTGGGCTCTCCGTGCAAGTGAGGTCAGGCCTCCTTTTTATAGGCCCGAGACATTACCGATTGGCATAGCCTGGTTCCTGCCAATCGCCAGGTTTGTTTAGGCACACTGCCGATAGGCAGGGTCTGGGACCTGCCGTTTGGCAGTGTCTTTCAGGCCTTTTCGGAAAATTGGTCGCAGAGCGCAAACCGTTGATCATAATCATGCACGGGGTGAACCGTTGGAAAGGCAATTCAGATACCTTCGAAAGTCCTTTGGGCTTCTCCCGGGTTCGGGAGTTGACTTTGGGTCAAATATGGCTCGAAAGCATTCATCGATCCATTGGACGGGGAATCGTTGGACGCAAACGGATCGTTCGTCCGAATCACGCATGAGGCAGACTGCTATATAGGTTAGGAGATGTACTTCGACATTCCAAAGAGTTTGATCTGGTTCGGGCAGTTGACTTTGCGACACCCAGCCTAATAAAATACCGGGCGATCACTCCTATATCAAATTAAAACAGGAGTCGCATATGGATCATTCTTAGCATCACTGTCGAAAATCCATTTAATTACTAATAACCTATTAGGCCGGTGTCAAAATTTTACTTAACTACTCTTTTTAAACAACTAAAATTAAAACATCCCCACAGTTTTTGCGTAAATGAAACTGAATGAAATAAAATAACCGAACACTCGATCAAAATATACAATCATATCGAATGCTGTACTCAAAGAATAAATAAATATTGTTGGGTTATTAACCCGAATGTTTATACAATACCTCCTATCTAGAGTACAAGGATAGAAGCGTCTATCGAGAACCTGCACGCATCCACAGCTGCTGCAGCTGACGTCTGACTCGAAAGATGTGTCATACAGATGTCCCTGTTTTTGGACACCTATATAATATATATAATATAGCAAGAAAGGAAAAGTAGATAAACGAGTCAGAGCCCGAGTTTTGAAAATATTTAGCAAGTGCATAAATGCATTATTTTTAGAAAAAGGTTTTATCTCATATTTAAGTTTGGTATCGCACTCCCATGAGATACCTCTCACCTCTCCACTAATAGTGCACCCCTAACGCATCCCTCTAAACATCCTAGTCAAGCTACCCTGCTTAACTAGTATAACACCCAATTACTATCAACCCTAGATTGTCCAAGTAATGTACTAAGGGATAAACTTATCCCCAGTATCAACACTAAGCCATGTTTGTGCGTGGGGTGTCTCGCAGAGCGAAATCCAAACAAGGAACCCCCCCGATACACTACTACGCGGCAAGGTTGATCGTCGAGATCCGCCAGACCCTTAGTACAGAATATATATCTATATATATATATTTACATCATATAATAAATATCAATATAAGAGCACTAAGGATTAAATTTCTCCCCAGTCTCAACACAATGCCATATTCGTGCGTGGGGTGTCTCGCAAAGCGAAATCCAAACAAGGAACCCCCCTGATACACTACTACGTGGCAAGGTCGATCGTCGGGATCCATTAGACCCTCGGTACTCGATTGATTCATATATATAATCATATTACAATATAAATCCGGATCTATCTCCCGGACTGAGAATTCATATACCAAGTATTTATCAGTACTTTTCATTTTTCTCAAAACTTTCCATTTCCTTTCTTATATCCAGGAAATGTACATAAAAGCCAATTCATTATCATGAATTGCTTTAACATAACATATAACTTTTTAAAAGCCAATTTTATTATCATAAAAATGCTTTTCCGTTTTATAACATCCCATTCCCCTTCTCATATCCAGGAAATGTATTCAAAGCCATTTTCATTATCATAAAAATGCTTTGATCATATCATATGCTTCCACATCCATTCTTCCATCCGGGAGGTGTTACCGAAGCCAAAACATTTATCCCATTTCCCTTCTTCCATCCAGGAAATGTATTTAAAGGCATTTTATTATCATAAAATGCTTTAACAAATCTAAGACCGCCCCTCCGGGTTTCCCCACTGGACGCCCCCCTAAATGGCTATCATCTTCCAGGGCCTATCAAACAAGATAACCTGGGAACCTACCAACGTCGAAAAGCGGCCATATGCCTGCGGGAAAGTCAAGATCACACCCAGAATCTCCTAACCAGCGCAGTAACAATAATCGCCCATATGGCCTATAGGACTATATCCACCCTGCATTCATTAGCCAGGGGCATCACCATACGCACGCAACTTCCCTTATGATAGCGATTTAGGGAGGTGTGTAACGCTAATTTATTAATTATGAAAAATCCTTTCTTTTCCATTTTGAAAACATTCATATTTTATTTTCAAAATCATTTATCTCAATATATATATATATATATATATATATATATATATATATATATATATATATATATATATACTTGAATCACATAGTATACATATACCATATATTCCTCCTCAAATATATACAAATGGCCATATTTGCCAACCCATCTAACGATGACCCGTAATCCCAAAGATTCTCTCGAAGAATCATAATCAAGCATTCATATATGCATGATACTAAACCCAAAGTATTTCCTTATTTTAATAAGTAATACATACCTAAATCCCATCTAAGGATTTATTGGATATCTCCAATTATACCATTTCTCACTAAGCGAATAAATACCTATATTCCCAAATCAAAATTTAACTCCCCAAACTCTTCAGGGGAGAAAACTGGCCATTCTGACCAAAGCAAATCGATTCGGCCCCCAATCCGAATCGATTAGGAAAGTGTTCTGCAAACAAGTCCTTAATGGCGAATCGATTTGATCTATATCCAAATCGATTCGGCCCACTGCAGATGTGAGGACGCAAATTTCCAATTGAGTCCTTTGTTGTTTTGGCTCAATTCCGGACAAAAACGTTTGAGTCATATGATAGAGTATATTGATTATCTTTCAAGCCAATGACGTGTTTGTTGAAGACGTAGCGGCCAAGTGTATAAAGCTTCATCAAAATGCCGAGTTTAAGTGCCTAGTTTCTACGTCATCAATCGTGGTTCCATGCTCCCAAGGTATGAATGCATTACATATATATATAGGAGCTTGGAACGGTTTATATTGGGTGTTAGGTTTTTAAAACTGTGTTTTGGTTTCAGAATGTTTTCTATTAAAACTTATATATAAAGTATATAAAAGTTTCTAGGCTTAAGAAGAATTTTTTAACATTCTGTGAGTTTGTTCGAAGTGTCGTTCGAACGAGATTGTCGTTCGAACCACAAGTCGTTCGAACGAGATTGCCAACGACTTCCCATTATGGCATACTGGAACTTCGTTCGAAATGTCGTTCGAACGAGATTGTCATTCTAACGATATTTCTAACGAGCTTCTAACGAGTTCATACTGGAACTTCGTTAGAAGACTCGTTCGAATGAAATGTCGTTCGAACGAGATGTAAGGCGGGAACAGTTTTTTGCGGTTTTAAGCAGTTTTCTCCCACTTTCCCACTTGTTTCTTAACTGATTTTTCTCAGACTTTATTATGTGCGCGAAACTATTTTTAGAAAGTGTCTTTTTCATATCCTACTAACTCCTAGAGAGTGTTTTGAGAGTAAAATCAAAGAGGGAAAAAGATCATGTTTTGAGTGAGTTTTTTTATCAAAGAGAAAAATATACACCACTCTAGTTTACACCCAAATCAGTTTCTTCCAAGTTCCCATATTCATATATCTTGCTTGGAGTTTGGAACCGGGTTCATCTCTTCCGTTCAAAGAGAAGTCTCGAGTTTTCTTCTACATCCCATAAAGAAAGAAGAAGAGTTTTTGTTGCGGCATTACCCACTTGGAGAAAGGCTCCTTGCTCAGGTGACGGTGACTATATAAAGTCCGATCAGTGGACTCCGAGACCACGGTGGAGCTCCGTGGTTATCTACTAGGTAGAGGTTGTTACAAGAAGACGCATCGGGGCTTGAGAGGGATCGAGTCGAGTGTAGTAAGTCTTCTGTCTTGTAATTGTAAAATTTCCGTACTTAGTGGATTTGTGGCTAGGGCCGTCCGAGGTTGTTTTCCCGTCTTGGGTTTTTTTTTCCTCGTACATCGCGACGTAGTGTGATTGATTTATTTTTATCTTGCATAATAACCTAGAACGCATGCTTAGAATAATTCAATTTAAAATTGGTTTTAAATTGTCACACTTAATTAATTGGGTGAATTAATTGGTTTAAGTGAAATTAATATTTGTGTGTGTTTAAATTAATTTTTACTTGGGTTTAATTTTAATTTAAAAGAGAAATTAAAATTTGGTGTTTGTTTGTTTTGTGAACCATCATCTTTCGCCTTCGCATCGATCTTCATAAAAAGGAAATATATTTTAATTAAGAAAATTAAAATTGGGGGGCCATCTACGGGCGACTACAAATTGGTATCAGAGCCAAAAACGATAATTTGCTTCGTTAAGGATCTTTTAACTATATTTTTTGGCTAAAATGGAATTTTCCCCATTTTCAAAATTTTTAATTTTTGATGGTTCTAACTACGCGTATTGGAAAGCGCGAATGAAATCGGCACTTAAATCTATCGATGAAAGGGTTTGGATGTCTTTAGTTAACGGGTGGTCTCCACCAACTCATTTAGTTGAAAATGAACCTGTTCCCAAACCGGCTGATAGATGGACTGAGAATGATTTTAAACTTTCAAATTTTAATTCTCGTGGTTTAAATGCCTTGTTTAGCGCTGTCACACCGGATGAATTCCGACGCATTATGACGTGTGAGACCGCTAAAGAAGCTTGGGATATTTATATGTAATACCCCGCATTTTTTTTATTGAATTAAAATTGAACTAATTGAAGAAAAAAATAATTATGGCAGTATATATATTCGAAATGTTTGGAAATGAATATTTAAAATGAATTAATTGAGATATGAATGTGCGACTTAAATATTAGAAGCGAATTAACGCGTAAAAGGATCTAGAGGGTTAAATTTGGCGCAATGGCATTTTTGTAAATAAACTAATTCTAGGTATAAATAGAAAGGAAGAGAAGAAGTCTTCATTCTTTCATTTGAAATGGAGGCTAGGGTTTGGTAGAGAGAGAGAGTAAGAAGAGAAGAAGCTAAGAGGATTTCAAGAGGATTTCAAGAGGAATTCAATTTCTCCATACAATCCAAGGCAAGTTAATAACCTATATGTGTATATTTTGTATCTATAATGAAATTTCACATGAACATGTATTTGGATCCCTAAATTAATATGAAATTAATGTTAAAAATGATATGCAGTGTATTAGGATCATCCTCCATATAGATTAAAATGCGATAACATCATTATAGGGATTGAATTGTTGAACAAACTCTTGAATTTGAGAAGTCTATGAAATTGAGTAAATCGTCTTATTAAAAATTGTTTTGAGCTATTTTAATTCCGAGAATTTATATTTCGTCCGCGTTGCCCGGTAGAAAATCATATTCTGGACAACTTTGTAGTTTTAAGTTTTTTCAAAAACGGATCGGAAAATCCTCGAATATGCGTTTTAAAATTCTGCGCAGAAAGTTATCGTGAACAGGTCCGAACTGTATATGTTAATTTCGGGTCTGTTTTAAGCAGGCTACGGTAGCGTGCTCGCGTGTCCTTATAGAAAATCACGTTCCGAACAACTTTGTAGTTTTAAGTTTTCCCAAAAACGGATCGGAAAAGCCTCAAATCGGCATTTTAAAATTCTGGGCAGAATGTTGTCGAAAACAGGGGAGAATATTATATGTTAGTTTCGGGTCTGTTTTAGGCCGGCTATGGTAGCGTGCTCGCGTGTCCTTATAGAAAATCACGTTCCGAACAACTTTGTAGTTTTAAGTTTTCCCAAAAACGGATTGGAAGAGCCTTGAATCTGCATTTTAAATTCTGGGCAGCATGTTGTTGAAATAAGAGTGATAATATTTTTCATGTTGTTAGTAAGATAATTATGGTGTTGTGCCTAATATCCTGACTTGATCACACACTTAAGGTTATTAGGGATATATAACCTTGAAATGATTTGGTGTTGAATTAGTAAATTAATGATATAATTATGTTATATTATAAGTAATGACTATTGTATAACTCCAGTAAGAGACTTGACACGATTGTATATATACATAAGTGTGAAATTGCTTTACATGTATATTGTCGAGTATACACTAGACTAGTCCTCCGGTCGATGTAGGCACATGTTGAATGCGATTATTTGTGATTGATCCGGTTAGGTTCCGCTCGAGTGCCGTGTCGGAGATAAACCACCGGAACCGGACATATGGTTGTAATGCGGGTCAGATAGAAAGACCTTGAAACGCCATGTGATTTAGGACTTAGTATGATTGCCCTTGCCACGTAATATTGGGAAATATTCGTGTGTAGGCCTAGTGTTACGACTTGTTTCCCCGGGTAACGATAGTGATCCGATATGACTTGTGTGAGATATTATGTTCGTGTCTTAAAATAATATCTCGAATCAATGCATTTGATATTATACTTGAAGGAAATATTTTGATACGTTAAATACTGAAATGAGACTAATAATGATTAATTAAGATACGATATGAGACTACACGTTACTCTAGTTTGGGTTGGGTAGTCCCGACATAGGAACATTGGTTGGGTAATTGAACAATTTAATTACTGGAGACGAGTAATGACTAGTGTGCTTTCATTATAAGTACATCTTATAATCTTATAGCTTGTTTTCTTGCTTTGACGTTCGTCTGTCTTGCTTCTTGCTCCTCTCCTATGTATGTATTATACAGGTCCTCGCCCCGATGGACAGTAGATCGTGGAGCTGGATGACCTCGCATCTATTCTTAGGATCTTGTAGTGGTGGACGCTGATCCATATCCTATTTTGTCACTCTTCCTTAGAGTGTGGTATCAGAGATTTCCCATTGTTAGGGATTTGATAGTGTTGAGAGGTTTATATTACACTCTTTACCTAATTTATCTTTGGGCCCGTATGTTTGGGCATTTTATATTCAGTACTGCTATTACTTGTGGATCCTATACTTGCTATGATGTGATTTGGTTACACGTATGGGAGTGTACATATTTACTTTACTGCGTTTATTTAAATTATGTTTCTAATGCCAACATATTGACGCTCCGCTTTAATTTAATTGGGCGTAGCTAACCGAATTAGATATAAAAAGCAGGGTTGTCACAACTCACTCACGAAGGTACAAGTGTCGTTAAAACTTCGAAACTCCAAAACGTCACCACTCAATTTGAAACTATCAAAATGAACGATAATGAAACTTTTGATGAATTTTATGCTAGACTGTCCGATATTGTCAATTCATCTTTTACCTTGGGAGAGAAAATGCTCGACAACCGAGTTGTAAAGAAAATTTTAAGGTCCCTTCCCGATAGATTTATTCCAAAAGTGACCGTTTTAAATTCTTTACCAACTTTAGCCTCTACGAAATTAGAAGAGCTTGTAGGTGATTTACAAACCTATGAACTAGATATGTTTCCCTCTAAAATTGAAAAGGGCGTTTCTTTAAAAGCCCAAAAAGAGGTCAAATAAGTAGTAGAGAGCGAGAGTGATAGTGACTCGGAAGACATGGCTTTGTTTGCTCATAAATTTAGAAAATTTCTTAAATTTAACAAAGATAAATTTAAAAATGACTTTAAGAAATTTGAAACTCCTAAGTATGACAAAGCCGAGAAGATCCCTAAACCTATTAATGAAAATTTAAATAGGGACGAGTCTAATAGGTGTTTTGGTTGTGAGGGTTATGGTCATAGGGCTTCTGAGTGCTCCACTAAACTAAGGAAAGAGGGTAAACGACCCATTTCATATAATGCGACCCTTAGTGATAGTGATAAGGAAGAGGGACCCAATTCCCCCACTAAGCCAAATTTTATGGCGTTTATGGCTAGTCATGTGAGCACCGAAAGTGAATCTTCTCATGAAGATACTCAAACTCATGACACTTCCGAGGTCAAAGTTTTTGATTCCCTTATTTTTTATGATAGTGAGAGTGGAGAAGAAAGAGAGAGTGAAAATGAAGAAGAGGTTAATGCGAGTGAACTTCAAAATGCTTTTCAAGAACTTTATAAAGAATCTATTAAATTGAAAAGAGCTAATTTGAAGTTAGAATCTAGTTTAAGAGAAAGTGTCAAGGTCGTTGATGATAGTATGTTGGTTGATGACCTTAGGACACGAGAGAAAGATCTTCTAGAGAAGCTTGAATATATAGAAGGCGAGAGAGATAGCCTTAGGGGTTTAATGGAATCCTTGAAAAAGGAGCTTCTTGCTTTTGAAGAGCGAAATATTTTATTAGAGTCTAACATTTTAGAATTGCAAAATAAATTAAAAGACTCTAGTAATGTCAAATTTGATTTGGAGTGTCGTTCGGAAAAATTAGATAAAATCTTAGGAATGGTCCAAATTAAAAATGACATGTGTGGTTTAGGCTTCAATACTTGTAATGTAGCTACTCATAAAGCCAAAACCAACATTTTAGGAGAATCTACTAGGAAAGCTTTTAGAGATCACTCCGTAGGTAAATCTTTTCGACATGTTTTTACTTGTACACATTGTGGTCGAAAAGGTCATCTTACGAAATTTTGTTTTGATCTTAAACGAATTCCTAGAAAATCCCAACGTAAAGCAACCAATGTATTTAAAATTCCTACACTCCAAGATAGTCATTCTTCATTAATTTGGGTTAGGAAATCCGACTTGGTTGCCTTGCAAAATAGGTTTTTTGATTCTCATTTACTTTCACATGCTTCCTCCCTTGCTAAATCTAAAGGATGAATGTGTTAGTGTTTGCATACTTTAGCGTTTGTACTTCATGATATATTCACATGCTAAATGTATGCTTGTTTAATCATTTTCTAGTTCATGCCCATGCTTAATCACATGCTAGAATAATGATTTTTGTTTATCTTTTGTATTTTATTTCTTCATTTTGTTTGCATTAAATGAAAAATACAAAAAGATTCTTGTTTATCATTTGGTTTTTTTATCTATTGGAATTTAAGCACTTAATAAAAATTCAAATGATTTTTGTTTGCCTTTTGAGTATATATTTTTATTTTTGGTTACAAATGTCAAAAACTCAAAAAGATTTTTTTTGTGTGTATTTTGGTTTGACACATTTTAAGTGGCATATACTTGTGTTAGAATCCCATATTTTACGCTCCCATGTGGCTAGAACCTTTGGTTTAGATTGTCAATCCTTAAAGTGTTCTTTACCATATTTTATGGAGTAGTTGGATCTTGTGTTGATTAAATGGATTCTATTTTTATATGCCTCTATTAACACATGCGCGAGCTTTTTTAAAATTTTAACTTCATATGTATATTTGAGCTATGTGAGGTGTTCTCCTTCCAATCTTGTCATCTACATATTTGTGACTTAGGAGGACTAGTGCATGTCAAATCCGTTGCACGTGAGATTTGTGTGAAAAATGAAAACATGATAAATATAAATGTGCACGGGGAAGGGCTCTCAAAGGACTTAGTGATCCTTTGCGATTGTAAGCCACCGTTTTGAATAGACCTAAAAGAAATACGTGGTCTAAAGGCCTAAAAACAGAAATTATGGCATTAAAAAGAAAAATAATTGCGAAGGCCTATGTTTGATTGATATATTCATTCAAAATTAATATAAATGCTTATTTAGGGAGATTAGATGGTATATCAACGGTTTGTACAATGTCCGTTTATCCTAGTTGTGTATCTCATGTCATGACTCTATTGGTTTGTAGAATCATCAATAAGCTAGGTTTGTATGCATTGTGTATGTTTGTTCATTGAGTTCAATCTATATTGTCACATGAGGTTATATTCAAATGTGATGGAGTTTGCAATCAAATGAGAACTCCGTGAACTTGTTTTGAAGTGATTGGGTCTAAATTTAATCGTTACTAGTTTACATCCCAACACTTCCGTTTCCATATGACCCATTTTTTCCATACGAGTGTGAAAGACTCCTATTATATTTTGTGTGTGTCATTTGTGTGTATATCTATGTATGTGTACTTGTGTTTCTTTGGTATATAGTATGTATACATATATTTGATATTTTTGTTTAGTCTTTGCTTTGATTTCTATTCCATATATGCTTTAATTCATACTTGGTATCCATCTTACTGCATTCTTCGTTGATATCACATGCTTAAAAAATTTATCTATCATATTAGTATAATTTTATTGCATCATGTTTTGTCTAAGTTGTTATTTGTTGGATTAGTTTGTATTTTTGTTGCCTATATGCTTTAACGTTTTCATCTTTAAATGCACCATTACATTTTTTAGCTTGTTCACCCGAACTATTTATCCTATATGCTTTATTTGAGGGTGATTCTTTAGCTTTGTCTATTCCTGAACAAAAAAGGGGGAGAATGATAGTGTGACACCCCGACTAATTAAATACCGGGTAGCTACTCCTTTATTAAATCAATACAAAATGCCAAGTTGGTTCAGTTAATAGCATCACTGTCGAAAACATTTTAATAATTACTAACCACCTAGTATTTAAAAAGTAAGTTGTCAAATTTTAAGTTAAGTCTGATTAACATACAGAAAAAATAATGAAAGAATAACAACCATTCACCATAACGAAGAAATAGAATAACCAACGAAATAATAATAAGTCCAGAGGAAAACTCCTCACAACAATCCCACATCTGAAAATAATATGACAAGTCTGAATCCTGAATTAATTACATGCCAGAAGTCTGAATAACTGAAATAAATGGAATGTCTCTAAAAGAAATGGGCGACATGCCCTACAACTGATAAATGTTGAATATAGAGTCAAGATAGATGAAGCGTCTACAAGCAAAGTCTTGTAACTTCCACAAACAGCTACAACTCGTCACCTGAATGAGGATCCTAAGCATGGTGTCCTTGTGGCTGGGCACCTAAAATGGTTTTTACAAAAATAGATTTGAAAGCAAATGGGTCAGAGCCCGAAAGTGGAAATCATTTTTAAAAACAGCAAGTGTTTTAATAACATTAAAACATTAAATGCAAAATACATGTTAGGACGTGCACTCACATGAAACTCTCACCTCTCGACTACATGTGCACTCCTAACGTACCATAACCATCTAAATGACATACATATCTAACCAAACTGTAATAAGTTCTACCCCTTACTACTCGATTCCCATATTACATTCTAGCTTTATCAATTAAATAGAGGGCTTTACATACACTCGGATTCTCAATTAGTAATACAATTCACTATCGGTTAACCCGTTATGTTTTCTCAAAACATTACCATAAGTATATTCACAATACCAACATGAAAGTTCCCATTAATTAAGTGTATATTATTCACGTCATAAATATACAATACAAGCACCCCGAGACTGAGTTGCGGTGCACACATACTCTGCTATCCATCCCGGTACATCACGTACATAAGGATCACGCATTTCGAATCTCTCAGGAATCGTTCTCAAATAACAACAATCACAAACAATGGAGGCGAACACAGTCACATCACATGGGTCACGTACATACCTACGCTCCCACGATCAGCAGACTTATTAATATCCCAATAAGTCCTTCTCTGACCTATGTTCTCGAGGTACCAATCTAGATCCGGGCAACACAAGGATTAGAGGGCCCTAAGCGAACGTAAACCTCCCGTGATAGCAAGTATGGTAGGTATGTCATACACATAAAATCATATACATATGCTAAGTATGCACACATCTTAGTAGTCACCATAATATAGTTGTGGTATACTTCTCATTCTCGTACTGACATATAATGCTACACAATTTATATATTCCCGGTTTATATAATTCTTTAGGCCGACAATAGTTCTCGCATCGTAGTAGACACTCACGTCCTAATTCATAATTTCCCCTTTGGTTCGAACTACACTTCTAGGTTTTACTCCTCATTATAACCCAAATATATCAAATAATCATCAAGGAAGTGTTGTCTCTACATATAAACAAGGTTACGGGACACGCGAAATCAAAACAGGCTAAAATGCCTAAACTGTCAACTCGTTAGAAGTCTCGTTCGAACGAGGCTGTTCGAACGAGAGTTCGTTCGAACTAAGTGGGCCTTCTAACGAGACCTCGTTTGAACGAAATTCATCGAACGAACATCCCTCTCGTTAGAAGTCAAATTGTCAACTCGTTAGAAGCTCGTTCGAACGAGCTCGTTCGAACGACCTGGGCAGGTCTTCTAACGAGAGGCCAGTTTCGAGCCCAGATTTCCTATTTTCGTTTTTCCAACTTTTCTTCACCTCTAATCTCATCTAAACCTCAATCCAACAATCGTTCATGGGTTCTAATCATTCCTAACATACTTAGGTCATATATTAACGTATTTCGTGGGATTAATACATCCTAAATCTCATCCACATATCAAATCTCTACATCTTTTTTCCCAATCTCAAGAACATGAACCCTAGAAATTAAATTCATCCATAGACATAAATAAATCCGTTTTTATGGTATAAAAGATGTATTTTTCTCTGACTAATCATCCTAACATTGTTCTACATGCAATCTCCTCATAAATTATAAATCTCTACATCCAATTCAATGGGTTTTTATCATTCTCCAAGAACAATGAAATTTTATAAATTTCCTACGCATGGAAGAAGCATTCTTTGCAAAATATGTAATTAAATCACTTGCCTTATGTGTATCTTTGATTTTGGTGTCGAATTGCTGAAGTGTTCTCTCTCTCTCTGCAGAATTCTCCTCTCTTCTCTCTCTCTACAAGCCTTCTTCTCCAAAGTGACAATGGTGGCTAGGGTTTGCCTTAGGAACTCTTTTGGAACTAATTTCAATAACCTCCGTAGCCCCTTAGGTTATTAGTGGGTTTAGTGGGTAATTGCCAAATCAGATATTAATTCCTAATTTTCGTGGGTTTTAATTCTCAAAAATCCAAAATTACCAAACTACCCTTATACGTTGCCGGTATGGCCTAAAAATGCCCCGGGACCCAAACTAAATCCCCGGCTAGTGTTTTCTGACTATTTCGACCCTTTCGAACGCGTTGGCGCACTCAAAACGACCATACAGTTAATAGAAATGAAATTCACTTTTTAATTAAAATAATTATATTCCTGACGCGATTGTCACCCGCGTCTCAACAAAATTCCAAATTGTCGTATTTCAATCTCACGACAAATTTCATAATTCAACATTCATATATAGCCATATATACTCATTAAAATCAAATACCAACTCGCATCTCGCTAGTATTTTAATCCGGATTAATTTCCAATTAATACACATTTAATTCAATTAATCCCATAAATAAATATCACCAAAAATACGGGGTATTACAGATAGGGGGACAAATGGTATCTAATCCTATTATTATCGTATCTTAGTTTAAGGGAGATTTATCTTAGGGGGAGACGTCTTTCTAAGTTGATCATACTTGATAAAGGGAGAGAATTAATTTAGGGGGAGTAGTTAACTTTACTTGCATTAACTATTATTTTGTTCCCTCTGCGTGTAATGTGTTTGCCTAAGTGTGCAGGAATTATTTTATAAAGCGGCAACTTTCAACAGCAAAGATTGTTGATCCTTTGGGTTGTTTGAGTCAAGCATTGTATTTTTATTTTGGGTGTGGGACTTTTTATTAGTCTAGTAGAGCTTGACGGCCCTTTAGGATTTTTGTATAGTTTTTGTCCCGGAATAGCCAAAGGGGGAGATTTGTAAGGACACAAATTTCCAATTGAGTCATTTGTTGTTTTGGCTCAATTATGGACAAATACGTTTGAGTCATAGGATAGAGTATATTGATTATCTTTCAAGCCAATGACGTGTTTGTTGAAGACGTAGCGGCCAAGTGTATAAAGCTTCATCAAAATGCCGAGTTTAAGTGCCTCATTTCTGCGTCATCAATCGTGGTTCCATGCTCCCAAGGTATGAATGCATTACATATATATATAGGAGCTTGGAACAGTTTATATTGGGTGTTAGGTTTTTAAAACTGTGTTTTGGTTTTAGAATGTTTTCTATTAAAACTTATATATAAAGTATATAAAAGTTTCTGGGCTTAAGAAGAATTTTTTAACATTCTGTGAGTTCGTTCAAAGTGTCGTTCGAACGAGATTGTCGTTCGAACCACAAGTCGTTCGAACGAGATTGCCAACGACTTCCCATTATGGCATACTGGAACTTCGTTCGAAATGTCGTTCAAACGAGATTGTCGTTCTAACGAGATTTCTAAGGAGCTTCTAACGAGTTCATAGTGTAACTTCGTTAGAAGACTCGTTCGAACGAGATTTCGTTCGAACGAAATGTCGTTCGAACGAGATGTCAGGCGGGAATAATTTTTGGCGGTTTTAAGCAGTTTTCTCCCACTTTCCCACTTGTTTCTTAACTGATTTTTCTCAGACTTTATTATGTGCGGGAAACCATTTTTAGAAAGTTTCTTTTTCATATCCTACTAACTCATAGAGAGTGTTTTGAGAGTAAAATCAAAGAGGGAAAAAGATCATGTTTTGACTGAGTTTTTTTATCAAAGAGTAAAATATACACCACTCTAGTTTACACCCAAATTAGTTTCTTCCAAGTTCCCATATTCATATATCTTGCTTGGAGTTTGGCACCGGGTTCATCTCTTCCATTCAAAGAGAAGTTTCGGGTTTTCTTCTACATCCCCTAAAGAAAGAAGAAGAGTTTTTGTTGCGGCATTACCCACTTGGAGAAAGGCTCCTTGCTCGGGTGACGGTGACCATATAAAGTCCGATCGGTGGACTCCAAGACCACGGTGGAGCTCCGTGGTTATCTACTAGGCAGAGGATGTTACAAGAAGACGCATCGGGGCTTGAGAGGGATCGAGTCGAGTGTAGTAAGTCTTCAGTCTTGTAATTGTAAAATTTTCGTACTTAGTGGATTTGTGGCTAGGGCCGTCCGAGGTTGTTTTCCCGTCTTGAGTTTTTTTTCCTCGTACATCGCGGCGTAGTGTGATTGATTTATTTTTATCTTGCATAATAACCTAGAACGCATGCTTAGAATAATTCAATTTAAAATTGGTTTTAAATGGTCACACTTAATTAATTGGGTGAATTAATTGGTTTAAGTGAAATTAATATTTGTATGTGTTTAAATTAATTTTTACTTGGGTTTAATTTTAGTTTGAAAGAGAAATTAAAATTTGGTGTTTGTTTGTTTTGTGAACCATCATCTTACGCTTCCGCATCGATCTTCATAAAAAGGAAATATATTTTAATTAAGAAAATTAAAGTCGGGGGGCCATCTACGGGAGACTACAGCAGAATTATAGATCCCCTTGGGCAAATCGATTCGGCCAAGACCCGAATCGATTCGGCCTGTTCGAGGGGCACTGTTTTGGAAATTTTTCAATCCCCAAAATACCCAAAATTCAATCTAATCTCAATTTAAATCATAACTTGGATTTATTCCTACAATCCCAAAGTTTTCATATCTCCTCAAGTTCTTTAGAGGTCCTAACATTCCAGTTGAGAACCCCTAATATTTATCTCCAATAAGTTCTAACTAACGATTTCGATAACGGACAATTTTTCGTAGAAAAATCACTATAAATCCAAAAAAAATCAGAAAAATACGCGGTCAGCGCCCACGCGACCGCATCGAAAAGATATACAATTTTTATTTTTGGACCAGGTGCAGAACCGATTTGCCTTTAAGCCGAATCGATTCGGTAAGCACGCAGTTCACTATTCATTATTTTCTCCGAGACGGTTTCGGCCATTAAAGCTTCTCCCAAGCTTTTGTCGCCTCACCAAACGTCCTACAACCTCAACCAACTACAAATACACATATGTTAAGGGTTTTAAGCATCCTAGAACCCTAAACCACCAATTTATTTTGATTAATTTCTAGGTTTCTCCAATTAGGAAATTTTTAGGGTTTATTCGTTTTAACTCCCGAAAACCCGTTTTATCCACGAAAACCCAACCCAAAATCTTTAGGGTTTGTTTATACCAAACTACGGTATGAGATATTTATGCAAAAAGGAAATAAAGCAAGTAAACATTTGCCTTGTGGATATAATCCGACGACCTCGAGCCGAATCCGGCGGAGTTTGGCCCGGATCTTCCTTTTTCTCCTCTCTTCTCTTCCTCCTCTCTCTCTTCTCTCTCTTTTCTTTCTTTCTCTCTTCTTTTCTCCCTAACCCCCTCTTTATATAAGAAGAAAAAGGGTTATACCCCTTAAAACCCAAAAACGACTCGTTTACTCAATTACGTGCCCTTTTAACTCGAAAATTCTTCGAAACTCCACTTCGACAATCGGACACTCTTTTCCGACTATCTCGGCCATTCCGAGACTCATGGCGCAGTCTAAATTTCCATCTGAGGTACTTGACCGCAAATCACTATTCTATCCCATAAACTTTAATGCGGGATTTCCAATTAAAATCTGACCTTTTTGTCACTTTTCTCCACGACGACATATAATTAAATTACTTCGACCTATTTAGTCCCAAACATGATTACAATGCCCATCGAAAATTGTTAAATCCTCGAAAATCCCAAAAATCACTATTTCGAGAAATTCTCCAAATTGTCAATTTATACTCAATAATGGAATTTAATTGTCTCCAAAAGTACGGGTTGTTACATACTTCCCCCCTTACAACGAAATTTCGTCCTCGAAATTCAGATACAACCTACACCGCCAATCCTAGGATCACTCCAAATCCTAATACCTTAAAGGGAATGACACTAACCCAATGGTTCCTAACCATATACTATACGACTACCACAGTCGTAAAGTGACTCCAACATCGTCATATTACACCCATCATTTCTAGTGCCTAACGGCATAAACTTCAAATTTATATACTACGTCCATTCTATTTCAGGCGGTATATAAACCAACTTACTAAGGTGCCCATACGCCTTTCTAACCTGTGCACATCTGCACATCCTTAGTGAACGTCTGACACGTAACACTCTCTCCCAATAAGGGTCTCCTTTCCTCGGTGTAATACTCACTTATGGGTCCTTCCAACCCGCGAAATTCGTTCTCCTGACCTCGGCGCCACTAACTATACTAAACTTACATCCTAACAATACTATGGCCTAAGCATTATCCTACCTACGCCAAATGAGTGTAATCCTAAGTATATCCCTAGTGCCCAAGGCCTCTCTCAACTTCTGACATTTGCTCGATTTTATGCGTGGGATGTCTCGCCAAGGCGAAATCCAAACAAGGAACCCTCCCATTACACTACTCCCTCGCATTGTCGATCGTTGAGATATAACGACCTAAGGCACACCAGCTGGAAGTCCTAAATCCTACCTAAGCTAACCTACGAACGCATTTCTACTATCTTATCCTTCTGCCCATGCGGAAGGAAACCTAACCAATCGAAGTGCCTACTCTCTGTAGGAGCACTACGTACACCATACCCGAAACATATTTCATCAAAGTTTTCCTTTTCATTAAGGCCTGGCCAAAATCTTCAAATCAATTTCTGTAAGTCCTACTTCACCCACCCACTTTTGGGGAGAGGACCACTTTAGTGCTTTTCCATAGCACAATACTTCCATAAACATACCATTTTCAGATGGCTCATAGTCTATAGTGGTTCATCCACACTATACGACCTTTCCACAAAACCAATATTCTTGCATCCTATAACATCTCTCCACTCCCGACGCCGCTACGATTCATGTGTGGAGCGTCTCGCAAAGCGAAATCCAAACAAGGAACCCCTCCACACACTCCTACTTAACTTTATCGGTTATGGAGGTCCGTTATTTCAAACATGCAACCGGGATAATCCTATCCCCTATCAACAAAAGGTGGCTTGAACTCCTATCTCTAACTAAGAGTCACACCGCCCAGCGTTTGCACTAATTTTTAAGTCCTTGCGCAAACAATAATGAGCTTAATCTTATAGCTCAACAATAATCCTACGGCCTTAAATCATATCTATAAGGTCGCCACATATTCAAATCACGATAATGAAACCTCTGCTCATCGAAGTTCCATCTACCCATAACAATAAAGGCGAACTCAACCTGTATCCAGGTGAGACAACAACCCGTTCCACCCTGGAACTGCGGACACGATAGTCTTGCCATCATTAGCCTGCTATCGCTCCGAACAACCAATAACATTATATGCTCACCATATTACCATACTCGTATAGACATGTAAAATGAGCATCCCAAACCAGATATATATATATACAATATATCAACACCCGCCTTTATGGCGAATGAAGGAAAATAAAATTCTGCTATCGCGAAAAATACATAGACATACATTATATAATGTTATCGATATCGCCACAATTAAAATTACACACACGAGTCTAGGGCTAACGAACACCGCGACTTTATCTAGTCACCCAAATATACCCCCTTCATTAAGGTAAAACTCATAACAACAACTTCGTTCCATCAAATTCCCCGGGTGGATGTCCACCAATGGGGTCCTCGAACATACCCATTCTCCATAAGTGTTAGCAACACTTCTCTAGTGGGCCTATCATTCCTTGAAAGGACTCATTATTCATTGTACCCACCTCACCTCGGTGCAAGATTCACTTCTCCATATTACTCTTCATCTACTATCGGCCTCTGACCGAACCTTATGTGAATAATCCCAAAACAACATTCTTTCTAATCCTACTGAATAATGGGGACTCACGGTTAAAACTATCCGTAAGATCCCTTTCGAACCCGTATCGTCACTGAGAAATTCAACTTTAGTACCACCCTCTACTACAGCGGTACTGTGATACTCATAACTACTATTATTTAGTAGTCGTTGAGACAATCCTTAGCAAACACTGCTAGGAAGCGACCTCTACTACAGTCCTCATTACCTACATCTACCAGTTGCTCCAGCTAAGCCTCACCTCCTGCTGCCATCCAAGCCTCGCACACGAATCTCAAACGAGCGCGTAAAAGATTTCTATAATCTTATAATATGGCAGTAGAACGAAATCTCACAAGAGAAATCAACAAACCTAATCCTGAGGCTCTATAACAAATCGAGAGTAACGCTGAAAGCGTAGTACGTCCGCACAGATTCCTAAGGACACTAGAACCTGATGCTCTGATACCATCTGTGACACCCCGCCTAATAAAATACCGGGTGATCACTCATATATCAAATTAAAACAGGAGTCTCATATGGATCATTCTTAGCATTACTGTCGAAAATCCATTTAATTACTAATAACCTATTAAGCCGGTGTTAAAATTTTACTTAACTACTCTTTTTAAACAACTAAAATTAAAACATCCACATAGTTTTTGCGTAAATGAAACTGAATGAAATAAAATAACCGAACACTCGGTCAAAATATACAACCATATCGAATGTTGTACTCAAAGAATAAATAAATGTTGTTGGGTTATTAACTCGAATGTTTATACAATACCTCATATCTAGAGTACAAGGATAGAAGCGTCTATCGAGAACCTGCACGCATCCACAGCTGCTGTAGCTGACGTCTGACTCAAAAGATGTGTCATCCAGGCGTCCCTGTGCCTGGACACCAATACAATATATATAATATAGCAAGAAAGGAAAAGTAGATAAACGGGTCAGAGCCCGAGTTTTGAAAATATTTAGCAAGCGCATAAATGACTTATTTTTAGAAAAAGGTTTTATCTCATATTTAAGTTTGGTATCGCACTCCCATGAGATACCCCTCACCTCTCCACTAACAGTGCACTCCTAGCGCATCCCTCTAAACATCCTAGTCAAGCTACCCTGCTAAACTAGTCTAACACCCAAGTACTATCAACCCTAGATAGTCCAAGTAATGTACTAAGGGCTAAACTTCTCCCCAGTCTCAGCACTAAGCCATGTTCGTGCGTGGGGTGTCTCGCAGAGCGAAATCCAAATAAGGAACCCCCCCGATACACTACTACGCGACAAGGTTGATCTTCGAGATCCGCTAGAACCTCAGTACAGAATATATATCTATATATATATATTTGCATCATATAATAAATATCAATATAACAGCAATAAGGATTAAACTTCTCCCCAGTCTCAACACAATGTCATATTCGTGCGTGGGGTGTCTCGCAAAGCAAAATCCAAACAAGGAACCCCCCCCCCCGATACACTACTACGCGGCAAGGTTGATCGTCGGGATCCATTAGACCCTCGGTACTCGATTTATCCATATATATAATCATATTACAATATACATCCGGATTTATCTCCCGGACTGAGAATTCATATACCAAATATTTATCAATACTTTTCATTTTTCTCAAAACTTTCCATTTCCTTTCTTATATCCAGGAAATGTACATAAAAGCCAATTCATTATCATGAATTGCTTTAACATAACATATAACTTTTTAAAAGCCAATTTTATTATCATAAAAATACTTTTCCGTTTTATAACATCCTATTCCCCTTCTCATATCCAGGAAATGTATTCAAAGCCATTTTCATTATCATAAAAATGCTTTGATCATATCATATGCTTCCACATCCCTTCTTCCATCCGGGAGGTGTTACCGAAGCCAAAACATTTATCCCATTTCCCTTCTTCCATCCAGGAAATGTATTTAAAGCCATTTTATTATCATAAAATGCTTTAACAAATCTAAGACCGCCCCTCCGGGTTTCCCCACTGGACGCCCCCCTAAATGTCTATCATCTTCCAGGGCCTATCAAACAAGACAACCTGGGAACCTACCAACGTCGGGAAGAGGCCATATGCCTGCGGGAAAGTCAAGACCACACCCAGAATCTCCTAACCAGCGCAGTAACAATAATCGCTCATATGGCCTATAGGACTATATCCACCCTGCATTCATTAGCCATGGGGCATCACCATACGCACGTAACTTCCCTTATGATAGTGATTTAGGGAGGTGTGTAACCATAATATATTAATTATGAAAAATCATTTCTTTTCCATTTTGAAAACATTCATAGTTTATTTTCAAAATCATTTATCTCAATTTATATATATATATACTTGAATCACATAGTATACATATACCATATATTCCTCCTCGAATATATACAAATGGCCATATTTTCCAAACTATCTAACGATGACCAGTAATCCTAAAGATTCTCTCGAAGAATCATAATCAAGCATTCATATATGCATGATACTAAACCCAAAATATTTCCTTATTTTAATAAGTAATACATACCTAAATCCCATCGAAGGATTTATTGGATATCTCCAATTATACCATTTCTCACTAAGAGAATATATACCTATATTCCCAAATCAAAATTTAACTCCCCAAACTCTTAAGGGGAGAAAACTGGCCATTTTGACCAAAGCGAATTGATTCGCCCAAATTGCGAATCGATTCGGGTGGGCGAATCGATTCGGCCCCCAATTCGATTCGATTCGGAAAGTGTTCTGCAAACAGGTCCTTAATGGCGAATCGATTCGGTATATATCCGAATCGATTCGGCCCACTACATAATTACAGATCCCCTTAGGCGAATCGATTCGGCCAAGACTCGAATCGATTTGGCCTGTTCGAGGGGCACTGTTTGGGCAATTTTTCAATCTCCAAAATACCCAAAATTCTATCCAATCTCCATTTAAATCATAACTTGGATTTATTCCTACAAACCCAAAGTTTTCATATCTCCTCAAGTTCTTTAGAGGTCCTAACATTCCAGTTGATAACCCCTAATATTTATCTCCAATAAGTTCTAAATAACGATTTCGATAACGGACAACTTGTCGTAGAAAAATTACTATAAATCCAAAAAAAAACAGAAAAATACGCTGTCAGCGCCCACGCAAAAAGATCTACAATTTTTATTTTTAGACCAGGAGCCGAATCGATTCGCCTCTGGGCCGAATCGATTCGGTAAGCACGCAGTTCACTATTCATTGTCTTCTCCGAGACAGTTTCGGCCATTAAAGCTTCTCCCAAGCTTTTGTCGCCTCACCCAACGTCCTACAACCTCAACCAACTACAAATACACATAACCACCAATTTATTTAGATTAATTTCTAGGTTTCTCCAATTAGGAAATTTTTGGGGTTTATTCGTTTTAACTCCCGAAAACCCGTTTTATCCACGAAAACCCAACCCAAAATCTTTAGGGTTTGTTTATACCAAACTACGGTATGAGATATTTATGAAAGAAGGAAATAAATCAAGTAAACACTTGCCTTGTGGATATAATCCGACGACCTCGAGCCGAATCCGGCGGAGTTTGGCCCGAATCTTCCTTTACTCTTCTCTTCCTCGTCTCTCTCTTCTCTCTCTTTTCTTTCTTTCTCTCTTCTTTTCTCCCTAACCCCCTCTTTATATAAGAAGAAAAAGGGTTATACCCCTTAAAATCCAAAAATGACTCGTTTACTCAATTACGAGTCCTTTTAACTCGAAAATTCCCCGAAACTCAATTTTGACAATCGGACACTCTTTTTCGACTATCTCGGTCATTCCGAGACTCATGGCGCAGTCGAAATTTCCATCCGAGGTACTTGACCGCAAATCACTATTCTATCCCATAAACTTTAATGCGGGATTTCCAATTAAAATCTGACCTTTTGTCACTTTTCTCCACGGCGACATATAATTAAATTACTTCAACCTATTTAGTCCCAAACATGATTACAACGCCCACCGAAAATCATTAAATCCTCGAAAATCCCAAAAATCACTATTTCGAGAAATTCTCAAAATTGCCAATTTATACTCAATAACGGAATTTAATTGTCTCCAAAAGGGCGGGTCGTTACAGACTTTGGTCAATCGGGCCCTGGAAGCATTCGGTGACCTCTTGGAGTAAAATGGATCGTTCGTCTGTACCGTAAGTCGGAATCGTGCACGGAGTTGACCATTAGAAAGGGGTTTCAGTTACCTTTGAAGATTCATTCAGTCTTGGTCGAGCTGAAGAGTTGACTTAGGTCAAACGGAGTCCGGGAGTGCCCGGTGGCCTCTTGATCGAGTTTCTGGCGAAAACAGGTCGTTCGTCGGCATGGTAAGTCGGAATCGCTCACGGGATGGACCGTTGGAAAGGGATTTTAGGGCCCTTTGAAGATTCATTCAGTCTCTGTCGAGCTAAAGATTTTGACTTTTGGTCAAACGGAGCTTGGGAATGCCCGATGGCCTTTAGGTAAGTACTCGGGGTATGACCTGGGTTTGTAGTGATGAAAGGAGGCGCTAGGGACCTAAGGAGAGTTTAGGGGGTAACAAAATGGGGTGTTTGCAGTTTGTACCTCTTACGGGGCCGTTTGGGGTGATTTTTGATTTTCACCCTCTAACAGCATCTTTTTAGGCCAAAGTCTAATTATTTTCAAATTATCGTCATATTCTCAAACCGAAAATCCCGTGACTACATGCTCAGTTCCTACAAGTTACATTGGTGTTCATTCTCAGCTCACTAATGATAAACAAACACTAAAGTCACCAAATAAATGAAAATCATGTATTTTTCATTGTTCAAGATATACCACTATTTGCAAAAAAAACTTTACATGAACCTTATAATCTGGTTTTAAGATTGATCCGTATAACATGGCACCCATCTCAAAGTCATTAGTGAGCTGCTAGTGAAAGTATGATGTTAAACAATAGATAATACAATGAATCAAGTGAGATGATACAAGACAGAGTTCTTTTACTTACGTTCATAATGAAACAAAATTTACAATCAAATGTATTGTATCCATCTTAAAATGGTTGATGCAATATTCACAAACCCTTAAAATGAATTTCATCCGACTATATTTCACTTTCCATTACAACAGCATAATAGCTGAGACAAATAAGACAAATAAAATTTATATAGAAATCAAGTTCACCTTCCATTATAATTTCATACGTTTTTATTTTTATATCCGACCAACTTATATCGCATTTCCCAAAACTGAAGAAATCACATCATCAGAAACAAAAATATGCAAGCATGTCAGTATACTTCATCAGAACATCGTATAATAATGCTAATGCTATAGTGGAAATTTTCACACAAAAAAGTACAGAAGAATCGAATAGTTTTTCATCAAACAATCCACACTAACACAAGCTTTCATTTATACACCGAATTCACACTAAACAAACACATAATACGAAAAACACAACAAACATCACTATCTCTCTCTCTCTCTCTCTCTCTCTCTCTCTCTATCTATCTATATATATATATATATATATATATATATATATATATATATATATATATAATACACATATACCGTTGAATCTAGTACATTGATTTTCAATCTAATTTGACCGTTGAATCTAGTACATTAATTTTCAATCTAATTATGGTAGAATATAGTACATTGATTTTGAACATAAAAATCCTCATTTGACCTAAATTTCTATTTGGAGCACAAAATCACATAAATTTCATTTTTAGCACAAAAATTAGAAACCAATCGAAAAGTTTTTCAACAAATAGATCCACGGTAACTAACACACAAGCTCCCAATTTTACATCAGATTCACACTAAATAAACACCTAATACAAAAAAAATAAAAAAAAAATTAGATAAATAAAAGCATTTACAAGCATACATGTGCATCATTCCATCAGGTTGGATTCCATGTTCGAGACAATAAAGCTTCCCTCTCTCTCTCAAACTTTCTAGGTTTACTTTCACAAGGCCGAAAATCTAAGTTAATGAGAGAGTGAGGAGTTACGGTTTTGAAGTTATGGTATGTATTTGTGAGAAACTTGCTAGGGATGATTATGTGAAAATATTTGTCTGGGAAAGAGAGAATTGGGCTTGCTATAGAGAGTGGGTGGGAGAGTGAACGAGGGTGAAACAAATGTCTCCAAGTGAAAAGTCACTTGAGTTTAAGTATTTTGTTTCTTTTACTAAACCTTTTCAAATTTGGCACGATTTTAAACCTTTCCAGATTCTGGAATGGTTTAAAACTATGCCAGATTAGGAATAAACCGTGCCAGAATCTGGCACGGTTATAAACTGTGCCAGATTCTTCTTGTCCAAGCATGACAGATTACCATTTTTGGTGTAGTGTTCGAAACATTTTATTCTCTCATGTCTAAAATTGTCGCCCTACTTTTGAGTCCCTTATTTTGTTGTCATTCACCATAAAGTATTAAGCACAATATTGTACATATGCTATCAATTGTTATGTATTTATACTTATTGAGTACGATTATTTTAATTCCATTATAAGTGCTTATTTTTTAATTTTTTTAAATTACAAGTGCATATTTTTATTTTTTTTAATCACACGCCCATGCATCGCCGGGTTGCATGCTAGTTCTGAATATAATAACATTAGTAAGTCATTTAATAAATATCCAATGTCATTCATACCTACATATAAAGTCCCGATAAGTTTCTATGATTACACAAAACACCCTCATACTTTTATTCTTGCACATTTCCTATTATGTGTGACCCGTTAGGTTGAATCTCGTGCTAAACATGAAATTAGTTGAACCACCCCGTGAATTAATCCATCTAGTTCCTGTGAGTGTTAATCATAATCCCATTCAATTAACTCAAAATCATAATTGACATTTAGGAAGCACCGTATTATTAATTTTCGTTAGTGGAAATGATTATTGTGAACCTTTCCATTATTGGTTGTCAAACACTCCAATCCTTTAATCACATCAAATATCCCAAACAAGTTATATACGAAATGAATTATTGCAATCAATCTCAAAACTTGATCATATTCATTTAGAACCAACTCGTTATTCTCAATAATTAATCATTATTAAATTGTGTAAGATATTCTCTCATTTCTAAGAGTGAGGGATTCATTGTTGATACATGCATCGATCTTCATATATCACAGGGATATCTCCTATATTAAATATACTTTATCCTAATATGGATAAAGCATTCATCAATATTAAACGATTATCGCCATACATATAATATCATCGTGATGCTTTAGGTTAAGGATTATATATATTAATCATAACATAAAACTATCTACTTAATATATTAGTAATTTTATTAAATTTTCCAAAAGTGTTCACATTCAATGTAGATGTTATCCAACACGCACCTATATGTTTGACTTAGTATATACATATAAGTACCTTTGATGTGAAAAACCCTAATAGTAGTCATAACATAAGTTATCTCGTAGAAGATCCATTGTCCACATGTGCATCTTTCTAGTTGCGATTTATAGAATAAGGAGTAAATTACTGAATACCTCACGATCATAATCCACTATTATGATCCCACCTGTCTGTAATTTTTAGTTAGATTAAATAGATAAATTAACCCACCCAAAAAGATAATAATATATAACATGTACTTAAATATATAATTTATTTGAAATAATCTATAATACAATTAAATGATTGGTTTTGAAGCATATCTCCAATAGACTCCCACTTGCAGTAAAGCTATATTCTCAAGATGGTGATAAATTCTCTCTTGACTTATAGCCTTATTGAAGGAATCAACCATGTTATGCTCTAATGGAACCCTATGCATGCTGACATCTACTCTCCCAATGATATTTCGTATCAAGTGGTAATGTTGTTTTATATGCTTGTACTTTTGATAAGACCGTGGTTCCTTGGAGTAAGTTATATCCCCATTGTTGTCGAATACAAAGATACTGCAAACTCGATGGTAAGAACAACCCTAAGTTCGGTGATGAAATCCTTAATCCAAATAACCTCCTTGGCAACCTTAGATGTATCTACTACAAGAAAAAAGACTTTTAGTTACAAAACAAAATTGTGATTAATCATTAAAAATTTGCCACTAAAACATTTAGTGACAATAAAAATTTTGTCACGGATTTGCTATTACAGACCTGCTGCTAATACCTTTAGTGGCAAGTTTTTGGCATTTGCTACTAAATGTTATAAATTTAGTGGTAAACATATTTTGCTACTAAATGATGTACTTTTAGTGGCAAATTATTTGCTATAAAAAAACAAAATTGTCACAAAAACAATCAAATTATTTGCTTATGCAATTCAATGTTTCTTATCTTTATTATTGTTATTATTGTTTCATAACTTTATATGTTGAAATAATATTTACTTATAATTAAAATAGGCACCTCCTCATTCACCTCACGCATCTCCTAGATGGGTTCACCAAGAGTTTTTCGAAATAACGAGAGAAATACCTACAAACCATGATTCCCAAAACACGATTCTCATGTGAGGTGTGTGTGACACATACACACACTAATTAGGAAAGGAATTGACATTATATAATTCACACACTTAGTATAAATTATCAGTGGGTTTGATTGAATTGAAAATGAGCCCTAACTTTTGGGTTAATTTTGCATTCTTCCTAAAATAATTATAATAATAAAGATGAAGATGAAGAGTAATTATAATTTATGACAATGGTAAACATAAATTCAAATACTTTAACTCAATCATCACATTATTACAATGAACCTAATTTAATTTGTAATAGTAGGGAAATTAAAATTAAAATTAAAACTATCATCACTAAACACTAGAAAAAATTCTAAAACACAAAACTATATGTCAAAAGATAACGCACTGTAGCAAATCAGACAGAAGAAAAATCAGACTGGAGCAAAATCAAACAGGAGCAAATCAGACCGAACCAAATCAAATCGAAGCAAATCAAACTAGACCAAATCAGGAGCAAAATCGCACCAGCTAAATAGTGACAGACCCAGGATATTTGGTTAGGGGGTGCGAAAGTTTAGAGTTGTGCCAGGGGTTCGAGGGCAGTAGCCTCCGAAACATTTTTTTAAGGTTATTTTGAGTTTTATGCAAATTTTTAGCTCTAAAACTATATTAACTAATTGACAAATACTTGTATTCTAACAATTACTCAAGAATTGCCCAAAACTGAAAATATATTTGAAATTAAACTTTTAGCAATCAAATGACTATAATTAAATTTAGAAAAATTAAAAATTTCAACAAAAAAATATTAATACTAATTTATAGGAATTAAGCAAATAAAAATAGCAAATGGCAAACATTATATTTACCCAATAAACAATACTCAATAATTAACTGCCAATATTTAATCAAATTTTTAAAAAATAGTTAGCAAACAAAACATTGAATCAATAATAGATATATTTTTGGACAAATAAAATTAACAAGGTTTCAATTAATCTCCATATACTAGTAAGTGAATAAACTAATCATTTAACTGCTTGGGTCTTGAATAAGTGAATAAACTAATCAGTAGACTATCTTCATTAAGTCTTGAATAAACTAAACAGTATAAAGTTATCATTGATATTTGAATATTGAATTGAAAAAAAAAGAAGATAGAAAGTAAATGTTACCTGCTTAGGTTCAGTCGATGGCTACAATTGTTGGTTTACTCGAAACGAGAAAGAGACCCGGGCGAGAGGAGTGTGCTTATTGCAGAGGATTGACACTGGTTTGGGGTTGCTGCTCCTGTTGGTTTGGCACTGGTTTAAGTAGCACAGGGGTGGGAAGGATTTGGGAAAATCGAAGCTGCTAAACTCAAACAAGCTAATGGATTTGGGAAAATTAGACTCGTACCAAGTCAGAGGATTTGGGAAAGTAGCTCGTAGGAAGAGATAAAAAGCATATGGTTAATGGATTTGGGGGATGAATGGAAGATGAAGAGGATTTTGGGGGATGAATGGGAGAAGTTACGTTTGGGTGTATTTTGGAGGGAATGCTCCAAACGTCTTTTTTAGAAATTAATTTTGGACGGTAAGTGGTGTATATCTGAAATGTTTTTTGTGGCAAAGTATAATATTTGCTACTAATGAATATACATTACTGGTAAATATTTTAAGCTTGCAACTAATTAAAGTTTTGTGTTCCCGCTAAATGTCTAATTCTTCTCACTTAACATTTAGTGGCAAAATCAGTGGCGATTTTAATTTGTTATCACTATTTCATTATCTTTTAATGGCAGACATAATTTTTTCAACAAAATATAGGTTTTAGTGGCAATAAATGATTAGCCATTAATAAAATTGCTACGAAAGGATATTTTTCTTGTAGTGATACTCTACTTATTCTATAGAATCTGTTATACTACTCTACTTACAGCTTCTCTGGCTAAAACCCCCATTTCCTAATACAAAGACATATCTTAATGTTGATCTTTGGTCATCGACATCACATTGGAAATTCAAGTCATGGTACCCATCAAACTTATATTATCATTATTGTACACCAACATCATATCTCTTTTATTTCTCAAATACTTGATCATGCGTTCAACGGTTGTCTAGTGCTCCTTGATTGGATCAGACTCACATCTGTTGCAACACTTGTCGCAAGATCGATATTAGGTCTAGTGCATAGTATAGCATACACGAGGCTTCCTAGTGCATACCATTTATTTTGTCTAAACACCAGGGCCATTCAGTTTAGAGTTGCATCCAGAGTTTTTAAATGGTCAGGTCATTTTCCTTATTTTGTCTATTTGAGTTCAAACTTTAAAATTAAATCTATTTCAAAATATAATTTGGATTTACACAAACTTTATATATTTTGAAAGCTCTCAATGATACCTTTCAAATGAGATTCATGAAATAGAGGTTTTCAAACTTTCATTTTCACCTATAACATTTTGTGTTTTACAAACTTTGAAATTAAATCTCTCAAAATACAATCCCGATTTACACATTTTCCCTAGAAAGATCTTTACGAGATCTATGAAAAGTGTTCGTGAAGCATAGGTAAATTTTAAAAAAATTAAAATTTCATTTTCATCCCCAACGTATTGTATTTTACATGTGTCAATGGTACCACCGTGTTCCCCAAAATTTAATGGAACTATGTCCATTAGGGTTCACCATTCCCCATGCCAGTAAGATACAAACATATATAATATAAATATATTATTATGAATATTTCTTCAATGAATTTAATGTGATTCTTCTTTGAAAAAACTTGACGAATAATTTTCAAATATACAAATTAATAAAAATTAGGTATTCAAAATAAAAGATACTTCATTTTAATTTTTAGATGAAATAAAATATTGACGTAGCATTGCATAATTATAATGCATTTTATAACAATTACACTTTACTATATACGCAATGACTTTTACACTATTTTCAGAAAAGGAATAATTGACACCTAGTGTAAATCTTACTATCAATCAACGTTTACCCCTCTATTAGAGATGTTTACTCAAATTGGGCTTAATTACTACTACTATAGCTAAAGCCTTCTTTATACTTTTAATTGAATTTGCTATCAATACGAACTAATTCCAATTACCTTGAGTTATCTCGGATTAAGGTCCAGTTTGATTAAGATATAAAGTAACCATCAATTGCATGAGTAAAAGAAAAAGCAATTTACTCTATAAACACTACAAAATCTTTCTATTTTAGCAAAATGATAGGAAACAACCAAAACAGGAAAGGAAAAAAATTACGATTCCATGTTTTAAACTACAAATATTTTAATCCAAGATATGAAATTAGAGCTAGAGGTCGTACCTTGATGCGATGGCACGTGTCCTCGCCCCAGCTACGAATGATCTCGAATTCGAGATATGGAACCAATATCTCCATATATATAGGGATACTGTCAGTCGACATCTACCTCTCTCAGACTCTGCAGTTAAGCGGGAATCTTATGCACTGAGTACGACTTTTTATATGAAATTAGAGCTCATAAATACACAATATATATTATTCACGAGTAATTCTAGACTGACACATGTAACACCCTGCTTATAAATTGATGTGTGACTTGATAACATATTTAAGTAATAGTCGTTCTGTAAAACCATAATGGAACACAATTTTTTCTTTTCTTCTAGGCAAATACGATATTGAGATTTTTTTCTATAATGAGATTGGTTTCTAAGATCACTTACGGCTCTAGGCCTTTTATTAGTTAGTCCCGATAAAAACCCCAAGCGTGTAACCACCCCCATTTTTTCACGTAAAGGTTAACCAGACACGATACGTCAAATATGGGGCTTATTTATCAATTAATACCATTCTCATCATCAAACCATATAAACGAGTATTTATAGATCAAAATGGAGCTCAATATAATATTCAAAGCAATAATAAAATCCAACCAAACACTGAGTGTATGATAAATCTAACATAACAGTAAATATCTCAAACCAACATGAAGTAAATAAATCCCAGGCGTATGCCCATACAAAAATCCCAAATAAAATGAACAGACTGAAGCGGAGTAGCACCTAAACTAAAATCAATAAGTCTGAAAAATCTGGTGAGTAAATGGAGACTGGAAGGCTGATCCATTAACAGGGGGAGAAAATATTTAAATTTGGGTCAGTGCCCTAAAGATGAAAGAATTAAATTAAAGTACAATAAATACAATCGATTAAAATTAAATATCCTCCATCATCGCTCTCATACGATTAACATCTCACCCATCATTTAAGTGTGATAATACTCCTATCCAAAAAAGTCCCGAAATAATAAATGACAATTGTGCCAATTTAATATCAAAGGCATTAGCTATAGTCAATATGCTAAGACGTAACCGTCTACATTCATATTATCAATTCCCAAAGTATCCCAGTCTCATATATCTTGTGAAGTTAACATACATCTATTATGTACAACATAGTATGGGTCTGTAATTTATTGTCTACGTCAATTAACAAATTAATCAATCCCATTTAATTCGAGTAATTTATATATATGTCATTCCATATATGCGACACTCAAAGGCATCTACCACTGGTGTCTCGTTCGTGCTCTATCAGTAGGTTCGAAGGAATCCTTTATCCAATTAGACATCACAAAAAACACACAAGTGGGCCGATCCTTACGCAGTACACCAGTTCACGGCCCATACACAGCGGTGGCAAAGGACCCCAGTATCTACACCTACCTCTCGTAAGTGGCACTGTTACATAATACCTATAATAATTATCTACACAATGTCTAGCCCACCTGTGCCAATGTGTGCTACGGTCCCGAATGCGTAAAAATCCCAAACTAATAGGATCACCCACGAACATTAGTATGTCCACACAAATAAATATAAATACATATTATTCGCATATAATATGTGTAGGTAATTACTCTATAGAAGTGTTCTAAAAGTCTCGCCTAGACTTGAGGTTTGGGAGAAATGCCCCGCCTTAAGCTTTTTACACCTTATTCTTTGTAAAAGGGTTAAAGAGCACTTTTTTTAAAACAAAAACGCTTTAGTGAAACAATATCGCCTTTTAAAGACTTTTTTTAAAAAATCGTACCAATATCTCATTCAAAACAATCAAAAGACAAATGGTATCCCAAACCTCTCTACCTCTCGTCCAAAAAAATGCGCGTTTTTTCTTTTCTTTTTTTGTTTTTTCCTTAGTTTTTAAAAAAATAGTATTTTAGTTTGCATATATTCGACATATTTTAAGGCATGTACCATTTTAGTATTTTTAATATCCTTGTTATAGTTAAAAATGTTAAAATATATTTTAAAAGGCCAAAATTTCTTTTCACGCCTTTTTACGCCTAAGGCCCGCCTACGCTTCTAAGGCTTAAGGCTCGACCTCCACACCTCGATCACGCCCGCGTGTTTTAGAACCTTCCTCTATAGTTACTTAAGGTATCCCATATGATATCCATAATTATTCACCCAATAATAATTTACCATCCAGTTAATTATTAATGCCTTAAAAGATTATTTAACCATCTAGTTAAATATAACTTCCCAATTAATATGTGTGCCACATTAGGATTTTTAATAAAATCATCGTTGACCCAAACACAGTCCCACCATCTCGTATGGTTTACTAAGAATACCCCGGATCTTTCCCTGGTCCCAACTCGTCCTGCCCCCAGAACTGAATCAATTCGGTTCCTTGGCCGAATCGATTCGCTGCCAGGCCGAATCGATTTGAATGGTACAACAACCCAAATTTGTTAGGTTTTTTAATACGAAATTCCTTGTTTTCATTCCAAACTCCAATCCAAGTATTTATATCATTATCGTAATGATGATGCTGGAATTAGCACCACCAGATAAGGTGTTTTCAAGCTCAATCTAAGAACAACAATGGCAGCATAGTTATGTAAAAGGTAGGAGAAAGAGATGAGGAGAAGAGGAGAGAGCACCAGGACATAAGTGGTTCAGCCTAAATTGGCTTACGTCCACTGTGTGTGTGAATAACCTCACTGTAATAAGGCACTAATGTCCATGGATACAATCTCTCAAGCTTTCTCTCTCTATTGTGTATCTAGACAGAGTTTCAGCTAGGGTTGTATATCTGGCCCCTTTGCAAGGTAGAGGATGACCTCTATATATAGTACCTGGGTGTGTAATATACCCCCATGCATGAAATGTGCATGTGTGTGATAGCCTCACCAATATGGGAAAGCCATCTGTCACTGTCACATGTAGAGAATGATGATGCAATATTCTCCCCACGTGTGGGGAATAATCTTGTTATAGCTGATTTGTGTCCACGTGCCCTTATCCAAGTGTCAGCAGATGCTCGGCTATCGCGCCTGGTGTATGACCTCGGCCTGGGAGAGGCCGAGGTTGGTAAGTCTAGGTACTCATTCAGTCCGAGTATTCCATGGAGGTCTCGGCCTAATCCCAGCCGAGACAATGGACAAGGTCGGCCTGAGACGAGGTTGAGCTGGAGTGTTTGGAGTATCGACTAATGTCTTGATGAGGTTGCTGGTGGATTCCTGTGAGCTCGGCCTATGTCTGGCCGAGGTTTCCATTCCAAGGTATACGAGAATGCTGCTGATCCTTGTGATGTACCTTGGAGAGTCTCATGGTAGTGTTGGCCAGGGCCGACCTTACTATGGCCGAGTGCTAATGCCGCATACCCAAGGCTTATCCAACGTCGGCCATGATCTCGGCCGAGGTTGGTGTCTCCGGGCCGAGCTCACACTTGGGGCATATCAATCACCCCCCAGCCCTTAGTGACATGCGAAAGCAGGTGACAGTGGGATTCGCACATCCCTGAGGCCTTTCCAGTATGAGCCAGTATTTGCTTGACACTTGTCCAGTGTTGATGTATGGCTTGCTTGGGGAGCGTGTTGTTAGCCGCCTTTGGTGCTCCCAAGGCAATGATGGGCCTTGGGAGTCGCGCCTGCATATTTAAGGGTTTTAAACCTTTCCTTTTCCCCCCATCCTTAATTCTTTCTTCTGCGCAGTTGCACTCCAGTCATTTTCTCTCTCTAAAAGCATTCTTCTTCGCGACTTCTCTGCATAGGTTTTTGGTGGAGCTCTCTTGGATTTTCTTCACTTTTCCTTGTTGTTTCATCCTCAGGTATCTTCTTCCCCTTATTTGCCTCCATTTTCTCTGCTTTTTCCTTTCTATTTGAGTTTTTCGGCGAGTCTTTGGGTTTTCCGGTGAGTCTTTGGGTTTTTCGGTGAGTCCACCATAATTGCAGGCGAATTGTTCTTGTTAGGTTTGAGTAATTTGTTTTTTAGACTCCTTTGTTTTATCATCCAATCTTGTTTATAGTTTAAGGCAGTTTTTCCAAGTGTAGTGTCTGCCTCTGATGCTCAGACCCCTATACCAACTTCTTGAGGAGTTCCCCTCCCTTAGGGAGAAGGCTTTAGAAAAAATCAGACAAATAGAAAGAGCACGGGAGGAGGCTCGTAGGTCTCAAGAATTCCCTATTAGACCCATCTTCCCACCACCCCTGAAGGTGATATATCCTGATCCTTCAGAGTCTTTCAACCAGTCAGAGGTTCCTGTCGACCCTATACCAATGTCTGAGTCTGAGTCTTCTACCTCAGACCCCATATCTGTGGATTCCTTTCAGGAGGCCATGGACTTCTCAATTCGTCCTGATCAGGCCCCTGATCAGGCCGAGGTCTCCAGCCGGGTCTCATCTCATAACTCCTCAAGCGCCTCAGCCTCTTCCTCAGAGGTTGAGATCGTTGAGCCGAGCGTGGCCATCCCACCACCCCTTGACGCCATTCACTACACCAAATCTGCCCATTTGTCAAGGTCATTGACCTTGACAAATTCAACTTGTCAAGGTCAATGACCGTGACATTTCGAGACGAGCCAACTTTTTTTGTCACGGTCGTGTCACGGTCATTGACCTTGACACAAAACTCGCGTTTTGTGTCACGGTCGTGTCGCGGTCAATGATCGTGACACGTTTATCACGGTTTATAACTGTGACAAAGCCATGACCCTTTTAAAAAAAATTGTCACGGTCATTGACCGTGACAAGTCCGTGACAACCTTTGTCACGGACATGTCACGGTCAATGACCGTGACAATTCTGGGCAGAATTTAAAAAAAATCTGCTGGGCAGTATGGCCACTGCCACTGCCCAGCAGTATATTTGTACCTGTTATAGCAACGGTGTACCTGTTCCAAACATCATATATCCGAACAAACTAAAGATAATGCAAATATATATTCAAATAAGAAACTATTTAAAAAGAAACAACATCACCATCATTTTATCTCAAATCTACAAACTATTTGCATGGAAAAGAGATTTTGTACCGCGACGCTCGGGAACACCTCCTTATCCTTCCCTTCTCGTCCGAATAGCCACATAAGTATAGAGCATATGTGACCTACCCTTAGGGCCACTCATTGTCCCCTGAATTGAAATAAAGTAAAATTAGTATCCGCCCCTCAAATATAGATAAATATAAATCGTAATTGAAATCGAAATCGAAATTGACATATAAATATAAATATATTACCTGTAGTGTCACTCAAACAGCTAACTTGAGCTCATATGGCACCTCCTTCCAACTAATGTACCCCAGGCAATCGTGTCAATTATAATTCTCTTCATATCTAAACACTAAGAAATACCATAATCCTATGGAGTTATGCGTTGCAAATTCCTTCCAACCGTTGTGTAGCCAAAAATCAGCAGTTGAAGTTGTCAATTACACCTTTCAATGGTCTCCCATGTTTTGCTAGAAGTTCCAAGTGGTGGGGTATGGAAAGTGGAATTGATAACTTCAACTGGTGATGTTTGGCTACATAACGGTTGGGAGGAATTTTCAGAGCATCGCTCCATAGGATTATGGCATTTCTTAGTGTTCGGATAAACGAAGAGATTCAGTCTCCTCTCCACAAATAGGACACCCCACATAACTATGTACTAATCACCTAGTAAAGGTAAGAAGCGTATATTCATGGATTAGTATAAACAAAACTTAGATGTAGTTGGAATATTTATGTATTAATCTCCTCTCCACACACGCACACTACACAAGAGTGAAAATGATAAAGTGCAGATCAAGTAAAAGCATTAAAAATGGATGATTCGGTACAAATTGAAATATTTATTACAAATTGAAAAATTATTTCAAATTCGGGTTATCATCAAAAATGGATTGATATTCGGTAGGAGCAGCCAAGTCATCCACACTACTATTTAGACGCCTTGGCGCGTGTTGGACAATTGACCACGGCTCGTTGTTGATATACTCCGAGTAAAACACTTGCTTAACCTTTTGAAATGCACAAACAAACGTCTCATCGCTCACGTGGTCGTTGCTCTTCAACTTGGGCAAGTCAACCATGATCAAATTGGTGACAGGATCAACTTTACAAGCATTTTTATCCTCAACTCTTACCCATTCACAGTAAAATACAACCTCTTTGAAGCTTATATAATCCAATTCAAATATATTTTGGATTACACCATAGTAAGTCATTTCAGCTTCAACGAGGTTTTTATCTTTTGCGCTCGCTCGAAGGAAAGTAAGAGCCTTGTATGAAATTCCCGAGTTCTGTACATTTGTACTTTCCTCGTACACTTTAGCGCCAAAAATGTAACCGTTCAATCAATACTTTTTGTACTCTTGTGCCACGAACAAGGGTCCAGTGGCTAGACGAGCAAGCCTTGATGTCGCATCACCCATCTTTAGGAGCTGAGAATATAGATAAATTAATTATATTAGTGGTAAAATTTGAGTGTAATGTAACGTTATATAACGACTGTTTTCATTATAATTACCTCTTGTGTCAACCATAGCCTAAATTCGCTGTTTGATTGTACCATTGTTTTTCGTCTTTTATTGTTCTCACAGGCTTCATATGTACTGCATATTACAAAATTAATCATGTATAAAATAATGTTAAACATTATAATATTCGAAACTTACTTTTTCCATTCTTTGACATCTTCATGTGTGTCAAATAGATAACGAGCTACTTGTTCATGTTGCAAACTCGTTAATTTCACTCGTTTTCCATCACATTACCACCATCATCGAGGAATTCATCAGTGTCATCAACGCTGGTCGAGTGAGGCATATATTCCCGAGTATATATTGATGACTCCACGGTGATGTATTCCTTTGCAATTGATCCTGCAATATATCGCGTATTCTTGACGTAATCTTTAAAAACTTTCATCAATCTTTCAAATGGATACATCCACCGATATCTAATTGGACCACAAAGAAGTGCCTCGTCGCATAGGTGTACCAACAAGTGAACACTTATGTCAAAGAATGCTGGGGGAAAGTACTTCTCCAATACACAAATCGCTTCGTTCACAGCCAATTTTGCGGCCACTATGTGTTCTCGATTCACTACCTTCTCACACAAGAGGGAGAAGGTAATACTAATTTGCATAATAGCCCTACGCAAATCCTTGTGCTTGGAGAAACAGTGCTTAAACAATAGAGGAGCCAATTGCATGATCACATGCCAATCGTGGGACTTACACTTATGTAAATCATGAGTAACATAATTCACAATCCTTTGCAAGTTGGACGAAAAAGTAGATGGTCCCTTCAAATTATATATTGTGTCTAGAAGCACCTTCATTTCCTCACTCGTCAAAGTAAACGCACCAGGGGGAATTATTGTCCTTCCCCTACTATCTTCTTTCAACCATAGTTGTGGTTTAAGTTTTAACATTTTAAGGTCTTTTCGTGCATTTTCTCCATCCTTCGAATGACTCCCCCCCAAGGCAAGTACCCACAATATGTTCAGCGAAGTTCTTCTCTGCATGCATCACATCCAATACATGGTGCACCGGGTTTTTCTTCCAATAAGGCAAGTCAAATAAAATTGACCTCCGAGACCATGCCTTTCTTATCTCAGTTTCATTCCCAGTTGGGGTCTTCTTATGCTTGACATTCTTAAATTTGGGATTCTTACCTGGCATATTTGGGCCACATTCAGAAGATTTACTTTCAATTTCTGAACCCGAAAGTTGTCTCGACGGTAGCCTATGTTCAACTCCGCCCAATAAAAAATTAGAACCTTTCTCAAATCTGAAACTATGAGCTGGGGGTAAAAACCTCCTGTGGCAATGGTATACATTTTTTAAGCTAGAGGATAGACGAAGAGATTCAGTCTCCTCTCCACAAATAGGACACCCCAAATAACTATGTACTACACATCCGGATAATGTCCCATAAGCTGGAAAATCATGAATTTCCCACATCAACATAGCTTTCAGCGTAAACTCTTCTTTTCTAAAAGAGTCAAATGATTGCACACCCTGTTCCCACAACTCATTTAATTCTTCTACCAAAGGAGCCAGGTAGATATCAATGTCTTCACTTGGTGCCTTTGGCCCAAATATCAATAAATCCATCATCAAAAATTCAGGTCTCATACACTGTGAAGGAGGGAGGTTGAGTGGGGCTAGGATCACTGGCCATACACTCTGATTGGTGCTTAGATTTCCAAATGGATTGAAACCATCTGTTGATATAGCCAAACGAATATTGCGTTGTTCTCGAGCAAAATCGGTATACTCAAAATTCATCCTCCGCCAGGCAGTAGAATCAATAGGATGACGCATGATATTACCCCCTACTTCTGCCCTAGCATGCCAAGTCACTGCCTCTGCAATCCATGGTACTGTGAAAAATAGCTTTAATCTAGGCCCAACGGGAAAATATTTCAATACTTTTTGAGGCACTTTTGAGCTTGTGCCTTCCTTACTAGTAGATTGGACATATCTAGGTTCATCGCATACCGGACAACGATCGAGATTTTCATACTCCTTTCGGTATAGTATGCAGTCATACACACAAGCATGAATCGATTTACACTTCATTCCCAAACCTTTCAAACTGTTCTTCATAACATGATAGCTATTTGGAAGTGTATTCACCTTGGGTAATAAGCCCTTCACCCATTTCAGAATTCCTGTCACGCTATTGCCAGATAAACCGTACTGCGTCTTCAAACTGTGCAAACCAACCATGGCATGTAAAGTTGTTTGATCTTTCTCACAGCCAGAGTATAACGTTTGGGTCGCCTTAAATTTTAAACTTTGGTAGTCATCGTCAAGTTTTATCGTGTTATCTTCACGAGCACTTGAATCTTCTACATCATCAGTAACCTCATTCTCCTCAGCTTCATAAACTCCGTACGCATCATCAACTAAATCCTCTAACATATTATGATCTACGTCGTCCCCTTCTACATCTATTCTACTTGTTGAAGGTTGTTGTGAAGGTTGGTCGGGGACAAAAGGAACTTTCAATTCACCGTGAAAACTCCAAAATCGATAACTATCTTGCATACCCGATCTTAACAAATGTAGTTCAACTGTTTTCCACTCAAACACCTTACCATTCTTACACCTAGCACACGGACACGGAAACTCTTCATCATTACGACATCTCTTTGCATATTTCACAAATTCGTTAGCACCTCTGCGAAACACATCCCCAATTCTATTAGTCTCACCCATCCACTCTTTGTATTTCGGATATCCCATCACAGCTACCACAACTAAACACCTATTAAAGGTAAACAAAACTTAGATTTATAGTATGTTTTATTTAATTATCCCATCATTTAATTATCCTATTAAAGGGTAAGTGGTCCTATCCCATTCAAGAATGCATTTTTCTGTAATATACTTAACAGCTCATGCACATTGTTACGATTTGAAAAAAATTCGACAGCATATCCCCTTAGTTCTCCAAGTACACGACGTAGATTGGAGGGTGTGAGTGTTATTTCAATTGGTCAATTGAAATAACAGTCACACTTGTCAATCTAGTATGTACCCAGAGAACATTAAGATACGACTGCAGAACTTCCTCCAAAAGTAACAACTTTAAGCCAATAAGAATATTATACAGAAATTATACAGTCTCAAACTGTCCAAACGGGACAATTCGAGAGATCTCATTACAGGGGTAATGACTCTCGAACGGGTCTAAGGGCTATTGAATGCGTACGCATAAGAACTAGAATGCTAGTATCTATGCGCACTATGTTTAATTTCAAGTATGTTTCATATAATGGGTTAATTCAAATACAAAAATAAATTCATGGGTTAATTCAAATACAAAAATAAATTCATGGATTAATTCAAATACAAAAATAAATTCATGGGTTCATTCAAATACAAAAATAAATTCATGTATTGACCACATACACACACACACACACACACTATCTAAGTTGTTCTATAGGAATAAAAACAACATTTTTAAAATATGAAGGGCTCACCAATTTGATCAAAATTTTCAACAACATAGACTAATTGATCTTTATTATAAGACAATTACTACAAATTTACGCGCATCGCCCGAATTCAAAAAGTAATTTAATGACTAGAGTAATATTTTTTTTAACTTTAGTTATTCACCACAAATCTTAAAAAATATTTTATTTTTCATGCTTTTAGCAACTTCGGATGACAATTACTACAAATTTACATTTTTGGATATTATTTTTGGATATTATTTACATTTACATTTTTGGATATTATTTTTGGAAATTTATAGAAAATTACTTATTTATTTACATTTTTAACCCCCTACCCTCACCCTACCCCCACCCTGGCCCACCCTGCCCTCACCCTGCCCCACCCCCCACACATGCACACACACGCACATATATACACACATACACACATATATATACACACAAACATATATATAAATGGAAGAGAGAGAGAGAGAGAGAGTAGCGTCGAGAGAGAGAGAGAGAGAGAGGGAGGGAACGGTGCGGGAGGGAAAAAAGAACGGGGAAAGGGTTTTTGCTGCTAATATTGTCACGGTCGTGTCAAGGTCATTGACCGTGACAAGTATTTAAAGAATTGTCACGGTCATTGACCGTGACAAGTAAATTTGTCACGGACTTGTCACGGTCATTGATCGCGACAATTTATTGTCACGGTCGTGTCAAGGTCAATGACCGTGACAAAAAATGCGTGTTTTTTGTCACGGTCAATGACCTTGACAAGGGTGGCCGACTGAAAGGTGACAATTTGGCCATTTTGGTGTAGTGATTCCTCTATCGGCCATCACCGGTGCAGAGTTCGCTCAGAGGTTCCCGGGTAACCCATCAACATTTGCTCCGGCCGATGTTGAGCAAGATGATGATGACGTTGAAAGTGATGTCCAAGTCTCTGAGGCGGCCGAGATCGAGAGTACTGTAACTGAGGTAGACCTCCTCTGCTTCAGATACCTATATTCCATCAGTCCCTCCATAAAGCTAAGAAGACCTCTGAGGGAAGAGAGGGCTTTTCACGGCCGAGACGGCGAAATCTGCTTGTACGAGCAGATGTTCAAGTTGGGGTTTCGTCTACCCATCCATCCAATTATCAAATCCATCCTTGCCTATATCAATTTGGCCCCCTCCCAACTATCCCCTAATGCCTGGAGGGTCATAATAGGGGCCATAATCTTGTGGAGGGTTGTCCACCACTCAGACCTTCCAGTTCAGGTCTTTGTTGGTTGTTATGTTCCCTCTTCTGCCAAAAATCACTTGAGCTACTATCATTTTGTAGCTCGGAAGCCAGAGAAAAAGATGCTTCAAGTAACTCAGACTTCCAACCACAACTGGAAGCCATGTTACTTTTTTGCCTCTGGACCATGGGAATTTGGCCCATGTGCTCCCTCGTCCATTCTGGAGCCGAGGATGCCCCTTAGGTGGGGTAAGGTCACAATATCTGTGAGGGATGACCCTGGTCTGAGACCATCCAACCTTCAGAAGGTGAAAGCCCTTCAAGATCAGGGGGTACATGGTCTGTTCGTCAGGTTCGAACACTTGATGACCCCCATTACCTCTCTGAGACAGGTCTGGGTGGAAGTCCTCTTTCTGAGCTTGGTAAGCGCTTTTTATTTGAAGTTGAACCTCTGAGTTTATTTATGTCTGATCTTCTAACTCAGATCTATTGATTTTTGCAGAGCGTCCGAAGGATATCTCAGACGAACTCTGGGAAATGGCTGCACCCAGCTTGACGAGACTCGCGAAAAAAGCTGGACTTAATGCTCCTCCCCCAGCTCCCTCTGCCTCGAAGCCCCAAGCCACAAAGAAGAGGGCTCCAATTGATCATGCCCCTGAGGATCAGAGGCTGAAGAAGAAGAATGCTGACACTGCCATCCCCATCTCTTCAGCAGACGCTCTGTCGGCTCGTCTAGAGCAGTTGAAGATTACTGATATCATAGTCGGCCATAGTCTTCAGGCCTTAGATGCTTTCGGCTCTACAATGACCGAGGCTAACAAGCGCTTCTTCAGGTCACTTGATACTCCTTTAAAGGTTAAGTTCGGCATTCACATATCCATTCAGGTATGACCTCATTTTTCTTTCCAATTCCTAAGTGTAACCTCTGATTTGTCTTTTGCTCATTCCTGATCGCAAAATCTGCAGGGCTTGGCAGCAATGCACCACCTCTCGAATTGGACTCTGAGGAAGTTGCCCCTCATCCAGAAGGGTCAAGAGGCTGAGAAGGTCTAGAGTTCTTTGAATGCAGAGATCAACCGGCTTAAGTCTGAGTTGGGTGAGTCAGACAAGAAGGTGAAGGGGCTGGAGAAGGAGGTCTCTCGGCTTAATAAGGACCATGTTGCTGCCCTGAAGGCCAAGGACGATGTACTGCAGTAGAAGGCCAGCTCGGCCGTGAAGGCAGCCCTAGATGATGCCTCAGAGGGGATAATAGCCGAATATAAAAATTCTGACGAGTTTATGAGCTTTGGCTTTGAATACCTTGAAAGGGGTATCAAAGCCACTGTCAAGTGGGCTGATGTCAGGGAGAGGGAGGCTGGTACTTTAAAAGCCTCTGACTTCACAGGCCTTGGCTTTGCTGATCCTCAGTTTTCCCAGGCCCTTTAGAAGGTTGAGGAGGAGGCTGCCACGCCTGCCGAGACTGCAACGATGGACGGCACTGAGGTTGGAGGGGCAGACGTTGCTGAGGTGACTAACGTTGTCCAACCAAATAAGCCGAAGATACCATCATTCCCCCCTCAAACCCTTAAAAGAATTTCTGAACATTATAACCCCTAATTTTGTAATCTCTGAATATTTATGAATGAACATGGCTCTTTTCCCTTCTTTGTAATCTCTGAATATTTTTTTTATCTCTGAATGTGTTATTTTTTTACTGTGTTATTCTCTGAATAGGACCATCTTCTTTTGTTGTATGTATGTCATGATGTTTTTGCTCAAGCTTATGCAATGGTGTTTGCCTAAATCAAATTAGTAGTCTGAGCTCAGACCTCGTCACTATTGACTGGTGTTATGAAGGTCTGAGGTCGCCACCTAAGATGTTACCCTCATAATTAATCTCACCAAATTAATGATGTTAAGGGTCTGAGGTCATCCCATTATGGTGTCTGGCCTCAGACCTCGTCACCACTGAATGATGTTGTAAGGGTCTGAGGTCATCACCTAAGATGTTATCCTCATAATTAATCTCACCAAATTAATGATGTTAAGGGTATGAGGTCATCCCATTATGGTGTCTGACCTCAGACCTCGTCACCACTGAATGATGTTGTAAGGGTCTGAGGTCATCACCTAAGATGATATCCTCATAATTAATCTCACCAAATTAATGATGTTAAGGGTCTGAGGTCATCCCATTATGGTGTCTGACCTCAGACCTCGTCACCACTGAATGATGTTGTAAGGGTCTGAGGTCATCACCTAAGATGTTATCCTCATAATTAATCTCACCAAATTAATGATGTTAAGGGTCTGAGGTCATCCCATTATGGTGTCTGACCTCAGACCTCGTCACCACTGAATGATGTTGTAAAGGTCTGAGGTCATCACCTAAGATGTTATCCTCATAATTAATTTCACCAAATTAATGATGTTAAGGGTCTGAGGTCATCCCATTATGGTGTCTGACCTCAGACCTCGTCACCACTGAATGATGTTGTAAGGGTCTGAGGTCATCACCTAAGATGTTATCCTCATAATTAATCTCACCAAATTAATGATGTTAAGGATAAGTGCAAAATGGAGCAAGTACCACCATGGGAACTGATCTTTTATTAATAACCTCTTCATGACAAAATGGTACAATTACACAACTTCATGCAACATCATATGTAATATTTCTTAAGGTGATCAGCATTCCATGGATTAGTGAAAGGTTCTCCTTCTAGGTTTTCTAGCCTGTAAGTGCCAGGCACAACCTCTTCTGTCACTTTATAGGGGCCGTGCCAGTTTGGGTGGAGTTTGTTTGCTTTCTGTAAGGTCTTCTTTAGCACCAGGTCTCCCACTGCAATGGGTCTTGACTTTACCCTCTGGTTGTAGAATTTTGCTGCCCTCTGTTGGTAGGATGCTTGTCGGACCTCTGCGTCCTCTCTTCTTTCTTCGATAAGATCTAGGTCTAGCCTCCTCTCTTCCCCATTATTGTCAGGGTCATAGGTCTGAATCCTATGAGTTGGGAGCCCTACTTCCGTTGGTATGACGGCCTCTGAGCCATGTGCCAACATGAATGGGGTTTCTCCTGTTGGTGTCCTTATCGTGGTTCTGTAGGCCCATAACACAGCGTAGACCTCTTCAGTCCATCTTCCCTTCGCATCTTCTAACCTCTTCTTGATTCCATCCAGGATAGTTCTGTTTGTGACCTCGGTCTGACCATATGCCTGAGGTCGGCCAGGAGATGAGAAGAATTGCTTTATTCCTACTCTTAGGCAATACTTTTCTAAAGAGGAGTTCTTGAACTGGGTCCCATTATCCGAGATGAGAGTGTTTGGGAGGCCATATCTGCATATGATATTCCTACAAATAAATTGGAAGGTCTTCTGCTCTGTGATCGTTATCATCGGCTCTACCTCCACCCATTTTGAAAAATAGTCGATGGCAACTATCAAGAATCTATAATTATTGGCAGCTCTTGGTAGGGGCCCTACTAAGTCAATCCCCCATACTGCAAATGGCCATGGAGAAGTGATTGACGTCATAGGTTGATGAGGATGATGAGGGATGGCGGTGAACCTCTGGCATTTATCACATTTCCTCACATAGGCTGTAGCATCCTTGGATTGGGTTGGCCACCAGTACCCCTGGGTGATGATTCTTTTGGCCAAGGGTCTTCCCCCTATGTGGCTAGAGCAAGAACCCTCATGGACCTCCCGTAAGACCCGGGGGACTTCTGTGGGGTGCAAACATCTGAGGAGAGGTAGCAAGAATCCTTTCTTGTACAGGACGTCTCCTATTACCGAGAACTTGGCAGCCTTATATCTCAATTTCCGCCTTTCTAGCTTGTATTCAGGCAGCTCTCCCTCTTTGATATATTTGAAGAGGGGGTCTATCCACGAGTCTCCTAAGTTTAAATTTTGACAAGGGTTATATACCTCTTCTTGCTCAATGGCTGCCTTCCCCAAGACTTCGATCGGAATGGTCCTTCTAACATCTGTCTTCGTTGCCGAGGCCAACCTTGCCAATGCATCTGGGTGGCTGTTACTTTATCGTGGCACTCTCTTCAGTCTTGCCTCTTCAAAATTTTTAAACATTGCTTTCACCCTTTTCAGGAATTTTGGCCATCCTTTCATCTCTGGCCTCATAGATTCCCAATACTTGATGGACAACTAACCGCGAGTCGTTGTGGAGTAGGAGTCGCTTTACGCGAAGAGTCTTTGCTAATGAGAGACCTGCTATCATGGCCTCATACTCGAACTCATTGTTAGAAGCTCGGAAGTTGAACCTCAAAGCGTATTCAATGTTGGCACCATCTGGAGCTGAGAGTATCAACCCCGCACCGCTTCCATTGTCACAGGAAGAGCCATCAACGAAGAGGCTCCAAATATCCGTACCTGATGAGAAGACCCCTTTCGTTATGACCCCTTTTTTGAAGAGGTATCGATCTTCCTCGTTCTCCGCAACTTGTTTCCTGGATCTGTTGGATGCGATCTCTTCCTGATCTTGGAAGATGTTTGGTGTCATCTCTTTCGGATTTCAAAAGACACAGCGGTTTTCAACACCCTTTAGGCCATTCTCTGCCTCGGCCTCTTCCCATGTAAACTCAGCAACAAAGTCTGCGAGGGCTTGCCCCTTGATGGCCGTCCTGGGTTGGTAGGTAAGATTGTACTCCCCCAATTTAATGGCCCATGTCATCAATCGCTTGGACTTCTCAGGTTTATGCAGGACCTGTCTTAGTGGGGAGTCAGTGAGGACAACCATGGAGTGGGCCTGGAAGTAAGGCTTCATCTTTCTCGAGGCATGTATCAAGGCGTAAGCTAGCTTTTCCATACGAGGGAAATTTTGTTCGGCCCCTTGAAGGGCCTTGCTGTTGAAATATACAGGCCTTTGGATTCCAGCGTCTTCCCGTATTATGGCTGCGCTGATGGCTGATTCAGAGACTACCAGATACACGTATAATTTCTCCTCTGCTATAGGTCGAGACAGCAATAAGGGAGACCCTAAATAAGATTTGAGTTGGTTGAAGGATTTTTCGCACTCTTCGTCCCATTGGAAGGCCTTTCTCAGCACCTTAAAGAACGGAAGGCACTTGTCTATTGCCCTAGAAACAAACCTGTTAAGGGCAGCCACTCTCCCTGTAAGTCTTTGAACATCTTTGATACTCCTCGGTGTCTTCATGTCAAGTAAATCCTTGATTTTTTTCAGGGTTCGCTTCAATCCCTCTCTAGTTGACGATAAATCCTAGGAACTTCCCAGCTCCTACTCCGAAGACACACTTTGCGGGGTTGAGTTTCATTCTGTATGAGTCCATAATGTCGAAGGTCTTCTCTAGATCCGTTACATGAGTGTGAGCCTTCAAGCTCTTTGTTAGCATATCGTCTACATACACCTCCATAGTCTTACCTATTTGCTCTTCGAACATCTTATTAACAAGACGTTGGTATGTCGCCCCTGCATTTTTGAGGCCGAAGGGCATCACTTTGTAGCAGTACGTCCCTTTGTCGGTAATAAAGGCCGTCTTTTCCGAGTCTTCCGCATCCATGAAGATTTGGTTGTAGCCTGAATACGCGTCCATGAAGCTCATGAGCTCATGTCCCGCCGTCGCATCCACCATCTGATCTATCCGAGGTAAGGGATAGCTATCTTTTGGACAAGATTTGTTCAGGTCAGTGAAATCAACACACATTCTCCACTTCCCATTGGCCTTGGGCACGATGACTACATTCGACAACCATTACGGATATGTAACCTCTCTTATAAACTCAGCCTCTTCCAACTTTTTGACCTCTTCTCGGATAACGTCGTACTTTTCCCTGGAATAGACTCTTCGTCTCTGTTTGATTGGCCTGGCATCTTTGGTCACGTTGAGCCTGTGACTCATAACTTCAGGGTCGATGCCGGGCATGTCTGCGTGACTCCATGCGAAGACACTCTGTCTCCTCCTGAGGAAGTTTATCAGCTCTTCCTTGATTTTTGCCTTTAGGGCTTTATCGAGCTGGACGGTTTTTTCCGGCTCGTCCTCATTGAGGACGATGGATTCTACCTCTTCCGTGACCTCTCCCTTCTTCAACTTTGTTTCATCTCTTGGGTCAAGCGTATCGATGCTATAAGTGGTGATTGCCCTCTTATGGGCTTCTATCTCTTCGACCGAGTTAAAGTAACATTCTCGCGCTGTGGTCTGGTCACCTTGCACTTCCCCTACCCCATAAGGAATCGGGAATTTTAGCATCTGATGGACCGTCGACGGCACAACTTCAAACTCTTTAAGGGTCACCCTTCCTATGATGAGGTTATAGGCCGAAAACACGTTCTCGTCCATGACGAAAAAATTTATCTTCTTGGTCAACCTCTTAGGCCACTCATCACCCATTCGTACGTCCATCTCATACATGCCCAAGGGGTGGACCTTTTTGCCACTGAAGCCTATCAATGGGTGATGATAGGGTACCAGCCTTGCTCTGTTAAGACCTAGGCTCTTGAAGCAAGGCCAGAACATCACGTCCGTCGAGCTCCCCCCGTCTATGAGGATCCTCTGCACCTCGCACCCATGCACACTTGTTGTTATGACCAGAGGGTCATCATGGGGGGCTAAGATACCCTTGAAGTCGAGTCTGGAGAACCCAACTACGAGGGTGTCCATGTCTACCTTCTTCCACTTCTGCACCGTATCGGAAGACGTTAGATTCACAACTTCAAGCTTGGCCACTGACCTGGCCTCTGCTACGTGAGCCTTCCTATCAGCTACTTCAGAGCCACCTCCTGCAAATCCTCTACATATGGTGTCAACACCAAAGGAGATCGTACCGACCCTCTTCACCGGGGTGTTATCATCTTTTGGTGTAAGATCCGGATCATCTTCGTCATCACCTTCTGAATCATCGCTTCTTCTGGCCGGGACATTGTCACGGCATCTGTCATTTCTCCTTTTCTTAGGGTCATCTTTTCCACCCTTAGGAGTTTTACCGTCCACATACTTCCTCAACTTTCCAGATTTTAGCATCTTTTCAATCTCATCCTTCAGGGCGAAGCATCTGTCCGTGACATGGCCATGATCCTGGTGGAACTCGCACCATAGGTTTTATTCCTCTTATGTGGTGGGGCCTTCAGTTTCTCTGGCCATCTCAGACTCCTGTTAGTCTTAATCTCATTGAGGATGTGCTTGCAGCTTACAGTCAGAGGTGTATAGTGAGCGAACTTGTCATCACCCGACCTCTTCTTCCCATCTTTCTTGCTTTGGGACTTTCTACTGCCACTGCGGTTCTCATCCTCATACTTGGCAGCCATTGCCTCTTCCGCATTCATTACTTTCCCTGCGGTTTCCAGCAGCTCCGCCATAGACCTATGGGGGTCTTCCGCAAGTTTCCACAACATCTTCCCCTTCTGGAGACCTCCTATAAGGGCGGTCATGGCTATGTTCTCTTCATAATCTTCGACCTCCAACTTCTCTTTATTGAATCTCGCTATGTAGTCTCTTAGGCTCTCATCCTTGGCCTGCTTGACATACAGCAAGTGGGTAGTCTTCTTTTGAGGCCTCACCCCAAAGAAGAAGTTATGGATGAATCGTTCAGCCAAGCCTTTGAAGTTCTCAATTGAGTTCTTCGGAAGGGAGGTGAACCAACTGTGCGCTGCCCCCGTTAAGGTCCCATAGAAGTCCCTACACTTCATCTCATCGGGTATCGAGTAGATGTCTGCTGCCGACTGGTACATCTCGATATGATGTATAGGGTTAGTGATGCCATCATACTTGGGAGACACCGTAGGAGGCTTGAACTTAGATGGGGTTGGGAAACCCACTATCCTAGCCACAAATGGGGAGCCCTCTGAGTAACCCCTTTGCAATGGGTCCATGCTTCTGATGAGGTCTCCTATCTTCTCCTCAAGGCGCTGGATAGTGTCATTCCATGGTCTTCTGCCATCGACTTGGCCGAGGCTATCCCATGCCACCTCCATGGGATGGACCGAGGGTTCCCCTGCCGCGACACGTCAGCTGTTAACCTCTTCCTGTTCCCTGCCTCTTCTTTCACAGTGTCGGCCTTGATCTGGCCGACCCTACCTGTTCCCTCTCTGAGAGCCTGTTGCGCTCCTTGATCTCGACAGTCTCTGTCTTAGGTCATTCATCGGGCCCAATCTCTCAAAGGCCGACCCTCTACTCAACCTATCAAAGGCTGACCCTCTTTGTTGGGCCTCTTTACCTCTTCGGCCGACACAACCTTAACTTTGCCTAAGAGGTTGTACAGTGTTATTTGACACCTCATACGGCTCCCAACAGTCTTCCGGGGCTTCTTCCGCCTCTAGATCATCATACCTGTCCTCTGGGCAAGGGTTTCCCTGCCTCCCCAGGCGCAAGCGCCTAGGGTCAGCAACGTCCCTTCTCCGTTGGGGTGCAGGCTGGTCCTTCATTGGTGCCTGGGGTGGTCCCCTGGCGTTAGGATGAGGCTGAACTGCCGTAAGAGTGATCATATCCGGTGAGACTCCAGGTGGCCTCATCATAGTTTGGCTGAGCTGTGCAAATTGCTCCTGCATAGCTTGTTGTGTTGCAGCTAAAGATCTCAAGGCTGCAGCTACCTCCGCCATTTCAGACTGGGGGGCGCCTGACTGGAACTAGGCCCTCCACCTCCAGGTGGCGAAAGAGGCGGTGGTAATTCTGGTGCCATATGTTAACACTATAGAGCTTGAGTAGCAGATGAGCTTAGTACCTCAAAGGACCTCTTTCAATGGTGAAGCAGCTCCATGCAAGGGGCGGTGCCTGGTTCACCACCAGAGTCTCCGGTGAGGTTAAGCTGAAGAAGAGGAAGAGAGCTTCTTTTCTCTTCCCACAGACGGCGCCAAAATGATGATGCTGGAATTAGCACCACCAGATAAGGTGTTTTTAAGCTCAATCTAAGAACAACAATGGCAGCATAGTTATGTAAAAGGTAAGAGAAAGAGATGAGGAGAAGAGGAGAGAGCACCAGGACATAAGTGGTTCAGCCTAAATTGGCCTACGTCCACTGTGTGTGTGAATAACCTCACTGTAATAAGGCACTAATGGCCATGGATACAATCTCTCAAGCTTTCTCTCTCTATTGTGTATCTAGACAGAGTTTCAGCTAGGGTTGTATATCTGGCCCCTTTGCAAGGTAGATGATGACCTCTATATATAGTACCTGGGGGGTGTAATATACCCCACATGCATGCAATGTGCATGTGTGTGATAGCCTCACCAATATGGGAAAGCCATCTGTCACTGTCACATGTAGAGAATGATGATGCAATATTCTCCCCACGTGTGGGGAATAATCTTGTTATAGCTGATTTGTGTCCACGTGCCCTTATCCAAGTGTCAGCAGATGCTCGGCTATCGCGCCTGGTGTATGACCTCGGCCTGGGAGAGGCCGAGGTTGGTAAGTCTAGGTACTCATTCAGTCCGAGTATTCCATGGAGGTCTCGGTCTAATCCCAGCCGAGGCAATGGACAAGGACGGCCTGAGACGAGGTTGAGCTGGAGTGTTTGGAGTATCGACTAATGTCTTGATGAGGTTGCTGGTGGCTTCCTGTGAGCTCGGCCTATGTCTGGCCGAGGTTTCCATTCAATGGTATACGAGAATTCTTCTGATCCTTGTGATGTCCCTTGGAGAGGCTCATGGTAGTGTCGACCTGGGCCGACCTTGCTATGGCCGAGTGCTGATGCCGCATACCCAAGGCTTATCCAACGTCGGCCATGATCTCGGCCGAGGTTGGTGTCTCCGGGCCGAGGTCACACTTGGGGCATATCACGTAACATACTTGAATGTTTCTAATCCTTAGTTTATCACCTTAGGATGATTAATTTCTCACATTAACATTAATTCCCTTCTCCAAATTTCTAAAATTTACTCTAATTAATTATGATTCTTAACCCATATTTTTCTATCATAAATTCACCTAAATGAAAATATGTTCCACATCTCATATGTATTTGGATTCACTAAAATTTCCAGATCTTAACATGTATTCAATCCTCTACTCATGAATCAAGCTTTTCAATTTAAATAAACACATCATAAGGCATGAATTCTATCATCAATTTAGAATTTCAATCATCCTAAATTTCTGGGTTAAACCACCTAATTTCCAATTAGTCTTCTCTACATGTATGTGGTTATATCCTACCATTTAATCATCAATTCATACTAAAACCCAGAAATCACATGGAGTCTACTACTAAGACTCAAGGAATATATTATACATTTAGTTAAGCAAGAAAATTCTTGCCTCGATGTGATGGTTGATGAATTTCCCTTTAATTCCTTGTTTCTTCTCCTTTTTCGCCTTGTTCTCTTCTCTCTTAAGGTGGGGCTACTAGGGTTATGTATTTAATTAAGTGCGGGGAGTGTTAATCTTTTCCTTAATCTTATATTAGTCCCAAATCCTGAGTTAGACTTATTTCCCTAATTTTGGACCTCCAAATGGGCCCGAACCCATCATTAGACTAGCCTAAAAGTCTCCTAACTTATTTACCATTTCTAAAGGTTTAAAACATCTAAACGAGTCCATATAGCTCCCCGAAATGCATCCCAAATATTTTTATTCCATAATTATATTTATAAGCGAGTCACACATCATACATTAGTTATCTACTACACATACAATTATTTTCCATTGTAATAATCAGCATAACATCAATCACACAAGATTATGACATAAGGACAATTTACTTTTTCCTAATTAATAAATTAAATTCACCGATTTCATTAAATTTCCACGAATTTTATTTTATTCCAATAATATAGTTTTATTTATGCTAAAAAAAATATGGGGTATTATATTATTCCCCCTAATAACGGGATTCCGTCCTCGGAATCTAGAAGTGTATATACCTAGCTAGAAGAGTTTTGGATACTTTGTCCGCATGTCTTTCCCCCTCTCCAAAGTCGACCCGTCCTCCTTATGGTGTCCCCACTGCACTCGCACCAATGGAATAATTTTGGATCAAAGTCGTCACTTCCAATGAAACAGAATGGCTACAGATCTCTCCTCGTATGTAGCATCTGGTTAGAGTTGTATCTCATCAATATAGACATGCAAGTACGCTATCTCGTCTCTAAGGAACCTTCGTAATGTAGATATATGTAAAACACTGTGTATTCGCTGCAAGCTGTTCGGTAACCCCAACCAATACGCTATGGGCCCAATCCTCTCAAGGATAGGGAATGGTCCCACATATCGGGGAGCCATCTTCCCTTTCTTTCCAAACCTCATAACTCCCTTAATAGGAGACACGTTTATCAACAGCTGATCCCCAATATTAAAGTTTAAGTGTCTCCGTCTCGCATCTACATAACTCTTTTGCCTATCCTGGGCAATTCGTATCCTATCCCGAATCATCTCTACCTTCTCCGAGGTGTCCTGAATGAAATCTAGCCCACGTAACTTGTTTTCACCCACGTCCCGTAAAGCGCATCAAATGGTGCCATTCTAATCGTGAACTGGTGGCTGTTATTATATGCAAACTCCACCAAAGGCAAATAGTGCTCCCATCTCCCCTTAAAGTATAATATTCATATCCGTAAAATCTCCTCCAACATCAAGTCCACACTCTCCGTCTGCCCGTCGGTTTAAGGATGATATGAGGTGCTCAATCTTAATTTTGCCCTCAAAGCCTGCTGAAAGCTCCCTCAAAAATGGGATATAAACGTCTGTTCGACACAATATTGAGTGATACCCCATGCAGTTCTATAATCTCTGCGAGGAAAAGTCTAGCGTACTCCTCTGAGTTGTAATCTATTTGGATCGGTAAGAAGTGAGCTACCTTCGTCAATTTGTCAACGATCACCCAAATGGAGTCATAACCCCTCAGGGATGTAAGTATCCCAGTGATGAAATCCATGGATATTCGCTCCCACTTCCACATAGAGATCTCTAAATGCTGCAACACACCTGCAGGATGCTGGTGGTCTATCTTCACCAGCTGACAAGTAGTACACTTGGACACAAAATTTTCTATGTTCCTTTTCATCTCGACCCACCAAAACTCATGTCATTGTACATCTTATCCCCTTTGGAATGTATCGTAAAGCGTGAATCGTAAGCCTCAGACATAACGGCTCGCCTCAACTCCACGTCATATGGAACAACTAATCTGCCCTGAAATCTCAATCCACCATCCGACCCAATAGCATAATGCTCTGCTCCCTCGGCTAGAAACTAATTAATCTGCTTCTGGAAAATTTGATCTCCTGAATGTGCCTTCACGACCTGAATGATGATCTCGGGTGTGATGGTGAAAATTACCATAAATGCACAGGTCAATTCGTCATCCCCATGAAGTGATTTCCACTTCGCCTTTACACTGTCACCAACTCCCAAATTGGCTTGTGATGCAAAGAATTTGCTAAAACATTCATTTTCCCTGGGTGGTATTGAATGTCAAACTAGTAGCCCTTCACAAATTCAAGCCATTTACTCTGCCTCATGTTCAATTCTCATTGAGTGAACAAATATTGTAGGCTCTTATGGTATGTAAAGAGCTGGAACTTCTCGCCCAGGAGATAATGCCTCCACACTCGCAGTGTAAAAACCACGATTACTAACTCCAAGTCGTGGGTGGGGTAATGTCCCTCGTCAGGCTTTATCTTCCATGAAGCATAAGCTATCGGCCTCTCCTCCTACATTAAAACCACTATAAGTCCCCTCAGGGACGTATCTGTGAAGACCTTATAGTTAATCCCTTCCCGAAGTAATGCCATAACCTTTGTTTTAATCAATCTAGTCTTCAGCTCAACAAACGCCTGCTCGCACACATTATCCCCTACAAACGAAACTCCATCTCTTGTCAAATTCGTTAAAGGTACGACTGTCTTGGAAAACCCCTGAATGAATCGACGGTAGTACCTAGTCCCAAAAAGCTACGTACCTCGGTGGGTGTAGTGGGTTGTTCCCACTCCATAATTGCATAAACCTTCCCCAGGTCCACTGATCTCCCCCTCTCGGACACAATATGGTCCAAGAATTGCACCTCTCGCAACCAAAAACCACATTTCTCGAACTTATCATACAGCTAGTGGTCTCGTAGTGTCTGTAAGACTAACCATAAATGTTGTGCGTGCTCCTCCACAATCCAAGAAAAAATCAGAATGTCATTAATAAACATTATGATAAATTAATCCAGAAAGTTCCTTAATACCCGATTCATTACATGCATAAACACCGTCTGTGTGTTGGTTAGCCCAAAAAGCATCACCAAAAACTTAATTGACCCGTATCTCATAAGAAATGTCGCCTTCGAAATATTCTATTCCCGAACTCTCAACTAATGATAACCCGTTCTCAAGTCAATTTTAAAGAAATACGTAGCACCCCTCAACTGGTCAAATAAATCATCAATGTAGTGCAATGGATATTTATTTTTTATGATGACCTTGTTCAAATCTCTGTAGTCGATACAAAGTCGCAATGATCCGTCCTACTTCTTAACGATTAAAATAGGAGCACCCAACGATGAAGTACTCCTCCTAATGAACCCCTATCCCAATAACTACTCAATTTGATCCCGAAACTCCCTCATCTATAGGGGAGCCATCCTATATGGCGTACTTGTAATGGGTCTCATTCTCAAAATCAGATCAATCATGAAGTTTATCTCCCGATTAAGTGGTATCCCTGGGATCTCCCCAAACATCTCCGAAAACTCGCTAACTACCGGGATGGAATCTAACGACACCATGACCTATAAAAAAGTCTCCTCATTGTTGTAATATAAGTGCGTGCTCGACCCACCCAGGGTGCGACATCGCAACTAGGTACATCTATTTTCTCAAAATGGTAAAGACGATAGACCTACCATAACAGTCAACACATGCTCTGTATGTAGCTAGCCAATCCATCCCTAAGATAACACCATACTCGTGCATATCTAGTACCAGTAAGTCAGCTACAAAAGTGAGTCACCCTATCCTAATACCTATACCCCGACATATTGAATGTATGGGTGGTCCTCTATCCACCGGTGAGTCTACGTGTAGTATGATATCCGATGTAAAGTTTATCATCCCAGTCTCACGTGCAAAACCCACGCTAACGAATGAGTGAGATGCCCTTGTGTCAAATAAAATACGACCTACGTGGAAAAAAATAGGGAATATACCCTCAATAACCTGAACTGGTATTGGTCCCTCTGCCGGTGCGATGTGGTAGACCCATCCATACTATAGCTATGGCGGTTGTCCCTATAATGGGGGAACGGGTGCTGGAGCGGCTGGTGCCGCAACCCTTGGAGCTCGTAACTGCTAGCGCTGCCCCCGTGGTGCCTGATGTACACTCTGACCTCCATGCTCCCAAGGTGCCTGATTACCCCGAGGACACTGTCTTGACGTATGGCCATTCTCCCCGTAAGTATAGCAGTTCCCATGAAACTGGTGTTGTTCTGCCTGTCGACCCTCCTGACCTTGGCCCTGATGGCCCCTCTGCTACTAGCCTTGGCCCTGCCTGTTCTGATCATTGGAGAACCTGAATCATTTATAATGATATGCAAATGAGGTGGCCCTGAACTGCTGGGTCCCGGGTCCGCTACCTCCACTCGTCTTACCCTGATGGACCAATAACTCAGCTCCCTGTCGCTTCTCACCCTTGTTCTTCTTGAAGGCCCTGTGATCCTATAAGTGGAGAAGTACGACATTCACCATGTGATTATACGTGGTGAAGGTCGGGTTCCCCAAAATAGCTTCCCTAATGTGCCAAGCTAATCCCGGTATGAATTTGTCCATCTTTCTCTACTCAGTATTCATATCTTCCTTTAAAAAGTACAAAAGGGAAATGAACTCCTCCTCGTACTCCGCAATCGTACGACCCTCCTATAGGAGCTCCATAAAATGACTTCTCATCACAGACTGAAAAGCCTGGGGAAAGTACTTCCCCTTAAATCTCTCCCAGAACTCATCTATCATCAAGTTGTTTCTCTCTGCAACTGACGGACTGCCTCCCACCACTGGAGCGCGACCCCCACAAGCCAAAATGAACCTAACATCTGATTTTGCACTGGTATACACTCCACCATTTGTAAATGTCTTTGAATATATTTCTTCCACCCATTTGCCTCTAAAATATCTGGACTACCAGAGAAATCTGGAGGTTGGACGTTTACGAAAGCCTACCTAGCCCTCTCCCAAACTAACCCCGATGCCCGGGTTGGTACGGTCAAAGACTGTGATAAAAAATGAGTGTTTTTTTCTCACGATCAATGACCGTGACAAGGCTGGCCAGGTCAAAGGTGACAATTTAGCCTTTTTGGTGTAGTGGTTGTCAGGCAAACACATCTGCGTATTTGTTAAAAAAAGTTAATGAGTCACTCTGCCTCATCCTTTGGAAACATGGAATTGATCATAAAGGTTTTATCTAAATGGGACGAGTCAATAGGAATCCACTAACGACACTCAACAACACACAACGTAGTCCGACCTTGATCACAGCCGCCTCAAGAATCCACCAACGGCACACAATGCAGTCGAACGATTCCTCGGTATCCACCGATCTGAACTATGCTTTGTCAATCAATAATAAAGAATCAAACTTGCCAAAAAATCTCAAACAAGTGAAGAGTAAAAATCTTGGGGTTCACAACTGGAGATCTATAAGAAATATTAATATGTTTATTCTTGGATCTCAAATAGAGTGAAAAAGGTATATAGAGGCTTAAAATTTTCAAACTACTAGCGAAATTGATCCAATTGATCACTTTTATGTTGAAAAATATGTAAACTAATAGCACACAAAATGAGGCGTAATTTCCAAAATATTTTTAAAGAGATTCCAATATCTTTTAAACCATAAAAAAAGTGGATATAAAGTTGATGATTGAAGCTCGTTCGAACTAGATGCCTATTCAGGTCCGAACAAGATTGCAATCACATTCTAACTAGATGCATATCTAGTTAGAGTGAAAAAGGTATATAGAGGCTTAAAATTTTCAAACTACTAGCGAAATTGATCCAATTGATCACTTTTATGTTGAAAAATATGTAAACTAATAGCACACAAAATGAGGCGTAATTTCCAAAATATTTTTAAAGAGATTCCAATATCTTTTAAACCATAAAAAAAGTGGATATAAAGTTGATGATTGAAGCTCGTTCGAACTAGATGCCTATTCAGGTCCGAACAAGATTGTAATCACATTCTAACTAGATGCATATCTAGTTATAATCAGATTTCCTAAAATGGAATTTTAATGCAAAAATGAAAAATAAATTCTAGAAAAATCCAATTTAAAATATTTTAGCCTTTAAGAAATAAAAAGCACACATTTAAAGTTCTGATGATCAAAATATTACTTTGTTTATACCTTTCCAAGATCCTAAGTATGAAGATGCAATATGATCATGAATTCAATGTCATTTTTGCAGGGTCGCTTCAAGTCTTGGATGCATAGGCTTAAAGGTATATATAGAAAGAAACCTAACCAATGCACAAAGACAATTTTGTTCAATGGAATAAATCCATCTATAATTTTCTAAAGTTTATAACATCCATCACAAAATTTACCCTTACAAATCTCCCCTTTTAGATATTTCGAGACAAAACCAATAAACAAAAGCTAGGTCATCAAGCTCTAATGCCCAATCCCCAACTCTCAAAAGGAAAAAGAAACTAAGAACACTTGGCCGACTAAATCTCTTATAAATATTTTCCACATTAAAGCTTATACCTACACACTTAGCACAACTTTCAAATGCATAGAGAATATGAATCATATATCATTGATAGCCAAAAATACTCCCATCATACGAGATCCCCCTTAAATATAATCTTCTCCCCCTTTCTGTTCGATAATTGACAAAGGTTTAAGAACATAATATGAAACAAATGTGATCCTCAAGTGAACAATCATATTATGCATTGTGAAGTGAAACAGTAACAATAAACAAACAACAACACAATTACAAATAATCCTGAAGATGACTCAAATGAATACCATATATACATATATAAACATACATATAATAAGAGTCACAAAGGTATGTATAAATAACCACACAATACACACAAAAATAACTTTTCCACACTCGTATGGCATTATTGTGTATCTAAAAACATTATGGCATGGAGTTTAGGGTGTGAACTAAAAACAAGAGAAATATGCCCCAAATCACTTAAAATAGTCCATGGAGTTTGAATTTGATAGTCCTAATTATCAAACATAGATTTAGTCTCACGTGATAAATAAAGTGAACTTCAATGGACAAAATGATCTAAAAGCATGCAAGCCTTTAATATATTGGTGATTCTCAAATCATTAGCATGAAACATTTAAGGATGAACTAGGATAAATTGTGCAAATCCATTCGTTTTCAACTTATAACACCCTAAAAATATAAATATTCAATTTTTTAACATGTTTATGATCAAATTGTAAATTTAACCTTGGCGTCTTTATATATATAATTTTTAAGGCTATTTACAATGATGGCCTAACGTGCAAAGGGCTCTAACTCCCTTAAATATCCTTGCATTCCCTCTTAGTCAGATTTGGCTTGGATATTTTCACATGGAAGGCTTCCCAGAAAAAAGTTGCAATCTTCACCTTTTTTATGAGCTTATTGCATGTGCACTATGAGGGATCAGTATAGCCAAGGTCATTATCTTCTCCCGCCTTTTATACATTCACTTAAACTAAGGACTTTTTTGCCGTGTTAACATACTCCTTTCCATATACGGCTTGTACAAGATCTTTGAGGTCTCTCTTAAACATCTTACAGTTCTCAGTGATCGACCATGATCTTGATGATAAGTAAATCGAAGGTTGGTGTCCCTATCATTTGGGCCACTATTGATCTTGGGTGGCATCTTGAAGAACTATTTATCCATAACCTTGGCATCTTTATATATATATATATAATTTTTAAGCTATTGACAATGATGGCCTAACGTGTAAAGGGCATTAAATCCCTTTAATATCCTTGCATTCCCTATTAGTGAGATCTAGCTTGGATACTTTCACATGGAAGGATTCTTGTATAAAAACTGCAATCTTCACCCTTTCTCTAATCTTATTGCATGTGCACTATGAGGGATCGGTATAGCTAAGGTCATTGTCTTTTCCTACCTTTTATACCGCATTCACTCGAACTAAGGACTTTTTTTTATCGTGTCAACATACTTCTTGGCATGTACGACTTGTACAATATCTTTGAAGTCTCTCTTAAACATCTTACAGTTCTCAACCATGATCTTGATGATAAGTAAATCGAAGGTTGGTGTCCCTGTTATTTGGTCCACTATCCATCTTTGGTGCCCTCTTGAAGAACTATTTTTTCTTTATCCGAGGAATCAAGTTATAGATCGATTCCTTAACGAAAGTTTCCATTTTCTGGTAGGTATTGTTGTTAACGTATGCCTTGGATCGTCCATTGGAGGTATCCGTATTTTCTCCCTTTTTTTTGAAGTTGATTGATTTCCTCCCTTTGAAACTTTCTTCAAATCGTTCTCCTTAGGCTGCTTGGGATTCTGTTTGATTGTAGCATCTACATTGAGGAGTTCATCCTCAACCTTACCGTACTTATCAATACGGGCCATAAGTTCATCCTCAATCCAACCTAGCAAGCCCAAGTTTAAAGGATGAGATCTCCAATTACTCGTTGTAATTATTAATCTTATTGAATAATTCCCAATAGAACTGAGCCTACGTCCTAAGGGATTCCCCCTTCTCCCTCATGAGGGAAATCAATGAATTGTAAGGGATAATTTTTCGAACCATCTACGATCGATTTCCCTTAAAGTTTAAGGGAAAACATGACACATGAGGGCATCTTGACGATTCCATATGGACATAGATTCTGAGTAGTGTCTGATATAATGAGAAAAATCTACCGTTTCGTTATATGTTGTGATCTTTGGTATGGGTAACTTTTCTGGTGGCTCTAACGTCTCCATCTCCATCGTGAATGGATAATTCGATATATGCCATATTGCCCTTCTAGCAAGGTCCTTTACAGTTCATAATAAATTAAAATTCATCCGTACCTCTAATTCATTCTTAATAAAGTCCCTGAGGTTGTTTCTACTAACCTTCTTCGATGGCGGCCTGAGTTTATCTGATATGTTACCATGTGTAAATTCTCCTAGCTAAATGGGCATGCGACCACGACTAATAGAATGATAAGTTGGTAGATGGTTCATATGTCGCTGATTAAACTGCACTGTATGTGGGCTCTTTAATCTAGAAGATCTACCAATGCGATTGGGTATGTTATGCCTAGTAGAAAAAATCATCCTTCTTATTTGGCGCTCCAAGTTATGAGAACTAGAGCCACACTCCTCTGACTGCGTAGTCAATTATCTTCTTAGCTAGGCAATTTATTCGTTACACTTGTCATGGCATTTATTACCCTATAAGTAGCTTTATAGTGGGAGTGTAACATCGCTACCTGGGACCAGACCTTTTGGGTGTGCGTCCCCTTGACCCCGTTTCACTAGGAGATGTAGGGGACCTAAAAGGAGTCTGTTCCTTCCTGATTATTCCTACCTCAGACTGGGTGTGACTTTTAGCATGTGAGTGATGAGAGTAGTGAGCACTCGTATTATTGTAGGGATAATATTTCTCAGTGGTGGGTATTCAAAGCTTTCCTATAGATGGAGCCAAATTATAGGGGATATCGAACCCATAATAATTGTAATATTACTAATCGACCCCAAGATATGAATGCAATATAAGAAAAGATACAAAGAATTATGTAGTTCGACAGATCATCCTACCTATGTCCATAGGGAAGGGAGAGTAATGTTCGTTAACTGAGAATTAATAAGGTGTGACACCCCGCTTATTAAAATAACGGGTGGCCATCCCTTTACTAAAATAACAAGAATCTCATATGGCTCGTTCTTAGCATCACTGTCAAAAAACCAGTTAATCACTAACCACCTATTATTTAATTAAGCCGTGCTAATTTTTAACTTTCTTAAAATGCCAGAAATAAGAACCATTCACTGTAACTCACTTAGATAAGTAGATTAAATACAGAATTACCGTAAACAAGCAAAATTCTATAATAGAATAAAAAACCAAATGAACCGAATAAACCATTGGTATAAAATCCCATACAAAAATCCATCATAATATAACAGATTAAACTGAATAAAAGTCTGGCAATAGCTAACATGCCCGAGTAACAAATAATAAAATCCTATCTAGAGTCTCAGACTTAGAAGCGACTTAATAAAAATCTTTCAAGCACTCCACAACAGTTGTAGCTCCAATAGACCTGGAAAGAATACTCATGCATAGCGTCCCTATGGCTGGACGCCTAAAAGTTTTGAAAATAATTTGATACATGTCAGAGACCAAAACCTTTTGAAAATATTTAGCAAGTGATTAAAATTCATTAATGAATACGCAATGTACTCTTCCATATGTAAGCCAATGTCGCACTCCCGTGAAGTAACCCTCACCCCTCATCTATAGTACGCACCTAATGTATGTATTTTGACATCCTAGTTATGCTACCCTGCCTAACTAGTCTCTTATTCCCACACATTACCCAGTATTACACGTAATCAGTGTAATTAGCTTTCACATTCGCTTAATAATTATAATTAATCATTTCATTTCCAAAAACCTTCACTAATTATTTAGTCAATATTCACAGCTTAGTGTATTATGCTCGTATATAATTTTCTTCACATTTATATACGTAATATCATATCACATCAAGTATACATATATATCATTCGCTATATACGTATAACCGCCATCCCTCAAAGTAATAACTCACTGTATACGGATCTCTAGTATGCTATCGGGCTCCAAGGCGTATACACATCATCTTGGGCCATTGGGTCAGGATCTCATCACCGAGCCCAAATCGTAAATGTAATTAAAGGCGGTCATTATCTTAAGTCAGTGGGTCATAACCATACCACATTACTCCACTTGGACTCCAACCTCACATAGAGTAGGCGTTCACAGACATATGACTCTAGGGACCGATACTACATCTGTCGAGATTCTCCAGGAGAGATCGCCCACGATGCGCAACCTCCATGATAGCATCTCCACTATAGTGGTATGTTATATATATATACTCGTATATGCATCCAATACCCCAACAAACCTTGCTTGTCACCCGTAGCACTAGCTGATACTTCTGAGTCTAAACTCGACTCTACATTATTAAATAATCATTTATTTAATTAGTTTATCCTTTAGAATAATATTCTGGACACTTAACTACTCTCAACAACCCGTACCCCTTTCTTACCGAATTTCCATCACAAATTCATTATTAATTTCCTCGAGCATCATTCACCCTAAATATACCCCAATCACCCCAAGGTATTTTATTGTCGTTACCATCATTTTATCCCACATGTCTTAAATTACACACAGACATCTAAAACCATAAACCTCAAACGGTTCTCAAATTAAATTAAATAATCCAAACTTTCCTACACAGTAGGTCTAAATCGATTCGGCTTCCCAACCCAAATCGATTCGCCTACCGAATCGATTCAATTTTGGGTAGTTGCCCATGTCTGATTACCAAGACGGGATTTCATACTAAAACCTCATTCATATTCTTAGGTAAAACCAACAAAATACAATTTCCCATTCTCCACTGATCGTATACATGAATCTAATCACCTTTCATATATAAATCCATGAAAACACAATATAATTCATGGGATTAAACATCAAATTAGAGAATTGCATGATTCCTCAATTAAATCTCAAGATTACTCAAATCTTAAATTTCTTCATTAAAGATCACATCTTTTTTTGGATAAATTCCTTGAATTTATATGGAATAGTAATTAACACATATATTACCCCAAATCCTATCTTTTTAACATGGATCCCACTCCCAAAATATATTTAGCACCTAGTATGATATGAATCGAATCGATATGCATAAAAAATTAAGCAAGTTAATCACATGCCTTAATAATATTGTAGAGTCTGAATTCCCTTTGGTGTGTGATGATTCTAGCCCTGAAAGATCTTTCGATTCTCCCATTTTTTTTCTCTGTTTTGGCCACACATTGGATTTTTCCTTCTCTTTTATCTCTTCTTTCTCTCTTAGATTTTTAGAATAATGAGGTAACTGCCTCTTATCCCTAACCCTGTCATAATATAAGCCTAATCCCAAAATTAGGTTAATATACTAATGTAAAATGATTCGTATATCCCTATGCGGGTCTCGGCTAGTCTAAAAAGCCCCCGCAACTCAATTACTACCCTGAGGTACTTAATTTTGACTATTTTCACCCATTCCAGATTAATCGTGCACTCGAAATCATCATTCGAGTCACCCATCATTAATATCCCATCCCAACCTAATATGACCCACACATGTGTCCGGTTGAGATATGCCAAGTCCCGTCGCTTTTACCCACTTACGACGTAACGTTAATTAACATAATTTATTTACTTAATTACACTAGTAAATATCAAACCACATAAATATTAATCCATTTCTCGATAATTAATATTTATTTTAAATTTACATTATTTCTCACTTTATTTAAATTACGTGCACACGTGTAATTTAATGCCAAATTATAAATACTTAAAATTACGGGGTGTTACAAAAGGAAGACCAGAGTGATATGGTTTCTAGTTGAGAGACCAGTCTTGGTTATAAGAAGGCAATTTATCGCACCCCCAACAAGTTAGGGTGGGTCTTATTTATAATACAAGTACCCTATAAATCTAGGTCACTCCTTTGTTTACCGTCTATCTTTTTTTATCTTATCCCCAAACTGGTAGAGTTGTATATGGCTTGTACTCGGCCCTGCTAGGCTATAATCCCTTCATGATTCTATGTTAGTAACTCCATGATATTCGTTCGATTACACCGCCTTGACTTCCAAATGCCACATGTCATTCCACATGGCCTAATTGGCAAATGTCCCTTCACATACATTATATTATATCTTATGTATACTTTATGTTATGTATAATTATGTATTAGAAACTTTTGGGTTATGTTATTCGGTGCGAGCATACCGTTTAGGTTGGGTTGGTACGAGTATGGTTATAGGGTTGCGCATATTTGTATACTTAGATATTGGGGTATAGATTACTAGACTTTGGGTATAGTCTCATATATATATATATATATATATCAGTCCTGCTCTTGTGCGGGCCAGTTCGTATTTTAAGAGTGCTGACCGGACATGTGTCACCTGGGGGTGAGCGCAGAAAAGAGAGAGTGTGCGCCTATAATTTAGGCGATGATTTCTAGGCGCACCGTTAGGCGACACATGCCCGGTCTGCATTCTTAAAATGCGGACTAATCCCCACAAGAGCATTATAGATAGATAGATAGATAGATAGATAGATAGATAGATAGATAGATAGATAGATAGATAGATAGATAGATAGATAGATAGATAGATAGATAGATAGATAGATGATTATATACATAAATAGATATTTAGTCCGGTAGTGGTAATAATTTAATAATAATGTTAAATGCCTATATGATGGGTTCAAGGTTGGTTTAGCATTTGGATTTGTGTGCTTCGGTAGTTATGGGTAGGTTGGTACATTTTATTTGTATATGCATATAGACATAAGCGGGACTCGGTTGTTGTTATAAGACTAATTCGGGAATACATTTTTACATGTGAAACTTAAAATTAAGAGGTGTATATAATGAGTAAAGATGTTAAAATACACTAGGGATGGGTTAATCATAGTGAATGTATAGAGATTTATAATACGTGGTACTGGTATATTATTAATGTTGGATTTATTAAAGTGGTTGTACTAGACTTTGTATGGTTTAAAGGTGAAGCCTAAGTTGGTTTATCACCCAGCCATAGGACGATTTTATCCTTGCGAATGATAGAACGGTATGAGTTAGGTGAATACTCTATATTGGGTCGGTTCAGGGTTGGTTGATAACTCTGGGTCAACATAATATATGTATATTAGAATGTATATTATGTGGCACAGGGTGGTTATGAGTTTGGTTATCGCTCCTAGATAATTAATGTGAATATGAGAGGTAGGTTAATGCTCTATATTTACTTGGATAATACATGAGTCGGGGTAGTGCTCTATGGTATCGAATATATGTTATGACAATTGATATTATTGGTATTTTGCTTAGGCATCCTCTTACCATTGATTTAGACAAATGATCCAGTTAGACATAAGTGTATCGGGGTGGGGGGAGGTTCCTTGTTTGGTTTTCGTTCTTGAGATGTCCCACACACAAAGTCTAGTTCGGTCTGGAGTTAGGATCTATTGAATATGAGATCCTTAAGACTTAGTGTGTATGGTTAATTAGTTTATGTTGGGATTACTATAGTATATGGTGAGTCTCGGGCCAACGGATCTTAATGACCAACTAAGTTAAACAAAAATGTATCGGGGGGAGTTCCTTATTTGGATTTCATTTACGAGACGTCCCACGCATAGAGCTTAGTAATGTTGGGAGTTGAGAGACAGTGAAGCACTAAGACCGTTAATTTTTACTTTATGTTTTACTTATGTGGGAAGGTAGTCTTATTATGTTAAGGCGTGGATGGGTACGGTTAGCTAAAACTGTATTAGGTTAGAGGAGATGTGATATGTGGTTTGTATGAGTGATGACGGGAGACAACATGGGGATTAAATGGGTCCAATTAAGGGCCTAACCCAACTCTATAAAACCTTTCCACCAATGTATTATTACTGTTCTATAGGGCGCAACATGGATGAGCAATCAAAGTTGTAGTGGTTATAAATCCAGTTCACCATCCAAAGTGTAGGATTGTTATTTCATTTCAATTAGCATTCTAGTATTTGTATTCAAGAGTTTATTTATGGGTCGAGGTAGTTCCAGTTCATTTACATTTCAGTTAAAACTATTTTGTCTGATGAATTCGGTTTTAGCGGAGACTCATTTAAGTTATTACATCTAAATTATTTATATTTTTATTTATTATTATGTCGTGGATGGTTTTTATTTACTGTATTTTTTTTTAATTTATCGTTGATGTTAAGAATGATAAAAATTGCACAGTGCACCCGATCTTCGATATGTCATCCTCATCAGCTACACGTGGAAAATTATGGGTGTTACAATCTTTCATGCATAAACATGAAAAGTAGAATCCTTAAGTAAAATTCAAATCCAAAATATAGAAAATCATAGAAATACATACATATCCATGATATATAAATAGCTCGTACAAATTCAGAACCGAAACAAATTATGAATATCGCTCTTGACTTTATTCCAAATGGGTCGAAACTTGAACTCAACCAAAAATAAATAAAAAGAAAAAGAACGCATAAATATATAAATTATAAAAAGTAAAATTTCTACTATTTTTGTATAACATATTGTTCGATGAAACTCGAGAATTGGATTTTAAGTGCATCGAGTAATTTGATGAACTAAAATTTATGTATTTGTAAATATATACACGTGTTTAATTTTTGAAACAAATTTAAAATAAATAATTTTCTATAATAATAACAAAGAGTGACAAACCTTCAAAAACTAAGATTAAGTTGGGTATTCATAAAATGACAGAGATATATAGATATATACAAACAAATTATACACTTACAGGTGCACAAATATAAAGGGTGAGTGATTTTAAAAATTGAAAGGAAAACCAAATGAAAGTTTCAAAGCTAATGTGGCTCGTATACACGACTTTGTTATCTTTTATACCCTAAACTGAAGAGGTTGACATAACGAAGAATAAAAACCACGGAAGACGGGTTTTCAATAAGACAAAGAGAGTGAGAAGGGTCCGCATATGCCGACAAAAGAAACATTGATAAGAGGAAAGGGAGAAACAGTGGTTTTCCCCCCAAAATAAAATAATTAATAAAAATGATATGTAATCAAGAAGCTTAGGGTAGTTAACCAACACACATGTTGCGTAAATTTAACAGAGAAGCATCGCCATTAATGGGTACACTTAGTAAGAATCTATGCGGTGACTTCGTTTTAATATTTATATATTAGACTAGATAGGCATCTACTAATGATTAAAAAATGTATATCATTAATATCTTATACTCGAACAATTTACTTAACCAATGGATTTGATTGTACTTTTGGGTTGATGTTAATTATACTTTTTTGGTAATTTAAATAATAAATATATTATAATTTTGTTTATTATAATATTATATATGTGTGTGTATGTGTGCGCATGGGGGTGTGATTTTCTTAATAATTTACCTACACGATCTCTTGTTAAACAAACACGCACATAAAAATAACTTATATTTTCTTTTATTTCATTTCACTCATTCAGATTCGAGATTCGAGATTCGACATAGTCATTATTCGCCAACATCGGGATTTGCCAAAGTCAAGTTTGACAACAAGGATAAAAAAATTCTCTCGATCCAAAAATTATTTCGCAAGAAGAGAAGAATGGATATTTTGGGTAATTTTATTTAAAACCATCGATTCTTTTTATAATGGGATCTAAATAAAAAAATTATTTTCTCACTTTTTGTTCTTATGAACATTCTTCACCAATTGATTACTAAATATCGAAACCTATTAAGTGAAAATCAAAATTGATCCTTAAATTATAAAATTTACATGCCAACTCATCACTAAAGATTGAACCTTTAAAGTAGAAATCAAACCCAATCATTTGAACACACCAATGATGAACTTTCTTCACCAATCTAGTAAACATTAACTTAAAAACCGACTCAGGTTGATCAAATCTGATAAGGGAAAGTAATATACAATAACTAATTGTGCTTCCGAAGTAATAATTTTGCACCACAGTGTGTGTGTGTGTGAGAGAGAGAGAGAGAGAGACTCTTACGAGGTTCTTAAATAAAGACCATAATGATCCATTTTATAAAGTACATTTTCTAACTAGAGACCTTTGATTTTTAAAATCATGATTAAGATTAGACAATTATAGCAATCAACACAAGTATCGAAACAAAATTATATATACAATGATGAGATAGAATAACTTGAATTTTGGAGCCATTTACCAATTTTAATTAGCTATTATGTCAATATAAATTTTGATTCCCGATTTTTATAACTCAAAATTCTTCGGATCTTTTTTCATAAATTTTGGAAGACAAATCAACAAAGTTAGATTTTTATTCTTTTTATCTTATTCATAAAGCTAAAATCCATATTCCCCAAAAAATTATTAATTTATGCATTTAAGACTTAATCAAGCATGAACTATCAATTAGTTACATAAAAGCATAATCCATTAAAATTAACCATACATGAAATCGTAGAACATAATATTTTATGCGAATAACGATTTTTTAAAATATTTTAAATACTTTTTCAGGAATAGAAAATGTAATTGAACATTAAATACTAACTAAGCATGACAAGCATTCACAATCCTACCAATTAAATTTAGGCTATCATAATGAGTAACAAAATATTTTAAAATGGAGATGGAATTCTCATTATAACAATCAACTTACAAGGTTTCAGTTTGAAATTATATTACAATCACGAACAAGCCCTCTCCAAAAATTTGCATACATTAATATCTCATAAACACTTGTATTATATTTTGACAAAAATTCGATGCTAAAAATTGCTCCCCAAAATTATCTTTCAAGCCTTTTACGCGGACTTTAATTTATTATGGAGGAGTGTTACAAGTTGAGCTGAAGTAAGTCTCTCTTTTATTGGTCAATAAGTCTTTTGGAGTTATCCAAATAGTCACCTTGAAAATAAACACGTCACCTTTTTTTATTTTTGGATAGGGTAAGAACAATTTTTTAGGATTGTTTATAGCATAGCTTTAGGTGAGTTTGGTGTATCCCATTACAAATCGTATCGCACAGTCAAGACGAACCGAACTCAAGCATCTCTAAATTTAAAGATTTCCCGACATCCCGATAAGGTATAAAAATTTTAGAGTTTAAATTACTTTACGGAATTATATTTTGGGATGTTTTATGTTTATTTTTAAAATGAACATGAATTTTTTATTTTCGAAAAAGATAAATGTTTTATGAGTTTACCTATAGGCGAAGTTTTTAAAACTTTAATTTTTCGTTTCAGCCGCTCAAACGACATCCCCATGTCGTTCACACGACATCCTTATGTCGTTCGAAGCCTCGTTTGAAGCTTTGCTTCTTATATGGCTCAAGCGATGGCATACTGTTTTGTGTTTTAACAGGTCATTAATAAGGTCGTTTGAAAGGACTTCAAACGACATGCCCATGTGACACGACTCAGAAAGTGTCTCTAATGTGCATTTACTCTAGGCTCAAGTGCAAGCCTGTCGCGTTAGTAATAAACCCGGTAAGTTAGGATCGTATCCACAGGGAAATAGGACAACGAAGTTGTAACGATGGGAAAGACGAGTGAATCCTAACTCTGACTCTAAAAAGGAAAAGAAAAATGATTTGGTTTTGAGAATGATTATACTAAATGCAATTATGAAATTATGAAGAGATGCAATTACACTAAATTACCTAAAATATGATTGAAAGATGATTTAAAACTTTAAACTATATGATGAAAAAAACAGGACGGGAATACAATCCCCCACCCCTAGTGTATTGCAGTTATAATACTAATCATAAATTTAACTGATTAATTTGACCCGGAATTTAGTACTCCCAAGTATTACGTATATGAGGTTCAAGCCCGCATCATACTTAATCTGAGGACGAGTAAATCGGTATCGCGATAGTGACACTCGAATTGCATTCTAAATCAACCCGGTTACCCATAGGCAAACGAGATATAAAGACCTACAATTGTTGTGTTCCTACGCAATACGGTCGCATTCAATAACTAAATTCAGAGGATTAATGTTCTATACGTACAATTAACACATCAGGCTGGGTTCATGTATCCCGGCCTTAGAAAATCTAGCATAGCATGCTGAAGGTAATGAAAACAGTGTTTGATGTGCAGAAAACCATGATTAATCGAAAGAAACTTGTGAATTAATGTAGAACAGAATTGAAAAGAAGAAATAACTAACTAATCTCACCCTTGCAGCAATCAATAAAACTGGTAATAAAATGGGTTTTTATACCCTACAACAATTCAAGAGTTTCAGCTGCACTAGGACTCTTTTTCGGAGAAGATAAGATTTGAGAATCTCGATAGCCGGACCGGTCCGGGCCTTAGGCGGACCAGTCTGCCTCCGATGCGGATCGGTTCTTTTTATTTCCAGGCGGACCGAATCGGGGCGGACCGGTTCTTTTATTTTTCACCCTTCTTCGGTTTGCTTTCGATCCGGGGTCTTCTGTAGTTTTGCAATGCGAACCGGTCCGGGGTAGGTGCGGACCGATCTGCCTGTTTGACTTTCTTTCTCAACTTTGACTGCTCATATCTTTTATTCCAGGACTTCGATTGAGGTGTCGTTTCTTCCTATGTGCTCATGAATGTGATATCTTCAACTTCTCTTTAGGTACCTCGTCCGAATTCCGAATAGAAATTACGCTTTGCCCTTTTGACTTTCCTTCTTGTCTTCCTTGATTCTTCCGGTTTCCTTCTTTCGTTTCTTGACATTAAATCCTGTAAAATCATTACGAAATACCATAAACTCGGTGTACTCGTTAGGATAAGTCAGTAGCAAGATTATAAGATAAAGTCAAATTGATTACGTTGTTCGAGGTGCTAAAACTAACTAAATTAAGGGATAAATTAGGAAGAATTTATGCCTAATCACCATGTCATTCTAATGACCCTGTCATCTCGTTCGAATGACTTACCGCCTTATTTTTTTGTATGATTACTTGTTTATTGTTTAAATCATTTAATACTTTTGCGAAAACGTATTTGCATATCTGATACAAAAGTTCTTCACTTTTTTGTGTTGAAAAACACTTTTTAATTCACACAAACATCCTTGAATATTGTTCTTGTGAATTAGTTTGAACCTTGGAAAGTTTATTGTATCATTTCCATACACCTTGTGGAGAGGTACTCCATGGATGACTTGTGATACCTAGGGGGATTCACTGTGGAAGAGTGAGGCTGAGGCTGAGGCTGAGGCTGAAGGAAGAAGGCTGTGGTCTTTATGGTTCTCGAGGGAATCATTATTGTCGACTGCGTTCGTTGTGGTCTTTGCAAAGATCGTTGTTGTATTTCACTTGTAAGTTTGTAAGTTGCGATTTGCGAATTATTAGTGGAATAAAAGGTTATGCCCTTCGGGGATTTTTCCTTGAACTTGGCGTTTGTGGAATGCTTGTTTGATTTATCTGTTTGATCACATAGAAGCATGTTTAGGATAAAAAAATAAAATATGTTTAAAATTGGGTTTTGTATGCTTGGATTTTAAAATTGATTAAAAATACAAAAATATAAATTATTGCCTTTGTTTGAGAAACCCACCCTCAGGAATATTTGCACTTATAAATTAATACCAGAGAAATTTTACCCTCATAAATTGGCCTCAGCACGGGTTACGCTAATTTCCCGTGATCCTGACTTTTCACGAACTTTTTATTGATGCCATTTTTCACAAATTGGTATCAGAGTCCGTTGCACTAAATTACTGTGTAGATCTTGTCTTGTGCATTTTGGGTGGTTATTTGTGTTCCTCTCTTGTTTGGTTTCTCGATGGATGACCTTAGTTTTGACGACTTAAATCGTTTGAATTTGAGGATTGGCGAAAGAATTAAAGCTGTTGAAGAAGAAAATTTTCTTTTTAAATATGCTATTCAACTTCTGCAATCTGTTCAAAATCAAAGAGATTTTTATCGTGAGAAACTTGTGGACATGGAGCGTGATTTTAGAAAATTAAAATTCTCCAATAAAGAGAGTGATGATAGAGTCCTAGTTTTAGAGAAACAATTAGAGGATTTGAAAAATTCTAGGGTTAATATTTGTGTCGTTGAGGATAATGTTTTAATTAATGATTTTAAGGCACAAGAGAAGACTCTTAGGGATAGGTTTGATCACATTGAGGGGGAGCGATATAACCTTCTCGACTTAATTGATAATTTGAACAAAGAGTCCCTAAAATTGGAAAGTCTAATTCTTTGCTTGAGTCTAAAATTTTGGAGTTAAAAAATGATCTAAAAGAATTAAGTAGTGATGGTAGTTGCTTGTATTTTTTTTATGCTTTTGTTGCCAAAGCCAAGACCATTGTCTGTTTTAGAGGGTCAAACGCATAAGGTCAACCCATAGGTAACATTCCTCCCGTTTACACGTGCACACATTGTGGTAGGAAAGGTCGCCTTAGGCTTTTTTTTATCTTGAAAGAGGTCCTTGGAAGTTTAAGTCTAGTGTTCCCTGGGTTCCCGAACTTCGTTGCAGTAAATACACATCTCTTTGGGTTAGGAAATTAGTTTTGGAGACACTAAATGTTAGATTGGTTGATTCTCACATGCTTGCACGGTTTGTTTGCCATTCACTATTTGTGTTTCATGATATATCCTTGCTAGTGTTTTGACGCGTACTTTTTGTATTATATTTTTATTTTATTTAGTCATATTTAAAAAAAACAAAAAGATTTTCGATTTTTGTGTATTTTAGTTTTACACATTTGGCGTGGCATATTGGTGTGTTTATATCGAATTCATTCCATACTTTCCATGTGACTAAAACATTTGGTTATGATTTTAGATACTTAGATTGTTCTTAATCATGTTTACATGATTTATTTCGAACTTGATTTGCTCTATGGATTCGACTTTGTATATGCCTCCGCACACACATGCACTAACTTATTGGATTACTTCACTATGTACATTTGAGCTTGATGAGATATTCTCCCATCAACTTTGTCATCTATATATTTATATGACTTAGGGGGATTTGTGCATGTAAGAATCGTTGCCCGTAAGAGTTTATTTAATATTGAAAAATATGAGTGTATACGGGAAAGGACTGCAAGAGACGGGTTGACTCGTCCTGAAAGCCACTGTTTGAAAAGAGCCCAAGAAAAAATTAAGACGATAAAAAGAAAAATATGCCAAAAGGGGCCAAATAGTTAATCTTGCAAAAGAAATCACTTCAGAAGAAAAGAAAACAATAAAAAATATGTTATTTCCTTTTCTTTTGAGGGTGTTTAGGTTAAGATCGACAGGTTTGCACAATGATACCTAGTTATGCTTATTTTGTCATGACGCTATTGATTTGTAGAATCATCAAAATCTAGGCTTGTGAGCATTGTGCTTGTTTTGTTCGTTAAGTCACTTTATTTGTCACTTGAGGCTACATCTTAGTTTGATGAAGTTTTGCGATCAATTAGAACTTCTTGAACGTATTTGAGTGTTTGGGTTATAATTCATTTATTTTTAGTTCACGCCAATTCATTCCATTCCACATGTTTGGATATATCGATACTATGCTAGTGTGCATGACTTATGTGTTTAGTGTCATATTTTTGTGGTCGTTTATACCTATATGTGTGTGTCGGAGTTGCTTTGATATATTTTTGCATATATTATATAGTGTATTGTATGTTGTATTTGTGAAATATGTTTTGTTTTGACAAAATTGCAAATTTTCAAAATTAGTTGGTTTTGATAGCCTTTGAGATGATCATTACACATGCTTAATTTATATATATTTGTGATGATATATTTTCTTCGTCGTGATGATTTGCACTTAATGTTTATTGTTTCTACTTATTTGTTTATTTTAGATAAAAACAAAGGGGGAGAGAAAATTAAAAAGGGAGAGTTTGATTTATGGGGGAGAGTTTATTTATGAGTTTTATCTTATTTCAAACTCGATGCTATATATTTTTTGTCTCATGTGTGTTGGTACTAAAACCATAATTCAAAGACACACGGGTGAAGAGAAAGTTTGGAAGGCAAGAAGAAGAAGTTTGAAGACAAAGATACTTATGTCATTCCGTTATAGGGCTAGGAAGGGTGTTAGGATGTTTGTCATTGGGGATTTTGATTTTAATTTGGTGTTATGTAATGTTTGTTAATTTTGTAACGGAATAGACAAAGGGGAAGATTTGTAAGCATAATTTTTCTAGGATTGTTCGTAGCATAACTTTAGGCTAGTTTGGTGTATTCCGTTATAAATCCTCACGCACAGTCAAGACAAACCAAACTCAAGCATCTCCAAGTTTGAAGACTTACCGACATCCTGACAAGGTATGAAACAATTTAGAGTTTAAATTACTTTACGAAATTATATTTTGGGATGTTTTATGTTTATTTTTAAAACAAGCAGGAACCTTTTATTTTTGAAAAAGAAAAATATTTTCGGAGTTTACCTGTAGGCGGAGTTTTTAAAACTTTAATTTTTTGTTTCAGTCGTTCAAACGACATCCTTATGTCGTTCGAAGCCTCGTTTAAAGCTTTGCCTATTATATGGATCAAGCGATGGCGTACTGTTTCTTATTTTAACAGGTCGTTCGAAAGGATTTCAAACGACATGTCCATGTTGTTCTCACAACTCTGCCATCTCGTTCGAACGACGCGCCGCCTCGATTTTTGTATAAATACCCGTTTCATGTTTAAAACGTTTAAGACTTTTGTGAAAACGTATTTGCATATCTGATACAAAAGTTCTTCACTTTTTGTGTTGAAAAAAACTTTTTAATTCACACAAACATCCTTGAATATTTTCTTATGAATTAGTTTCAACCCTAAAAAGTTTATTGTAACCTTTGCATACACCTTCTGGAGAGGTACTCAATGACTAACTTATGATACCTACGGGGATTCGCTGTTGAAGACTGAGGCTGAAGGAGGAATACTGCGGTCTTTGTGGTTCTTGAGGGAATCATTGTTGTCGACTGCGATCATTGTGGTCTTTGTGAAGATCATTGCTGCATTTCACTTGTAAGTTTGTAAGTTGCGATTTGCGAATTATTAATGGAATAAAAGGTTTAGCCCTGTGTGGATTTTTCCTTAAACTTGGCCTTGGTTGAATGCTTGTTTGATTTATCTGTTATAACATATAGATGCATGCTTAGGTTAAAAAGATAAAATTTGTTTAAAATTGGGTTTTGTATCCTTGGACTTTAAAATTAATTAAAAATGCAAAATAGAAATTATTGTCTTTATTCGAGAAAACCACCCTTAGGAATATTTGTGCTTACAAATTGGTATCAGAGGAATTTCACTCTCACATATAGTAATAAGATATGCATTTTTCTCCTATCTAGGTTAACCATTTGTTTCGATGGAACACACACGTTTGATTTCATGGCATTCGAAGAAGAGATTCTTTTTGTTTTTTATTCCAAAAGTGTAAGGGCTGTGAGAAAAATCAACTTTGAAATTCTTTTTATATTTTATATTTTATATTTATTATTTTCCTTAACCCATACCTTGCTTAGTTGTCAAAAAATTATTGCTGAATGTGTAGGATTCACATGGGGTCAACTAAAAAAATAACCAGTGACTTTCCGACAACTGAGGAGGGTATATGTGAGAGTATGAATTGAAGTTACATATATAATTACTCATCTACAAAATGAAGAAATAAATATTCATGAGTACCTTTAGCCCTATCAAATATTTAAAATTACCAAAATACCCCCATACACTATAAATTTGGTAATTATATCCCCATTTATTCTAAAACTTGCAAAATGACTCTAATTAATGAAAGTGACTCTAATAACTTATTAAATAAAATAAAATGGGTCTAACAAAGTATAAATTTGAATATTACACATTGAAAATAATACATTTATCTGTGGACTATTTTTTCTAAAACAATAAAAAAATATTTTTAGTTGATTTTTGTATAAAGTATCTAAACATTCTATGGATGCTCTATAAAAAACCATAAAATAATTTTTTTAACATTTAAACAAAGTATTCATATTATTTTTTAAGTTTATTAAAAATTGACACATACTAATAGATTTTTTTTAAATAATAATATAAATTATTTTGGATTGATTTTTTTTACAAAATTTCTTAACATTCTATTGATATATATATTATACCCCTAATATGATAGTGTTAGAAACATTAATGATGTAATTAGTGTCAAAATCAATATACTAAATGCTCTCTCAATTTTAATCCGTCCACATACAATTTATCTCATCACCCATTTATTTATTGAATAGAGTGTACTAAATGCTTCCTTAATTTTAACATGTTCACATGGCCGCCTATCTTATCACCCATTTATTTATTGAATAGGATGGGAGCACCTATAACATAATTTCCCAAGGAAAAGTGACGTTTTTACTAAACCTTACAATTGTTCAGCAAAAATATGATATAATTTATATAGGATGTAAACTTTTTAAAGGATATAGAGAGCAACACTAAAAAAAGTCACCTCATTCGTACCATTATTTTAATTTTTTTTATAGGATATAAACTTTTCATATGAAAACTTGCACTAACCATGGAAGGTATTGAAAAGGATGATATTATTGAAATTCAATATATTCCAGGATATTACCCGATGGCTGAATCTCATATGAAAAATTTTAATTAAAATGTGAAATTGAGTGGGTATAAAATTTACATATAATAGAAACTGGATCATTTACAAAGACAAATTTCTTTTTTTCCCATTTTTTAGTTGAAAGTAGACATTTTTCAAAACTAGATTCACAGCAGGATAAATTTTTACATATATATTAAAGTATATATTTTTTTTAGAAAAATATTAAAGTATATATTTTTTGATAAAAATATTAAAGTATATATTTTGTTAACAATTTAAAACAATTTGTTTTGAAGATATTTGTTGTTTTCCTAGCTTCATCTTTGTTTTGAAGATATTTGTTGTTTTCCTAGCTTCATCTTTGAGTGCTATTTCTTTACAAAAGATATTATATTTGGAATGAGTTTTCTACATTTGGTACAATAATGTTTGATCACTTAACTTTAAAACATTGAACAAAATTTGTATCATAATATTTAGTTGCATATAAAGTTGCTGAAAATATAACATTTTTTTGTTTATTTTAAGCATGCAACATGTGAAAAAAATGGAGTATCCGTATAATGACTTTAAGATAAGAAATTTAATTTATGATATATGCTAATCTTTTTAATTATATTTATACTTGTTTATTGTACATTACAAGTACATTGCACAAATTGTATGCCAGTCTTATACAAAAATTAAGCAAAAATATTTTTTACGATTTTAAAATTTAGGTTTTTACGGTCTAGTCCCTTGACTAGACATTTTGAACATTTTAACCGGGTCAAAAAAAATTTAAACGATTAGGTCCATATAAATATCTTTTTCAGTCATTTCATTCATTTTGTTATCACTGGCCTAATTAGCAATTGACAACTCATCCAATAACCTACGATCTTCTTTCTTCTTTCCACTTCTCTTCAACTAGCTTCCTTCTCTCCAAGAAAGAGGAAATCAATTCTTTTGAAGACTCGAATACATAAATTTTAACCTACATTTACCTGTGTCTTAATTTGATCATTTATAAGTTTATACTTGTTATCAACAATTGTTATGCATGTCGATCAATTACAATAGGTGCATGTATTTGGTTTTAATTCAATCAAATCATTGTAATTATGTAATGCATGTGATGGAAAAACCTCAATATCAAATGATTTGATTGTTTTTTAAACTACATTTACCTCTGTCACAATTCAATCATTTGTAAGTTTATACTTGTTGTCAACAATTGCTTTGCACATCGATCAATTACAATAGGTGTATTTATTTGGTTTCGATTCAATCAAATAATTATAATTGTGTAATGCATGTGATGGAATAACTTCACTATTAAATGATTTGATTGTTCGTCTTGATAATGTGTTTTGTAAATTTATATGAATATGTTTTGTCTTTTTATTGTATGTATTTGGTTTCGATTCAATGAAATCATTGTAATTGTGTAATGTTTGTCCTGCATTAACTTCAATATTGATTTTATTTGGTTTTCAATCAAATCATTGTAATTGTGTAATGCATGTGATATAATTACTTTAATATTGAATGAATGATTTCATTGTTTGTTTGATAATGTGTTTTATAAATTTATATGCATATGTTTTGATTGTGTGTTGTATATATTTGGTTTCAATTCAATGAAATCATTGTAATTGTTTAATGTATGTGCTGGAATAACTTCAATATTAAGTGAATGATTTGATTGTGTGTTTTGATAATTTGTTTTGTAATTTTATATGAATATGTTTTGACTATGTGTTTTGATGTTTAAACATAAATAATCAAAACATTGTGTTTTGATTTTTTAACATGATGTATATGTATATGCTTTGATTGTGTGTTCATGTGTGCGTGTACTTTATCTTATAGGGTTGTGTCATAAAACATAAAGTACACGCATGTGCATATAGCTCACAATAAAATTACAGTAAAGTACACACATAAATATATAAAGTACGGGTGTAATTGTACTGCTTTATTCTCTATTTTTTGTGTTCTGAATGTATTTTGGCAATATGTTAATGTGCATTTACTTTGCTTCTTAGTTTCACGAGTCAATAGACTTATCATGTTATAATTGGGCATGTGTCCGTGGTTCCGCGCCAGTGGCATTAACCTATCTTGACCTTTGACAAAAGTACACACATATGTATCTAGCTCACAAGAAAGTTACAGTAAAGTACATGCATAAAGATATAAAGTACATTTGAAATTGTACTATTTTATTCTCTATTGTTTATGTTTTGACTGTATTTTGGCAATATGTTAATGTGCATTTACTTTTTACTTACTTATCATGTTTTAATTGGGCATATGTTTGTGGGTCAGCGCCAACGACATTAACCAATGTACTATCCTGCCTTAGTATTTCATGTTTAACTTTATATAAAATGGAATGGAGTAGGGTTTGATGAAAATTTTGAGAATTGTGGGTTAAGAGAATAAAAGAATAGGAAAAATACAGGGTCACTCAAACGACATAAGGGGGTCGTTAGAAGCGAGGTTCAATGTCGCAAGAAGCAGGGGTTCAAATGACCATCAAGGGAGATGCTACTGTAATATAGTTACAAGTCGCGCGAAGCCATCCAATAAACGAGGTTGACATGTCGCTCGAATGAGATCCATGTCATTTGAACGACGTGGCTCGAAAATGTTTTATTTTGATTTGACCTTGTGTGTTGTCACATTCCTAACCATTGGATCGTTGAGCTGTCAAGCCCAGATTAGCCCAGATTGAGCAAAACGGGAACTTAGGCTTTCGAAGTGTTTTATAAGGGCTTGTTTGGGCTCATTTGTGGGAAAAAATTGGAAGAAGATGAGAGAGTGAGAGTGGGTGGTCTTCCACTATTTTTTGGGTTGTTCTTACACCAATGTATACTCTCCACCACCATAAACCACCACTTTCTTCTAGTATTCCACCATATATGAACCATTTATACCCATTTCCACCGTGGATAAGGAGAGAGACGGATTTATGGAGTTATTATTGGGGGTTTTGAAGATGAAAATGGAAGATTTATGAAAACATGAGTTCTTGCTTGGAAACTTGATGGAGCATGCTTTTGTGAGTGGGGTAACCTCTTTGAGGCCACCTTAGGAGGTGGGAGGCTGTCATCTTCTTAAACCTTTCATGCCTACCATCATTGGAGCTCCATTAGAGCTGGAGAAATCTTACTCTTAGTATTAAGACTTAATTTTGCATTATTTGTAGTCTTGTAGTTGTATTACATGAGTAGTGTGCATTTGATTAAATGATGAAATAATGTGTAGTAAATAATAACCATTTTTATGGAATAAAAATGTAGGTAAAATGTTATTTTGTTGAAAATAAAGACTGAATAAAAATTTCAAAGTCTTGAAATATTAAAAGTTAGTATTTTATGAAAATGGTGTATTTTCTAGATATATTGATGTTAAACATTTTATGAAGTAAAATGTTTAGAAATGATAATTTATTTTGTTAAACATTGGTGAGATAATATTTATTAAAGTTTCGTGCAAAAATGAAGATTTTGTGAAAAATGGACATTTGTTGAGTTTGAATAAATTAAATGTCTTTTATACCATGAAATTATACTTTTGCAAGTGTGATGAAATTCTAAGAAATGTATGTTTAACCCATTAATAGGATTTAAGGATTTAAAATCCACCTTCTCATGCATATAAACTATTAGTGCTTTAGCAATAAATGTATAAAAAAGTTTAAGGAAGATTTTTTTGGGTTTAAACACGGAATAAGAAAAGTAGAAATTATTGTGTTCAAAGTGTGTGAAAAAAGAGGTTAAAAATGAGATAAGTATAAAATTGTAACACTACTTGAATTGATAACAATGGGATGATAATTTGTTATAAAAGTAGTCATTTAGTGTAATTAGATTTCTTGAATAAATAAAGTAAAGAAATGTCTAATTTGGAAAGATGTTTTGTAAAGGTGTAAAATAAGTGTTAATGGTTATAACATTGGAAAGTTGACGTGTATGACTTAATAATGTGTAAAAGATTGATACTTACGAAATTGAAAAAGAAATAATGAAATAAAGGTGTTACGAATTAAGAAGAATATTACTCCTAGGTTAAAAAGGTATTAAGGTGTTAAAACACTTAAGAAGTTAGTACGGGGAACTTAATAGTGTTTTGGGAAAATTAACACTTGTGGAAATGGAGTAAAAGACGAGATTAGAAACAAATGGGTAAAATGATAATTTTACTTAAAGTGGAGCAATTTTATGGAATAAAATTGTTGGAAAATGTGCTGCACAAATTGGTCCTAAATGAATATGATTTTTGGAATAAAATCAAGGTTTAAGTTTAAAGGACACGAAATGGTAAATTTCAAAGTGTAACACAAGTTGGGGTGAAACCCCAGGTTTTGGTTTCGGCCGGGTAAAAGGAAAGGTGGAATAATGTGGACATTTATAAAATGTTAAAGCATATGTAAAGGAACTCGGAAGACACCCGCATAATTAAGAAGAACCCGGAGCCCTGGGGTGAAAGACTCCAAATAACTTACGAGAGCATATCGTGTGCATAGCCGGCGTCGTGGAACCCGTTGAAGTATGCAGTTATTAGAAGATTTCGAGAAAAGATAAAGGAATAAGGGACGTATCACGAAATGGGTTGTGTGGTCAAATGTATTAATACAACCTAACTTGAATAAATGAATAAATGTTCCGGTAAAGGTGAAATGGACAAGTAAATGTGTAAACTGATTAATATCCATAAGGTAAGGAAAAAGGAAAAGTAAGTGGGTAAATGGATGGTTAAGCACCCTAAGTGGTTAAACCTATCATTAACACAAGAATGTGTGTAAAAGGGTTTCAAAGGCTAAATGAGTATTTATAACACGATGAACGCATGTGTTGAAAGGGTGATTTTCAATGAAAATACTAATGCGGATTGGTTAAAATGAAAAGGGTAATTTCGATAAAGAAATGGTTTTCGGTCGAACCAAGTGTAGTTGTTTCAAGTGTTTAATCGTGTGCGTTAAATAAGGTGATAAATGTCAAATTAAGAAAAGGAAGTCTTTTATAAGATTAAGGTAAATTAATCTGAATAAATAAGGTTTTCGTAATTAAACCATTTCATGCATTAAATATGTGTATATGTATGTGTATATATGTATACAAGGTAGTTGGATATGCACGTAGGCATAACATGTTAGAGCCTTCATTCTGCCTCACACGTAGGCTTTAAGTAAGTCTTGTATTGCTTTACTCTCAATTGTTTATGTTTTGAATGTATTTTGGCAATATGTTAATGTGCATTTATTTTGTTACTTAGTTTCATGACTTAATAGACTTATCATGTTATAGTTGGGCAAGTGTTTGTGGGTACACGCCAGCGGCATTAACCAATCTTGACCTTTTACAAAAGTACACACATATGTATCTAGCTCACAAGAAAATTGCAGTAAAATACACGCATAAAGATATAAAGTACACATGAAATTTTACTGCTTTATTCTCCATTGTTTGTGTTTTGACTGTATTTTGGCAATATGTTAATGTGCATTTACTTTGTTATTAGTTTCATGATTTAATAGACTTATCACGTTTTAATTGGGCATGTGTTTATGGGTCCGCGCCATCAGAATTAACCAATATTGACCTTGCATAAAAGTACACGAATATATATATATATATATAGCTCACAACAAAATTGCAGTAAAGTACATGCATAAAGATATAAAGTACATGTGAAATTATACTGCTTTATTCTATATTGTCTTTGTTTTGGATGTATTTTGGCAATATGTTAATGTGCATTTACTTTGTTACTTAGTTTCATGACATAATAGACTTATCATGTTATAACTGGGCATGTGTTTATGGGTCCGCGCTAGTGGCTATAACCAATCTTGACCTTTAACAAAAGCATTTTTGTTTTTTCATTTAATGTAGGTCATATTGGAAAGTTGTAGGATTGCGAGGTGTTGTTATTTAGATAATATGACTTGCATTTAAATATTTGAAGACAACTCATTGGATTTCATATGCAATGAGTTGTGTAGCAGGTTCAAGGATTTGAAAATTGGATCTTTTTCATTCAAGTACTCCTTTAGAGATGAAAGTCAGTTCATGTTGGCTCGTCACGAAGATGTTCGCTTTATGTTGCGGTCTCAAGTGATTGGCAAAGCTGATTTTATTTGGATATATGTCTTTGATTCACTAGCTTTGCCCGCTAATATAATTCACAAACAGGTTGAATGCACTTATTAAATTCGTGAACGGGTTGACTGCACTTACACAAGTTGCGAAAGGGTTGAATGCAGTGGTAAAGTGGAGAAAGGGTAGACTCTGTATCATCAACCACGGCAATTGAAATTAGAATTGGTGTTAAAAAATATATTTATATTGGAGGTGTGAAGACAAGTACGTCAAAAGCCTGTCTCTCCAATGATTAGAACGGGATAAGTTAATAGCAAAGGAGGACGAGCTACAAACGGAGGGATAAGGTTTATTTGAAGTCTTGACTCGACTTCGGCTGTCTTCCTAGCCTCGACGTCGGCCTTACGAATCTCTCTTAGTATGCACTCTCTGAGGTGGGGAAATTATTCTCCTACCTCGTACAATTTATGGTACATTGAAAACATAAGTGGTGTTTGACCACAATTGACCTAAGTATCTAGCCCAAAAAGTTAATTCTTTTCAAATGAAAACCATTCAAGAACACTTATGAATCTCACTAGCGAACATCACTGGAAAGTTCACCAAAAAATTAAGTTGGAACCTAAAAATCACCTCTCTCTTCAATATCCTAACCACATATCCCTAGAATAACCTAAATACAACTTGGGAACCACCAAAATAACCCTACAACCACAAGAAAGCGTGGTTGAAAAACACAAAATGTCACTGGAATAAATGGAAAATCGAAATAACTGAAATAAATGATGATATGAGGATAAAAAAGAAGGGAAATGGAGTTACCTGAGAAGGGGGGACTCTGAAAAATATAGAAGTAAGGAGGAAGATCGCCTCAGAATGGGAGAACGGTGGAGAGAGAACTAGGTGCTTGGTTTGTTTTATAAGAAGAAGTGCGAAAGTAATGAGGAAAAAGAGAAATGAAAGAAAATTGGTATTTACACTAAGGGATGATTGTGTGTTGTTTCCCATGTGAAATCATTAGGGAACGAGCCCCCATGACGCATGTTGTCGCCACTACTTGGGCGGCATGCCACACCACCCAAAGGTTGACAGGTGTCCGCTTGGAAACATCGAAGTGATGTTCCTACCTCAACTGAAACGACGTCTTTGGCACCTCTCCAATCCCCTCACATCACTGATACGTGCTCTAACACTGAGGGGACAACACTATATCGGATGATAGACAACTTTACACTTCAGCCTCCCATATACGTTGAAGACTAAGGTATATGGGTGATTGATTGACATAAGTATGACCTCGTCTGGGCGAGACTCCACCCAACAGCATGCCTCCTCTTAAATTATCTTAGTCGCATCCTTATATAGGCCCACATCACAACAAGCTAGGATAAATATTCTCGGTCTCTGAGAACCACTCCATAGAATGTCTTTTACTACTCATGAAAGCTAAACTACACTCAAGCCTCGTCATCCTAAAGTCTCGGCCTCATCATGTGTCGGCCCCATACAAATTTTTAAGCCGAGACCAATCACATCATTGGGAGACAAGCATCACCTCGGCCTTGTTCGCATAAAAGGCGGCTTCACCAGTCTCACTTAATCGAGACCTTATAATACCGATATCACCACCTCACATCAAACATGTGATCTAGACATCAATGGAACATGTGAGCAAAATCGTTACAATAAATTAGCCACAAGCGAGGGGAATATTTGCTCATCATGACATGCACTGTACAGTTTTCGCTCTCTTATTGGTTCACCGATCTCATGCACGCATGTTGAATGCTAAGGATTGACACTACGCACCCCCAACAATATAAAAGGATGGTCCATCATCTTCTTAAATTATCGATGATGGAAACCTTACTGTTACTCAGTTAAAATTGCTACTATAGAGACATAAAGAGATTATAAACCCATTAATGGCTTCCAGCCACCCATTATAGTAGAATTACTACCTATTTGCATAGTGGATGTAGGCCAAGGCTGAACCACTTCAACACTTGTCTCACCTTTGTCTCTCATCTCATCTGCTGGCTACATTTTCCTTATATTATTGCTCTTATTCCACCATTGTTATACAGTTCTAGAAGCTTGAGTTTCTCACTAATTTGAGGTGGTGATACTTCTCAAAACATCACCCATTATCGTCGAGTGTTCCCAAATAGATCATTTTTTCTCAAGTGTCGAAACATGTCTAACGTCACTTAGAGCTCAAACAACATCCCACATCTTAATTCTCACCGTGCCAATTCCAATTACCTTGCACGTAGCATTATTTCCCATAAGAATATTTACAACATTTTATGATTTTTACTGATCAAACCACTCCCGGTTGGGGCACATGTGATAGGAGCATCCCGAGTCAAGAATTCACGCACCTTCACGATCGCCAGAAAAATAAGTACCTTTGTGACATCTTCTTGTGTTGAATCTCTGGGCAATTCCTCTTGATGTGACCCTTCTTGTGATATTTCTAAAGTTATAAGTTTTTATGAACTTGACTTTGAGATCTATAGGTGCCCTAATTTTTTAGGCCTTGTGACCTTGATCTTCCTCTTTGTCCACTATTGTGAGTCTTGGCAAATAAGCACTCACTCTGGGAACATGATAGATTATTTCTATTATTTTTCCTGGTTACATGGGAAAAGATGTCTTGCACTACTTTGTTGATCTTGATCGTAGTATTCCTGAACATTAGGGCGGTGATGAAAAGTTCATATGAATTAGGTAACGATGCAAGCAATAACAGGGCTCGATCTTCCTTCGTGATTTGAATATCTATCCGAGACAAATCATTTATCAAGGCTTTGAATGTGCTGATGTGCTTCATCGTATCTCCGACCTCCTTCATTTCGAGCTTGAATAATTTCTTCTTGAGAATGTCTGTTAGACAAATTTTCCCCAATTATACTTTTTCTAACTCAGTCCACATGCCCTTAGCAGTGGTTTCTTCCATCACGTGATTAAACACCTAATAAGTGATATATTGTTCAATAGAAGAAGTCGCTTGTCCGACAAAATCAAGCCACTCCACAACGAGCATGCCTTCTGGTTTGTTCTGAATGCCTAACAAAGTTATTTCAAGCCTTTGTTTGACTAGAATGCCATGCATACGTCTTTGTCATAAGCCGAAATTGATTTTTTCGTCATAAGGCTTAATTTTGAATTTCACAGAACCACCGGATCCATAACTAGGATCCCACTTCTTTGAGTTTGTGCTCGTAGAAGAAACGTTATAAGTAACTTTTAATTAAGTTTTTGCCATTAAGAAAAATTCACGAGCTTGTGTTAGAACACCCCTTGAACATTTTGAACCGTCTACCGGTGTAATTAGCAATCGTAGCTCTGATACCACTTGTTAGCGATGAATTTCGAAAGCCTCGAAACACCGCTTGTCAATTGTGCGGAATATAACCCAATTTTTTCAACCTCAAGTGACTAAATCAACTTACTAATAGAATTATGAAATGACATAAGCATATAACAACCACACAAATTGAGAGACGTAAATATTTTACATGGTTCACCAAACTTGGCTACGTCCACGGGATGGGATGAGAGGTTTCACTATACGAGAATATGTGTTATACACTAAATCACTAATTTGAACACTCACTCAACTCATAATATTAATCTCACAATATTATAGGAACCCTCACACAAGAAACTTACAAAATGGTCTTGTTTATTGCACTCACTTACAATTAAAATACCTTGGTTGTAAATTTCTCTCTCACTTGATTTCTGGTGTGTGTTTCAATAATGAAATGCCTTACTTATATAGGATGCCAAAGAGAGGATTAAATAAATCCTTGGTGGGATGGTGGTGGATCACTTAAAGGGGTTGCTGGTGGGGGGCTCTTAATGGGGCAACCTCATTCATTTTTTAAGTCATATTCCAACTGAAGATACCACATAGCTCAACATGAATAAAAAAAGACATGGAGTCAATCATGAACAAAGACTTCTTCAATTGCAAGAAAGTGTTCCCTCCATAAGACCTTTAGAGACCTGTGATACATGCTTTATATGCTCCTCCTTAGATTTTGTAGATGAAGATATCATTAAAATACACCACTACAATCCCATAACAATTGAACAATATACCTTCACTCTAAAAAAGGTGGACGATGATTTGGACAACTCAAAAGTCATGATTGTCCACTCATAAAGGTTGTCCTTAGTTTTGAATGTGGTCTTCCACTCATCTCCCAATTACATCCAAACCTCATTATACCCATTCATCTAATCCCCAACTTATAGAATACTCGGTCACATGAAACTGATCCAATATAACCTCAGGCCTTAGTATGTGAAAATGGTTCTCCATTGGGATCTTGTTGGTAGGTGATAGACTACTATTAACGCACATAAACCAATTATCGTCCTTTTTACAGTCAATAAGGACATACTAAAAGGGAATATTTCCCATTATTGACTAAACTTCATAATGTAATAAAATAAAGGAAAGAGTGACCTTAAAAAAGAAAAAAGACATTAAACCCATTATTTACATATGTTTTTTGCATAACTAAGTTTGTTTTATATGTTTTAAACATTTTTATGATATTTACAAGGATTTTCTTTCTGTTTAGAATGTCGTGTCAAGGGATTGAAACCGAATCAAATGTGTTTACTCATCAAAAGAATGATATATAGCTGGTTGTCTGGGGAATTAATTATATGAGGAAGAAATATTGTGTCATGGCTAGATGGGACAAATATTTTTTTACAGGATTTTGCTCCTCGGACTTTAATTTCTTATGCACTTTTAGTGTGTTATCCTCTTACAAAGCAAAACACACTACCAGGAAAATAATATCATGTATGAAAATAGAAGAATATAAAAAAACTCTCTATAAACTTGGCGAAATGTTTTCACCAAGACACCCTACTATGGTAACTAACTAACTAGAGAATGAAAGATAAACATTGAAAGATATCCTTACCTTTCATATAAAAAACACATGGAAAGATACTTTTATCTAAACATATCTCCTAAAATCGAAAGATATCTCCACCATGACCACCACACATTAGGTTACAACCCATGTGTCCCCGCGTATGCATTCATTAGGATTTCTCAATGCTTATTAAAATATCATATGCCAATTAAAAAACATCTTAGTATAATGAAGAGAAGTTATTATCATTGTATAGTTCAATCTGATGTGTTAAACCTACCTTTTATTTATAAATATGCGACGCACATAAATTGTTTGACTGGCCATCGGCACTAAATGAAACTATATTTCAAAAGGAATAATAATGAATGAGCATAACTAATTTATAGAAATTACTATCCTGTAGTGATTCCATCCAAATTAAATGAAATATATTCCCACAGAAACCTTAATGACCAATTTTAGTAGAACATATATCATGTCTATCTATAGAGCAAGATGTTAATTTAGGAAGATGGTAAAGTGTGTAAACATGCGGTTCTTCCTTGCAGCATAGGCAACATGTGAGACGGAAACAAGCGAGGACCCACGATATCGGAGGTCGAGAGCTAAAGGCTCCCACCAGTGGCAGTGGCGGTGGGAGGATTTTGCTTGGGATAATCAAAGGGACTGAGGCAGATGGAGAGAGGAACACTACCAATGCCAGGATTTGAATAGTCAAGGGGTTGACAGACTCATCTACAAGGTGACTTATTTGGCGGTATAATTATTTGTCGAGGCTCATACCACTTTAGTGTAAACACACAAATATCACTAATAGTCATTAACATTAAATGATTACATTGTTGGCCCAACGAACTTATTTATAGATAACAAAATAGAGACCTAAATCTAATAAATAATTAATAGATAAAAACTAGATAAATATGGACTCTAACTAAAGAGTACAAAAAAATAAATTACCTAAAAAACTAATAAAAACTAGCCAAGTCCCAACATATCCTTAAGGAACAAATCCCCGACTTTCCTATGAAAAACACCCACACCTTCAAATTAAGTCCATGTCTTACTCCAAATAAAAGCAGACATCTCACAACGAATAAGCAAATGATCAAGGGCTTCATTATCATTGTATCAAAGCACACACCAATTAGGAAATAGATAAAAATTTGATATTCTCTCTTGATCACAGTATTGGATTCACCTTCTCCCTCATGTACCACTAACCAAGCGAAAGCATGCAATTTGGAAGGATTGTTGCCATTCCAGACGAATTAAATGAGGTGAAAGCAACAAGAGACCATTCAAATTGCACCTCCTAAAATCGCTTAAATCCCTCAAAATATTAACACCTTCAAACCCAGTGATTAAGGCCATAAATGTCGTAATCAATTGAGGGAAATAAGAATTCCCTCTCCACACATCTTACCCAAATCCCCACCCATCACATCGAAGGTCAAGAACTAATAAGGCCTTTTAAAATATAAAAATGTCATGTGGTTGTTTGATTAAGGACATTTTGCAAACAGATAGGTAGTCAGTTGCTCTAAATATACATAAGAGCTTAACAAGTCACACAATAGGACAATAGTTATTATATAACAAGTGAGATGAGGCATGTAAGTGTAAGTACCTTGTGAATTGGGGAAATAGAATCAACATGCATTTAGTGGCTTTACGAGCTACGAGTGAGAAAGGATTGGTAGTGTAAAGGGTGATTTAGAGCGTTTACGCAATCTCCACAAATACAAAACCGAAAGAGAGCCAGGAATCAACAAGCTTTCCACTCCTTTTCTGCCACTGTCAATCAAGTATTCAACAACATGGCACTTTTAGTTTTACATACAATATGTATTATTTTGTGATGTTTTTCGATTTTCTTATTCTCTAGGAATCATACCATCTAGTATGTTCAACTACAAAACTGTTGGGTGCACCTTTGAAGATCGTAATAATACAAAACCTTTCACATTGAGAGTCAATAAAACTTATGACGTCACTATTCATTTTCTTCTTCGCATTAATGATAAAGGCAAAAAGTTACTTGGCTTTTACTACTATTATGAAGACATTAAGTGCACTTTTGATATATGACACGACCATAATTGTGTCTAGTGTGCGTACTACGTAGGCTCAAGTGCAAGCCTGCCGCTCAAGTAATATTCCGATAAGTCGGGTATCGATCCTCAGGGAAAAAAGACGAACGAATTCGTGACGACGTTGAAAAGATGAAGAAATCCTAGCTTTGACTCTAAAAGAAACAAAAAGATGATTTGGGGGATGAAACAACTACGACTAGATGCAAATTTTAGAGTAACTACTAATGAAACTAAGAACTAACAATATGCAACTACACTAATTAAACGAAATGCTGATGATAAATGGATCAAGGATTTAACTATGAGATGAGAACAAGAGGTTGGGTTACAATCCCCCACACCCTAGTGATTCACTTCATAGGATACTAGATTCGAAAGTAAGATTTTAAATGAACCCAGTCTTTATTAATCCTAAGCATTCCATATATGAGGGATCGTAGCCCGCACCATATGAAATCAAAGGCAAGAATAAAGCGATGTTGCATTAACCGATACGCGCGTCACACTCTTAAGCATCCCGATTACCTAGGGCAAACGAGATCAAAAGTCATACGACGGTTGCAATAGTTACGCAACACAATTCATTTAAGATTTTAATTCAAAAGTCTATTTCCCGTTATGGTGAATTACATCGGGTGGGGTTCATGCGCCCCAACCCTTAGAAAATTAGCTAGACATGATTAACTTAGAGAAAAATATGGTTTTTAAGATGTAGAACATTAAATCTAAAGAAACTAAATGAAAAGAGAATTACAGATTCAAACCAACAATTAAACTAATGAGCAATTGAAAATTAAAGGAAATATGTTACTTGAATTGCAGAAATTAGATTCAGATCCTTACATCAAAATCTTCTTATGGAAAACTAGGGGTTTTGACTACAAAAACCCTCTACTCCTAATTAGCTAACCTAAAAAATCGAACCCCTATTATTGTGTAACAAACTAGCATAAATATCTTCGAAATTTTCAAGAGATTCACCCGTTTAAAACTCTGAGAAAAAGAAAAATAAAATTCGAGAAAATCCAATGCAGTCCGGACCCATTGGGAAAGGCGGTCCGGACCCCCCTTATTTCAAGCAGCGAACCTTAGGCAAGGGCAGTCCGAATCCTTTTTGGAAAAAAGGTCCGGATCGTACCCCTTTTTTATTCAGAACTTTCTAGCCATGCGGTCAGGATCCTTTTTGAAAAAAAGGTCTGGATTGCCTCCTTTTTTCATACAGAACTCGCTTAGTACTCGGTATGGATCCTTTTTCAGGGCGGTCCGAACCACATGCCAAATTTATGCAGGAATCTTTTATGGACTTCTCTAAACTTCAAATGCTCATAACTTTTTCACTGAAGCTCGGATTAACGTGCCGTTTCTTCTAATGTTCTTGTAATTAAAATATCTTCAACTCTCCAGTTGGACTCGCTTACGGACTAAGGCTACAAAATTATAAAATTGCCCCTAGACTTTCCTTCTTTGATTTCTTTCTTCGTTTTTTAAATTTCTTTCTTCCTCAATGCTTTAAACACCTGCAAAACTCATGAGAAATACATGAAACTAGATGTACTTGTTAGAAGGAGTCAGTAGCAAGGAAATGCGACAATTTAACTCAATTTGCATTACTCGATATAATAAAAGTCTCTAAATTAAGGGGATAAATTCGGAAGAATTTGAGCCTAATCAAACCCCCTAACTTAGAACTTTGCTCATCTCGAGCAATGTAAAAGAATTTAACTATGGATCAACTCTAAAAAATTTCACTTTATTTGGATAGAATACCACTTTTACGGGAAAAAGATTGCATTTAGCGTATGCAACAAGCCTTTAAACCCCTAAGTCACTCTAGTAGGACGGGTTGTGTCTCGTGAGGGTTTACAGTGAATATACCCATAAAATTCGATTCAAAGCAAATTCAAAATACTAAAAAATTGTATAATTTAAAGTTTTCCAGAAAATAGTCATCATCAATTCATGTTCAAGAGTCTCAAATTATAGTGCGTGTGTGCGAAGCCAGAAATTTAACCGCGAATTTCCATCGATTGACCATTACGTTACTTTTTTAAAAATTCATTTTGATTCAAATGCTCACGGAATACTCTCACAAACGAATCTCTCGGAACTATGGCTATATTCTCTCGGTGTGCGTGATATAAAGAGTAAATACAATGGAACAAGAATTCACGCACACATGATTGAAAAGATGAAAATTTATGGTGAATAGATCTCATCATCGAAATATGGTTATTGGGAAATGGGAAACATCGCCTCTTATTCACACATTTAATCTCTTTTATCATCTTTTGTGTCTTAACTCTCCATGCAATAACCAATTTTTCAATTTGGACTTTATCGGGTATGAGGTGTAATCGAAAATGGTTTGGGACATTTGGAATGGGAAAATATTCTTAAAGTGCCCATTGGTACTTTTTCGGGCCTTTGCTCATTTTCTCTTCTTCTTTTTTCACATTTTTATTTTCTTGCTATTTTTGTTGAGCATTTTTATTTTTATTGCCCCTTTTTATCACACCATTGGGACTAAATTTTTGGATTTCAAATCTTCCCAATTTCAGGTCGTTTGGGTGTTTCGAGTTGTCAAACGAAGAAGGGAAAAAAATTTATTCGGCTCAGATTGGGTTACAAAAAGGGTAAATTTTTTTTGACTTTTTCTGGCTAATATTTTTGGGTGACAAATGAGGGCCTACTTCATGCCCAAATTATTAATTTCGTTACCATATGCGACTCGAGGTGGATTAAATTTAGAGATTTATTAAGTGCGTTTTTCGAGACAACATCTCACACGTTTCCATAACCGATCAAAACAAGGGTATTGAGATCACACGACTTAGTTCTAAACGCTGAATGGAACATTGAGTTAACCATTAACTCGGATTGATTAAAAAACTCAAAAAAAGTGATAGGCTTGAATCTCACCGGGTTGGTTAATCTCCACACTTATTCGTAAAGTCGTCAATTTTCTTTCAATTTCCATCTTTGGTCAATTTCGGCTTTGTGTAATTTATTTTTATAATTTGAGACTTGAAACCGAATTTTAATGATATTTTTGAAAAATTTAAATTCCAATTTTTTGTTTCTTTTGAAGAAAAATATTTTTGGCTTTTCAGAATTTTTCATTTTTTGGAAATTTTCTAATTTTTTTTGGCATTTTGAAAATTTGTGAAGTTTTAGAAATACGCACTCGTCACCCCCCCTAACTTAGACTTTTGCATTGTCCCCAATCAAAAGGATTAAAATCTAAATAAGGCAAAATAAGAAGTGCGGTAAATAAAACAAACAAATGGATAAAATGCGGATTTTTATATATATAGGAGCTGTGGTACATTAAAAAGAAAAGGAAATAACACATGCATAATCAAACCACATAAAGAAAACAACAACCAACACAAACAACTACAAAAGCTTCACTGGGGTTAGGGTGGAGATTTCGGGCGTGCGTGGGTAGTAAGGATCATAAAAGTAGCTCGCAGGGGTCCACCAAAATTGAGTTGATACATATGAGCTTGAAGACGATGCATCCTGCTCGTATCCCGTTGGTAACCGTGTTGGTTGGCCGCTTGATCCCCTGTGTATTGATTTATGAACCTGTCAAATTTTGTTTCAAGGGTTGTGAGGCGCGCATCAATGTCATTGTCGGGAAGCTCGAAATCATAATCCTCCTCATCCTCGCCAGAATCTCCCCCTTGCTCGCCCATTTCCACGTCTGCCTCCTCGTCATTGCTACTCTCCTCGTCAGTCGAGTCCTCATCATCAGCTACTCGTGCTTGTAAGATGGCTATTTGGTGCTCACTCTTGGTCTGGGTGGCCTGCCCAAAAGGGGTTGGGAGACGAAGAGACCCGACGTTTGGAGCGATGAGATGGTCAACGAGAATTGATGTAATGAGTCGTGCGTAAGGAAGGGGAGTAGTGCCCTTTTCATCCAACGCAGCAAAATAAATGTCTTGGTATATAATGTGCGCAAGATTGATGGAGGAGTTACGATCGAAGAGGTGGTAAACAAGGGTGCCCTGTCGGGGTCGCATGCCGAAATCATTTGAATTTTGCAGGATATTCGCGCATACGATTTGGAATGTGAGGCGCGCTTTCTCGATCATCCGGTCGACCCGAAAAATGCCCTTGGCCCAGACTTCCCCATATGCTAAACGTTGGATGCACACCGCTTTGTCTACAAGTGGAAGAATATTGGGGTAGATGTAATTGTCCGAGTTTGGGATGTCTTTTTCAGCTAGCTTCGCGGCGAGTGTCCCAATAGAAAGTGGGATGCGTTGGCCCCGTACCCTTGCTTCGACTACAAACTCGCTAGTGCGTACGAGTGTGCTATAAAACTCTCGGACCTCGGCCGCCCAAACTTTATTGTAAGGCTCGTTAAGGTAGCGACACTAACCTTTAGGAGAAGACAGGTTGGTGAAGGAGTTGGGTAACTCGGCCCAATTAATGGCCCGCTCTACTAGGAGATTTTGTGCTGGCCCAAAGAATTCCTCGCACCACCGCATTTCTTGATCGGAGCGGTAGTCGTAGGGATTGTTATCAATGACATTGATGGAGTTGTACTTGGTGGGCCTGTCTTGGTTAGCCATGGAGGGAGAGAGAGAATGGGTAAAAGAAATTTAGCGTTTAAGGAACATAATGGCTTAGGAAAATATGTGTGGGAGAGATGGGGGGAGAAAGGGGTGAATTTATAGGTGGGTATTGGGTGGGAAATGGTGGATTTGGAAGGAAAAGGGGATGGATTTTGGGAGGGAGATGGTGGAGAAAACAGGGTGGAGGGAGATGAAGGGATTGGGGAAGGAGGGTTGCACATAGGGAAGTGTCGAAGAAAACCAGAGGCGGTCCGGATGGGGTGCCCAGGGGTGATCCGGATCGTCGTGTCCTTTTTCTATTTTCATTTCTTCGAAGTCGCTCCGGACCGGGTGCCCAGGGGATGTCCGGATCGCCTATGAATTTTGGACAACTCCTTTAACTTGACATCTGACCCTCTCTTGTACTCTAAAGGCTATTCCACCTTGATAACAACTCTACCATGAACCGATTATCGCTCAATCCTCACTTCAAAATTTGGGGTTGCTCACAATGCGTGCTTCTTACATGCTTAATGTGGTCCACGCCTATTTATTGAACCTACTTCACCTATCCTAACCGACACCTAGCTATTATACATAAGAATCACCCCATACACATTGGGGGTGCAACGACCTCTCAATTTCAGCTCACTCTACCCCGTAAATGGGGTTTGACAACCAAATGGTGTCGACATCCTCTACGCACGCCTCTAGATATGGCTTTAGACGTTAACCATTGAATTTGAACGTATTTCCCCCTTTTGGACCTTCCAATTCCACTGCTTCGTGGGGGAATACACTCTTCATAACGAATGGACCAGTCCACCAAGACCGCAACTTACCCGGAAATAGATGAAGCCGAGAGTTATAGAGGAACACTTTTTGCCTAGTAAGAAACTCCTTGTGTTGAATAATCTTGTCGTGTGCGAGTTTCATCCTTTCTTTGGATATCTTAGCGTTTTCATACGCGTCATTGCGTATCTCATCTAACTCATTTAATTGAAGCTTACGAGCTTCACCGGCTTTATTCATATCATGATTTACCCTCTTAATGGCCCAATAAGATTTGTGCTCCAACTCAACGAGAAGATGGCAAGGTTTTCCATACACAAAGTGGAGCGGGAATAGTTCGAGTGGGTTCTTGTATGCGGTACGATAGGCCCATAGCTAATCGGTCAATCGAAGGGACTAATCTTTCCGATTAGGATCGACGGTCTTCTCGAGTATGTTTTTGATCTCATGATTCGCTAACTTGGCCTACCCATTCGTTTGAGGGTGATATGTCGTTCTAACTTTATGAACGACACTATACTTTCTCATGAGATTCTCGAATGGCTTGTTGTAAAAATGCGTGCCATTATCACTGATTATCGCTTTCGGAGCATCGAAGCGATAAAGTATGTGTTCCTGCAGGAATCTTATCACCACTTTATTATCATTATTCTTGGTATTTATAGCTTCCACCCATTTAGAAACATAGTCTACCCCGATTAGGATGTATAGGTAGCCAAAAGATGGGGGAAAAGGGCCCATAAAGTCAATACCCCAGCAGTAAAAAATATGGGTTAATGGCATCATATCTCGTCGGGTTATCGCCCCCATCCGTTAACACATGTCGCAAGATTTGCAATAATTATTTACATACCAGAACATTGTGGGCCAGTACAAGCCGCTTTGGAGAATCTTAGCGGCTGTTTTTTCATTGAAAAGTGGCCTCTACATACTTCCGAATGACATAATTGGATGAACTTTGGAATCTCGTCATCCGATACGCATCGTAGGATGATTTGGTTGGTACAATATTTAAAAAGGAGTGGATAGTCATAGAAAAACATGCGCGGCCAAGTAATGAACCTCTTCTTATCTTGCGGTGTCCACTCGGGAAGGACGGCTCCCGTGACAAGATAGTTCACTATATCTGCAAACCAGGACAAATAAGAGGTGGCAATGAGTTGCTCATTCGGGAAGTACTCATCTATGGGTGTAGGATCACTAGGTACATCGAACGAAAGCCGTGATAAATGATCGGCTACGGTATTTTCTACTCCTTTTTGTCTCTAATGGAGAGATTAAACTTTTATAGGAGTAAGATCCACCTTACGAGATGCGACTTTGCATCTTTCTTTACAAGGAGATATTTTAAATCCGCGTGGTCGGTGAAACAGGTGATGGGGGAACCAATGAGATAGGACCGAAATTTATCTAGAGCAAAGACTACCGCTAGCAATTCCTTCTCCGTGGTGGAGTAGTTGAGTTGTGGTTCGATAAGAGTCTGGCTGGCGTAGTAGATGACATGAGCCTTTTTGTCTTTCCTTTTGCCCCAAATAATCCTTATCGCAAAATTTCTAGCATCACACATGAGCTCGAATGGTAAGGACCAATTAGGAGCTTGCATGATGGGAGCAGAAACAAGCATGCTCTTCAATTTTTTAAAAGCACTTTGGCATGATTCATTCCACTCGAATGGGGTGTCCTTAATAAGAAGGTTGCTTAAGGGTCTAACAATGGCCTAAAGTCCTTAATGAACCTTCTATAGAACCCCGCGTGGCCCAAGAAAGAGCGCACGTCTTTTAGCGATTTTGGTGGGGGTAGGTTAGCTATGACATCGATTTTTGCTCTATCCACCTCGATCCCTTTGGATGAGACTATGTGGCCAAGAACTATGCCATCAGTCACCATGAAATGGCATTTCTCCCAATTCAGCACTAAGCTCTTCTCCACACACCAGACTAGTACTTTCTCAAGATTGGCTAAACATAGATCGAAAGAGGTGCCAAAAACGCTAAATTCGTCCATGAACACCTCCAGGCCTCTCTCAATCATGTCACTGAATAAGCTCAACATTCACTTTTGAAAGGTCGCTGGTTCATTACACAAGCCTAATGGCATACGTTTGTAGGAAAACGTACCAAAGGGGCAAGTGCAAGTTGTTTTTTCCTGATCAAGTACATCTACCTCAATCTGGTTATATCCGAAATAACCATCTAGGAAGCAGTAGTAAGGGTGGCCCACTACTCTTTCAAGAATTGATTAATAAATGGCAAGGGGAAATGGTCTTTCCTAGTTTCTGCATTGAGTTTTCGGTAATCAATGCAAACGCGCTACCCAGTGGTGGTACGTTAGGCAACTAGCTCTCCCTTGGCATTTTCAATCACTGTCATGCCCGACTTCTTCGGGACGACTTGAATGGGACTCACCCACTTGATATCCTAGATTGGGTAGATAATCATGACATCCAACAATTTGATGATTTCGTCCCTCACCATCTCTTTCATGGTGGGGTTCTTTGCATTTCTCTTGAGGGTTTCACATCCTCCCCGAGGTGAATCTTGTGAGTGCAAATTAGAGGGCTTACCCCCTTTAGATAAGCTAGACACCAACCAAAAGCAATTTGGTGCTTCCTTAAGATCTTTAATAGCTTACCCTCCCGCTCTTCATCTAAGCTAGAGGAAACAATAACAGGAAATATCTCATCCTCTCCTAGGAAAGCATATTTAACGTTGGAGGGTAGTTTCTTCAACCCGAGAGTCGAGAATATGTCGCTAAAGGGCACCATGCGTGCTTCCCTCGGCGGTAACTCTTCAAATCGAGAAACCCAACTTAAGTCTACTGTGTCCTCGTCCGACGCTCTCTCATCAAGTAGTTCATGTAACTCCTCAACCTCTCTCTCAAACTCGGTATAAGTTCCCTCGATCTTATGACTAGACACTAAGCAAGCTTCTAAGGCGTCTCCACAAAATTTTCCTCAATGCGTTCTTCCACGATCTCATCAATTAAGCTCACCGCGTGAAGATCATCTTCTTCCCCTGCCTGTTGGGCTATGTTGAAGATGTTAGTCTCCAATGTCATGTTCCCAAAGGTGAGTTTCATTTGCCCATTTCGAGTATTAATTAGTGTGTTAGCCGTAACTAAGAATGGGCGCCCAAGAATGATGGGGACATGGTTACTCGAGGCGAAGGAGGGCTCTGTATCCCAAATGAAAAAATCTATCGGCAAGTAGAAAGTGTCCACCTGGACTATCACATCCTCGACTATGCCTCTCGGTATCTTCACGGTTAGATCCACCAATTAGAGGGTGATCCTTGTGGGCTTAAGGTTACCCAGATCAAGCTGCCTATAAATTGAATGGGGGAGGATATTAACGCTTTCCCCCAAGTCGAGTAAGGCCTTTTCAATTTTATTCTCTCCAATGGTGCAGGAAATGGTGGGTGCACCGAGATCTTTAAATTTAGGTGGGAGATCATTCAGAAGAACTGAGATCACGTTCTGTGCAAGAAATACGTTTTTCTTTACCTTCATCCTCCTCTTGGCTGTCAATAAGTCTTTTATGACTTTTGCATAAGCTAGAATTTGCCTTATTGCATTGAGGAAAGGTAAGTTTAATTTCACGTTTTTAAGCACTTCTAGCACTTCATCACGGGGGGGCCCTTTTTAGGGAGGAACCAATCTTTGAGGGAATGGCGTGACGAAGGGTCGCTTGATAATTATCGTGGGCTCACTAGTGTATTCTTTGTCATTCTCATTCGAGGGGATATCTTCGGCCTTTTTCGTGCTGGGAGAAATCTTATTGTCTTTTGATGCGTCGTGTGGGGGAGGTGATAAATCAATAACTCTCCCACTACGATGAGTGGTTACCGCTTGGAAATTCTCCTGATTTTCTATAGAGGTAGAGCTAAAACTAGGTTGACCTTGGGGAGGTCTTTGGCCCTGGGCAGGAAACTTGCCCTTCTCTTGGATACTCAACGAGGATTGCAACTTGGAGATGTTCGCATTCATGTCAGCGAGCATGCAATCATTTCTAGCATTGGTTGCACTATGGGAGTTGATAAACTGGTTTATTGTACCCCCAAGGTTCCTCCGCGGTAGAGTAATATACGGAGCTAGAGGAGGTGGTGCTTGCTGAAATTGAGGAGGGGGTGGAGGGGGGACAACCTGTGAATGTGGGTTCATCGCAGCTTGTGGTTGTTCGTAGTTAAAACCAGGGTGGTTTCTACACGAAGGGTTGTACGAGCGGGGTGTTAAAATTTCCCTTGAACCCTCCTATAGCATCCACCTGCTCGGTGTTCATGGCTTTGTAGGCGGAAATCGTCGGGCATGCCTTTGTGGAATGACATGCCTCACAGATAGCACACACCTTTTTCTTTCGTGACACGACTGGATCCGAAGATATCTCTCAATCGGCTATCAAGTAAATCTTTCATATCTCTCTGAAACTGATCAAATCACAGGGAATTTTTAGGCTAACCCGGCATCCTGAAAGGGTATTATGGTAATTTGTAATTTAGGTGAGTAGTGACCTACGAATTTTGCTAAGTTTATATATTGGTTGTTTGGGAGAAGTGAGGATTATCATTCACAAACTCAAGGGAAGAGTCATAGTGGGAGAGGGAAAGCCAAAGGCCAAGAGTCTTGGCCAAGAAACACCGCCGTAAACCGTCACTGTCGCCGGATTATTGATTAGAAAAGGTGAAACAAAATCCCAACATTCTTCTTCAAAGGTTCGGACCTACAAATCATATGCAAGTGTTTATTTTGCCAAACTTGTGAATTGATATATCATCCATGTTAGATTAGGATTACTTTTCTGAAAATTATGAATTTAAGATATAATTCATGATCATATGTAGAATTGATGTAACAACTGATCCCCGAGTTATATAGGTTATTCATGATTAGATGTATCACGAAATTATGTTAATAATTGATGATCAAATTTGGGTTCTTAGTATAGTTCTTGAATAAGTTGATGAACAAGGGTTTTCATGAAATTATCTTGATCAAATCCATATACTTGATGATCCTTAATGTTACTTGTGATTCTTGAACGTTAGAATTTATATAATTATGTCAATATAACATCTAGTATGAGTAATTGGGAGTATAGGATGTTAGAATGGTGATTTTGATGATGAATATTGAGGAAACCCGTAAGAGCAAATTCTATAGATTTTCAAGACTTGTAGGGGAGAATCGATTCGGACCAAGCCGAATCGATTTGGCAACCCAATTTTGGCTAAATTTTCCTTTTTATTTAAATTTTTTTGGGGAATATTCGGGATTCAAAAGTGGTTCATATTTTTAAACAAAATGAGAATATAATGGGATACCAGTAGGCCTAAATGAAATTTTGAACTTGGTCCCGAGAGAGGGAAATAAGGGCTTAACATAATTAGTATTAATCGAGGAAAATACTTTCTTTAGAGAATAATGCGAGACTCAGAGATTTAGGATAACGAATGACTTAGACCAGTAGGGTATAGGGACCTTACCTACTATTATGATGTGTAATCTTCAGGCTACCCTTCGTAAGATGAGAAATACTTGAGAGAGTACGATGAGAAATAAAACTTTAATTCTTTAATACGTAATCGAGATATAAATATACTACGTATGAGACGTGTGAGGTGCGATGTGAATACACCTATACTGATGATATGTATATATACTTAGGTTGTGAATACATATTGTATGGACTATTATGTGTATGACATACCTACCATACTTTCTATCACGGGAGGTCTTTTAAAAAGGGTACAATCTTATCTTGAAGAGCCTTCGGAGGGATTTTTGGTGCCTCATAACATAGAACATAGGTATGGTCTATCTGTGAGAAAGATAGTGTTGACGATCATATGGGTGCATAGGTATGCACATAGCCCATAGACCTGGAACTATGTTCGCCTCCAATATGTGTGTTTGTTATTTTTGGTTCGAGAGAGAAGAACCAATGGTCCTTGTTTAGTATGTGATGTACCGATCCTTGATAGCAGAGTATGCATGCGCCACAAGTCTCAACCTAGAGGTGCTGGATTAGTATTTATATATAATGGGTGATAAATATATAAATTATTGCATCATATTCTACTGTGTGGACTTAGTAGATAAAATGGATAGTGAAATCTAATTTAACTTAAGTACGTGAACACTTAATGTTAAACGTGACAAACTCTCATTCAAGATAAACGATGTGAAAACTTTCATTAACATATATGTGGGAAATATGGGAGGTTATTATGAATTAATTGAGTTGAAGATTAATGAAGTTGAACTATTAGATGTGATGGTAGTATCTAAAATGGATTAGTGGTACGTTAGACGTGCACACTAGTTGAGAGGTGAGAATTCTCAAGGGAGGGGCTGCATAACTAACATGTATGTAATATCAATATGATAAGCAATTTAAATTACTTGCTAAAATGCTTTAAGTTGTTTTACACTCTGGCTTTGACCCTTTTCTTGCAAAATCTCTTTTCTGTTGTACAATTTATTTTAGGTGTCCAGCCACAGGGACGCCATACTTAGACTGTTGGATTTTTGGACATGCTGCAGCGGTTGTGGGAGTTATAAAACCTCATGATTAAACGCCTCCACTTCTCTATCATTTAGTTTATGATCTAGTCATTTACTTTAGAGCATGTGTCGCTCTTTTCTAGTTATTATTCAGAGAGATATTGTGTACTGTCATTTCAGTTTGATGGGATTTTATGTTCTTATGATCTGTTGGATTTGAGATTATTATTGGGATGTTTTATTCCAGTTTTATTTAGTTGGATCATGGTTCAGTATTATTTTTATTCATGTGAGTGGTGAATATGTTAATGGATTTTAATTAAAGGGAAAAAATATTTTGACACTAGTTAATTATTTACTAGGTGATTTAATTAAGAAAATATTTTTCGATAGTGATACTAAGAATGAACCAACCTAATATTCAGTTTTAAATTTAATAAATGACTGATCACTCGGTATTTAATTGGGCGGGTGTCACACTTATGTTCTTAGTTTTTAGAGAAAAAGATTACTCTAGTTTTTTTTTATTTTTATATAATCTTATTGGTGATCATATTCTTATTGTTCATTCTCCCTTTTAGGTTGGACATAACATTTTATTATGACAATAAATGAGGGGCAGAGTAAGAAATATAATTCGATTCTTGGAAGTAAATAAATCTCTATGTGGTCAGCAACTAAATAAAAGGAGAAGTTATTTTGTTGTCTCTTTTAAAAGTTCTTTCGCATAATATTAATTTTTAATCCACATGCTTTGCTCGAAAGAAGATGCTTATATCTTAGTTGGGTTGTCCTCTACACAATATCATGACATGTTGTATTTCATTTGAATATATTTTTTCAAAATAGATCCAAAATTTAGAATGCAAAGCTAAATTTTTGTCCAATGTACACTGTCAGAACACTTTGAGCCATCTACGGTTTATATACTTTATTAATATTACAAATGGATGTCAAATGAAAATAGAATACATTGAACATGAAGTAAACAAACAAAGGGTAAAATCCTAGATGACTGAAATTGTTGAACATATAATAGATAAATATAGATGGGGATGGGGATGGCCCTTAAAATTGTAAACTTATCTTGCGAATTTTAGTTACAAAAAGTGGAAAGCATACCAAATTTGAATACCCCCAATTATTTGCCTAAATCTTAATTCTCAAATCCCATTTGTTCTCCACAACAAACATGTGGTTGTAACACAATATCATAATGTTTAAGTTTTTTAAGGTCCAAAATATTAGAAAACCAAAACATCCAATAGAAACATTGTAGCTTTTACTTTGTCAGATTGTTTTTCTTTTATATAAAATTTGAACTTTCTCTCAGCAAGTTAGAGCCTCCAAAGCCTTTGGGCTGACATGCATATATTTATGATAACAATGATAAGAAGAATATATGTGCAAGCTTATTGTTAACTTTAGGTTTAATCACCGTTTAAAAATCTAGGGGAGAGACAATAAGTGCCAATAATTTAAGCGTAAAAGGCATGGTTACAAAGAAATGTTTGATTTACCTTATAAACAAGACCTAAGCTTAGTAGTGAAACCGCGATAAAAAATCTCAGTATACCCTTTCTGGTGATGGTCGTAACGGTGTCGAGTGGGATCATACGCTCCACTAGCATCAAGCACATCGTTGAGGGTTTCCAATACCTGTCAACCATTGATTCGATTTGTAATATGACTTTCACACACGTATGTACATATGTCGAGTATAAACCTTAGGGTCTCAAGTTCGAACAATTTTTGCACCATGGAACTTGTTTGTCCGACTCATGAAGGAACCGAGAGCCGCATCACAGTGAAAGCTTTCGTTGTGAGTGCTCAGACTAAAAAACATAACATTCACGTTAAACAAAAAAAAAGAGTTATATGAAGAGGCTGTAAATTTATTAGGGAGAGTTAGGGAGAGGATGCGGGATGACGAGGAAAAGGAAGGAAAGTATCCGTGTAGATAAACGAGGGAGAGGAAGAGGGAGGGTATTAGTGAAAATTTTAATTATTTGAGGATAATTTGGACATATGATCATTCTAAAGGTTTTAAGCTCTTTTTAAGTAGTAGAGATAAATGGGGTGTGCTCAGGGTCAGGTTTGAAATAAAAAAATTCTTCGGGTTCGAGTCAGATCAGATTTAGTATATGAAAACCCCGAATCCACCCCGTTTAGAGGTATTATAACAAATTTAGCCTATAGGAATGCTTAGGGTTTTTCATTTTCTACTAGGGGTGCAACCGGTACGAGTTTTTACCGTACCGTTTTGGTCAGGAGAAAAATGATTTTGGTATCATATTATGAAATATCGAAAATCGATTATACCGAAATCGAAAATACCGTAAAAAATTTGGTTGGTTTTGATTTTTAGATATAAAATGCCGATTTACTGAATTTACCGTACCAGTTTATCGTACCGAAATTACCGTACCGAAATACCATACCATTTTTTTTTCTATTCTCTCTTTCTCTCTCTCTCTCTCACACACACACACACACACACACACATATATATATATATATAAAGGTCCATTTGTTTAAAAAATGGGCAAAAGTGGGGGATGACAAAATTTTTCATGGGTAAAATTTTTCATGGCAAATTTTACCTTGTTTTCTTACATGACGCTATCAAACAACCAATTAGGAAAAATTAAAGCCAATCCAATTTATTTATTTAAATTTTTTAAAGCATTTTTTAAAAGCATTTTTAAACAATTTTTATGAAACAGTTTTTAAAACATTTCTAAAACAGTTTTTATAAAACATTATTAAAATAATTTTTAAAATAATTTTTTACAACATTTTTATAAAACAGTTTTTTAATTTTTTTTTTAATTATTCAAAACAAATTTTAAACCTTTTAAAATAGTTTTTTAATAGTTTTTTACAAAACATTTTTTTTATTTAAAGCAGTTTTTAAATTATTTTTAAAACATTTTTAAAGCAGTTTTTTAAATGTTTAAAACATTTTTAGAACAAATTTTAAAAACATTTTTTATAAAACAATTTTTTTATTTACACCAGTTTTATAAAACATTTTTTTTATTTAAAATAGTTTTTAACAGTTTATAAAACATTTTAGTATAAAAAAATAAAAATAAAAAAAAACTAGTAAGAAGTGACAAATTTATTGACAAATATTTCTCACACAAAGGAAAGCAAAGTTTGCTAACATTTGTGACAATTTTATGCAAAAGAGATATTATATATTGACAAATAACTATTATCAAACACACTAAATTATAGACAAATATTTCATTTGCGAACTTAATTGTTATTCGCCGTAGCAAAGAACGCTATCAAACATAACCTAATAATATAACTTAAGCCGACAATGCCTAATACCCATAAATTGATAACCCATTTAAAAACAACCTAGCGTCACACTTATTTTCTCCTCTCTCTCTACAAACTAGTAACGACGACTCTCCCTTCTTCCCTCATCTCGTGTCTCACTCTCCTCCGCCAAACCGGTCAATCAGTTCCCTCCGTCATCTTGTCTCACTTTATATTTGTTTCTGTCTTTTAAATCTATTATTCCAAATGCTATAAATGCTTACGTATGTTTGCGGGTTTTTAAATCTACTGATTTTTATATTTGTTATGTGTATAACCATTGCGAAGGGAGCATATCATTGGGGGTGCATGTGCATCCTTCGAAATTTAAAAAAAAATAATAAAAAGAAAAATTAAAATAAAAAGTAAGCTAAATATTACGGCTGACAATTTTTGACACGATAACCCGTTTACGGTAATAACCCGAAATGACCCGAACATGACACGATTAGCTTGTATAAATTTAAAAGTACTTAAAACTTATATTCAAATCAAAATCAACGCGACCGGAAAATGACACGACTAACCCGAATTTCCACCCCTAAATATACCCTAGTGAGAAGCAAACCTACCCAAAGAAATATCATTTCTCTACTTTTCTCCTATACGAAATTTCTTGCTCCCGCCACTAGCTTGGGCCGGCCGGGTGATACCTCTGCTCCGGTGAATCGGTGATACCCTCAGGAAACCCAACCTCTGCTCCAGTGATGAAGGTATAGTTGATTTTTACAGTTACTTTCAATATATTGTTCAAGATACCCTCCTCCGGCCTCTAATTTTAACCGTTCATTGTTTCAATTTTTTTAACAGCAACTTCTTTATAAACATACCTAGCTTTGAATTACTCTACACCAATTGATAAAAATGGAACTCACATCAGAGATAAAAATGGAACTCTCATCAGAGATAAAAATGGAACTCACAATATTTATTTCTTTAGCCACGAAGTATAAATGTGTTAATCATTCTCAAAAAAAAATTTCGTGGGCGCGTAGTTTTTATTATGGTGCTCCACCTGTTGGAAATTCCTGGTTCCGCAACTGTGTATAACAAGTTGTTGATGTGTAGCTGGTTTTGTTTTAATAATTTTTTTAGGATTTTTAGTACAACTTTTACTTCCAATGTGTCACAAACAGTGTTTGTTCCAAGTATATATGAAAATATATTTAATTTCGGATAATTGATCACATATGTTTTCATTATACACCCCACACATTACCAAAACAGAAACATAAAATAAATTGCCATTCAAAAGATTTTCTCGAGGGAAACTGATAAAACTACAGGCCAAAGGCCAAATGTGCTGAATATAATTAGACCACACCAATACTAATTTGTACTATGGTAAAAGTGAAAATTTTACCGGAATCATAATATCGAAATATATACTATGGTAAAAGTGAAAATTGTACTATGGTAATTTCGATATTTATCGGGAAAAAACCGAATTGAAATTGAAATTACCGAACCCCCCCCCCCCCCCGAAAATACCGAAAAAATCGATAACCCGACCGGTTTGGTTTTTATTTTGATGTATCGACCGGTAAATTGGTATAAATGGTTTTACCATTTCGATTGTGGTTTTGGTATTGGTAAGTGGTCGTTACCGACCATACCGTACCGGTTGCACCCCTATTTTCTACTCATTTCTCTCTGCCACACGCTCACTCATCTCTCTCTACTGCCCAACTCCTGTCGCTCCTGCCTTCCGACAACTGTCACCGCCACTCCCGTTGCTCCAGCCTCCGGCAAATGTAAGTTCTTCTTACAATTTTTTCTCATTTTTCTTGGTCGAAAAATGTTAATTCTTCTTACTGTCCATGGCAGCCGTCCGTTTAGGGCTATTTTTTTTTTCCTCTTGCTCTGCTTTGTACAAATTAATGATTTGTTTGATGAGAAACTGATTTGTTTTTTTTTCTTGATTTATAAAACTGATTTAGAACGGATTTGTTGGGAGAATCCATCATGTTGATATTGAGCTCTTTAATTCAAGATCTATAATTGAGGGAAGATCCCCTGCAGTGTTTAGTTACAGTTTAATATTCCAATAGATAATGTATAACTACACTTTCCTCCCCCAAAAAGTTCAGTTTAATTACATATTAGTTTATTTACAGTTTTATTTATAATCTTATTTGTTTAAAAAAATATCATAAAAAATATTTTGGACGGGTTTGGGGCGGGTTCGAGGCCCCGCGGGGTTTTTAAACGGAGCAGGGGTGGGGTAAACGGGGGCGGGGTAAACGGGTTGGGGTCAGTTTTGACCAAACCCGCCCCGTTGCCATCCCTAACAGCATGCCTCCTCTAAGTTTATCTCGGACTCATCCTTATATGAGCCCACGTCACAACGAGCCAGGCCAAGCAGTCTCGGCCTTTGAGAACCACTCTAGAGAACATCTTTTACTGCTCATGAAAGCTGGAACTACACTCGGGCCTCGTCATCCTAAAGTCTTGGCCTTATCATGTGTCGACCCCACGCAACATCATCAGGCCGAGACCAGTCACACCGTTGGGAGAGACAAGCATCACCTCGGGCTCGCCCGCACGGAATGCTGCCTCACTAGTCTAGGCCATCAGAGACCTCACTGCACCGACATCATCAACTCACGTGGAACATGTGATCTAGGCGTCAATGGAACACGTGAGCAAAACCGTTACAACAAATCAGCCCCACGTGAAAGGAATATTTGCTCATCATGACATGCACATACACTGTATAGCTGTCGCTCTCTCATTGGTACACTGATCTCATGCACACAAGAAACTCACAAAATGGTCTTGTTTCTTGCACTCTATTACAACTAAAATACCTTAGTTGTAAACTTCTCTCTAATTGCTCTCTCACTTGATTTCTAGTGTGTGTTTTCAACAATGAAATGCCTTCCTTATATAGACTGCCAAAGAGAGGATTAAACAAATCCTTGGTGGGATGGTGGTGGAGCACTTAATGACGTTACTGGTGGTGGAGCTCTTAATGGGGTTGCTGGACTCTTAATTGGGCTACCTCCTTCATTTTCTAAGTCAGATTCCAACTGAACATACCACATAGCTCAACATGGATAAAAAAAGTCACGGAGTTAACCATGAGCAAAGACTTCTTCAACTGCAAGAAAGTGTTCCCTCCGCAAGACCTTTTGAACTTGTAATGCACGCTTTATATGCACCTCCTTAGATTTTGTAGATGAGGATATCATCAAAATATACCACCATGATCTGAGAACAGTTTAAGAATGTGTCTTCACACTCATAAAGGTGGACGGTGATTTGGACAACTCAAAAGGCATGATTGTCCACTCATAAAGATTGTCCTTCTTTTTGAACGTGGTCTTCCACTCGTCCCCCAATCACTTCCAAACCTGGTTATACCCACTCATCTAATCCACAACTTGTAGAATACTCAGGCACATGCAACTGATCCAATATAACCTTAAGCCTTGGTATGCGAAAATGGTATTTGATCGGGATCTCGTTGATAGGTGATAACCTACTATCAACGTACATAAGCCAATTGTCGTCCTTCTTTGGAGTCAACAAGGACATACTGAAAAGGAATATTTCCCATTCTCGACCCAACTATAGAATGTACTAAAATAAAGGGAAGAGTGACCATTTAAAAAAAAGAAAAAGACATTAAGCCCATTATTTACATCTGTTTTTCGCATAATTAAGTTTGTTTTATATGTTTTAAACTTTTTATGTGAGATCTTTTGCTTAGAATGACGTTTCAAGTGATTGCAACGGAGTCAAATGTGTTTACTCATTAAAAGAATGATAGGTGACGGGTTGTGTGGAGAATGAATTGTAAGAGGAAGAAATATTGTGTCATGGCTTGTTGGGACACATTTTTTTTACAAGATTTCGCTCCTTGGACGTTAATTTTTTATCACTCAATACATATGATTTCGTCACTCAATACATAATGTCTACAAATTTATACATATGAGAACACAAAATATATAATAAAATTGGGAAAAAGTTATATAAAACCTAAGGACACAAAAATAGTACATGGAATACATTACAAAACACTAAAAATACAATGACAAATAGGTGATATCAGAAATATAATGTTAAGAACACACCATATACAGAGTGTATGGTATAAACTTAAGAACACAATATTACATTAAATACACAATAAATTACATCAGATACATTATGTAATCATTTTTGTACACTGTGTTTTTTCATTTGAAGGGAAATCAAGTGAAAATGAGTAAAAAACTTCATCGATTTAGGCTTTACAAAACAGAAAACCTAGAAAAACTAACAATATATGAGCATGGATTAATACCTGTTAGTGTTGTTTGGAATAATCTGATTGAGAATGAGAATCATTTGTTAGAATTTCGACGATTAGTTTGGATTGGAAGAGAGAGAGTATGAGGTTTTGATTGTTCGCGCTTGTAAGGTGTGTTCTTAGATTTATGGGTATTTATATGGTAGACCTAATCGTTTAAAATTTGTTGGGCCCGGATTTATAGTCCAAAATTGTTAGCCCAAGGACTTCACAGTAAAAGGCCCTTTAACATTTAGGTTCGCATTTATGATACTCCTTTAAGGTCGTTAAAGAAGCCTATCAGTACATGTAGAGAGAAAACACACTAAAAAAAGGTATTTATAGACATTTTTGTCTAAAATTGTGACATAATACATATTGTATGTAAAACTAAAAAAACCATGTTGTTGAATACTTGATTGACAGTGGCAGAAAATGGGTGGAAAGCTTGTTGATTCCCGGCTCTCTTCAGTTTGGTATTTGTTGAGAATGAGTAAATCCTCTAAATCACTCTTTACACTACCGATCCTTTCTCACTCATCACGCGCAAACCCACTAAATGCCAGTTGCTACCATTTCCCCATTTCACAAGGTACTTATATTTACCTGCCTTATCTCACTTGTTATATAATAACTATTTACTTACACTTACGTGCCTCATCTCACTTGTTATATAATAACTATTTACCCACAAAATAACTTGTTAACCTCTTGTGTGTATTTAGAGCAACTGACTGCCTATCTGTTTGCAAAATGTCCGTAATCAAACACTCGCATGCCGTTTTTATATTTTACAAGACCTTAGCTCCTGACCTTCGATGTGAGGTGTGGTGATTTTGGGAAGATGTGTGGAGGGGATTCTTCTTTCCCTCAATTAATTACGACATTTATGGCTTTGCTCAATGCGTTCGAAGGTGTTAGTATTTTGAGGGATTTGAGCGATGTTAGGATGTGCAATTTGAATGGTCTCTTTGCTTCTTTCACCTCATTTAATTCATTTGGAATGGCGACAATCCTTCCAAACTGCACGTTTTCGCGTGGTTAGTGGCGCATGAGGGAGAAGGTGAATTCCAATACTGTGATACAAAATAGAAGATCAAATTTTTATCTATTTCGTAATTCGTGTGTGCTTTGCTACAAGGCTAATGAAGCCCTTGATCATTTGCTTATTCGTTGTGAGATGTCGGCTTTTATTTGGAGTAAGACGTGGACTTAATTTGAAGGTGGGGGTGTTTTTCCTAGGAAAGCTAGGGATTTGTTCCTTAAGGATATGTTGGGACTTGGCTAGTTTTTATTAGTTTTTTTTTAGATAATTTGTTTTTTATACTCTTTAGTTAGAGTCCATATATATCTAGGTTTTATCTATTAGTTATTTGTTAGATTTAGGTCTCTATTTTGGGGTAGAGCTATTCGCGCTCCACCCTATTCCTCAAACACTCCATAACTTTGGATAATTACAACCTTACCCTCATCTCTCTCATGGCTCCCCAAATGAAATACAAACCTCCATCTCCCTCCTGATTCAACCATTGTTTTTTTTTTCTACTAACATTACTAAAAATCTGCTTAAATGTCAACATTTGAACAAATATATTCCAGAAAAAATTTATGAAATTAAATATTTTCAGGAAGCATAAAAAAGCAGCAAAAGTAAAAAAAAATCTAAACAAATAATCCCAACAAATAAAAAAAGCAGCAAAAGCAAAAAAGAATCTCAACAAATAATCCCAACAAATAAAAAAGTAGCAAAAGTAAAAAAAGATCTCAACAAATAATCCCATTTATCAAATCTTATTTTGACCTTTTTCCTTTTTGATTTTTTGTTTGAATTTTCTGTGAGTTTTTTTTCCCCGAAAACTCACACTCAAGCGTATGAGTTTCCAAGTAAAATGAAAAAAAAAACTTGTAAAATCCATGGAAAAAATATTCGTAAAGAAAGAGAGATTTGAATCAATCTTCGAGTCGAACCAACTTTTTTTTGTGGGACTTATTTGTCTTGGTTATTTAAAAAAATGGTTAAAATAATTTAATTTACAGAAAAAAACGATTTTTCTAAAATAAAATGGGCGAAAGCCGTATACGGGGTTAAACACACCAGAAATCAACTGATGCTTATTTCATTTCATAATTCTATTAGTAAGTTGATTTAGTCGCTTGAGGTAGAAGGTCTTGGGTTGTATTCCGCACAACTGATAAGCGGTGTTTCGAGGCTTTCGAAATTCATCGCTGACATTTTCTGAGGGTGTTAGCCGAGTGGATTACGCCTATGAGAATTGCACAAGGTTAGCTGTGTATTATCGATGCTTCATTGAGGGGTTCAGTTCCATCATGATACGGATTGCAATTTATCGGTTTTTCTCACTAAAGTGTTGGTAGGTTGATGAGGCCGAGGAGGCATTCCATCTCATCAAGTCCAAGATGACTGTTGCTCCTCTTCCAGGCCATCCTGACTTCACTCAGTTTTTCTAGTTGTCTTGTAACGCGGGCAAGACATGTATTGATGCTGTTTTGAGTAGAAAAAGGTGTCCAGTGCGTTTGTTAGTAGGAAGGTTATGGTGCCAACATTAACGACTCTACAAACATTCTAGAAATTTTATGTTGTGGTTTAGGCATTAAGCATTGTCAGGCTTATTTGAAGCACTGTGAGATTGTGATTAGATCAGATGATGAGGTGTTGCATGACAGACATGCTCGGTGGTCTGCTTTTATGCAGCGGTGTACAAAAAATGACGTGATAACCTAGTTGCAGACGCACTGAGTAGGAGGATCCACGCTACAGTTCCCATCTGAGGGGCTGTTTTCGGGTTCGACAAGGTGCGTGGGTTGTATGCTAAAACCCTGTCTTCAGGCCGGTTGTGAATGAGTGTCAACACCACCACAGGGTTTCAGGATAGTATCTGCTTCATGACAGCCTCTTGTTACGAGGGACGGCCTTGTGTATTTTTGTTTTTCTTCACGGGAGAAGATCATTTCTGAGATGCATTCTGGGGTCTAGGAGGCCATTCGGGTCACAGATTTTCTTAGATGCATTTTCGAGACGATGATGGCACAAGATCCAATCCTTTATTCGGCTGTGTTATGTGTGAGATAGTAGCACGGTAATGCAGGTTTTATTTACTCTATTGCCCATTCCTAAGCGACCGTTGGAGGATGTGTCAATGAATTTCATTGTTAGTCCGCGCAGGACAACAATGGGCCTCGATTACATCTTCGTGTTTGCAGAACAGTTCTAAACAATGGCTCATTCCATCACTTGCAGTAGGACGTTGGATGTCTGATGCATCTCATATGGCTGCTTTGTACTTTGGAGAGATTGTGAGGTTTCATGGGATTCCTCACAGAATAATTTCTGGTTTATCGCCCTTTCAGATAATGCTGTAAAGCTCTCCCACTTTTCCCGCTGATTTGATAGAGCTCCTACTGATTGATCCATTTAGTCCTTCAGCTTGTGATTTCGTGGTATGGATGGTGGCTATCCATAAAGACGTGTGTGCTCATCCGCAACGTGTGTATCCCTCTTACAAGGGGCAAGTCAATTCCCAATTCCTCATCATAGAGAGATTGTTTTGACCTTGGGGATTTGGTGATGGTGTAATTGTGGAAGGAAAGCCGTCAAGTGAAAGTACACAAACTTCATATGCGACGTTATGGACCTTTTCTGTTTGTGCAACGTTGTGGAGACAATACGTTTCAGCTTGACCTTCCTGAAGGTTTGAGTGTGCTATGCAACCATTTTGGGGTTTGCACCTGTTCATTTGCCTAAGGATGCTATACAATTCAGGCATTCCCTTGTTGATCTTGTGGAGGGAATCTTAGATATAGAGGTCAACACGTTTTCAAGGCCAACCATTTGTTACTTGGTGCGGTGGGTGGGGCTTTCTCCTGATGAGGATACGTGGATTTCTAAGGCTGCGATACAGCACATTGATCGGGATTCCGATGACTAGTTTCATGCTCATATGGATTCACGTCTTAGGGGTGGGGGTGTATGCAGGAACATCTAATTTATCTGTTGTTGTTTATTATTTTCATTGGATAGTGGCATTTTAGTCGTTGGGCTTCCGTTGGCCTATAAATGGGAGTCTCCCGCTTCTTTTATGGTATTTTACAAATCATTATATTTTGATATGCTTTTTTGACCTTCTAATAGCTGATTTCCATTATGATTATTCTTAAAGGGTGTTTTTATTCCTGCCCCACTTTTCTTTGCACACACCCCTGAATAAGATTTTAACATTTAAACACGAGATTGAATATAAAGACGTTTGTAACCCATTTAAACCACCCTGTCAATTAAAAGCGTCCATCTAGTACGAACTAAAGAAGTTTGGTTCATTTAGGATACAAACATTAGAACTTGTCAACTATAGAGAATAAAGACCATCAGACCAATTTTTCATCTATAGTGATCATCAAACCAAGTGATGATTAAAAAACTAGGTTACGACTGAGCCCTTCAAAGCTAGAAGATCATGAACATCTAACCCTTTGTATTGTTGCATTCAAAAGAGGGTTTGTTTTGTTGTATTCAGTTTATATTCACATTTTTCATGGTTGAATTCATTGTTTAACTGGAAATTAAATCAAGCAGTTGGTATGTTTCACTTATGCAGTTCAACAGTATTAAAAGAATAGTTGATATAAATGCATAAGTTCCTCTCAGCCAATTGTTCGAACAATTGATACGCATCTAATATCCAATACATTTTACGATACAACAGCCGTGCTTTTTAGACCTGGCGTTAACGCTCATACTGTGAACAATAACACAAAAACATCCCAGACCCAGAATCATAAATATCCAAATCTGGTAACGGCAAAACGTGACTTTTGTTGTTAGATGTATAAAAAATGTTAAAAGATATATATAACTAACTTTCTGCAATTGATTTACCCCTTTATAACAAAAATGATCCTATGCTTCTTGGATGTGTATATATATATATATAGAGAGAGAGAGAGTCAGGCTCTCTAACATACCTCCTAGCAACATACCCATTTTTTTAAATAGTAAAAAAAATAATTTTGAGATGATATTTTTTATATGGGTTCATGATATTTCAATGTGTCCCTATAAAAAAAATCAACTGAAAATAATGTTTTTTGTTATTTTTAAAAAATAGGTTAAAAAACTGACTGATTTACCCTATAAATAAATCTATCAGATTTTTTACCTATTTTTTAAAAATAACAAAAAACATTATTTCTGAAATATTTTTACTGGGGCACATTGAAATATCATGAACTCGTAAAAAATATCAACTCAAAATTATGTTTTTTACTATTTTAAAAAAATAGGTATGTTTAATGATGTATGTTGGAGAGCCTGACTCTCTCTCTATATAATGTTCTTGTGCATACCAGTCCGCATTTTAAGAGTGCGGACCGGACATGTGTCATCTGACGGTGGGAGGCTAAATTATAGGCACACTCTCTCTCATCTTAGGGCTCACCGCCAGGTGACACATGTCCGGTCCGCACTCTTAAAATGCGGACTGGTCCGTATAAGAGCAGTACTGTATGTGTGTGTGTGTGTGTGTCAATTCTGGTTTTGTAGATTTTGATGTTCCTTTGTATATTTTTACATCCCTTTGGTTCGTTTAGTTAAAATTTATCGATTTTGCGGAGTTGTGTGTTTTGATCCTTACTTTCATATATAGTTTGAAATTGTTATAACCACCCAAAGTGGTGGGGTGGGTTAATAGAATCTCATCCCAATGGGGCAAATAATTTTTTTTGGCGTGGGGGTGGAAGGGAATTGTGGGTTGGAATAAAAACATCCTTCTTAAAAGCGTGTAGTGTACGATTTAATTCTGATGCGCCACATCAGTTAGAGGTTTGAGGTCTAACATAATACTCAGCTGTATTGGTTTCTGGCAGTCTCTCTGCGATAGAGCATACCAATTTTGTTCTTTTACTCATTGGACATCTGAAACCCTAGAATGCCACAACCTTAAGACTTAAATGTAGCTCAAGAAGATATTTTGCAGTCAGAAGTTAATTTGTAGGTGTAAGATGGAAGTAACTATAGAAGGACCAGACATAACTTGACTATCATTAGTTTGATAAACTTTTAGTGTCAATTTTGTAGAGAACTGAATGCATGATACACACACACACACACACACATATATATATATAGAGAGAGGCCCTCTTCTATAAGGACTCCTTATGGTGTAGACCCCGGTACATACCATTTTTTAAAATAGTAAAAAAATGAATTTTTTGATGAAACTTCATGGATATGATCTCCACGGTGAGAAGATCATCTCCAATTTTTTTCATCAAAAAATTCAATAGAAAAACCGTTGAGATGAGGTGATATGTAAAAAAATGGTCTAAATATGCATTTTCGACCGTTGAAATGTTGGTGATCATCTCACCCACTTTTTGATTGAATTTTTTTATGAAACTACATGGATATGATCTCGATAGTGAGAAGATCATATTCATGAAGTTTCATCAAAAAATTTAATCAATAAAGCCGCTGCCGCTGACCCAACATTTCAACGGTTGAAAATGCATATTTATACCATTTTTTTACATATCACCTCATCTCAACGGTTTTTTTATTGAATTTTTTGACAAAAAAAAATTGGAGATGCTCTTCTCACCATGGAGATCATATCCATGAAGTTTCATCAAAAAAATCATTTTTTTACTATTTTAAAAAAATGGTATGTACCGGGGTCTGCACCATAAGGAGTCCTTATAGGAGACTTTCCATATATATATATATATATATATATATATATGTATATATATGAATCCAACATATCTCTTAACAACATACCTATGAACATATCAATTTTTAAAAATAGTAAATAATGTATTTTTAACCAAATTTGGTATATATAATCTCTAGAATGAGAAGATCATTTACAAAAAAATTCATTTAAAAATACAGCTTGGAAGAGGATGAGATGATGATCGCAAGTTTCAAAGGTTAAAAATGCACGTATTCATCCAATTTTCAAATCACCCACTTCCAAGTTGTAGTGGAGGTTCAGGGTTATAAAAAAAAACTAGTATTTTTGGATGATTTTGTTTGTAGACGGTCTCCTCACTATTGAGATCATGTATATTAAATTTGGTTGAAAAATATATTTTTTTAAAGGGTATGTTAATAGGTATATTGGAGAGCCTATATATATAAACTTTTTTTTTGGCCTGTGAGTACAAGTATTTGAAAGAAATCCTAGATTTTCTTTTTTGCCCTTCAAACTTTTAATTGGATGCAATTTTGTACAATTCTTTTTATCTTCTTACCTCTTTGGCTAACACCCCTAGTACCCCGCAATGGCGAGAGCCTCGTGCACTGGGTTTGCCCTTTTTACCTCGTTGGCCTAAAGATTCTGAGACATGCATATTTGCAGCGACACGATCATATGCTTGTGATGGGCATATACATTATGATCTGTTTGGCAAAGGAAAGCCAGGAGACAAGGAATTCAGGAAAGCCTGGGAGAAAGACACGGATGAGGATGGTTCTCTTTGGACAGGAAGTGAAGACGAAAGTGATACTGAAGGAGGTAAAAGCTGTCTCGAAGAAAAGGTCAGGAAAATCAAAAAGCAGGCAAAGGAGCACGCTGATCTTATTGATGCTGATGACAGTGATGAGTTGAGGAGCGTTTGGTCTGGGAGTGATGAGGAGAAGACACTATGGACCGGTAGTGAAGGCGATGACGATGATGATATTCCTACAGAACCCCACCCAAACGAGAGCAGTGATGCATATATAGATAAATTGTTCGAGTTTGAGGAGAAACCAAAATATCGAACAATCTCAGAACTACTGAAAGACGAACAAGAACCAGAAGAATTATCCCCAGGAAAGCAAGCTAGAAAAATTGCGGTTGAGAATGCACTAAAAAAACTAAAGAAGGGACCAGATGGGCGTTACACTAATGTGTGGGAGGTGATGAGCGATTTGGACATCCTGATAGGTGCATTTGAAAATATTGTGTCAGGACCAGAATATGCAGAGCTGAGACAGGGAGGGCCTAAGAAATTGAATATTCAATTTTTCAAGGATATACAAGCACGCATGAGAGATCCAAACTATAAGTTCTCACCAGAATTAAAGTTAAAACCGAAGAGCAAACTTGTGCCGAGAAAGAAATGGCAGAAGACACAGTCTAGACGCAGAAAAGCACAAAAGCGCTAAGTTAGTTGTTGCTCTTTCGTTCTTGACCCTACTATAATTTGCCATTGCGTGTATATTCTTTACCTTCTTGATTTGTGTTTCATTTCTCTAAATACTGTATTATTTTGGCATAACCAGCATGCAGCAATATAACTTCATATATCCTTGATTTGAGAGTACTTCATTCCCTTATAAAGCATTTACAGAAATTTGGTGAGCTGCGGTGTTATGAAATTCTACTCCTGAGAATTTCGAAGTGTTGCTCTCTTATGGTAGCTAGAAAAATTAAGTTTCAAGCCCCTCATCCAGTCGTGTATTTGACTTCATATGACAGCTTTTTATGCTCTTCTGAGAATTTGGAAGTGTTGCAGGAACGTTTGTGG